>JAHTLZ010000054.1:3364813-3379739 GCA_023846285.1 Phrynocephalus versicolor
TGGTGGTGGTGGTGGTGGTGGTGGTGGTGGTGGTGGTGGTGGTGGTGGTGGTGGTGGTGGTGAAGGTAATAATAATATAGTTTCTGTAATTAAGAAGAATGTCCCTTTTTTTTTTAGAAAAAGTATATTAATATGTGTGTAATTTTATCAAAACCAGCCAGGGGCACCACAGACGCCTCTAGCAACCTTTTCCAGCAAATATGTACCTTGCAAATATGCATAAATTTGTATTTCTGGAGTTTTCATTATTATTTTCCTGCAGCAGGTAAGTGATTCAGTGGATACGGGTTCCGTGGATAGGGAGTATCCTACTGCGCTATTCAGACTGGGCTTTCCCCCCTCACCCAAAGCAATGGCCAGTGGCCAGTAAGCCAAGGGACCTGCAGGTCAAAAAACTTCAGGAACTACTCACAAAGTTTTTAGGAAGTTGTGCGACACACACACCCCTCGCTTGTGTTTCTGCCTAGCTGCAAGAGATGGACGCGGGCGTGGAATTTGTGAAAGCATCCGACACCTCTTGCGACGTGGCCTGCTTATTGTACGATGGGATGGACCACAAGTCTTTCAACTACTGCGCCAGCGTGTATAAGGTAAGTGGGTCCCTCCCGAACGGCTGGTTGGCCAAGGATCAGCCACGGAGGTTATTGGGGTGACCCGAGTCAACGATTGGTCTAAGGACTGTAGCAATAAACTGAGCAGAAAGGGAGACCCAAAGAAGGGAAGGCTCATTGTCTTTGAGCCCCACTTCTCTGCTTCCCCAAAACATCTGGCCGGCCAGCTGTGAGAGCCTCGGAACGCCACTCTGGTGGTTTTGAGGAAGGAGGCAAGAGAAAAACTCCTGCTCGGGTGGAAGCCAGTGGTGGAGTATTACCAAAATACTACCAAAAATACATACCCCCCTCCCCTTATTCACTCTTTCTACTCCAGCAGCACTATATGGACGGGCAGATCCCCTGCCTCTTTGTGGCGTCCAAAGCAGACCTGCCGGAGGCTTCGTTCCCGCACGGCGCCCTGTCTCCTGCCGAGTTCTGCTACAAGAACCGCCTGCCTCCCCCGTTCTCCTTCGGCTGCAACGGCCAGGGGACGCCCAACCCCGCCGTCTACATCAAGTTGGCCACGGCGGCCACCTTCCCGTAAGTACCTCTCCCTCCCCTGCTTATATTTCTGCCCAAGAGCGCTTGGGGGGGGGTTGCTGGGGAGGAAGAGGGGGCCACTGGAAGCAGAACATCAAAATTATGCCACACACACCTTTGCGACTAAGTCAATTAGGGGGCAGACCCCGCGGCATCTCAGGTCAGCCTTGGGTGGCTTTATTTAATCCTTATTAGAAATGAGTTTGGGTTGGGGTGGGAGGTGGGGGATAAAGTCCCACATGTCCTACGTTGATCCTTTAATTGAACCACTTTCGCCTTGTCCCTTCCATAATACAAAATCTTAAGACATAAGAACAGAAGAATTGCCCTGCTGGATCAGGCCAAAGGTCCATCTAGTCCAGCTTCCTGTATCTCACAGCGGCCCCACCAGATGCATCTGGAGGCGCACGAGGCTCGATCTCTGTCTCCTGATACCACTCCCCTGCATCTGGCCCTTGAAGTACCCTGGTTTTAAGACTGGTGATTACACATTTCCATCATGGTTTGTCACCTGTGATGGACTTTTCCTCCAGGAATTGGTCCAGTCCTCTTTGGAAGGCATCCAGGCCAGATGCCATCACCACCTCCTGTGGCAGGGAGTTCCACAGACTAACAACGTGCCGGGTGAAAAAATATTTTCTTTTGTCTGTTCTTACTCTCCCAACCCTCAGTTTGAGTGGATGTCCCCTAGTTCTGGTATGTAGTGAGAGGGAGAAGAGTGTCCCTTTATCCACATTACTCATGCCCTGCATTATTTTGTACGCCTCAATCATATCCCCCCTCAGGCGCCTTTTTTTCCAGACCTTGAAGAAGAGATTTGTGTAGCTAGGAAGAATACTCTTCTGACATGCTGAAATTTCCCTGGCCTGGTAAGCGGTCCTGCCACCACTGGCCTTCTAGTTGTATCCAATGTGACACACACACACACACACACACACAACCGCCATGGAGTGGGGCCCAAGCTGTTGTTTTAACCAGCCGAGAACGGCTGCGTTCCGCTGGTTCCTATCAGCATAACGCCACTCCCCGGAGAGTGGAGGACATCCATTATTTATGAACCGAAAGGGCAGGGAAGAGTGAGGCCGGCCTTCGGTCCCTGCATTAAGAGCTTTATTTATTTATGCCGCCATTCTTAAAACCCTCCTAATCTATCTACGGAGAGGGAAAGGAGCCCGTGTGCGGGAAAAGAAACCTACGTCGAAAGGCGGCCGGGTGGAGGGAAACGCAGCGCCTGAGGACTGATAGCATCCCGACGCTTTCGGGGGTCTAATTTTATCTCGGTCCTTTTAATATTCGGCTTGTCCAACCGGAGAGGCGTATCGTGACGTCGGCAATACATTTGCTGCATGCCGAACGGCTAGGGTGCATCAGGGCGGACGTGTGGAAAAGGCTTTTCCTCTTTCCTCTTTTTGCTTTATTGCTTCCTCGTCAGCCGGTGCTTCGCCGGCATGCTTGTTTCCTTCCCGATCTCAGCGTTTCTGGTCACTCCTGGGCCTTCCCAGGAGCTTAGAAGTCTTCCTGCCCCCTTGGGGGCTCATTCCAAGGGCGATCCCTATGGAATCCCCAATGAAGGCATTTTGGAACACACACAAAAAAACCCACCCCAGAGTTCTTCTGCTATGGGGAAGAAATCACACCATCCGGATCAGCTCAAAGCAGCCTGTTTCCGCTGTCTAGGATCAGTCATTGTCAGCTTATGTTCATTTTCAGCCGTGTTCCCCCAAAACCTCCTGCCTCCAGAAAACCCCGAAATGGAAAAAAGGAAAGCATGTCAATATATTTTGTAGAATCGTCGTAGGGTTGGGCAGGACTTCGGAGGTCCTTTAATCCAACCTCCTGGCCAACGCAGGAGACCTCATACCATCCCGGACATTTGGCTGTTCAGTCTTTGCTTGAAAACCTCCAGCGATGGGGTTCCCACAACATCAGGAGGTCAGCGGTTCCACTGTTTGATAGCTCTCACCGTCAGGAAATTTCTCCTGATTTCCAGGTTGGCGCTCCCTGGCGCGAGTTTCCACCCATTGGTTCTTGTCACACCCTCAGGTGCAATTGAGAATAAATCAATGCTCTCTTCCCTGTGGCAACCCTTCAGGTATTGGAAGACTGCTATCATGTCTCCCCTCCGTCTTCTCTTGGTCAGGATAAACATATCTAGTTCTTTTAGCCGTTCTCCTTTTCTCATAAGAACAGCCCTACTGGAACAGGCCACCGCCCATCCAGTCCAGCATTCTGTCTCACACAGCAGTGGCTCACCATTTACTTCAGGGTATTCCCAAGCAGATGTCTTTACCTGCTTACAGTTTCCTGCAAATGGCATTGAGAGATACCCTGCCTCTCTCTCCAACCCGGAGGTTGTCCTTCGGCACCCATCATGATAGCCATGGAGACCCTTGTTCTCCATGAACTTGTCCAATCCTTTCTTAAAGCGGTCAAGGCTGACCGCTGTCACCACTTCTTCTGGCAGGGAGTTCCACAGACCGGTGATCCTCTGGGTGAAAAAGGACTTCCTCTTGTTCTCCATGAACTTGTCCAATCCTTTCTTAAAGCTATCAAGGATAAACATGGCCAGATCTTTCAGTTTTTCCTGGTAAGAGTTGGTTTCCAGCCCCGTGGCTGTGCTTGCTGCCCTTCTCTGAACTTGTTCCCGTTAGTTGGCATCTTTCTTGAAATTTGCTATCCATAACTTGGCAAAGGACTCCAGAGGCGTCCTAAGCAGTGCCGAACAGCAGGGAACTAAGACCGGTCCAGGGTGTTGTAGTCTAAAAATGCGACTTCTCCGAAGCTTTGCCTTTGATCTTAATGAAAATAGGTACCAACGCAGCATTTGTGACCCAGAAAAACGTAACTCCTGCTCTTTTCTGCTACAAATTATTTAGGCACTGCCAAACTATTTATATTTATGCTAAGTGAACCGGCTGGCACATAAATAGAGCAATTGGACAAGGGTTTCCCCCCCCCACCACCTCTTTAAATTTCATGCTATATAAAGGACGTTTCCTATCGGAGGTATTTCTGTGTGGGAATGTTGTATAAATTACCTCAAATGTAATTTAAGTGGCATATTTGCTGATTATGTGTGGTTTTATTGCATTTTCAGGCACTGGAGGAGGGAGGGAAGGCTGGATAGAAAGCCACATCTCAGTGGCTGACTTAGTGTGTCTGCAGGCTGAACGGTTTAGGGTTCAATTTCTAGCATCCTCTCAACTAGAAGCATCTGGAGGGAGACGCCTTGACAAAACCATCTTTCCGATTCTGGACAGTTGTTTGCAGAGGAGAAACAATACCCAAACTAAGGGGCCACCCGGTGTATTGGACTTCAGGGCCTACTGACAGTCACTCTTGCTATATATACAGCTTCCAGATGTTGACGACACAAATACTGAGGACAGCGGTGGATAACCTTTGGCCCTCCAGATGTTTTGGACCACAACTCCCACAGTCCTTTGTCACGGGCAGTCCAGGCTTGGAATTCTGGGAGTTGCTGTCGAAAACATCTAGAGGGCCGAAGTTTGGCCACTACGGTCTTAAGGCTTCCGTTGGCAGGGAAAGGCAGCAGAAGCCCAAAATGGCGGGCCTCCAAAAGCCGCAGGAACTCTGCATTGGCCATGTTGGTTTCCCGAGCCGGCCTCAGCAGCAGGATTGTCCTTCCTCATCCGTCCACTCCTCTTGGACTTCTTATTTGCCCGTGTTTCCCCACCTTCCCTGCTTCCTTTCCACCCGGCTGTTCTTTCCCCATCTGGAACGCGGCCGTTTCTTTTGTCTCGCAGGCACCTCAACGACATCGACCTGGGCACCGCCTCGTTCTGGATCCGGGTGGCCTTGGGGGCGACCGTCACCGCCATCGTGGGCGTCGCCCTCTACAAGGCGATGGCGAAGAACAAGTAGGGGGACGGACCCAAGGAAGACCACCGCCACCACCACCAGCAGCCGCCCCCACCGCCCCAGCGCTACACGGCCTTGTCGTCCCTTCGCTCACGTCATCCGCCCAGAACAAGTGGCGTGGCCCGCGAAGAAATGGGCCAAGAGAGGGAGAAGTCCCCAACGGGAGGGCTTTCCCCCTTTGGCCCCCTTTGAGGAGGGAGGGTGAGGGTGAGGCAGAAGGCGGCCATTTTGCACCAGCAAAGGCAGGGAAGGCCACCCAAGTCATCCAACTGACGTAGTCCAGGCTCACCTTTTCATCCCATCCCATCCCACAGAGCTCTCAAAAAGTCTTCTTTTCCACACTCAGGGAGTGCACTCTCTGTCTCTCCCCCCCTCACTGGCTCTAGCTTCAGGTCTGCTTTCAGGTTTCGAGCCCACCTTGAGCTGCTAGAGATGTTCTCCAAGGCTTCTCTTGGACTGTTGTTTTCGCCCGCTGGGATCGCTGGGAAGCCCGGAGCAGCAGTGGCACCCCAAGGGATTGTAGTTCTCTTCAGACGTCTGTTGACGGGATGGGGAAGCGGGAACCCAAGATGGAAGGCTCCGAAGAGCCTCTGGAACGCTCCCGTTGGCCAAGTTGTTTTCTTCCAGGCGGTCTCAGCTTCCGGATTGTCCCTCGTCCCAGTGCCGTGCAGCGGAAATAATAATTTTTACCTATGCTCTCGCTGTCACAGGAGAGCAGAACAAGCTTCTGGTGTTTTTCCTAGCGGCGGTGGGGGTAGGGGTGGCTTCAGACAGTGTCCGCTTCTGGGACACCACTGACAAAAGAAGAATGGCGCGATCGCTTTAAAAACGGGAGGACGGCTGCCAGTCTCTGGCTTGCTCCGTTGAGCCACCTTGTCGTCTCCTGATTCGGTCTTTCTGCCATCTTTCCCTCCTTTGTGTGGTTTACACCGGGCCATCTCATTACTCAAGGAACCCGCTTGGTTCGAGTAGGCTGAGTGAATTTCTCTGGCTAGGGTTAGAAGATGCTCAGAGAGAGCCTGTCGGCACTGGGGTGTTGAACCTGCCTCCCTCTCGGCCTGGTAGACTTTTAGACTATAGGACCGATCAGCCCTGACTCATGATTGGGACCAATGGGGGTTGGTGTCTGAGGCGATCTGGAGAAGGCAGGCTCTCTCTCCCTGCCCGAGGCCCCCAAAATCCCCAAAACTGCTGTTTTGTGACAGTAGCTTGCTTTACAGCTGCTGAATTATTTAATTTTTTTCCTTTGCCGACCGTGGATAACAGAATCAGTGGATAATGAATCGGTGGATATGGAAGTCCTACTGTATATAGAACAGAATACACTGCAAAGCTAGTTCAGTGGCTTAGGTCCCTGGCTGCAAAGGCAGAGGTTGGGAGTTTGATTTCCCAATGGGTCTCCTGGGGAACGAGCCAGCCTGGGTGGCCTTGGTTAAGCTGCACAGTCCCAGGGCACCCCTGGAAGGAGGGACTGGAAAAACCACTTCCGAGTCTTCTCTCCCTACAAAACCCTGGAAAGAGTTAACCATCCATCAGAATTGCTTGACAACTGTTGGTTATTAAAAAAAAAAAGCTGTGACAAAAAAACATATTTAAACGCCTAACCTCCTTTCCTGCAAATGATGTGGCGAAAAAAACATTTTCTGAACAGCACCAAGATCGGGGAAACAGCGCAGCTGAACGCTTCAGCATTGGAGGGTCAGGCAGAGAAATAGCTGGAAGAGACTCACCATTTTTTTCGGGGTGGGGGTGGGGATCTGGGCTAGAGTTCTCTCTTCCCTAGCATATTTCCCCTCCAGCGTGCCGAGTTATTTTTATATGGATTGTGCTGTCCCAATTTCCCGTTCGGAGTGGTGCAATCTAGGGCAGAGGCTGTCAAACTCAAAAGTTCCCTGGGTTCTTGGACAACAATCGCCCCCATCAGCCGTGCTAGGTTGGACGCCTGGGAATTGCCATCCAAGAATCTCAGCAGCCCATGAAAAGGTGATCCCAGAACATCTAGGAAGGTCCTTGTCTCCCCTTTAGCCGGTCTGTGCCATGAAACAGGAGCTGGCAAATGTATGGCCCTCTTAATATCATAGAATCACAGAGTTGGGGGAGACCTCAAGGGCCTTCCAGTCCAACCCCCTGCCATGCAGGAACACCCATCACAGTACCCTTAACTGATGGCCATCCAGCCTCTGCTTAAAAGCCTCCAAAGAAGGAGACTCCACCACCCTCCTTTGTGGCAGCTTATTTCACTGCCAAACAGCTTGAACAAACAGAAAGTTCTTCCTAATGTTCAAATGGAATATCTTTAGTTTGGAACCACCGTTCCAACTCCTAGTTTCTGAAGCCATGGAAAACAAGCCTGTCCCTTCTTCAATATGACATCCTTTCAAATATTTAAACATGGCTATCATATCCCCTCTCAGCCTTCTTTTTGTAAGGTTAAACACTCCCATTTCTCTAAGCCGCTCCTTGTAAGACAGTTCTTCCAGATCTTTAACCACCCTCCTCTGGTCACCCTCCTCTGGACCTGCTCGAGGTTGTCAACATCCTTTTTAAATTGAGGTGCGTAGAAATGAACACAACTCCAATTGGAGTCTGACCAGAGCAGAATAGAGTGGTACTATCACTTCTCTTGATTTAGACCAGTGATGGCAAACCTTTTTTAAGGTTAGGGTTTGGCTATTCACTATTGGATAGATCCCCCTAAGACAGTGATGGCGAACCTTTTAGAGGCCGAGGGCCCAAACTGCAATTCAAAACCCACTAATTTTTCGCAAAGTGCCAATACAGCAATTTAACCTGAATCCAGGTGGCTGTGAAGGGGCGATGTCGGGTGCCCACAGAAAGGGCTCCGAGGGCCACCTTTGGCACCTGTGCCATAGCTTCGCCAACACTGATCTAGACACTGTGCTTCTGTCTTAGCTTGCCTTTGCCACGTGCCTGGTGCGCATGTCATCAGCATGGAGCCTTGAAGGTACGTTCGGCAGGGGAAACTGTTTTTGATCACAGGAGGGTGACACGCCGATGCTGGTGCGTGCCACATTCCTCTTTGCCCACCTCTCCATGTGGCCGCATGTAAGATGTTTGCCAGCTGATTTCTGATGATCAGAATTGGAGATGGGCACGAATAAAAAAAAATGGCATTTCGTTTGTCGTTTGGAGGGTCCGTTTCGGTTCGTTTCCGTTTTTCGCGAATTTTTGCAAAACAATCATTTTCATTTTCGTTTGTTTCGTTACCATTTCGTTACCATTTATTTCATTTTTTTGTGATTTTTTTAAGGATTTTAAGCAATTCACTCATATTGCAGTAACGGAAACGAAACACACGACAAAATTTCCGGTGTTTCTGTTTGTTTCGTTTCATTTTAGAGACAAAATTCGTTTGTCGTTTCGTTACGTAACGAAACGAAAAAACAAATGGAAATGAAAAATTGTTCGTTTCGTGCCCATCTCTAATCAGAATAAATTGTTATGCAGCTGCTGGTTGTGGCAGGCGGGGGGGGGGTGGAGATGTCATGAATGGTTTGTATTTTGGAGGTAGGAGGCTGATGCAGGACACAACTTGGGTAGACAGGTAGACCCAGAGCTCACTTCTCTGAAGAACATTCTGGAATTCTCCAAATCCAGAATCTGGAAGAAGTTGTTGAGTTCAATGATACCGCCACTTGACTTGCTGGGCTGTCAACATTGCCCCAGGATTTCCCATAATGATTTAACTTGTGTCTTTCCCAACTCCGGCATGGCTGCCAGAAGTTAAATAAATTAAAACGACGAGGCATTCAAGACAAATAGATGGTTCGCTGTTTAAAAAAAAACCCTGCTTGTTAGTATTTAACGTAAACAGAGGAAGAAGCGGTGCTGTTAGTGAAAAGATTTTTTTGGGGGGGATGGTTGGCACATATATGAAATGTTTGATATCGTCAAAAGCCAGAAGGGCTCCACAACGGTTTCAAGCAGCCGAGCACGAGAGATTTGAATTTAAAATGCCCAGGCAAGTTTTAAAACCTAAGAGAGTTGGTAATAGTAATCATGCGGAAAAGACCCAGCGTTTATCAGAGCTGCTGGGCACAGATTAAAAACAAGACCCGGCTTGCGCTCAGTTTCCAGGCGAAATGTACAAACGACATTTGAAGGGGATAGGGAAACCACCAAATCCTGGCCTCACATGGGAAGCCGCCAGATGAGCAGCAGCAACAGATCTCACGGAAAACTGAGGCAGAAGAAATGAGGACATTATTTTATATGGACTGGAGATGCCACCAAAGCAAAGTGTTCTGCTTATATACCACCCCATACCACTCCAAGTAGTCTCTGGGCGGTTTACAGTTTTTAATTGCAGTAATGCAGGCTACACATTGCCCCCCAGTCTCCCAGCAAGCTGGGTACTCATTTTACCAACCTCGGAAGGATGGAAGGCTGAGTGAACCTTGAGCCTGCTACCTGGGATCGAACTCCCAGGTCGTGAGCACGGTTTTACCTGCAGGACAGGCCTTTAACCACTGCGCCACGGGGCTTGTCGAGGGGCAACCCTATGGTTTCAACCTTCCGAACCCGTGCAAGTTCGTCTCTTCGCGAGGACATCCCCAGAGCTGCCAGCCAGCCAAGATCCAAGGGACGTTTTTCAAGCCGGGCTGTGAAAGCTTTGCAGAAAGTGGGAGAGACCAACGGCGGCTGGACTCTCAGCCAAGCCCATGATGTGCTTGATCCCTCTAAACCCCGCTTGCATTGCTAGACGGTTGAGGGGCCGAAGCATCTGGTTGCGGACCCAGAGTCGGAGAGTTCGATTCCCCACTGCCCGTCTTTGAGAGGGGCTGGACTTGATGGACCAGGAGTCCCTTCCAGCTCTGCAAGCCCTAAATTGCTATTTATATGAAACGTTGGCTGGCTGGTGACCATCCAGAATGAGACCCGGGGCATTGGGTGATAGCAGTGTTGGCACTGTGAGCCCAAGAATATTCCCATCTGGGAGAATTCAATCTCTTTTCCTCCTGAGTTATCCTGAGGACTGCAGCGAGACCTTAGCCAAAACAAGCTAGATGGGAGGTCAATGATTTCCGTATCCCTTCTGATCAAAAAGTCCCCAAGCTTTTACCCAGCTGGCCCTGGTTCCCTTACACCACTGTCCTGGCCCCCATTCTGTCTCTTTTTTGGAGGACTTTAGCCGTTCGAAAGCATGTAAATGCAAATAGCTCAATAGGTGCCACCATAAAACGTGGGAAGGTAAATAGTGTTCCGTTGCAGCCATGCCAGCCACGTGGCCACGGACTTCCACAACGCTGGCTCTTTGGCTTAAAAACGGAGGTGAGCACTGCCCCCTAGAGTCGGACACAACTAGCATGCACTTGCAGGGAAAACCTTTACCTTTAGCCTGACCTGGCTGCTTAGCTCAGTGAGTTGTGCCTTCCTGGAAATGAGCCACCCGTTGTGGCTTTGGGCAACCCCAGAAGAAGGGAAGAGTCAACCATTTCTGAATCATTTCCCTGGGAAACACTGAGAAACGGTCTTTATAAATCAGAACTGATCTCCTTGATGGCCCATGATGCTTATTATTATTCTCCAGGCTTGCTTCCCATCTCATCCCTTCCCAGCCTCCTCTTTTCTCCTCTTCTCTCTCTCTCTCTCTAATTTCAGGCTGTCTCCACTCCACTCCCTGCCAGTAGTGTTGTTCTCTCTGTGGCTATTTCTGTCTCTGGAAGGGTCAGTGGGAACACAGCTTGAAGCGCTGCCTGCCTAAGGAAACGGAAGCCGCTGCCCAATGCTTGGAACTGTTTTCTTGGAAGCCTTTTGGGGCCTGAGGCTGATGGAGGAGGCCGTTTTGCGCCATTGGGAGCTGATGCCCAACTCTTGGGCTCCAAGACAATCAAGGCCAGGTGGCCTTTTATGGACCCAGTTGGAATCCTTGGCAGTTACTTCACATCCCGTTCGCTCCTCCTTGCTGTTCTGCTTGGGACTGGTACCAAAAAAAAAACTTACTTCACATCCATAGTGTGACAGCAAAAAGTTGTCTCGACCACGCCCCCGGAACTGGGAGCAGAGCGTGACGAGCCGTACCTGCAGGGCTGGGGAATTCTCTTGTCACAGTTGGTTTCCGGTTCCTGTTCCGAGACAAGGGACCATGGGGTAACAACTGTCACGCAACCACCAGTGTCCACCTAGTGGTCAGCGGCTGAATCCAGGCCAGATGCCATCACCACCTCCTGTGGCGGAGAGTTCCACAGACTAACAACACGCTGGGTGAAAAAAAAATATTTTCTTTTGTCTGTTCTTACTCTCCGTGCCCTCAATTTGAGGGTATGAGAGGCTGAATTCAATTGAGGATAAATCCTCAGGGAGCATGGCCTATTGACAGTAGGGACTCCCGATACCCACTTATCTTGGGCTGTTCCTGGCAAGATGCTAGTCTCTGTCTGTCTCAGGCTAAATTTCAGCCCTTTAGAGGAGCATCTGTGACTTGGAAGGGGCAAAAAATGAACCTCACCGGTTCTCATTGGCATTTGGGTTTAGCAAGGTTTCCAAAAACTGACATGGCAAGGGCTTAGAGCGGCCAGCACTATTGACAACCACCTTCAAAAGCCATCGGCTCTACAGTTACCAGCCACACAAACACACCCAAGAAGTAACTCTTCCAGGAAATGCAGCTTACTAGACATCAGGCCTTCCTCATCTTCCCAAAAGCCAGAAGGACAGCAAGGGAGGTGCCATTTTCAGCAGCGAGCAAGTCGCATCCGATTCTGAGATAAGGCAAATCCCTTCGAAAGCTTACCGTTTGTTCTTCCTTGAACAAAGGCATTTTCTCTTGGGAGAAGCCAAGAGAGGTTGCATCACCTGCTCTCCTCCCCCAATCTTCCTCCTGATTAAGACAAATAATTATATAGGACACGCCAAGGTCTCTTTCGTTAAGAGGCCACCGACACCTGAACCCATGGTGTGGTTCCTTCGTTTTGCCTCCATAGGGACATGAATGTTCTTATTCCCCCTTCCAGGCAGCCATACTCTCTTCCTGCTGTGTCTACTCTACTTGACACCCTGCTGATTTGCTACTACTGCTGCTTTTTCTCCCCCCAAATGTCATTTCAATGCTCCCCTGCCAAGTTGTTTCTCACTGCTTTTACCTCTGTTTTCCCTTGGGTGCTGCTTTGCTCATTTTTGCTGCTCCTGCAAATTCGGGGATTGTCCTAATTCGTCTCTCTCTCTCTCTTTCTCTCCTCCTTCCTTTTTCGGCAACTGCCCCCATCAGCATTGACTTCTGATGGAAGGGACTACGAGTCTCATGATGGAAAGACCAGTGAGCAATGCTTGAGGGTACTCTGTGTTGGGATGAGACGAGAGATGGACACAAAATGAACCACAAAGCCAAGACTACAAATTGGGACATTTCGGAGTTTGTTTCAGGGTGCTTCGTAGAAACATGCCTGCCCAATATGGTGGGGTGAGCTGAACTGTTGTCGCGGTGTTGGTAATTTGACATGGGCTGCAACTCTGGCCTCTTAAATCCAGTCTTGGCCAAAACTTGGGCCAGGTTTTGGGTTGACTCTCCTCCCCACTTTCGGCATGTTTGGCGAAGATTGGATTTGAGATATCCAAGTTATAGATCCCCCATCAAGGACACTTTTCTGGTAGGGGGTGCAACTTTGGGGATCCATAACTTCGATATTCTAAATCCGATCTTTACTAAAGGTAATGTGTCCAAGATGTAGGCCAGGGTGGGTAGACTATGCCTGCCCCAGGGGGTCCAACTTCCCAGTTGTGGCTCCATAACCCATGAGGATGATGACAAGGATGATGGGCTGGTGTTCACTATAGAAGGCAGAGTCCAAAGCAAAGGATAGCACCTGCTCATTCCAAGCCCTGCTGATACTTGAATGAAGATCTAAACAGGAGGTCTCCACCTGTGGCAGGGACATATTTGGGCAGCCTAGACATTGTGTATTAAAAAAAAATCTCACAGGGGCGACCGGAAGGGGGCCCTTAGACACACACACACACACACACACAAAGGCTGTGTTGAAGAGTGAGGCGAATATTTCCAGAAATAATGCTGCTTTATTCTGACAGAAAATGGAGCTCTAAGAGGCCTGTTTAATCAAGGGCGGTTTGGTGCGTCAACTCTTCGGTCCCATTGAAGCCAACAGATCCGCTCTAACTGCAACTCACGGTGTGAAGTAGTAAGAGTAGAATCCATGGTGGAGGGGATGCCCCGAATCCCCACTGAGTCAACCGGCTGACTTGAGTGCAATTTGCCACCCCAACACCAAACTACCATGTTTGATGTTGGTCTGTTTCACAATCCGTGTGGCTTTGTGTTTTGTTTTGTTTTTTAAATCCACACTGCAGAACCTTCTTAACTTATGTGTCAATCTGGCCCTAATAGGGTCTGAATCTTAAGATGTTCCCCCAGCCATAATCCCATATAATCTAATTAGGTTTACCTGTTCCATCTGACCAGGGCGTAGGGCAAAGATTTAACTTCCATCGATCTTTGGATCCATTTCCCATCCGACTTCTTCTGCACCTTCAACTTGGAATTGACATTTCTAGTGACCCTAACACAGCTTCCTAGGCAAGTGAGATGTTAACAAGTGGTTTTACCTAGTTCAACTCCCCTCATGTGTTTCCACAGCCGAGCCAGGATTCGAACCCTGCTCTCCAGGGTCTAGATGCCTAGATGCTCTAAGCACATTGGATCTCGCCTGATTTCGGAAGCTAAGCAGGGTCAGCCCTGGTTACTACTTGGATGGGCGACCACCAGGGAATACCAGGTGCTGTAGGCACCTGGAGGAGCAACTGGCAAAACCACTCCAGTATTCCTGCCCAGAAAACTCCATGGATGTGGGGTCATGAAGGGTTGATCACGATTGTAATGACACAACACAACACACCCCAGGGTCTTAGTCCGTCACTCTATCCTGTGCACCACACTGGGTATTGATCTTGGAATAGTTTTTTAATTTTAATTGTTCCCATTTCTTCGTTTTTGGGGGCGAGAGACTCTTGAGGGTCCTTTAAAAAAGAATTTGCTGGGAGGAAGGGAAGAGAGCAGATTTTCCCGGTCTGTATCAAGATCCTCAACTATTTATAGCCCTCACATCTGCAGGCTGTTAGCTGGGAAGGCTGAGAGCTGGGGTTGCAGAGATGTGAAGACTCCCCTCTTTGAATCCAGCCAGGGCCCCTTCTGTGGTACTATCCTGCACATCTTGAGAAGCAGGGAGACAATGCCCCCTCCCCCCTGGTTGCTTACACCCCACAACCTGTGAATATGCATGGAGCCATGATGAATATTCAGCGTTCTTTGGTTCTGTAGGTTTCCGGATTTGCTACCCAGACTCTGGAACACCGGTGTTTCCTATCTCCACTTCGCAGGTGGGGGGTCGTTAACCAAGTAGAACAATCACTCAACGCAACACCACTCATGGAGCATCTCTGCCGTGCAGTGAGTGGCCTTCCTCTTCTTTGGCTCGGGGTGGGGGGGGGGGCTTGGGGGCGCTGCCGAAGCTGCGGCCGGCGTGCTCCCCCCCAACCCCCCCCCCCAGCATCTTCCTAAGCAGGTTAAAATGTTTTTAGCTTCATGCTTGGAAAACGCTTCCCTCCCCTATTTCTGAGCAGCAAACAGAGGGGGAAAGTAAAAGAACTAGGCCAGAATTTGTATATATACTGTACATATACTTTTTTGGAAAAAGGACAAAGGAGAGGTAAAAATATTGTAAGTCACAGAATCATGAAGTTGGAAGAGGCTTACAAGGCCATATAACCCCTTAAACAAGCAAGCAAGTAAGGAACGAAGAAAGGAACTAACTAACTAACTAACTAACGGTTTAACCCACTTATGATGATATGTCAAATGTAGGCCATATAGGATGGATGGATGGATGGATGGATAGATAGATAGATAGATAGATAGATAGATAGATAGATAGATAGAT
>JAHTLZ010000054.1:3379749-3400738 GCA_023846285.1 Phrynocephalus versicolor
GATAGATAGATAGATAGATAGATAGATAGATAGATAGATAGATAGATAGATAGATAGATAGATAAGGGGGGAGAGAGAGAGATCAACAACAATAAAATATATGTAGTGGGCTCTGGCACCTTTAAAGGGGGGGCACAGACTGGACACCCTTCTTACCACACCACCATTTACTATTCCTTGTGTGACTTACAGAATCTCGTTTTGGATGATATTTCTTTCATATTGGCCGAAAGAGTTTGAGGAAAGCTAGTGTGGTGGACAGAATGTCAGACGAAGACTAGGGGACACGAGTACAAATTCTCCCTTACCCACAGAAATTTGGCAAGAGAAGTCCAGGATAAACCACACCTTGAACAACTTACCTTCCTCAAAAAGCACCAGTTAGGGTCAACGTGAGTCAGAAGCCGCCCAATTGCTGTTCACACTACCACCTCCGCTTCCTCCTCCTAATTCTCCCAGCATTAGAGAGAAGAGAAACATCAAATGTGGGGCAAAAAGGGGTGTGGCAAGAGCCACATTTTTGCAAGCCCTTTGGAATGTCATCTATGTAGGATGAAGAGTTCCCTTTTTCAAAAGGAGCGAAAGGCTCTCCGTTTGCAGGGACCAGGAATCCATGTCAGGTTTTCTTTGACTTTTACATCTGCTGTCCATGGTGCTGAATCTATTTTAAGGTTAGGGTTTGGCTCTTCACTATTGGATAGATCCCCTAAGACAGTGATGGTGAACCTTTTAGAGATCAAGTGCCCAAACTGCGATTCAAAACCCACTAATTTTTCACAAAGTGCCAATATGGCAATTTAACCTGAATCCAGGTGGCTGTGAAGGGGCGATGTTGGGTGCCCGCAGCAAGGGCTCCGAGGGCCACCTTTAACACCTGTGCGATAGGTTTGCCAACACTGACCTAAAAAAAACTTTGGTCCTCCAGATGTTTTGAACCACAATTCCCACAGTCCTTTGTCACTGGCAGTCTAGGCTCAGAATTCGCCACCACAGCCCTACTAAGGAGGCCCACCTAGGCTCACCATAATTAAAAAGGCCTTTCTTGGTATTATTATAAAGAGAGTTGCACAATAAATAATAAATTATTTGCATACTATTATAAAATAATCATAGTGTTTTTTATTTATATACTTGTGCTTATCTGTTATATCTGTTTATGGTTTGATTTCTGTTCAGTGTGTAAACCGCCCAGGGGAGCCATGTAGCTAGATGGAGCGGTATATAAATTTAATAAAATAAAATAAAATAAAATAAAATGATATAAACCACCGGAAAGCGGCCAGGCAAATTTTTTTGCCCCAAACCCACCAGGTCCCTTCTGGAGCTGCTCTGGAGTCCCCTGTGAATTCCGCCATCGGTGGCGGCGGGGTGGGGTGGGGGGCATGATCCGGAGTCCATTGAGCCCAGGATGACCAACTCGGGTTGGCAGCTCCACACCCGGGCCAGATTTTCTCTGCGGGAATCCGGAGCGTCCAAACCCCCCACTTCGTCCAAACCCCTCACTTCGGTCCCCAGCGCGCAACCAGGCCGCCGCCGGCTTGGCTTCCCCCAAACGGGTCGCGATCGGGAGCGTCGCCCTTGGGCAACGCCAGATCGATCCCCGCCTCCCGTTCGGCCTGATTCCCCAAGGGAGGGACGGAGGGAGGGCAACCAGGGGGTAGAGAGAGAAAAACAGGGAGGAGGGCGCCCTTCTTCTTCTTCCTCCTCCTCCTCCTCCTCCTCCTCCTCTCCAGGGCTGCGTGCGCGCGGGTGCCTGCTCGGCCCGGCCGGTGATCCAGCTGCGCGGAGCGCCTTTGCAGCGGCGACTGGCTGGCTGGCTGGCTGGCAGGATCCTGCGCAAGGCCCGCCCTGGCCCAGCCCAAGGCGCATCCCCGGCGCCTCCCCTTCCCCTTCTGCTGCCGTGGCCCCTCCTGCCCGCCTGCAAAGCCCTCGCCGGCGCGCCGCCCGCCTGCTTCGGGAGCCCCGTCGCTCCTGCTGCGGCGGAGGAGGAGGAGGAGGAAGAAGAAGAGGAGGAGGAGGAGGAGGCGAAGGCTGCTGCGCCGGCATTGCCTTCCCGGAGGCTGGGCAGGGAAGGGCAGGGCAGGGAGGCGAGGCGCCGCCCCCACCGCCGCCGCCGCCTGAGGTCCCCTCCGGGAGGTCTCCATCCATCCATCCATCCACCCGTCCATCCCTCCCTCCCTCCCTCCCTCCACCTGCCTCGCTTCTTCTCTCCATCCATCCACCCCCCATCCCACCCCCGGCGGCGTCCTTCCCCTCCTCGGGTATATGGATAGAAGCTCGTGGCTGCAGCTCATCCAGGAGCAGGTGGGTGAGCCGGAGCGCCCGGGTTTGGCGGCGACGGGGCGCGCGTTTCCACGGCAGCCGGGCTCCTTCGGAGGGGCTCCGCCCGGGATCGGGCCCGGGCGGTTGGGGTGGGGAGGCAGGCGAGGCTGAGAAGGGGGCCAGGGGCTTCCCGGGCTGGTGGGGGGCGGGGGAGAGAGAGCACGCGCGGGCAGGGGTCCCCCCGAGCCGTCCTTTCGGGAGCCACGTGTGGTGAAGGGGACGCGTGTCTCCCTGCGTCTTGCGGGGACGAGTCCAGCGCGCGACGTTTTCGCCCTCAACACACACACACACACGCACACTGACACACACTGACACACACCTCGCAAAGCCACCATCCGGTCTTTCCAGAGAGAGAAAGAGGGATGGATCGGGAAGAGTAGAAGCCCGGGGGTGGCCTCCAGCATCAGCGGGCAGAATGCAAGTTTTGGGTCCCTGGCGGGGAGGGGAGTGGTCGGATTGATTCAGGACGAACTTGCCCATCATCCGCCGAGGTTAGGTGTGTGTTGAGCCACAGGGTGGCAAGCCACGGACACGGGTTAGGCAGGCAGGCAGGCACCGGCGGTCTCTCCACATCCCAGCCAAAATTCAGCCGTCCATCATCCGGCGATTTCCAGCAATGCCCAACGCTGCCACTTGGAAGGAGGCATGGTTGCATTTTGGGAATGGAACCATCAGGTTGTGGAGCATGGAGGTGCCTCAGCCCCCCACCTTCCCTTGTGATCCCAGTCTGGGATTATAATTATTAGAGTCAGAAGTCAAGATGGGCCATTAATGCTCTGGCTCCCTCCTCAGCACTAGAATCCTAGAATGAAGGGATTGAAAGGGGACCCCAAGGGCCATCCAGTCCACCCCCCTGCACAAGGCAGGGGATCCAAGTCAAAGCAGGTCTGACAAAGGTGGCCAATTAGAGGTCCAATGTTCTCTTGAAGGCCTCCAGCGCTGGTGCGCTTCACCCCCTCCTGAGATCATGGGGTCCCGTTGTCCCACTGCTCTGTTAAGAAGTTCTTCCTGATATTGAGCCAAAATCTGGCTTCTTGTAGCGCTTGAGCCCATTAGTACGTGCCCTGAACTCTGGGACGATTGAGAAAGGACCCCGGAACTGCTCTATAGGATAGTTTTTCAAGTCTTTGACAAGTGTTCTCCTATCTCCCTCTCCAGTCCTCTTTTCCCAAGGCTAAAGAGGCCCAGGTCTTTCTGTCCTCCGTAGGCTTGGTTCCCAGTCCTCTGGAGGCCCAGGCCCAACTTAACACATTGCAAGTCTACCCCAGCCCTGAGAAACACAGTGGGACACATGGGCCAAGTTAGAGTGACACACCACTCACCAGGTCTACCAGTTCTGCCCTTCGCCGTTGCTCTGTGCCAGGGCCACCAGCATCTCCAGTTTGGCCGGGCCCAGGGACAGTTCATGGCTGTGCATTCAAGAGAAAACTGGACCACCACCTGTCCGATCTCCTTTGACTCAGAGTCCAGCCTTGAGCAGGTGGCTGGACCCTTCCAACTCTGTCATTCTATGGTTCATTGGGTGCCCTCCTGATGGAATCAGGAGAACACTGGGCTGTAGACCAGGAGTCTTCTCCTAGGAGGTACTGTCCTTCTGCCACCTGAGGCGGAGACTTTTCTTTCTTTGGAAGTGGCTCATGGCCCATTTGCGGACTCTCACTGAGCCAGACAAGATTGTCCCCTTGTTAGTCTGCGGAACTCCCTGCCACAGGATGTGGTGATGGCATCTGGCCTGGATGCCTTCAAAAGGGGATTGGACAGATTCCTGAAGGAAAAGCCCATCCCAGGTTACAAACCATGATGGAGATGTGTTATCTCCAGGCTTAAAAACCGGGGTACTTCAAGGACCAGAGGCAGGGGAGTGGTTGCAGGAGACAGATATGTAGTCTTGTGCGCTCCCAGACGCATCTGGTGGGGCCCCTGTGAGATACAGGAAGCTGGACTCAATGGGCCTTTTCCCTGATCCAGCATGGCTCTTCTTATGTTCTTATGTTCTTATGTCCTCCTGGTTGATAAATGACACCAGGCCAAAGGTATCAGGTGAGGACCAGGGGACAGGCTTGTAACTAAAGAGCAAAGCACAAGGTGGATCAGTCAAGCCTTCTTCCCCTCATTCCATGGGTGGCCCAGAAACGTTCCTCGTGGTGGCCTCTGTGGCATTGGTAGCTTATCAGAATAATGAAATGCCCCTAGCTCGACCAGGGCCTACCTTGCTTAGCTTCCGAAATCAGGCACGATCAGATGTGCTTAGGGGTGGGTGTGGATTAAATGAGAGGATGGAGTGATTCTCTTTACCATATCCCCTGGAAGATCATCATCTTCCTCATGCAGGCGTGGCATAAAGCTGATTGCCCCCATAAACTGAGCAATCCGGTTAAGGCTGACTCAGAAATAAATCCATAGTTTCCACTCCTTGGGATGTGTATTCAGGGTTAAATCCTGTTTTTGAGCCAGCGTGCCGTTTTGCCCTTCTCAGCCCTCTCCTCCATAAAATGGGTACAAGGCCTCCATCTTACCATCACCGAGTCACAACAGTAAGAAGGAGAAAGGGTGCAGAAGTTGTCAGCTGCAAGTGAACTCAACCAGTAGATTTTTAATTAAGCGTATCAGCCCCCCGGGGTGGAGGTGGGTGGGAGGGTTGTTGGCTTGTTTTGAGAAACAGGGGGAGCGAGACCCCATTCCGCTAATGATGTAAAATTGCAAATCACTTCTGACATGACTTGTGCTCCAGCATGGCTAATTTCAGCCATTTCCCTTGCGTGCTGTTAGTCCGAAGAAAACCCTGCTAGCCGTGGATTTGTAGTGTCTGATTCAGAGTAAGAAAGCACATGTGGTCAAGGAAGAGGTAGGCAAAGGTCACAATGGGTAGTGATCCCCCCACACCCAAAAAATATGGTGGATTAGTTGCCGCTTTGATGATCTGATCATCCGTCGTTTGTTGAGTGTGGTGAATTTTCAAATGTGTGAATTATACGAAAGGCAGGCACGAAAACAACGAAACTCGAGGACTGGGCAAGAAACAGAATACAACTGCCCCCAGTGCGGTAGAGACTGCCATTCCCGAATTGGCCTATTTAGTCACACTAGGTGTTGTTTTTAGGATCTCTGCTCCAGGCATGATACCATAGTCTTTCGAGACTGAAGGATGCCAATGAATGAATGAATTATATTCTATCCCTTCTTCCTTCCAAAATGCTGACGCTAGGGTAGGGGGCTCCCGTCGCCTCTCACGACAGTCTTTGAAGGTAGGCCACTCCAAGGTCACGTGGTTCGTTTGCCGCTCATTGGACACCTGGCCCCGGGTCATCCCAGGGCCATTGGGATGCTCTAACCACTACACCACCACACCCCGTTTTCTGTATTAAGGCTTATTTTGTCCAGGATGTGCTATTGTTAACAAAGGTGGAAGAAAAGGAAGGCTGACCTTTTTATTTTTCAAAAATGAGAATCGATGCAATTGGGAACCATACATTATCAGGTTTCGGTCTGCCTCCCACTAAAGACAGAAGAATGGTTAGTGGTTCAAAGTGTTTGCCCCGAAAGACTCAGATTCAGATCGGCATGGAGCGAGGAGGCTGACTTGATTGACGGATTGGTCCCTGTCTCTCTCAACCCAGCCTGCCTCGCAGGGTGGTTGTGAAGAAACACGGGTTGTAAATGGGAGAATGAGAACAAAGGTGGGGTGGGTGGGGCAGGCTTGACATGCCCATAGCAGGGAAGAGAAATTTAAAACCAACGGGGTGATTTAGTTAAAAGGCAAGTGACGTGACCTAGATCACAACTCGGAGTGCCTTAAAGCTTTGAGACGCATTGTGACGGATGGCATATGGCTCGGTTTTATGTCGAGGGATAAATTGGACTCTCGCATCCTATTTGAACTGGCTAAATAAAGTGGGAAATGGATGGTAATTCCCTCGGAACAGATGGAACCAAGTGGGCAATGGGGAGATGTAATTAAGCCCTCCTTTTCGTCTCATATCTTGTCATTTCGAAGTGCCTTTGAAGTCTACAGGGTTGCCCCTTATAAACTCAACTTCCCATCCTGGGAGTGGATTTACCCTCATGCCATGGTGGACGAGGAGGAGGAGGAGGAGGCCTTTTGGCTATCATTGGTCCTCTGCTCCCGGCTGAGTTCAAAAAGGGATAACAAGTAATTGATGAGATGGCCCCTGCTTTATAGGATCTAGGTTAGGCACATCCAAACTTTGGCCTTCCAGATGTTTTGGACCACAACTCCCACAGTCCTTTGTCATTGGCAATCTAAGCTTAGAATTCTGGGAGTTGTGGTCCAAAACATCAGGATGGTCAAAGTTTGGACATACCTGATAGGTCAGGCACATCCAAACTTCAGCCCTCCTGATGTTTTGGACCACAACTCCCAGAATTCTAAGCCTGTATTTCCAATGGCAAAGGACTGTAGGGGTTGTGGTTCAAAACATCTGGAGGGCCGAAGTTTGGACATGCCTGTGATAGGTGATGCCTGCTTCTTTGGTTGCTCCCTGGCCACTCTGAGAATGAGCCGAGTTGGGGGCAGAAGGTGCAGGCCATTCAGGAGATTAGGAAAAAAAATCTTTATTTTTTTTATTTTCCATAAAAAATGTAAATAACATTGGAGCACTCAGCAGATTGTTTTTCAGAGAAGGAATATACAATACTTTGTCAAATTTGCCCTTAAGAGGTTTGAAAATCATTTTACCTTCTCCAGGCATCTTCACTTGGGTTCCATCAGCCAGAGTTACATCCCTGGAAGCATACAAGGTTAGGGATTCAAGCAAAATTTTGTTATTTATAAAATAACAACGTAAAATAAATTAGGATAAAATAAAAAGGGTGTCTTTTGCTGTTTTGAAAATTGGACCCACATTTTTGATGACCGTGGAACTGTTTGTTCTCCGCGGCAGTCATCCTTGCTGATCTCATATCTTCCTCCTCTGCAGTCTTTTAATCAAGTTTCTAAAGCTTGCAAGCCTGCTTTGCAAGATAAAGAAGGGACTGCAGCTCTAGCTAGTCCTGGCGAGTGGCTGACTGAGCCAAAGGAGGCAGGGAAAGGCAGCAGCATCACCTGTGCTGCCACCTCAACACATCGGGACGAACCGTGACGAACTGATTTGTGCCCATCTCTCTTCAGGACCCATCGCCTCCAGGTGGGGCTAGGAAAGCATCTTCCTGACATCTTAAGAGAGGTATCTCCAACCAGTGCTGCCATTACTAAACTAGATGGATTGACTCCAAAACAGGCAACTTTCCAGTTTCCTAAATCTATTTCCACCCTGAGCTTCTTGGTGTAGCACCCAACTGCCCTGAACATACTGGATCTACTCTGGCTTTAGAAGCTAAGCAGGGTTTGGTCTGATTAGTCCTTGGGTGGGAGACCACCAGGGAATGGCAAGATCTCCCAGTAGGGCTTAGAAAAAAGCCTGCAGAAGACCCTGGGCATATGTCTGTGAAGCTTCTCAGTCATCCAGGTGAGTTTCTCTGGAAGTTGAGTCATGGCAACAGGATTTCTTTTTCTTGAGAGAAATGTTTCGCTGCTCATCCCGACAGCTCCATTATCCCAACAGCTTCATTGCTGAGAATAAAGCTAGTTGCAAGTCCTCCGTCTTATAGTCCGCTTTGACCTCTTGTCACCCTGGTCAGAAATAGGCTCATACGATGAACAATGGCCTGAATAGGCTTGTTTAGGTAGACAACAGTACAGTATCCATAGCCTTAAGGTGAACAATGGCCTAAGGTGCAGAAGCCTATAAAGTATGGGGTCGTTAGCTATGGCCTTGGTAGTGAAGGCTTTTTGATTTGTCTGGGTATTGTTTAAAGCACAGCCTCATAAGTAGCAGATAGGTTGTTTCTCTCTCTCAAGAAAAAGAAGTCCAGTTGCCATGACTCAACTTCCAGATAAGACCCTGGACATATGTCTGTGAAGATTCTCAGTCATCCAGGGGAGTTTATCTGGAAGTTGAGTCATGGCAACTGGACTTCTTTTCTCGAGAGACTGGAACGTTTTGCTGCTCATCCAAAGAGCTCCGTCAGTCAGTTTCAATCTCTCAAGAAACAGAGTCCAGTTGCCCCGAGTCAACTTCCAGAGACCCTGGACAGACATCGCCGTCAGCTGGAGTTCTCGGTCTTCGGGAAGCACAAACAATGACCCAACTCACCGCGATCCAGCTTTGTCTGTATCTCCGGGCACTTGACGGAGTGGCCGTGCTGGCATGAGGCACCGAGGAAAGAGCAGCTGGCTACAAGAGGGGCAGCTGACGAGCTTTGTAATTTGCTGACCTAAATAATCCACATGAACAGATTCCCGTATCCCCCATTGACCTCGGGAGAGAGAGGGAAAGTTGCAATGGCTAGCAGGCCGAAGGCTGTCCTTGTCACCAGGCTGGGTTCTTAAATTTCATAATACAATGGTACCTTGATGACCACCGGGCTTGTTTGCAGACCGTCAATAAGCAAGTTTTGGGAAACAGGGCATGCAGGTCTTAGTTGGGTCTTGCATCTTTTGATTGGAATCCTCTTGTGAAAAAGTGCACGCTACCATTAATCCTCCTCCTCCTCCTCCTTGGCTGAGAAAAAGGTGAAACGGTGTCACACCTCATCGGTGAAGATTGCACGGACTGCGACACGATCGAATGGCAACATTTGGGCACTGGACAGCGTGCCGAAAAGATAACTTGCCAGCCTCCAAAAACCAACTCACAGGAGCATTGGGTCGCGAAGATGTCAAAAAATGAGACACCTGTGGTGGGATTTCCGGATCCAAACGGAGAGACGTTTTGAGGAGAACACACCAGGCGTAGCAGTTGCAGAATGGAGATAAGACTGGATTAGAGATGGGCACGACTTAGCGGTATTTTCGTTTTCGTTTCCGTTTTTTCGTTTTCGTTACGTAACGAAACGAAAACGAAAAACGGTTCAAAAATGGACCGGAAACAGAAACGAAACGACTAATTTTGAGCCAATTTTCGTTTTTCGAAAACGAAAAATTTTGAAATTAGCTCACGAAAACGGAAACGAAACGAAACAGACCCTGGCCGAAAATGAAAACGAAAACGAAAATTTTTTTCTGAGTCGTGCCCATCTCTAGACTGGATCATTGACATGGCACTTATAGGGGAAGCCCGAGTTGAAAATAAATAATTGGAAAAAAGTCACAAGATGCAGAGACATGGCAATCGAAACACCTTGCTTGTGGATGAAACATATTTTAGCGGTCCCTGTAGTCATTGGGGCTTTGGGACGACTGTTTAGAAATGTCACACCGTATTATAAGCAGCTGTAGATCTCAGAAATAACACCATCAGTGCTACAAAAAAAAAAAAAAGAAAGCAATATTAGGAACAGAATATACACTATGTCAATATTTAACAGAATCTTCGGATCCTAAAGGAGCCAGGGGAGCAAGTGATTTTTAGGTAAGCCCCCCCCCAAAAAAAAACATTTGAAAAGGTTTGGGGGTAACGCAGCTTAGCTTCCGATTCCAATTAGAAAAAAAGCTTCCTGGAGGAGCCTCCTTTGGAGCTTGATTACTCAGCCCTCTGAACCCCAAACCTCTCCAAATTTGGAGGGCTTAAAGGGCAGAGTCCAAGGGAGCTACTGACCAAATCTTGTGCCCCTTGAACCCAGTGGAGCCATTTTAGATTGTAACAAAACGGTTCATATTAAAATGAAAAAATGGCCATTTTGTTACTATCCGAAACGAAACGCTGCCTGAGGTTTTGTTAGCTTACGAAAGGATTCGTAAGCTAACGAAATGATGAAACGGCATTTCGTTTTTCATAAGGTGCCCATCCTTAGAGTTAATTTCTCCATTGTGCCTCTTTGGCAGGGTCAGCAAACTGGGGGGACACAAACTCTGATGTGCTGAACCCCTTTTTCCTGCAACATCCATGAAAGGCTCGTCCACATCCTGAAGAAGTGGCACAAGGTTCACCAGGCGGCCTATCCAAACATCTCTGTAAATATTGGTTCCTCGGGAAGAAATTCATTTCAAACAGAAGCCCGGTTGGGGTCAAATAAATATTTAAGAATTCCATTTCCTTGCTTCTGCCCTGGGGGTGTGTTGTTGTTGTGGTGGTGGTGGTGGTGGTGGTGGTTTTTAAAAGCATAAATAGAGTGCAGTGCAGGAAAAAAAATATAGTCACAGTCAGAGCAGTGACTATAAACGTAATGGCAAAATGATGTCTTAGTTAAAGATGGAATCTCAGTCTCAAGTCCATTTCATTTTGCATGGTTATTTTTCTTCCAGCGGGAAGGTTATTTTCTTTTAGCAGCTGTGAAAAGGCTTTTTAACAAGACTGGTGAATTCAGGACTTTTTTTTTTCGCTGTTCCCCTAATGGAAAGTTACCTTTCAGGACACATGGACTTTTCCTGCCTGCAATGGTAAACGTGAAAATGTTCATTCATTCTGATAATCTCCACCCCCAATCTGATCTGCGGTAAAGCCCCAAACTGCAGGCATCTGGTTGAGCCGTCATCCATGCTTTTGGGTCCATTGTTCCGCCGTTATAGGTGCTCCTTTTTTTTTTGATATCCGAATGGCTAGTTGCCTTTTCATTCAGAAAGAGGCGACCACACCCCCTTTTGCTTGTCTGAGCGCTTTTTCTTGGAACCACCATTGGGGGCTGTACTTTTCTCCAAAGCTTACAGAGGCACCTTTAAACAGCGACTCTTCTTTGCTGTAGACCAGTGGTTCTCAACATGTGGGTCCTCAGATGTTCCTGGACTGCAATTCCCAGAATCTTCTACCATTCGCTGTGCTGGAAGGGATTTCTGGGAGTTGCAGTCCAGGAACATCTGGGGACCCACCGGTTGAGGACCACTGCTGTAGACATTAAAGGGTCCTTTTAATCACTAAGGATGAGAGGACAGGTAAAGCGCCTTTTTGGGCCACGCTACCATGTGACTGAAAAAGACGTCCTTTCAAAATAAACGCCTCAAATCCGCCACGAGATAGCGGTATTGGTCCATATTGACAAGTGAGAAGCAGGTCTTTTGTAAAGCTAGTGGCTCTTAATGGCCCATTTGGGACCCAACTACCCCCAAATACTTTGAATCACAACAGGGGAAGCGTGTATCATTTCCAGGTCCTGTAAAGATTGCAGCTCAGCTCAGAAGAACCAGGGAAGCCTTGCGATGGGGAGGAGGGGTGGGCACATCCATGCACCTCGTAAAATCCTGACATGTCAGTCCTGCGAGCCGTTTCTCCACAATATGACATCAATACTTGAGGATGCAGCTCAATAGGAGTTGCTGAGGAGCCGGGGGGAGGGGGAGGCTGTCACGGTGGTGCCCCACGTTGGGCGCCAACCAGTTCATCACTGTGGGAACACTGTGTGTGATCTAACCCAGAAGGGCCCTCCTTGTTTCTTCTTGTCCATTGCTATAGCAATGACATTGCTATGAAATAGTCCTTGAAAGGTGTCAGTAAATACATAATGAAAGTATGTGTGTCCTGTTGGTGCAGGAGAAAGCTTTGGGACCGCCTCCTGCTGCTACCGATTGCAAAAGCAAACGGATAGAAAACAAGAGGCTTCAGAAAGCTGGGTAGATGGAGGATGCACCATCCTGTTGAGTAAAGGAACCACGTGGAGTCTACGTGTGGGGATAAATGTAGGGCAAGCCAGCCTGGAAGTGCAAACGTTTGCTTGTGGTTTCATGCCAGGTGCATCATCGGGGGTGTGTGTGTGTGTTCGTTCTCTGTTCGGGATGAGCACATTTTGCACAAATCTCAAAGAGAGTGGAACCATTAAGCTTCCCATGGTGGATCTCTACATAGCCATGGTTCTCGCTATCCATGAGCTGGTTCCAACCACGGCACATGCGATGCAATTCGTGAAGGACGAGGCGCTCTCTCGAAACATCTAGACATTTTCCAGGGATGAAATGGCAGTGAGGAACTTTTCAGCGAACTCCCCTTCCTGCTACCCCTAAGCAGTCTTTGTCCGGCCTATTTTCTTAATGAAATTGCCAGCTTGTTCTGTCCACTGTGTCTCCCCCCACTTCCTTGGGGGGGGGGGTAAGATGACAGATAACAATATTTGTAAAATAATTATGTCGTACTAGTTTCGCCATCTTCCTGAAACCCCTGGGTTATGTTTCCCTGGGCCCATCCTGTGAACTTGTCAGGGGGGCTGCTGCCTTTCCATTACAATCTTCCGCTCTCATTTTAATTTATGCACAACCTATATAACACACACACTTTGTAAACTGACATGTCTATAGTAGTAGACTAGAAACTTTCTTGGACTTGAGCACCATGTTTTTGCACTTCTCTCAGTTGTTTAAAACAGCTTGAAAACAGGGGGAAATATACAAAACAATGATGACACAACCCAAGGTAGGCTGTCATCCAACACCCCCTTTTAATATTCTTATGTGCATTCTGTTCACTTAATGCAAAGACTGGGGCAGGGTTTGGCTTTTGCTTTTTTACATCGGAACTGAAGTGCACATGGAAGAGAAATTTAAATCTGCTTCCACTGCTGGGATCCTAACAAAGGTTCCCACCCACCCACCCCGCACTTTACCGACTCTGTGGAAGAAAACCCCATCCATGCTATTTGGAAATAGGTTGAGTTATACTCCGAAATCTTTTTCTGAGCCTTTGAGGGTTTTGTTGCTGTTGTCGTTGTTTTGGATACCAGGACCTGACGCTCAGCTGCACAAAAGATGAACCTTGGTAAGGACGCAGGCAATGTGGTTCCCCTCATGCGTTCAGACCGGGGGGTGGTGGCGGCAAACAAAAACCCCACTCATAAACACGTCAAAATTGTTATTTATTTTCTTTTGTGTGTGTGTGCTCGCAGCATCAGTGGATAAAATGACCACTTCGTCTTCTTTAAAAGCACGAAATAATGTCTACTGTTTAAAACGCATGCAGACGAGAATAAACTCAGAGCGATCCGACACTTCTGGTGTGCCTTACCTAAACTTCTACGTGACTTAGCAGGGTTCAGGGTGTGTGTGTGTCGTGTCGTTACAGTCGTGACCAACTCTTCGTGACTCCATGTCCATGGAGTTTTCTTGGCAGGAATACTGGAGTGGCTTGCCAGTTCCTACTCCAGGCACCTACCGCACCTGGTATTCCCTGGTGGTCTCCCATCCAAGTACTAACCAGGGCTGACCCTGCTTAGCTTCCGAAATCAGGCGAGATCGGATGTGCTTAGGGCATCTTGGCAGGCGTAGTTACTCTAATAAGCTAACTCTCACATTCTATGACATATCTAACACCGATCTGACAGGCTATATCCTGCCTGTATCATGCTATACCCAGTATCCTTGTATCTTGTATCCAGTTTGGCCTTATCTGGCGCTATCAAAGCTCGTCAGCCTTATCTGAGAGAGTGCTAACTTCCGTTGCTTTATATATTGATCTGGCAGGCATCAGACACATTCTGATTGGTCCAAATACTTCACTATCCAGATATCACATTCTAGCCCTACACACACACAGACACACACACACACACACACACACACACACCTCTTAGAACTGCAGAGATGGAATTGACTCCTAGGGACCATCAAGTTATTGGGTCCAAACCCCTCCCCCACACACACACACTCAATGGAAGAATCCACAGTAACGCATTGCTTTGATGCATTCCTATGGGAAAACAAAAAACAAAGCAAACGAAATGGAAATAAATAAATATGTCTGCGTATATGGGGCTGTGATGACCTTTCCCAACAAAAATATCCGGGAGAAAATCTTACAGTTGCACCGGATGAAACGCAGCCATTCCAGAATGGCTGAGATCTGATCTGTTGTAAGCCTTAATACCGTTTTCTTCTGGACTCATTCTTGCCTTCTTCCTCCCCCCCCCCCCCCCCCAGCTTGATCCTGAGAACACTGGTTTCATTGGCGTGGAGACCTTTGCCAGCCTGGTGCACAGCCATGAACTGCCCTTGGACCCGTCCAAACTGGAGATGCTGGTGGCGCTGGCACAGAGCAACGAAGAAGGACAGATTTGCTACCAGGAGCTGGTGGACCTGGTCAGTGGCGTGAGTACCAGTGGCCACACCGTGGCTGTGTCCCTCTAACTCGGCACATACGTCCCGCTGTGTTTCTCAGGACTTGCAAAGTGTCTCCGCATCTCAAGAAAGACATTGCGGAAGTGGAAAAGGAGCAGAAGAGAGCGACTAAAATGATTACTAGAGATGGGCACGAAACGAACAATTTTTCGTTTCCGTTTTCGTTTTTTCGTTTTGTTGTGTAACAAAACGACAAACGAATTTTGTCTCTAAAATGAAACGAAACGAACAGAAACACCGGAAATTTTGTCGTGCGTTTCATTTCCGTTACTGCAATATGAGTGAATTGCTTAAAATCCTTTAAAAAATCACAAAAAAAATTGAAATAAGTGGTAACGAAATGGTAACGAAATGAACGAAAACGAAAATGAATTTTTTGCAAAAAACTCACAAAAAACGGAAACGAACCGAAATGGACACGACAAACGACAAATGAAATGCCATTTTTTTTCGTGCCCATCTCTAATGATTACTGGGCTCGGGGACCTCCCATATGAGGAAAGGCTACAGCATTTGGGGCTTTTTAGTCTGGAAAAAATCCCTAGTTTGAAACAAACACCCAGGAGCCGGGAACATTTTCGGTTCTGCAGTCCAGTACCTGCTCTTTGTCACAGATTTTCTAACCCAAATAGAAATATCAGGGTGTCTTGTTCGTTAGTCTGGAAAACAAGGCGCCTGAGGGGGGATATGATAGAGAGGTACAAAATAATGCAGGACATGAGTATGTGGATAAAGGGACGCTCTTCTCCCTCTCACAAAATACCAGAACGAGGGGATATCTACTCAAATTGAGGGCTGGGAGAGTGAGAACAGACAAAAGAAAATATTTTTTCACCCAGCGTGTTGTTAGTGTGTGGAACTCCCTGCCACAGGGTGTGATGATGGCATCTGGCCTGGATGCCTTCAGAAGGGGATCGGTCAGATTCCTGGAGGAAAAGTCCATCCCAGATGATGAGATGTGTCATCTAGAGGCTTAAAACCGGGGTACTTCAAGGGGCTAGATGCAAGGGGGTGGTATCAGGAGACAGAGATCGAGCCTCGTGCGCCTCCAGATGCATCTGGTGGGGCCACTGTGAGATGCAGGAAGCTGGACTAGATGGTCCTTTGGCCTGATCCAGCAGGGCTCTTCTTATGTTCTTATGTCTTAAGATTTTGTATTATGGAAGGGACAAGGCGAAAGTGGTTCAATTAAAGGATCAACGTAGGACATGTGGGACTTTATCCCCCACCTCCCACCCCACCCCAAACTCATTTCTAATAAGGATTAAATCTCGTCTGATTGCTCACTGTTGAATACTTAATGTTCAATCAATTCTCCTTAATTGGCTCAGCCCGGTGCCAAAAACAGCCCGATAATCTTAGCAGCTCAGCCCCGCTGGTGTGGCATGTTTTGAGATCCAATTTCAAAGGTGGTGAGACGGTGAGAAGGCATTGAAATTTTGGAGGCTGGTTTTGAAGGAAATTAATGAAATCGTGGAGTTAAATGCAGGAGCAAGTCCTAAAATAGCGCTCCCATCCATATTTGATGGCGAACAACGGGCCTGGACAGTAGAAGAAGTTGGAACAAATTTAATAATAGCAGCAAGATTAATTAGGGCCAAGGACTGGAAAGCGTAAAGCATTGGTCTCAATTCCAAAGAATATGACATTTTAATGTTAACTTCTGATAATGAGGCTTTAAAAGGATGAGATAAAGAAGAATGATTTCCATCCTAGTTGGGAAGTCTTGGTTGATCATGGACGAATAGAAGGGGAAACTTGTGCATTTTGGGAAGAATCAGGTTGGGAAGCAGAATAGAGCTTCATAACTAGAAAAAATTGTTTTAATATACCTTAATAGGTCCAGGTAAGGGGGTGGTCTCTTGTGTAACGGAATTGTTTATGTCGTTTCTATTGCTGGGCATACCACGTTTATTTATTTCAGTTTGTGATTTTTTTTGTGCTATTGGATATTTTCTTTCTGTTTTGTATTTTCTTCTTTTTCAAAGGGGATTTTAAAAATAAGAGTGAGAGAGGTTTTAAAAGCAAGGAGAAAAAATTAAGAATAAGCAGGTGGAGAAATTTCAGGAAAGGAAGCCTTTCTGTGGCTCCAGGGTGAGATGCCATTCCTGTCCACGGGCCACCCCACCTCCCAGCTATGAGCTTGGACCACGAGGGGGGTCTGAGGCAGGTGGATTCAGGCCACGCCTCTGCCATGATTTTTTTGGGGGGGTGGGGTCTCAATTCCTGGAGATGCAGCATGTAACCGATATGCCAATTTGTGGTAGGTTTTTTGGGGGTGGGGTGGGAGGTTGCTTGCAATTTGTGTAAATTACAGTTTGTGCAAAACTCCATCTATGAGAAACTCATATTTCCCTTTGTGAAGCTAAGCCCACCACGAGTGTGCACAAGCAGGGCCTTGGGGTCGGTTCCACACAGATAGAAGGGCCTGCTGTACAGTAGGGCCCCAGTATCCACTGGGAATTGGTTCCAGGCCTTCCCATGGATAATGAAAACCGTGGATAAGAGAATGCCAAAAATCCCCCAAAGTGCTGTTTTGTGACAGTAGCTTGCTTTACGGCTGCTGTTTTATGATAGCAACTTGCTTTACAGCTACTGTTTTGTGACTTTAAAAGTAAACTCTTGGTAAAGCCTACCTTTTACCGGGTCTGAACTTCTGGGACCTGCTTTGAAGAAGGGTGATCTATTGCACTCGAAAGCTTGCAATGTTCCTTCTTTTATTTATTTATTTTTAATAGTGGCCTATAAAGGTATCTCTTGTAACTTATTTTTGCAATTGTGTTTTGGGACAGTATCTTTTTCTACCGCTGCTGAATTATATATTTATTTTTCCTTTGCCAACCGTGGATAACTGAATCAGTGGATAACGAATCAGTGGATACGGGGGTCCTCCTGTACTACCCATTGTACGTGGCACATTATACCCCCCCACCATTCTTTGCCATTTTGTGTCCCATCTCTCTCTCTCTCTCTCTCTCTGCTTCTCCTCTCAGATCAGCAGCAAGCGGTCCAGCAGCTTCAAGCGCGCCATCGCCAACGGCCAGAGGGCGCTGCCTCGTGATGGCCTCCTGGACGAAAGTGGCCTGGGCTTCTACAAGCGCTTTGTGCGCTACGTGGCCTACGAGATCCTGCCTTGTGAGATGGACCGGCGGTGGTACTTCTACCAGCACCGGGCCTGCCCCCCACCGGTCTTCATGGCAGTGGTCACCTTGACCCAGGTGTGTGTGTGTGTGCATGCGTGCTCGTGTGTACGTGCAGAGAGCTGGCCTACTCTTTCCCATAACGGCTGGACTTCATGATCCACAGGGAATGGATCCAGAGGGAACTGATTAATTGATTTTCAATGGATTCCTATGGGAAGGCTGACCATGCACACTAGAGATGGGCACGAAACGAACAATTTTTCGTTTCCATTTCCGTTTTTTCGTTTTGTTATGTAACGAAACGACAAATGAATTTTGTCTCAAAAATGAAACGAAACAAACAGAAACACCAGAAATTTTGTCGTCCGTTTCGTTTTCGTTATGGCAATACATTGAACTGCTTTAAATGCTAAAAAAAAATCACAAAAATTTAAATAAATGGTAACAAAATGGTAACAAAACGAACGAAAACGAAAACAATTTTTTTGCAAAAATTCACGAAAAACGGAAACGAACCGAAACAGACCCCCTAAACGACAAACAACAAACAAAATGCCAATTTTTTTATTCGTGCCAATCTCTAATGCACACAGTTCCCTTGCACCAGCTCAATCATTTGGCCAGAGGGGGGAGCAGGGGACCACACCATGGCCCTTGAATTGCCCCGCTCGGTTGAGACAGTGGGCTGGCTGACCCAGAGCTTTTCTGGGGCAGTGGTGGTCCTTGGGATGGGAGAACTTATCCCCTCACTTTTTTATTGGTGGCTGGCAGGCTATTTTTGAACCCTTTGCGGGCTACCAGCAGCCCGCGGTCTACCTGTTGTGCAGGCCTGTTCTAGAAATGTGACGTGCAGTAGGACCCTCCTCTCCTCTCTGCAGGATCGGCATCTGCTGATTCATTTATCTGCTGTCTGGAAAGACTAAATTAAAAATCCCAGAGAGATGTATCTGCATTTCCTTCCCGGCTCTACCATGTTAAGATCATTATTAAGAACTGCTGGGTAGCTCCCTAGAGCTGTCGATTGGGGGTTTGATTTCCACTCCACCTCCCACCCATTCCAGGGGATGAACTCAATGACCCTCCAGGCGTCTTCCAGTTGTGCGTCATGGCGCTGACTAGATGACCCTGGGACACCCCGTCCGACTCTTCTGTTCTAGGATGCCGGAAACGGAGACATGTGTGCACATTTAGCCTTCGGAGGATGTAACATTAAGGGGCCGTGGGCCGATGGATCAAGATATTCCCACGAGTCTTTGTGCTACCTCATGAATCTTTCTGTAATTGCTTAATGTGTCCCTGTTAATTTATCTCTCTCCCCCGCATATCCCACAGGCAGATTTATTATTTAAGCTTTTTTTTTAAATGAACTTTGCACCCCTGATGAAAGACTTTATCAAACTGAAGTGGGTTGCATTGAATTTCTGTATTTATGGTTTCCATCTCTGGCAGATGAAATGAGAGAGAGAGAGACAGAGACAGAGAGAGAGAGACAGAGAGAGAGAACCATTTCTTACCCCCTCCTCTCTTGTTTAGATCATTGTTTTCCTTTGTTATGGGGCCCGACTCAACAAATGGGTGCTCCAGACGTACCACCCGGAGTACATGAAAAGCCCCCTGGTCTACCACCCTGGACACCGTGCCCGTGCCTGGCGGTTCTTCACATACATGTTCATGCATGTGGGGTGAGTATCAGCAGTGCCTTCTGCCCCCTTCCCCACTACTAGAGTAGACCCACTGAGCTCGTGGGACTTGTACAGGGGTTGAGTCACGAAATCCCCTTTGATTCGAAGGGCCTTGCTGTAGTGGCCGCTTATTCCTGGATGTCAGCCGTTCATCGCCTGTTGGAGAAAAACCCAAGACAGTTGATCAGCAGAGGACAGATACTTGTAGAGGCAGCCTTGTAGCATGTGAGGGGGTGAGAGGAGTTACTCTTTTGGACGACAGCTCCTAGAAGCCACTACTTAGTGTCAGTGCTGGTTGTGTTATCCCGGGCTTCATAACGGGCTCAATAACCTCACCGGGGCCTGTGCAAGTCAGACTATTGGTCCTTGTAGCTGAAGGTAATCTACAATACTTACTGTATCTATCCATCTCTCGATAGACAGAGAAATAGAGATGGCAAACCTGGTTGCAGACATTGCTGTATATTCTAGAGGTGTGACGTACAGTAGGACCCTCCTCTCTTCAGGATCGGCACCTGTTGATTCATTTATCTGCTGCCTGGAAATACTAAATTAAAAATCCCAGAGAGATTTATCCATATTTTCAACCTGTATTAAGCAGAACTGACCCCTAGAGGGAGCCAGAGACCATGTAACATGGAGTGTTCAATAAATCTCGTTTTTTTAGCCTTTGCAGGAAGTCTTGAAAGCAAATGCAATCCCTCAGGCTTACCGTGGTCCTACTATAAAACTCCCCGAATTCCCCGGAGACATTTTCGCTGCACCTTTCTGCCTTCAGCTCTGGCTGCATCTGGAACGTGGCAACTGGGTTCCTCTGGGAAGGGTCCCCTCCCTCTGTTTCGAAGCCCAGCGGAGCTAAGCGTTGTTCCTTCCGTCTCTTAGCCCTGACCGCCTTCCTTGAATCTCTCTCCAGGTTGGAGCAGCTGGGGTTCAATGCGCTCCTGCAGCTGATGATCGGGGTCCCCCTCGAGATGGTACACGGCGTCCTCCGCATCAGCTTTCTCTACCTCGCAGGGGTTTTGGCCGGTGAGTGGGGGAAACTCGAACCCTTCCCTGGTATTCCCTGGTGGTTTCCCATCCAAGTACTAACCAGGCCTGATCCTGCTTAACTTCCGAAATCAGGCGAGATTGGATGGGCTGAGGGCATCTAGGCAGCTATAAAGGCAGCTGGATTTGGGGTGATTCCCCTACTCCATCTTTGCCAGATGCCCTTGGCGATCAGATGAGAAGAGTGTTTCCCTGCTGTGCCTTTCTCCTATCCATGACATTTGCCTTTTTGGGGGTGGTGGGGGGGAATAGAGAGAAGCGTGCATGAGCTTTTGTGCAGCACGAAATACATTGTGATGGGTTTGTGTCAAGTTCAACTCCTTTGAATTCTGCTCCCCTTACTCAGATAGTCCCAGGCAGTGTGCTGATGGACAGTGGGGGTGCTGACATTGATGGATGATGGGGGTGCCCCAAAATTCCTACTTTCCCTTCTCTTCTAAATTGATGCAGGCTCCCCTCAGGCGTTTTTCTATCCCACCCATCCAGCCTCCAACACCAGCATCCATCCTGTATATGTGGTGCCTTCTTGATTTCCCCAGGAAGCTGAGTGTGACTGTGAGGCCCCATGGGTGCCGACCGAGGACTGGGTGCGTGTGTGCGTGCGTGTGCGGTGGGGCTGCAGGTGGGGAGAGGCGGTCCCTCTCTGTTGCAGGCAGTTTGCTGGTGAGCAGGTTCTGCCAAACGAGCCCCTCGGCACATTCAAAGCTGCTTCAGGGGTCTCTCTCTCTCTCTCTCTCTCTCTCTCTCTCTCTCTCTCTCTCTCT
>JAHTLZ010000054.1:3445487-3465483 GCA_023846285.1 Phrynocephalus versicolor
CACACACACACACACACACACACACACACACACACACACACACACACACACACACACACACACACACACACACACACACACACAGAGAGAGAGAGAGAGAGAGAGAGAGAGAGAGGGGGGGGAGAGGGAGAGGGAGAGGGAGGCTGGATATCCAGCTGGCTGGATAAAAATAAAAATCAGACAGACAGACAGACAGACAGAGAAGGAATAAGACAGACAGATAGATAGATAAGGATGGGATAGATAGAGAGTGAGTGAGTGAGTGAGTGAGTGATAGAAGGAAGGGATAGATAGAAAGACACATAAGGAGGAATAGATAGACAGATAGGAATTGATGATAGATAGATAGATAGATAGATAGATAGATAGATAGATAGAAAGAAATCACTGTTGTAAATATTAAGTGGCTTGAGGATTAAGGGTGCTGATTCAGTAGGACTTCCATTGTGGATTGCCCAGAAAAAAGAGGTGGGTGAGGATGCTGCAAAACTCCTATTTTCTTAGCTACCATATTTTTCCCTCTATAAGATACCCCATGTATAAAATGACCCTCATTTTCCTAACCCGAAATTAAACGTTTTGCAACTGCATGGCTCTCTCCTTGGCTCAATTTTTACTTTAACAATTTTAGAGGAAAATATAGTCTTATACATGGGGAAATACTGTATATATATTTAAAGGAACACTGACCCAAAGGCTGCAAAATCTGCTTCCTTTTCATCTTTGCAAGTTGCTGTTTGGTTCTCAGTTCGCTCTGTGTGTCTCTCTTCAAGAAAGTCACCGGACCACTACCATCACAGGTATTGTATGCATAAGGCTGTGCAACAGAAATAACTCACCTTGAACTGACTTGTGGGTGGAAAGGTTGTCAATTATAGCTTAAAGAGATGAGGGAAAGGGGGATAATGAAAATGAATTTTAACAGGTTCCATGGTTATGGGAGATGCAAATGCTAGTGCCACTGAAATATGGAAGGGTAATGTGCCAGATTGGCAATATATATACTGTATGTGCCTCCAAGTAAATAAGATTTGCAATGCTTCTGTAGCAACAATGGCAATTAGAGAGCTGTCAACAGTTGTTAAAAAAAAACAGGTCCTTTAAATCAGGGTGATTTATCAGCTGTGAAAGGCAATTGCCTGAAATGATCATTTGTCCCATTTTCACTTTGTTCAAAACGCTCCTAGCTTTGGCAGATTCCCAGCCAGCCGATCACAGCATCCTTGAGTACCCAGTAATTTTTATATTGGTTGTCGTGGTCAACAGGAATGGATTTAGAGAATAGATTAGAGAGTAAAACTAGTGCAAAGAGTTTTCTGGTGGGTTTGGAGAGGCAGCCGTGATTCAAAAGCCAGGGTTTTTTTCTCAGTCTTCCCATTGATTTAAAGCAAAATGGCTGCACATATTATTGAATAAATGGGGGGGGGAGTATATAGCCCTCACAACGTTGCCAGCTGCTCAAAATATATTTAAAGCAGAGCTTGAAAAGGTTAGTTTATGTACTACAAGTCCCAGCATCCCCAAGCACTTCTGGATAATTCTGGGAGTTATAGCCCCCCCCCCCAAAAAACCCTATTCAAAGCTATGAACTCAGCTGCCACAGGATTTGAGATAGCTGTGTCCACACTATATTGCATTTTGATATTTGACACTCTGCGCCTACAATGCCATGCACCAGAGAGAAAAGGAAACTTTCATGGACCCGGATGCTTAACCTCTGGAGACGGTTTAAAAAGAGGATTGCTAAACCTCAAAAGAGGATTGCTAAACCTCTTCTGGAGAACAACTCCTGGATTTGGCTCTCACAAAACTTGAACAAGGTGTTTACGAAATTTCGGAAGGAGTGATGTTGGGCAGAGATACAAAACAATGATTAGCTCTGGAACAGGAACCAGAAATCATGAACCCAAGACTTACAACCGACACAGTTTCCATAATCGCTTACTTCAGGCCGTGCTAGTTAAGGCTAAAACATCTGGGATGCCAAAGCTTCCCTACTGATGCGTTTAAAAAGTCTTGTCTCTAAGGTTAGGTCCAGGTGGTAGGTCGTGTTTTACAGTCATCGGTGGTCAGGTAGGAGTGCTGTACCAGGTGACTTTCCTCCCCTGGTTTAAAATGGACTTCTTGTTGTTCGTCTCACATTATTTCTTCCTAGTGGGATCGAAACACTTTTCTCCAGAAGGTCACTCACTGCCAATGACTTCCACTATTTTATTATTTAAGAATGACATAGTTTGCCCGCCTTTTTTTTAATGTTTAGAGCTTCCCCGAGGTCACCTTTAAAATTAGCGTGGCAATTAAGGCTTTAACAAATGTGGCATTTTAAAGCAATGTCGGTGCAAAGAGACTAATAAAGGCTTCAATGGATCTGATGTAATATTAACTAGAGGGAATGTGTCTGGTTTGAAAAAAGGGACTCCGTTATTCCATTGCCCCCATTTCAACCTTCAAAATCTATGGATCCAATAAAATTTAAACGATGAAGCTATTTGTTTAACAAACTGCTCTTCAATGTGTAGGGCACGTGACTCAAAGAAAAAAAAATTAAATGCATGCACCTCAAGAGATGGAAAAGTTACTTTTAAAAGACAGTAGTTCCTAGCTGTGGGTCCCCCACATGTTCTTGGATTACAACCCCTAGAACAGGCATGTCCAAAGTCAGGCCCGGGGGCCAAATCTGGCCCGTTTTCATACTGAATGGAGACATCTGCTTGCAGTGGGAGATATTTAAAGAAGAGGTTATCCCACCCACTCACCCCCCAGAGGGAGTGCCTGTAGCAGAGCGGGGATTTTAACTGAGGTCTTCCTACTCAATAGACTCACGGCGAAGGCCAATTTGAGCCAGGGACTTCCTGGCTCATTATTCACCTCTTGAGCTAACTTCTCTCCCCTGCTAGTTCTCACTTTCCATCGCCTTCCATTACCACTTCGGATTCTGCAGCGTTTGCATTTTGAGAGACCCAGAGCACAAGCCTACTTTGCACCTCTCCGAGCGTAAGATTTCAGGAAAACCACTTTCCGTTACTGATACAACCCTGGAACATTTTTTTTTGTTCCCCCAGGGGTCCTGTGCTGCTCGTTTCCCTGCCAATAATGGCGTTGCAAAGGAAGATGAATGAATGGATGTCGATAGCACGCTCTTTCTTGAAAAGGACTTAAAGAAACCCAGCCTACAAAACTTTTTTTAAAAAAGTCAATCAGAACTAGGAAATGTTACTGTTATGGAAGGGCTTCCATGCTTCAGCGAGCATGACCAATGATGGCGAGAGTTCTAGTCCAAAAAAGTAACTTCTCTAAGCTTGGGCGCGGTGTGTGCATCCTTTATGAAGGCACTCTCTGCTCAATAGCTTCACCTGCCTTCCCAACACCTCAAACCTTCTGAATCTGGACTCTTTTCTTCCCCCTAATACTGTAATCTCAAATATGGAAAACTCTGAACATGGTGAATCCTCTGTGGCACATGAATTATGTCAAGATGTAGGGCTGATTTCGGCACCAGTTACTTTTCCCACAGGATCTGCTTTTGTGTAGACCTAAATAGGATTGTGTGGTATGGCTGCTATCATAAAGCCAATGTCCTGAGCGTGAGTCCCATTGAACTTCATGGGACTTCCTTATTAACAGACATCTGGACAGTACAGTAGGACCCCGGTATCCACTGGGGATTGAGTCCAGGCCTCTCCGTGGATAATGAAAACCTTGGATAAGAGTGAACATTAAAAAACAACAACCCAGAACTGCTGTTTTGTGTCAGTAACTTGCTTTACAGCTGCTGTTTTGTGACACTAGTTTGCTTTACAGCTGCTGCTTGAGACAGTAGCTTGCTTTATGACAGCTGTTTTATGACAGTAGCTTCCTTTACAGCTGCTCTTTGTGACAGTAGCTTGCTTTGCGGCTGCTGAATTATTTACTTATTTTTTTTCCTCTGCCAACTGTGGATAACTGAATCAGTGGATAATGAATCAGTTTATACGGGGGTCCTACTGTGTTGCGCTATGGACCAATGAATTTCAGTATGGCCACAAATCAGTTATAGCATTTCCAAAGTATTTTGGTATTCTTGATGGTGGAATGGTTCGGAAAAGCCAAAGAGGCGGCAAGAGTAGCTGAATTAGCAACAAAAACAGCGTATTCCTTCAGGCTTTATGGGTCCTCCTTTGCTACGTATCACTGATTGTACCATAGTGAATTTGTTATATATTTCTTCTGTGTGCAATGTAATCTTAAATCCATTCATGGGCATGGAGTAGACCGCTGAAAACATGGGCATTTATCTGTAAGTCAAGATAATTAGGATTGCACTGTTCAGCTTATGTTTATTTTATCAATAACTTGGATTCAGACTTAAACACTCCGAAATTAATGAAAAAAAAACTAAATGTTTTAACCACAGGGACCTCTTGGGTAAGCAGAATGAAGTCTAGCACTAGTCTTGTCTCTTTATCTGAATAATCAATGTGTTACAAAAGTTTTACCTGGAGTTTTTATTCCATTTTGTTGCAGTTGAAAAAAACCAAACACAATTGTTTATGAAAAGAAAAAGTATACGAAGTTGTAGTCCACTTTTTGTATTTCTAGGACTCTGTTGCAGGCCTGCTTGTAAAATCCAAAATGTTACATTGAATACTCTTGAATATACTGACAATAGTTTTAAGTGATATTGTAGTTTAGAAATTACCCTTTTTTAAAACCAAGAAAAAGAAAGCACACAAAGAAATATACATTCCCATCCTGGACCCTGAAAACAAACATTTTGGACTACAACTCCCAGAATTCCCTAGGCAGCATGCTCACACACAGAGCCTTTTCACACGACCCCTAAGATCTGCTGGCCACTTAAATCCGGACCAAAGATCTTGGGGGTTTGTCGCTGTTCCTGCGTCCCCACCCCCTCCGCACTCCTGGCTGCTGTCTACGTGAGCGGAGGGAGAAAAAAAAAGAAAGAAAAAAATGCCAGCTCACCTCCGTTCTGCCCTCTCGGTCTGCTCCCGGCAGCATTCCAGTCTTAAAGGGGCAGGGGGCAAAAAAAGCAACAACCAGAAGCGAGGAGAGCCCGGCACTCACTACGTTACATCTGCATCAGGAATTTTTCACCCCCGGAGAGCAGGTACTTGAAAAGTGCGCTGGGACACGCTTAGGTGGGTGTGGTCGCACTTAATTTTTTGTAAACTCCGGAGCTGGTGGGGAAACAATTTTAAGCTCCGGATCTGGGAGCCATTTGCCGCGGATTTTAGGGGTCGTGTGAAAAGGCCCACAGTTGAGTTGAGTGGTAGTCCCCCAAAAGTAATCCGCCCAAGGACCAGGCAGTACGGCTAAAACTGATTCAAATCTGGAACTATGGAAGCATCTAGACATCATATCTATGTTGCATTGTAAAGGAGGCACATTCCATTCAAAGCTACCTCTGCATTCACATTTTCAGACTGAACCCCATTTCATGCTGGACCGTAATCTGAAATAATACTGATGTAGAATTCACCCTCAAGCCAAAACTCCAAGAGTGATCAGCAAGTCTTGTCGATATTGAAACAGGCTAGTTCAATGGCATCGGACTAAGAGTGCCTCTGGGCGGTTCCATCTAGGTGAAGAGGAGGCTTAGGGAACTTCATTTTCGGACTGTATAGGTCTAAAAAGGCCTCTGCGTGTCTCAGAATCCCCTAGGTGTTGGATTCTGGGACATGTAACCCAAAAGGAACTTTTCAATGCTCCCGTCAAAGGCAGACCTTGCTACCACGACATGCTGTGGCGGCCACCAAACTGGACAACTTTTTTAAAAAAGCAGAGCGAATTAGGTCAAAGGAGGCTGGACACTCAGGAGCGACTGGTCACCACCACGATGCAAACATGCACCCTCCCAAGTTCAGAGGCTTTGCACCTTGGCATGTCCATCACAGAAGGGCAGGAGACCTGAAGCTCTCTGACGGAGCTCCTGCTGGTGGGATTCTCATGGTGGTTCAGTTTGGCCACAGTGTGAGCAGAACGCGGAACTAAGTAAGCCTTTGGTCTGACCCGGCATGGCTTTTCTTGTTTTTTTTAAAGTTACTCTTCATATATTTATATTATATATATTTATATTTATATTTATTTATTTATTTTAAAAAAAGAGAGAGGAATCTCTTACATCTTTGTCAGTAAAGCAACAGAGTGGCTGGCTGGAGAGTTCCGTGGGTGAGGCAGCTCGCAGGCTGCAGAGAGTGAGGTTGGGCACTCTTCCGCACTGGCGCCCTCCCGGTCAGGCTTGGTAGCCCTGGGCTCATTGCACAAGCCCAGGGCACCCCTAGAAAATGGGAATGGCAAACTCCTTCCGAGTACTCTTTACCCAGAAAAAACCTTGAAGAAAGGGTTGCCATCGGTCGGAATTGACTTGATGGCACATCCCCATCATCATCATCATCATCATAATCGTCATCATCATCATCATCGTCATCATCATCATCATCAAAGCAATGGATCAGACTCTGCGGAAGGCAAACAAGCAGGACATGAAGAAGCATGAATCGGAGGCGTACCCCTGTAATGGTCCATATCGATTGGAATGCCTAACTAGTAACTAGTCTTAAAGCTTGGCTCGGATCACACCCTAGAGCAGTGATGGCGAACCTTTTAGAGACCGAGTGCCCAAACTGCAATTCAGAACCCACTGTTTTTGTTTTGCAAAGTGCCAAGACAGCCATTTAACCTGAATCCAGGTGGCTATGAAGGGGGCGATATCGGGTGCCCACAGAAAGGGCTCCGGGTGCCACCTATGGCACCCGTGCCGTAGGTTCGTCAACACTGCCCTAGAGCTAGGTTGGCGTGGGAAGACTCAAAGGACATACGGTGGACAGTGCCTGTGGTCTCATTCTGCTGGCTTTGAGGATGATGGCTTAAACCGGTGGAAGAGCTAAGGCAGTTTTTCCCAACCTGGTGTCCTCTGGACATATCGGATCACATCCCCCTTAATTCCTTGGGCAGAGTAGTTGAGCGAGTGGGGGGGCGTTGTAATCCATCTTTGGGGGAGTGTCGTGTCCACTTGGGGGAATTTTGACCTCCAAAGGTTTCTCATTCAGAGGCTACTGGCCCCATGTTTGCACATTTACGTTCCTTCACGGAGAGAGCGGGAGAAACATGGTCGGGTTTCCCATCGGCATAGTTGAACCGAAAATGGGAAAGCCATCAAAAATACCCATGACATGGAAACAGGCACAGTGTATGATAGGAAAATATATGAGGTTGGTCATAGCTCCCGTTGCTTTCCACTGCAGCTCTAAGCTTGCTTATTGAGAAGTAAGTATGACTTACTTCCAGGGAAACACTTTCACACAGGACTGCGGCCGTGAGGACTGGGCTGGCACACTGGTAGTGGCACATCTGCCCCTTCTCCAAGTGAAGGGACCTAGCGCTCAGGCATAGACTTGACCGGGGAAACAGGAGCCCACTCTGTGTGCATGCTCCCACACCGCCCAAGGGCTTTCTCCTTGACCTCGGCTGGAGACTAAATGCCAAGGCACTTACTTGAGCAACTGAGCAGTGATGACAAATGCACAAGCGGTAGCTGAAGATGCCCCCTTAGTGAGAGTTCATCGCTGGGAGCCTGCGTGTTGCAGCTGCCTGAAAGGGGCCATTTCCCATGGAGGTGCCTGTAACGAATGGCTCTGCCCTGGATCTTCACGGCGATTTGCCAAAGGGGGTGGGAGAGAAGGTGCTGGTGGGAGGAGGTTGCCCGAGGGTCAAACTAGACAACATAGCCTGCCCATTGTCATCATAGAAAACTGATCCACGGGAGGTCAGCAAAGGCTTTATGGGCAAGCCGATCCTTCAACCATGCATCTTCAGGGGAACTGCGGGAGAAAGGTCCGGTCCCTTTCAGGTGGCAAAAGTGGGCAACTTGTCTAATTTGACCCCCTGGTACGGAATGGCATTATTGGCCTCTGGAAGGCCCAGCAGTGGGGGGCATGGCTGAAATGGACGGGGCTCGTGAGGATCAAGCTAGAGGGTTAGTGGCTTAGAAGATGACCTGTTGATCTCAACGTAGGCCTGGTCTCTTGAGCTTTGTGGTCCTACATTGAGTGAGAACGGGGCCGGGGAGGATATATTTAGAAAGTGAAAGGTGGTTTCAACAAAGATGACTCAACCTTCTCCAAGTAACAGCGGAACAGCCAGCCGGAAATGGGTGTCCCCTCTTCTTAGGGAACATGGACGGCATTACCAAACCCACATCAGCTTTACAGTGGAACAGAGACAAGCTGAGCCGAGCTCAAGACTGCCCCCTGCAGCCTAGCCCGGCCAATAGCAAAAATCCAGAGTCTACCTTACCACAAGACGGAAGCAAGCTAGCATGCAAAGCTTGTAAGGTTTTGTTCTGAAGAGGCGACGCAGATCAAAAGGGTGGGGGGTGGGGAGGAACCAAAAAAGGCAAACGAACCCCCCCCCCCAAAAAAAATCCACCCTCGTTCATTAGCAAAAGGAGGGGCATTTAAAAATTTTAAAAATAAATAATAAATAAACAAGGAAAAAATCAAACAAAGGGGGGGGAAAGGCGGCAGAAATGGTCTGCCTCGTATCACGTAACCTCAGCCAGGGTCCACCAGGATGGTTCAGGTCAGTTAACGGGACCCATCTCCTGGCAAAGTGCTCGGCGGTCTGTTCTTCGGATGAAGACACACGACAATCCACACCTTGGTTCCAGGTCCGGGAGCAGCTCCAGATTCCGGCCCTCAAGAGCCTTGAGGAGAAACGCCAATGTGTTCTTTGACAGTGTTGGCCCGTTTTCCATCACAGTCTTCTTCTTTTTTGCTCCCCTCCCCCTCCAAAAGAACCACCTTCCCTGTAGCGTCCCGTCCTTGGAATCGGATAAGGCGAAACCCACCACGCAATCCGCAGAGGCGTCCTCTCGGCCTCCTGGAACGGAGCTCCTCTCCGGAAGGGGTTCCTCTCGGGCGACTCAGTTCGCCCCCCTTCTCCACCACGAACAAACGACGCCGACCGCTTCAACTCCCGGCAAGAGCCTTGCCCGGGAAGGCCTTCAAGAGGACTAGCCCCTTTATTCTCGCTTCGCAACCCCCCTCGGAACTGGGCGGGAGGACAGGTGAACCTTGGCCCGCCACGACACAAAGCCTCCGGACGGGGGGGACCCCTTGGATCCAGCACTGAGCGGCAACAGCATGCCTAACCAACTCACCAATCTACCGTTGTGGTTTCTTGCACACAATTTTTTTTCCACCTTTTTGTTTCTTTTTTTCTTTTCTTTTCTTTAAACATTTTAATTTTTTGTGTGTTTATTTTTGTTTGTTTTAAATCATCATTGTGTCCCCCCCCCGGGGGGGGGAGAGGGAGCAGAGAGGGAGGTTAGGAAAGGTCACTACAAGGAAAATGGGAGATGAAAGAGGCACAAGGATTTACAAACACAAGGAGGGATACTTTCCACAGAGTGGTTGGCGTGGCCACCGTTTTCTGGGATGCAGTGACACTTTGCCAAGTGTGTTGTCATTTCGCATGATCCAACTCAAAATTGTTCGGTATGCCTTGCGGTGTCGTTGCAGTTTTCCTCTGTGGTTTCAGTCACAGCATCTCTCCAGGAAAAGATTTATATATATTATATATTTATACGTGTATATTTATATATTAAATGAATAAATAAAACCATGACTCTGGTTGGTTGGTCAGTGCTGGGTTGGGCTCGGAGGAAACGGCTCCAGACGCTGGTCAGATTCTTCCTGGGATCTGCTTATTCGATCACCATGCAGCGGGGCAGGTGCTGGGAGAAATATTTGAAAAGCTCCGGCGTGGCCCCCGGGCAATTCGTCAGCTCCAACTCTTCCAGGTCTTGGAGCTGGACCAGGCCTGAAAGTCCAGTGGTGGTCAGGAGAGGACAACCTGGGAAAATCCAAGGTCAGAAAGCACCAAAGTCAGAAAGAGAGTAAGAAGTCTCACCTTATACAGTACACTCACCCCAAAACCATAGAATCTCAGAGCTGGAAAATGGGTCCTGCGCAACCAACCCCTTGCTAACCCACCCTGCCAGAAGAAGTGGTGAGCCTTGACAGCTTTAAGGTAGGATTGGACAAGTTCATGGCGAACAAGGGTCTCCATGGCTATCATGATGGATGCCTCAGGACAACCTCTGGGTTGGAGAGAGAGGCAGGAGATCTCTCCATGCCATTTGCAGGGAATCGTAAGCAGGAATCACACTTTGAGTATAGCACAACGGATGTGAGGGAACTATTTTATATTCCGCAACTCAGCACACTTTCTAGAACAATGAACTGGACGGGAAGTAATGGCCCTAAAGTGACTTTTTAGTGTTGGTGATATCACTGCCTTATTTCCTCGCATATCCTTCCTCGGTCTCGGGGAAAGAACAAAAGAGATGCTGTGCCTTTGCTGGTAGCATCTGACGAGGCAGCCCTGGCTCCCTGCATCTCCAGTGGGCTTAGGGTGCTAGATCAGAGAGCAGGGAAGGGTCACATTTGACTGCACCAGAAAGCACCACTTTGGGACCCTCTCTTAAAGTGACCCTTCAGTTTGTTTAGGAAATGGCTCCACTCTTCCCAGCCGCCAAGATGGTAGCCAAAAATCTGCTGTTTGAGCGGGGAATAAGGTAAGGCGAGAGCACCATTGCCTGTACATCTCGAGATGGCTGAGACATAGCTTGCACAGGATGGCACCACAGGTTATCCCAAATGTGAGTGATATGCCCATGTGATTGCAGTATGATTCCCCCAAATCTGCAAGATCAGCATCAGTTACACTTATGCACAGTGTGAAAATATTAAAAGGACCTCTGATTCCCCTGGGACATAGATTTGTGGCACTGCACCTCCCGTCACGTTGAGTTCCCAAAATTCAACTCTCACCAGCAAGAGATAAGAGACGTAAACTTCTCATTCCCAGAAGATGCTTTAGGCCAAAGTCTTGAATCTGAAAGGAGGGGAGGGGAGGAGAAAGGATGATTAGGAACCAGAATTGCCCGTACATTTTAAATGGATATGTTGACTACATATATTCCCACCAGCAACTCCAGCCTTGCTATGGGTGATACCTAGTAGCAATCTATTAAAAGCACGGACTTTTTTGTAGTGGGGTCCACCTTTTGGGATGTCCGCTCTACAGAGATCCACCAGGTTCCAAAAGGAGCAAAGGTGGGCACAAGATCTTTTAATCAGAAAGTCCATAAGCAGACTTTGCTGCTGTCTAGCCCTGAAGAGGCTAGAGATGGGCACGAACCACTGGTTCGGAGGTTCGGGCTGGTTTGTTTATCGGCTGGCCGGACAGGTGTTTGGCACTCCCCAGCCCCGCCTCCTCCAATGGGTGCCCAATCAGAGGCAGTCCCTGGGCTTCCTGGCCCCGCCCCTCCAAGACACTGCCTTTGAGTGGATGCCTGCTGTTGGAGGCGAGGCTGGGGAGTGGGAAACACCTGTTTGGCCAGTAAATGATCTGGCATGAACTGGTGATTCGTGCTAATCTTTGAGTGGTGGCTCTTGTGGGTGTTGAAATAACTTTTCCCCCAAGTTTGAGTTTGATCCAGATATGGAGTATGTTTGTCGTTCTCTTTGCTGTTGTTGAATACAACTGGCAGAATCTCACAAAGAACCACGTTCTCATCGTGCTGGAAGTTTGCTGCAGCCCATTAACACTTTCCCAAGAGAGCAGAGAAGTGTTCTTGTGGATGTAGTTCTCAACTAGGAAGTTGGACTTTGTAGAGCAGGGAGGTGATAGTCTTGTTCATGGGAAATCAATCTGCAATGTGTTACTTTCTCCCCCTGCCCCAGCACTAACACAGGAGACCCTAGAAATATTTCCCTTTTTTTCCTGACACCTCTTTTTTCTCAGCGTCAGGACCCAAAGAAGCAGCCTGCCCTATTCCCACCACTTACCTGGCAGCACCATCGGAGGTATAGGTTCCTAAGGGATGACATGGTGGACAGGTAACTGAGTCCGGTGTCTGTGATCCGTACACACCTGCGGAAGAGGTGGGAAATCCCATCTTTTATTAGAATGAACTCATGAAAGCCAAGAGGGAAGGGGAACTTTAAATCAGGGGAGGTTCACCTGTGGTTCTAGTCGTACTTGGGGCCGTTGAGAAGGTGTGTGTGAGGATTGGTACGAGAAAGAAAAACAGAGAAAGAAGTAAGAGAGAGAGAGAGAGAGAGTCAAAGGACTTGATACCTAGAAAATAGTCAGGATCTAAAAGAAGACTGGAAAAGGAAAGGAATAAGCAAGTTTGGCAGAGAGAAAGAGAGAAACAAGGGTGGCAGAAAAGGGAGAGAGACAGAAAAGAGAAGAGACAGAAAACATATTGTCCAAAAGAATGGAGAGGTGATTCCTTTTTCCAGTGATAAGGATTTATAAGCATGAGAAAAGCAAAAATTATTATAAACAATATTTAAGTGTTAAACCCGACCGTGGGTGCCAGATACATTTCTCTGAAGGTCTCATTGACACAACTAAGGATTGGCATAAACACAAAAAAAAGATAAAGCCCGTGGGTGCCAGTCTATGAAGATCAGCAAATATTTTGTGGTTAGCTAGAATGGAGCCGAGCTAGGAAATAAGAAGACAAAACTAAGGTCATGATGGCCCATGTTGGCACTATCTTAGAGCGCCGAGGTGTCAGTTTGCTGAGAGCAACATATGGCAGTTAGCCAGTAATGGGGATCAGCTTTGAACTGAGAAATAAGGTCAGGTCATTCTAAAAATCATGATAGCTAACCGAGCGTGTTCTAAGAAAGCATTACGTATAACATGTGTAAGCTGCGGTTACAATAAAGGTATAAAAAGTGTAAGAGACCACTTTGGGGGAGCCCAGACCAGCAGGGTTTCGGTCCGTACTATGGGCCAACTTATGCTGCGATGGAACTCCCACTAACATCTTTGTTGTGTGTGATACTTGCTTTGTGTGTGATACCTGCTTGCTATATTCTTGCTATATATTACCTACAACTCTGTGTTCCTAAATCTGTCTAATAAACTGAATGAACTAATTCCTTGCGTGGCAGTTTTCTAAACCACCATTTTTTATCACCAGAGATCAGAAACGTTGCTGATTTTGAACTACAAATGCCAGATGACACCAGTCACTACGGCCAGTCCTCTGGAAGATGTAAGGGAGGATTCCTGGTGACGTTCCAGGAGCTAGCCAATCAGTGCTGCACTCAGCTGGGAAGGCAGGCAGAATTCTTCATCTCTCCATCTTCACTACCGGAGCTCAGCTCTGGAATGGCTCAGGTAGAACCAGACCCCCTGCAAAGCAGTGGTTTTCAACCCCTGACCTTACCTACCTATCAAGGACCAGTTCCTCCAGCTTGTGGAGGTCGCAGGCGATGTACTCCAGGGCCATGTCCGTGATCCGAGGGCACCACGAGAGGTCCAGGCTCCGGAGCTTGCGCAGGTTCTCGGCCACCAGCTCCACGCCATCGTCGGTCACCTTGGAGCAGCCGGAGAGGCTCAGCACACTCAGGTTCGGCAGGCTGTGCACCATGTTGACCACCCCATGGTTTGTGATCTCCCAACAGGAGTTCAGGCGGAGGGTGTGGGTGGTATAGCCCTGCTTGGCCGTAAAGTACGCCAAGGCCGTGTCGGTCACGTGGTAGGCCTGGAGGTTCAGCTCGGTCAGGTTGGGCAGGAGCTGAGAGATGGCGGCAATGGCATCGTCGGCCACGTTGATGCAGTCGCTGACGCTCAGGGAGGTGATGCGGGCGTTCAGGCTCGACCAGAGGCCCGCCTCGGTGAAATCGTTGCACCCGGAGAGTTCCAGGCGCATGACGCCCTGCATCTGTTCGAGCATCACCTGCAAAAGGGGACACGTGCATGATTAAAAACGCAACAGTGGGGAATCGAAATCCCAATCTCTGGCTGCTCCACAGTAAGATACTTAAACCAGCCCATGGGGACACTGTCGCAGCTGAATGGCCAGGCACCTTGCTGTTACATCAAGGCTTTCCCCCTGCGCCCTTCACTTGAACCCCAGTTTTGGGAGATAGACCCGGCTATAAACCAAGTCAGTAAATCACAAATTGTCAGCGTTATTCTAATAGAGGTCTCAGTTGTAGGCAAATCCAGCTCAGTTTACCACCCCAACTCTTGGCTGTAGGCCTCCCCCCTCCTCCATTTAATAATCACGTAATTAATCAGTGATAAAGACGGACCACTTGTCTGTTAGAATCCCCCCCCCCTTAATCCGTTGACAGCTCTCCTTTAAAGAATCTGCTCCTGGGGGTGGCCAGCCGAATTTAATTGAGTAAGTGCCGTTGCAGTGTCTCTTTAAGCATATTAGAGATCCTCTTGCTCGCGTAGCCATGATCAGTTGATTAAGACGACAGCCAGACTTTCAGAATAATGAAAAAGATAATAAATTTGGGCATTGTTCTCTCCCCACCCCACCCCATCCTGCCAGGAAGAGAGAAACAAGACTCACCATCATCTCCGCCAAAGGATTTGCTAAACGTTGGAAACCTACTTTCCAACCAATTCCCACCCCCATTACATTTATCAAATTCCTGGCTTGCGGGATGCTCAGAGTCCACCCCGTCCACCCCAAAGTAGCTTTTCCATTCTCTGGTGGAGAGATTAATTCTGTAGCAGGAAATAGTGATGCTTGTGCCTGTTGCTACCAAAAATAAATAAATAAATCTACTGGGGTAAATGCACAGCCCATAACAGAGTGACTGCACAGTATTCCAAGAATAGAGATCTAAATCTAAGAAGGAACAAATACCTTTTTTGGGGGATGATACGTCTCAAAATCCGAGAGGTAGTGTGGTCCAGTGGTGGCGAAACTAATGTTCTGTTCATCTTTACAGATTGTTTTTCAAGACAGTGCATATTGCAAGTCTTCAATCAGCTGAAACTTTATTTCACCCTCTTTCTTTAGCTATTCAATGACAAACACAAAGCATCCTGCAAAAAAAGTTTTATCGCCTAAAACGGGTAGTGAGAAGTCTTGCCTTTCTCCCAAGTGCTTGGTCTGGGAGAAATGTGCTTTCCCAACTCCTAGATGAGAATAATTATGGTATTAAAAACTGATTTTTTTAAAAAATTAAAAAAATATTTTCACATGTATTACCAGAACTGGACACTAGAGGGTGGAAGAGATCATGCTATATATTCTTCCCCAACAGGCACTCAAAGCCATTCATGGTCTCTGTCTACCCCTAATGGCCAGTTTTGGTAATACACATGAAAATAGTTTTTTTCTGGATTCTTTTTTTTTTAATATTTTTAATATTTTCTGACTGTGGATAAGGGGTCCTAATGTACAGTGCCTGAAGCCATTATATAACAACAGCATCAATGAAGGGAAGAACAATTTACATTATAATTCAGGAGACTTACTTCAAGGCCGGCATCTGTTATGGTTGATCGCTTAAGGCTCATGGACTTCACCCCTTTCTTGGATAAGGGATAGTTATCAATGAACTCACAGATGTCCAAGTCGGAGACTCCCACCAGACAGAAGCCCTCAAAGCCCCTGATGGCAAAACCCTGGAGGTTGACAAACTCTTTGTCTCCACTGGGCAGGACGTTATAAAGCTCTTTGGTGTGCAGTACTGGGGTCAGGCCCACCCAGAACTTGGGCTGGTACAAGACCCTCCTCCAGGCTTTACACACCTGGGCCAGGACACACTTCTCGCAAGCCGAAAAGTACATAAACAACCGGTTCAGGATCTTTTCATCCACGGCCAGTTGCCTTTCGCTTGGGGAGCCCGGGTGGCCTTCAAAAGAGGTCACCTCTCCATTGCTCGGGGAGGTCCCGCTAGAGTTCAGGCCCAACACGCTGGCGCTGGAGGGAGACGGCACCCCGCCCAGGGAGGCCAAGGCCAATGGCGATGCAAGGCTAGGGATGGACAGGTCGCTGTGGTTCGCTAAGGCCGGGCTCAGGATGGCAGGCACAGAAGACGGCTGGCACAGGCGGTTTTTCATCGCTGGGGTCCCTTTGGTGATGCTGGCGGAGCCGAGACCATTGGCCTGGGCGGGGAGCTTCACCAGTCCGTTCCGGGGTAAGCATGGGGGCTTGGTCTCACCGCTGCTCTGGTTCGACATCTTCCAAGGTCACTCTGGAAGGGAACAGAGGAAAAGATTAGGAGACAAGAGAGGTGCTTGGCCCGCAGCTTTAGAAATGATCCATCATTCCAAGGCCCCTGACATCAACGTTTTTTGAAAAAACAATTGCTAGCCCCCAATTCAGCTGCCCCCTCCCCTCCCCACTGCATCATGGTGAGAGACACCACAGGAGCCACTGTGGTCTGAAGCAAAAAGTGTTCTGCTTATATACAGCCCCATACCACTTCAAGTAGTCTCTGGGCATTTTACAGTTTTAATTACAGTATGCAGGCTAGACATTGACCCCCCTCCCCCAGCAAGCTGGGTGCTCATTTTACCGACCTCGAAAGGATGGAAGGCTGAGTCAACCATGAGCCATCCACCTGGGATTGAACCCCAGATTGTGAGCACAGTTTTACCTGCAGGACAGGCATTTAACCACTGTGCCACCAGGCTCCTACCTGTCAATCTAGTGGATAGATTGACAGTGTAGGACTTGGGAGACCAGGGTTCAAATCTTTGCTCAACCAACCAGTTGGTTGTCTGCTTCTCCTCAGTGTAAGAGTCCAAAGCGATTGAGCCTGTTCCTTAGGAGCTCGTCTTCAGCTAAAATCTGAAGACCTTTCAGATGGAGAGCGAGGTCAGAGACCAACTTGATTTCTCTCTAGTGCCCACTGTTTTCATTCAGCACCCCAGAAAATAGTCACTATGAGGACACTCTGCCACCCACAAAAGACTATGGGATTCGGGACATGATGCCGGCTGAACAGAAAGCTTTCTTGGAATGGTACGACGACGAGAATAAAATGAAATCCTTTAACATGAAGCGAGATCTCACATTTTATTGCCAGCAGAGGTTCATATCTTGGTGCAAGCCTGCACAAAATGTCGCCACGAAATCCTGACTACGACATTGAAAAAGGTAAAGAAAAACGAGGAAGGAGAAAATTATGCCATCGATTCCTTAGATTAGGCAGCTCTGGCTAGTGTGTATCTAGTGTACAGGTTCAAATTTCTGAAGGAAAATGCAACAGCCATACCACAACCAGACATTTACCACAATGCAAAAGATACTCAGCCCCGGCCGTCCAGCGGTTGTCATACCTTAAACCTAAAGAAAACCTACTGATCCAGCATGCCATGAATGGGGGAAGAGGTCAAGGTGGATCAAGACCTGTCTCTTCAACAGGCCTCCTCTAGCTCTTAGCTATATCACTTTAGTCACAGTCCTGCCAATGCCATCTCAAATAGCCTTTTAATCTTCTGTAAAGACTTATTTGATTTGCTTATTGGTTTAGTTTTGTTTACAGTTTTGTTGCCATTGCGGTTTTATGGTATTTAATTGGGTCCTATTTATACCTGATTGTATTTTGTATAGTGTTGTAAGCTGACGGGAGTGGCCAGAGGGGTGGGAGATAAATCTAATAAATAAATAAAATAAATAAAATTCAGGAGCTCCAAAGTGCTTGCTCTTTGGACTACAACTCCCAGAATCCCCCCATGGCCGTCCTGGAGGGGGAGTGTTGCCAGGTACTAGAACGAGCAGTTTCAGAAAGAGAGGAACTGTCTTTCATTGCAAGTGGGTTATTCTGTATTGTTTTTAGTGATATGTTTTGTTGGTTGTGTTTTTTTTCTTTTTGCATTATTAAATTCCAATACAATAAATTTTAAAAAGTCAGGTGGCCGTCTGTCAGTACTGTTTCAGATGTGGATTTCCACCCTTGGCAGAAGGTAAGAAGACCCTTGAGGTCCCTCCAATGGTATAATTCTATGATGCCATTATTCTGTTATCCTAGTGACTGAAAGACACTAATCTGCTTTGGAGATCATCCCCGTGAAAACAAAGAGGGCAATACGGGTGGTGCTACCTATCCCCCCCTCCAACCACCATGACTACTATGAAGTCATGGTGGCAGCTCATGGTTGAAAGGTTGGCAACCAATCCTTGCCTGGTGTTGCCGATGGTCTCCAAATCTGCCAGCTCATTCTCGATGGCCTCTTCCAAGGCCCTTCCGCTGGGCAGGCCGTGAACGCCAACCCACCGCAAAGGGGGTGGGGGGTCCCGAGTGGCACCAGCTGGCTACATGTCACATCCGATTCATCTTGAGCGCCGCCTGCCCTGACCTTGTGGAGTGCGAAGGGACGGGCGGCCTCTTGGGAGGCTTAGCAAAGTCAGATATGTGGCCACAGCCGGAGAGATGCATCTGTCTGGCTCCTTGGGATGTGGCCCATCCGATCACATGCCAAAAGCAGCGATGATGGGGCGTCAACGCTGAGCCAGCTGGTGCAAAGACTCCTCTTTCCCTCCCACCCCACAGATGCATGCTAAATAGCCACTGCTGCTTCTCCCCAGGGTGGTAGGGAAAAGCAGTCACAGGGGCCTGTGTTTCATCCAAGACACAAGAAAGCAGCTGCTTGGTACCAGAAAGGGACGCAGGGGCTGGGGTGAAGGGCAGCCACTTCCATGCCACCCGCTCTGAAGTGGACAAAGAAAGGCACCGATTTGCATAAAATCCCCTCTGCTGACAGAGAGGGACAGATGCAGCAATGGAGGGGATGTAGAACTGAAGCCCATCTCCACTTCATGTCTAGATCAAGGGAAGTGATCGTACCACTCTATTCTGCTCCGGTTAGACTCCATTTGGAGTACTGAGTCCAGTTCTGCGCACCTCAATTTAAAAAAGATGTTGACAGCCTCAAGCGGGTCCAGAGGAGGGCAACCAGGATGGTTGAAGGATTGGATGAACTATCTTACAAGGAGTGGATTAGGGAGCTGGGAATATTTAGCCTTACAAAAAGAAGGCAGACAGGGAGGACGACAGCCATGTTGAAATGTTTGAAAGGATGTCCTGTTGAAGAGGGGGCAGGTTTGTTTTCCATGGCTTCAGAGACCAGGAGTCGGAGCAATGGTTTCAAACTACCAGAAAAGAGATTCCATTTGAACATTAGGAAGAACTTCCTGACGGTTGGAGGTGTTTGGCAGTGGAATATGCTGCCCCAAAGGAGGGTGGTGGAGTCTCCTTCTTTCGTGGTCTTTAAGCAGAGGCTGGATGGCCATCTGTCGGAAATACTGTGATGGGGTTCCTGCATGGCAGGGGTTTGGACTGGATGGCCCTTGAGGTCTCTTCCAGCTCTATGACTCTATGACTGTTCGCAGCTGCGGTGGTTGGTGGGTGACGTCAAAGCCCTTGATCAGTCCCTCCTTCTGGTTCTTTACCTGTAAATCAAAGTGAGGTGGGAGACCACTTGACAAAGAGGCGTGCCCTCTGGGAAATGAACTAATGATTGCCCTGATTACTGGGTGATTTCGTTTCCTAGTTGGCAGCACCAAAGGTACGTAAATGGCAACCTCTTTCAGTGCCACCCTCATCCGAAGCCCTTCGTAACCCACATTCCAGGAAAACTGGATCCGGCAGCTTGTCTAAAAGATGCAGAATCAGCAAAAGTGCATCCTGGCTCCCTGGCATCCTGTGTATCCTGCTCTGTTCATTATTTTGACAAGGAGTTACAGGGATGCCCTGAACTGATTTACCCCCATTTCCTGCCGAGTAGAATCTTTCTCTGTCAGCCTGCTAGCTTCAGAGACTTTCACTACATGCCTAGCAAAGCAGGATCTGCACAACCCGAAGTGCTAGACATCGTGTGTGTGTGTGTGTGTGTGTGTGTGTGTGTGTGTGTGTGTGTGTGTGTGTGTGTGTGTGTGTGTTATTCAGCTGCCTAGATGCCCTAAGCACATCCGATCTCGCCTGATTTTGGAAGCTAAGCAGGGTTGGCCCTGGTTGGTACTTGGATGGGAGACCACCAGGGAATACCAGGTGCTGTAGGCGCCTGGAGTAGGAACTGGCAAACCACGCCAGTATTCCTGCCAAGAAAACTCCATGGACATGGGGTCACGAAGAGTCAGTCACAACTGTAAGGATGCAACACTCATATCTATATCTATATCTATATCTATATCTATATCTATATCTATATC
>JAHTLZ010000054.1:3465711-3488552 GCA_023846285.1 Phrynocephalus versicolor
GGGGGGGGAGGCACGCAGAGGAGAAGGTTTAGGAAACAAAGACAACAGGGAGAGGAGAAAGGAACAGGCCTTCCCAGTGGAAATGCCTGGGTTTGGGCAGAAAAAATTCAGCATCCCAATACGTTGCATCTAGAGGTGGCTTCCAAGGGCCCAGATCACTTCAGGAGCACCGCCGAGATGGTTAACAATAACAACATAAAGCAAGTAGATCATCAACGACAAGTAAACAAACTGCCAAGCGAGATAACGCCAGGCCCCATCCCTAGCGGTATTCAAAAAGGCTGTGAAAACTTGGCTATTTAGGGAGGCATTCGGCAATTGTTAATGTGTTTTGTACCCCCCCCCCGCGTTTGACGTTGTTTTGTTATTATTTGGTCTTTGCCTCATGCCAGGCTATTTGTCTGTTTTTATTGTTTTATTTCATTTGCATTTGATTTTGATCTTTGGTTTTCACATGTTTTGTTTGAGTTCCCTTTGGGAAATTGGTGCAATATGCAAACAAACAAACAAACAAACAATGCGCCCAAGTCAGTTCTGACTCGTGGAGATCCTTTCCAGGGTTTTTAAGTAGAGGATACGCAGAGGTGGTTTCCCATTCCCTTCTTCCAGGGGTGCCCTGGGATGGTGCAGCTGGCCCAAGGCCCACCCAGGCTGGCTCTTCTCCCTGGAGGCTCACTGGGGGATTCAATTTTCAATCTCTGCCTCTCCTTGCAGGTAGAGAATACTCAGAAGTGGTTTCCCATTCCCTTCTCTGGGATAGGTGGTTGGGAGTTTCCCTGGGATGGTGCAGCTTTCCCAAGGCCACCCAGGCTGGCTTTACACATACAGGGATCCCAGTGGGGGAATTGAACTCTCAGCCTCTCGTTTCACAGCCACTGAGACAGCCAGCCAGCACAGATCAATATCATTTTAGATTTTTATTTTCAGCTTTAGATGCAGCACCACACCCTTGTTGAGAGGTGTCACACATAAAAGGAAGACAAATAGCATATTTGGGGGCTAGGCTGAAGCCGAAGGACAGACGTATGATTCTCCAGAAGTCATGTACCAAATTCAAGACATAAACCAGGCACTCCATGATCCATGTTTTGATGGGCTGACAAAATTAAAAGGGAAAGGAAAAGGAGCTAAAACATCATGGCGGCACTTCAAAGACTAATCAATTTGTTTCAGGGTGAGCTTTTGAGGATCAAAATCTCCTCTTTTCAGATACATCTCGATCCATGAAAATTCACACCAAAACAAATTTGTTAGTCTTTGAAGAATCAGAATATTTTACTAGGGTTGTTTTTTTTTTACCTTCCTCCTCCTCTTTCTGTTCCCTGTAATTCTGCCAGCATGCTGAGATGAACAAACACAGCTACACCTCTGGAAAAATATACATTTTGATATGTTTTTTTTTTTAATCTTAACATTGCCTTGCAAAGCTCAGAGATGTACTAAATTTAACAGATGACTAGAGGGGGCTCTGTTTATATTGGTATTTGCCGGATCAAAATCCTTAGCCAGCATCAAGCCACGGAGAGACTTTCGCTGTGAGTGCTGCTGCCTCGTGAGTCATGTATTCACAAAGAGGGCTTCCCCGCCCACAGTCGGAAGGGGGTAAAATCCGTGGCTCCTGACACCTCAGAGCACTTCGGCTCCGAAATCGCCAGGTGGGATTCCGTTCAAAGAGGCCTCCGCCTCCATCTTTAGTGTGGGCGGGTGGCTTGAAGCAGCGACAGGTCTCGTGTCACAGGGTGGAGGTGGTGGTGATTGGGGTCCATTTTGATGTGAAACAGCCAGGGGGCTCGGCTGCCTTCCACCCGGTTGCTTATTAGCAGAGATCGTTAGGCTCCCAAAGGAGGGCTCTGGGCTCCCACTTCAAAGGACGGGTACCAATTAGGGCCTTGCATCCACCCACACCTCTTGGGCGAACTGACTGGAGGCCCTTCATGGGGTCCCATCAGGAACATTTGCAGACGGGGGCTTTAGAGGCTTCCATTCTGCCTCGTGTTAGAAAACTCCATCCTGACACACACACACCATATACTTGAGGAAGAAAGGGGAGAAATGACACCTTTAAATCTACGACCCTTCGTCAGATTGCTCGCCACACCCTGGCGATCCATCCTCCTCACTCTTATGTAACCATTGGCAATAAGAAATTTATAATTCATCTATTATATTATATTATTAAGGCTCTTAAGCTTATGTGTATTTGTACCCTTTCTGGTAAGCTGCAGAGGCCTCTTTTGGAGTAACTTCCCTTTGCTGACCACAAACGATCTCAGCTGATTGTGAAGTCTTTTATTCCCATAAGTTTGCTATATTGGAAAATTATTGCTTTCTGCTTTCCTAACTAAGAATGTGTGCAAGAGAAATATTTCAGGTAAATGAGGAAGTTTTCACATGATTTTCACATGGACAGTCTGGAAACGATAACATGTCCTATTTCTAACAGGGTATAAGAAGGCTGGGGTCTGACATGAAAATTGTCCTTCTACGGAAGCACTCGAATGTACATTCGAGAATAAAATCTTTCTTAGAATTTGACAAGCCGGTGTCTGACTCTCTGTCAATCTGTCTTAGAAGACTGCAAAGGCTTAACCCATTGCAATCCAGAATTGTTTGTGGGTGACACTTAGCAACTGTCCCCCACCCAAAATGTTGAAAAGGCTGTTGTTTTTTTAAAAAAAAGATAGCTCCTGGCATCTCCCCACCAGTGGCTCAAACAAACATTTCCAGGCTTAGTTTTTCATTTCTGGAGGTGGGAGTTTGGGAAGAGGAAATGTTCTGTCATTCAAGCTGTGATTTCTCCCACCTGGATCCAGGGCTGAAGGAAGAACCTCTGGCAAGGTAACCAGGATCAAAGGAGACTCGAATGACAGTCACTTCTTCCAGCCAATACTCATCCTAAAGATCTGAACAGGTTCCACAAAACCATTATCTTCTCAGGGTGGGATCATTTCCTTACTACACCTAGCGGTCAATCTCTTATTTGGGTACCCCAGGTCAAGATAGAGCTCATCCATCCCACTGAATTCAACACCCCCTTGAAACCCCAAATTAAACTGAAAAGATACAGTGTGTTTACAAACTCGCTTCTTCAAGATACAACCATAGACTAGAAACTTTCGGCTTGTAAAACCAGAGAGGTGACCCAGGAGCACCACGGACAGCGGAGTGAGCCCTCTCCCCTGGTGCTGTGTACTGTATTTGGGACCCCTCCCTGGGAGAAAAGCTGAAAGTTCAGCAGACGGGTGGTGGTCGTGGGGGACCCTTCTATAGCCTGTTCTCGAAAGGGGCCACCCGGGCTGCGGGAGTGAACGGAAACAAGATCCATGCAAATAAAAGCCACATCTCTTCAAAGCTTGCAAAAGCTCTCTGGCTTTCGGAGGACCCAGGGGACTCAGGGAGATGTATTTTCACTCTTTAATACACAGCCTTCCTTCTTCGCATTCACACTCGCTTGACTGAAAGAAAAAGGAAAGGAAAGGAAAGGAAAAACTGAAAACCACACTGCTGCATACTTATTTCTAGTGCAATGTGGAAAAGGGGACTGCATATGACACACACACACACACAAACACAAACACATACACAAACACAAACACATCCCAAGTAAGCAGAGGGTTTGGAAAACACTTATTTTGAAAAGCCACCCCCCCCCCAAAAAAAACCCCTCTCTGCATACAAAACAGCTGTACAGTCTCCTCTTGGGCAGATTTTGGGGCAACAATTCTTTTAGATGATAGTACCCTGAATCCCCTGCCTGGGTTACTAAACACCATATTTCCCCAGAGTGCAAAAGCTCTGCCCCTTGGCATAGCCACCCTGGCCAAGCACTTTCCTGGCTGCCAGGCACTTGTAGCCGCCGTGGCCAGCTACCGACTCCCCACGCCGTGTCATCCGCCTTTTGTGCTGACTGTGCCATAATTGTCTGTTTTGATTTGTGCCGTGTGCCCCCCCCCCAATTTAGACGTCTTTGCGTGTCGTGCCTTTTATTCCTCTTAATTGCTGCTAGGCACTTGTATATATGCAGTGGAGCCTCGTATAACAAACAGTTTATATAACAAAAAATCTGTACAACATAAAAAATCCTGGAGATAGGGGAAATTTGCTTAACAGAATCGCCTATGGGGCGAATCCGTACAACATAAAAATGGTCGCAATTAGGGATTACCCTGTTTTCAATGCATTCCTATGGGAAATTTGTATAAAGGAAAATTTGCTTAACATGATTTCATTTGGAATGAATTAATTCCTTTATACAAGGTACCACTGTATACACAAATCCCCAAATCCTTCCCCGTCCCTCTGACTTTTCTGCTTGCGTGAAGGGGTGGTGGATGCCACTGAACCACAGAATCTCACAATCTTGCATGAGACCTACTTGAGCAAACTTATGTGAACTTTGGGATGATGTACCTTCAGATCCTTGAAAAGAAATCCGTATTTTTCCATGTATAAGACTATCCTTTTGTCTAAAACCATTAGACTAAAAATTGAGGATCATCTTCCACATGGAAGTAAGCCGAGGAGAAAACCACATGGTTACAAACTGCCCATGCCTTGTCTCTGCAAACAGTTGTGTTATACATAGGGGCGTCTTATACACGGAACCAGCTTCTCTGCCCTCTCTTATATGGGCCAAATCTGTCCATTTCCCTCAACTGTTCCGCTTAGGGCTGTGTTTTCAGATCACCATCCTGGTCTTTGGAACACATTCCAGCTTCTTGATGTCTTTTCTGATCTCTAGTTTCCAGAAATGGATCTAGTACTTAAGGTAAAGGTTGACCAAAGTGCAATAGAATGATACTATTATTTCCCCTGATCTGGACAGTGTGTTTCATGCAGCCTCAAACTATGTTTGTCTTTTTTTTGGTGCTACATCAGACTATTGACTAATGCCTAGCTTGTGGTCTACTATGACCCCAGTTTCTTTTCCCCTGCTCTACTGCTAAACCAGGTACCACCCATCCTGTTTTTGCATGCTGTTTCCCCCCCTGTGTGTGTGTGTGTGTGTGTGTTGTGTCATTACAGTCGTGACCAACTCTTTGTGACCCCATGTCCATGGAGTTTTCTTGGCAGGAATACTGGAATGGTTTGCCAGTTCCTACTCCAGGCGCCTACAGCACCTGGTATTCCCTGGTGGTCTCCCATCCAAGTACTAACCAGGGCCGACCCTGCGTAGCTTCCGAAATCAGGCGAGATTGGATGCGCTTAGGGCATCTAGGCAGCTGTGTTTCCCCAACTAAATATAAGATTTATAGAAAGGCTTGTTCTTAGTTGTGGCTCCAGTCTTTTGAAGTCATCCTGAATCCTGATATTTATCTTCTGAAGAGTTAGTTACCAGCAGCAGTACAAAACCCACATTTTCGAAGCGTTCCTGCAAGAATACCATGCAGGACATTGACAACAGCCTTGCCAAAATTAAGATATACTACACTCTCCACATTCTCCACGTCTACTAAGCTTTCAAGTCTATCCCCCCCCCAAAAAAAGAGAGTAAGATTAGAGGATATATGGTTTTGAGGCAAGTTGCAATTAGGATTTAATTAGCAGGATCAAAGCAGTATTGGTCTCGTTGGTCTGTACTGTGTGTGTGTTTTGGTCCATGTGCTTTAACGATGGAGAGAAGAGTAGAATTGCAGAAAAATGGACCCAGAGAGTTATATTCAAGATTGTCTAGTCTAAACCTCTGCTCGCTGCAGGAATTTCACAACTACATCATCCTTGACAGATGGCCATCCAGCGTTTCTTTAAATAACCCCACCCCCAGCGAGACAGAACATCCATCTCTTCCTGAGGCAGTCTGAACTGCTGCTGATCAGCTTTTGACATTGGGCTGTGTTTCTCTTAAAATTTCATCAAATGCTGCCTTCTTCCTATTTTCCATCCATTCATTCCAGCTCTGTCCCTTAGAGAATTTTCTCCATGTTCTGTCTCTAAACTGCCTAACCTCTTTCGACTCTTTCCACACCACCATTTCCTTATGAGACTCAAGTGGTATCCTTAATCTGAGTTTTCCAGTTCTTTATTGGGCCAGAACTTTGAAACACAATGGCATCATTTGGGTGGGGTGGGGAGAGAGAGATGCTGCACCAGGATCCTGATATATGCCCTTCATTTCAGCAATCTGCCAATCTGGATTCCCCCAAAGGAAATTCCAGTGGGCCCTCGTATAACAAATCTGTACAACATAAACAAATTCTGGAGATAGGGGAAATTTGCTTAACAGAATCACCTATGGGGCAAATCAGTACAACATAAAAATGGTCGCGATTAGGGTTTACTCTGTTTTCCATGCATTCCTATGGGAAATTTGTATAAAGGAAAATATGCTTAACATAATTTCATTTCGAATGAATTAATTCCTTTATACAAGGTACCACTGTATGTATGTGTGTGTGTGTGTGCGCGCGCGCACTTCGGTTTACTCTCAAGGGGAGAAAGAAAACTAAAACCAGGAGCAAACTGCGAGGCTGGAAGAGATAAGTCAGTTCAATGGAGAAAAACAAGGGGCGGCCGGGGGGTGGTGGAGGGGGGGGGATCAAGGGTGCCTTTGCTGAATCCTTTGGTTGGCAGGCAGCCTCAGGGTTTAATTAGCTGTGCCGCTCCGCGTTCAGCAAGCTTTGGGTGTTGAACGACACCCAGCATATGTTTATGATACATTCCTCCTCTGGTAAATAATGCACCTCCTTGCATCCTTTTTAAAAATATATTTGCAGATAGCGCTCAGCACTCGGCAAATTGATGTCACCCCGATGACCTCTGCATGTGCTGCTTGCTGAGGCTGATCAATATATATTATCGTTTCAACTGTAACCTCTTTCTCAGGTGCTTGAATCTGGGGTTGGATGGGGAAAGGAATGCTACAAATTCCTGGAAAGACAGCGGGTGGGTGGCGTGGAGGGAGGGGCGTTGTTTGTGTGCCTCTATGATCTCATTCCCCCACCCCTCCACCTCCCTTGCAGCCTGCAGTTTCGTTCTTCACCAATGCTGTATTTTGCAAAGGACTGGGAGATCTAACGCCATCAGGCACGCCTCGCAGGAGACGCAGCTCCCCGTTTGCAGGGAGACACGGGCTGGCCTCGTTGTGCCTCTCCCGATTCATTTAACCCACATCTCTCTTTGTTTAAACTCTTTACGGACTGCCCAGTCCTGAAAAACTCCCCGGGGGTGATTTTTAGAGAGAGACATCTTAAACTGTCAAGCGCTATCGCGATGACAAAAATGGAAAGCAGGAAAGCCAAAATAAATAAATAAATAAAAAACACCGACATCGACATAAAATCACAGCAATGTCAAGTTCAGGAGAGGCGGGTAAGGCTTAAGGGCTATGCTGCTGAACTCTTTCTGATGCTGAGACCATCTGTGTCTTCTCAAGGTGATTCCACAACACTGTCCTCACACCCACCTGCCTGACCCCCTGGATTCTGCTGCCCCCCCGCCCCCCGGCATGCCTCCTGCCTTCCCTGTCTTCTAGCACAGGAGCCTTTCCTTGGTCCGCCATGCAGGTGATGGGCAAATGACAAGTGGCATGCCGATCGCCCCTGCCTAGCCTTCTGCCCTCACTAAGCCTCGGAATTTATAAGCCTCTTTCTTTCTATCTGTGTTTTGAATCTCTGTTTTTAACCAAGGAGGCCAAGCAATTTTCCCTACTTCAATCTGTGATGTTGGCCCTACCTTTTAATGGATCGTTTGGTTGCGATGCAAACTCCTCTGTGTATTTTAGCGCAGGAAAAAATTGGTACATCCAAGAAAACAAATGAATACACCCATCCCATCTTGCTTTACTTTAAACAACAAGAATGCCGCTGGCAATCAGTCGAACAAAAAGAATGAGACCCCCACCTCCCCGTTTCCATGCAATGTCCATTATTTCTCCCTCCCCCCCCCCACCACCAATCTGCCTTATTCCTGGAATAGCTTTTGTCCCTCTCAGAGAGAGCTGGCTATTGAGATTAGATAATAGGCTTCCACTTGGGCTATGAATCGAGACCCCCAGGGAAGACAGGCAGGAATATAGTGCAGGTTAGCTGGAGCCACAGAGTGGGCAGGAAGGGAGGAGTGCATTCGGAGACATCCATCCTTACGGTAGAAGTCAATATACAGACACTGCACCCCTGGGGTGTGTAATAAATCCGGTGCACTTTGTGGAGGAAGGTGGCAGCAGCAAGGGAGCGTGTGCCCCGTGGGCAAGATAAGGAGTGAAGATGTTTACTGTTGGGTGTCCATCATTCAGGTGACCAGTCCTTGGGTCCATTACACATGATGGGTAAGCCAACACAACACTTTCCCTAAAAAGAGAGAGAGGCTCCTTTGTTGACCAACAGATTCAGTCTGAGCACAGAGCTCTCCCAGCTACTGAGTTTCACCTGCACATATTCCAGTCCAGAGCTTAGAACTTGGGTCCTTTTCCAAGGAGAAAGGCCAGGTAAAAATACTCAGGAGGAGGAAGAGGAAGAGGAAGAGGAAGAGGAAGAGGAAGAGGAAGAGGAAGAGGGAGAGGGAGAGGGAGAGGGAGAGGGAGAAGGAGAAGGAGAAGGAGAAGGAGAAGGAGAAAGAGAAAGAGAAAGAGAAAGAGAAAGAGAAAGAGAAAGAGAAAGAGAAGGAGAAGGAGAAGGAGAAGAAGAAGAAGAAGAAGAAGAAGAAGAAGAAGAAGAAGAAGAAGAAGAAGAAGAAGAAGAAGAAGAAGAAGAAGATGAAGAAGAAGAAGAAGAAGAAGAAGAAGAAGAAGAAGAAGAAGAAGAATTCCTAGTCCAGACCCCTGGCCCTACTTCTAGGGGACAGGACATGTGAGGCAACAGCTGTGTCCTCTCCTGATCTTGTTCCTTTCCAGCTTCCGCTGCTATCCCCTTCATCTTGGAACATCTTCCCAAAAGATTTGTGTGATGCTACCCTCTCCCCCTCTGTCACCTTGTCTTCAAGCATGAGTGCAAATGGACTCCATCACCCCCACCCCCTTTATGCAGCCTACTCTGCTCGCAGCAAGGATAATAAAGCAGCCAACAGTAGCCACTGGCCACCTAAATAATCTTGTACTGCACCAAAAAAAATCCATTTCTTGACTGGTTGATAGGCTGCATTCATAAGGCTCCTTTTACCCCCCAAGATGGAACACGAGGCAGCTCGTCACAGTAATGAAACAGAAGAGAAGAGAATTAAGAGGCCCAACCCTGGGCCACGGCTGGGCGAAACCCCATATTTAAAACAACTGTGAATGTAATTTATATGGATTTCCCTAAGGGAAGCATAGCACCCAAATGGTAAGGAGCACAGCCAGCTGGTCGGGGGCCCAACGCCGGCTGTTCCCAGTCACTGGGAACGAGCAGGGAGGGAGCCAGCCCTGTTTTGGCTGGAAGGCAGTGCCACACTCCATAAGCTGTTAGCTTGTGCCTCATCAAGCATACTTAGGATATTGGGAGAAACGGAACATGTGCCCGGTGCAATAAAGGTCTTTTTTTCTGTTTCCTGTTACTTTCTCTTTCAGACACAACGATCCCCAGGGACAGGGGGAAGTCGAAGTGGTCGGCATCCTCATTGGCATTCACACCACGGCAACAGTTCTAACACTCTAACCTTTGAGATAGCAATATCTGCCCGCTACAGGCAGCGTGGGATGATGGAAGTCAAAATCCAAAACCTCTACAGGCCCTCGAGTTGAGAGCCACCGCTCTGGAGCTCAACACTCATTTAATTGCCATGGTAATCTTCCTCTGGAGTTCTGGGGTTTGCAATTTGGTACCATACGGGCAAATGTCTGGTGGGCGATTCTCTGATGGGGTCCTTTACCAAGGAGAAAGGCGGGTTAAAAATGATCATAAATAAATAAATAAAAATAAGTGCAGCAGAGACCTCTGGCACAGAATTCAAACTACAGACCCCCCCCCCAATGGATCCTTAGGATGGACCCCATGGCATTTCATGCAGTATCAAAATCACCAAGAGCGGAAACACCACTAGAGGCCTCCCAGATCGGCAGTCTTAAGGATGAAAAAAAAAAAAAAGCTCTCTTATGATTTTGCTGCCTTTGCTCACAACAGGTTGTGAGGCTTTGTGGTTCCCATCTGGATTTTTGTGTAAGGTATAAAGGGATCCAACCGCTTTTCCAAATGGTTGCTTTTTTTCTACACATCTTCATTGAGTCAAGTGTGTTTGCATGCATTTTTTCTTTCAGACACAGGTTATCTCTAGCCATAGGCATTTGAAACACAGATGCAACACTTCCTGCAAATGAACTGCACCATAAGCCTCACAAGTGTGTTTGTCTCCAACGCAGGGTGAGCTTGGCTTTGCGATAAGCCCCAAGAGATGTGAAACTGTAATTTAACCAAAAAAATTAATGAAACACTAAAATCCTTTCCCACGGCTCAAGAGTTTGCACGGTCCCTGCCATCTTGAAAAACAACAGCAGCGACAACAGCAACAGCAACAGCAACAGCAACAACAACAACAACAACAACAACAACAAACAGGCGAGGAACAGGTGCCATCATAATAGTGCTCATTAGGAAAATGAATACAAAACTTTTTTAAATCAGCAGAACCCTACCCACTTGTCCAGCACTCAACCATCCCAGAGCGCAGAACACACAACAATGGGCTCCAGTTCCAGGAAGCTAGATTTCAGTTGAATATCAGATAAAGACTTCCTAACCCTTAGAGCAGTATGGGAATGCAACCAATGAACCTTGAGAGGTGGTGAGTGCTCCAACACTGGAGGCCGTCCAGTGAAACTTTGACAGCCACCTGGCAGGTATCCTTGGATTTGCATTCCTGTCTCCAGCAGGGAAGCTGCCTAGATACCCTAAGCACATCCAATCTTGCCTGATTATGGAAGCTAAGCAGGGTCAGCCCTGGTTAGTACTTGGATGGGAGGCCACCAGGGAATACCAGGTGCTGGAGGCGCCTGGAATAGGAACTGGCAAATCACTCCAGTATTCCTGCCAAGGAAACTCCATGGACATGGGGTCACAGAGAGTCGGCCTAGACTGTAATGACACAACACACACACACTCCAGCCAGGGGGTGTGGATGAGATGGCCTTGTAGACCTCTTCCAACGTCATTATTCTATGCTTCTACAAATTCCAAAATAGGCGATGAGATCACCTCTCCCTAAAATCTGTTGATCAACTTCCCCGCTTCAGGTAGACGACTAGCAACGGATAATTTTGGCTCGGGGAGGGGGTGAACTGTCAGCATACTCGCTGTTTGTTTCTCACAGCAGTGAGAAAACAAAGCATCGTCTCTGGAGAGACATGATAAGGAGGGCTGTGTTTGAGAGGCTGGGAGGCTGGCCTTCCAGCTGAAGAGCTGCCTGTCTCTACAGGAAAAGGAACATCAAGCCGTGGCAATCACGCCTCTTTTCAAATATGAATGAAGATGTAATTTGAAGTGTCACAGGCGAAGCGCGTGACGCCATTAGACTAATCAGCTGCACACAATAGGTGCCTTGATTGGTCTGGAAGGATCTGTCTGGGATACGCAGTCGGATTCTGTTGGGAGAACAAAGCAGGTGCTCACGCCTCTCCGGTCCCAATATCCACGTGCGCTCGTGCGCATGCATGTGCAAAGGCACGCCGGTCAGAGTAGGTGTTTGTCTGCATCGAATGAATGAACGCTTGCCCCCAGTTGCTCCCTGGAAAAAATACCGGAAGGGGAAGAGTGAAATCCTAAGCCATGGAGACTGGGAACCCTCCAGTTGGCAGGGCTGGTGAAGCATTTGCGGATTTCGGTCTGAATTATACAGGAGCTGTTCAGTGGGAGGAATGGAGGTGTGCTGATTCATGTTTTTATACTCTCTCTGCGAGGTGAGATCAGGGAGTTGTAGTCCAAGTACACAAATCATTCTGGACACCCCTACTGCTGAAAGTGTGCCAGTGGTAGCATTCAGGACCTTGGAGAACTCCTGTATAAACTTCTGTTCTGACTAAAATCCAAAGGAGGTTTAGACAGCTGCTTGAAATGGGAGCCACCAACTTCACACATTAACATGTGCACTTAATTCAAGTGACACCAGTGCAGTTAATTCAATGTGCACTCCAAATTTTGTTGAACGATAACCCTAACCCTAACCCTAACCCGAACATCTGGAGGGCCTCTTCTTCCAACCCCTGCTGTAAGCAGACTGTGTGGCTGGCAGGCATCTAAAGCCATTGAGCAACTGCCCGAGACTCAAAACAGACGCTCTAACACTTTCCGTTGTCTTTTTTCTAGTTCGGTTTCCTTATAAAATTCTTCTTTCTGTCCCCCCTTAGGGGACATCAACGCCTTGTGATTCTTTATATAGAAACAGACGCTGTCCCCTGAAGTTTGTCTCCTTTAAGAATTCCGCTACTTCCCTGGACTCTCTGCAAGCGGAACCTCAAAGCCCCAAGAAAACACGCTGCTTCTAAGTTTAGCGCCTGCCCCGGAGCACACGCACACACAAAAGCTCCCTGCTGTTCACAGCTGGCTCACATGCAGAAGCTGCTCACCTCTGAACAGTTACAAACCTATTTTAGAATAGCCACATCCCAGTATATCGAGTTTTTAAAGCAGCCGGTGGGAGGGCGCAGCAGAAGCAATGAAGAGAGCATACAGAAGACAGGACTGAGAAAGTAGCCAACTGGGAGTCCTCCAGCAGCTTAGGACTACATATCCCACATGCCTGGCTGTCATGGCCAGTGGCCAGAGCTTTAGGGACCTGGAGAGCAGCACATTCCCCCAACCGCCTTTTCTAGATCACAGTAGTATGGAGGACACTTAGTCAGTGATGCTTAAGAAGAAGAATTGTCATAGAATCCTAGAGTTGGAAGAGACCTCAAGGGCCATCCAGTCCAACCCCCTGCCATGCAGGAAGTCCATCACAGTATTTTTGACAGATGGCCATCCAGCCTCTGCTTAAAAACCTCCAAAGAAGGAGACTCCACCACCCTCCTTTGTGGCAGCATATCCCACTGCCAAACAGCTCTAACCATCACGAAGTTCTTCCTAATGTTCAAATGGAATCTCGAGTCCTCGTCTCTGAAGCCATGGAAAACAAACCCGTCCCCTCTTCCATATGACATCCAAGAAGAATTGTAGAGGGCTTTGATTAATTATTGCAATTTGTTTATTCTTCAGGGCCTAGCCTTGGGAAGTAACAGACAAGAGCAGGGCCAAGGGGCATCGTGGGTAGAGGAACACAGCGATGACCATAGCTTCCTGACCCAAGGGTGTGAGCACAGTTTAACCTGCAGTACGGGCATTTAACCACTGTGCCTCTTCAGAGCACCAGCAAACTAAAATCATCCCCGACACAGACCCACGAATGAGTTCCCAGCCCTGCAGCACCAACGGACTGGAAGCAAGCAAGGCAGGAGAAACGAACCATGCAGAATTTTGCCGGGCAGTTTCATTTGTTGATTAACTCATTGGGAGTTGCACGGGCCTCGAACGTCCCTTGGTAGTTTAGCTGCCTGCTTTGTTCAACGCAAGCAAAAAGGATTACTCTCGTATCTGGTTGGAGCAGGGAAAGGCTTGGCCCATCAGGTGTTTGCGGAATGCAACTCCCAAGATCCCTCACAGCTACTCATACCAGCCAGGGCTGATGGGTGATGCAGTTCAACAAGAACTAGAAGGGTTAGAACTCAGCCCATCTCTGAGTTAAATGGCAGGAAAAAAGCTCAACAACTCTCCAGTATATTTTTTTGAAAACAGAATATTTTCCTAATGTGTTCCTATGTATACAGATCACTGTCCCTGTCTTTTGTCCCCGAAATACCCTAAAATGCTGTTTCCGCTATGGTAGAAGAAATTTTCTATTTATCTACTCATGGATTAAATTTCACTTTATTATCAAAAGTGTTCACAAGAGAAAATTGGATACCCATCTGTCTGATATACTTCAATGGGCCTCCTCCTGTTCCTTTATTCTATGACTGTGTATTTCTATGCATCGATTCTGCTGTTTGTTAACTTTGGAATGAATTCAGCTAGTTCTTCGTTTGTGGATATATTATGGTTTTGAGGTTTGTGACATCTTGAAGATGTGGCACCCTTTTATTATATTTGTTTTCGCCTCTGCTGCTAGTTTTATATTTAGATTTTTCAAAAAAAAATCCATTTAGATCTTATGGCTTCATATTTTATGCATCATTCTCTGTCACTGCAAGCCACCCAAATGAACTGGGCATCTTACAGTATACACAGTGTAAGATAAATGAAGAACACACATGTTCTGTTTCATTGTCATATATTGTGAGGGGAGCTTCAAGTATGTATATGTGTTAAAGGATGCTAATTAAAAATGATGATGATGATGATGATGATGATGATGATGATGATGATGATGATGAGGAGGAGGAGGAGGAGGAGGAGGAGGAGGAGGAGGAGGAGGAGGAGGATGAGGATGATGAGGATGAGGATGAGGATGAGGATGAGGATGAGGATGAGGATGAGGATGAGGATTTAAGGTGGCCACATTTTATAAAGGACAGAACTAAAAGAGACAGATCCTCTAATAATTGTGTAAAAGATAGTATTTCAGAATGAATTCCGAAGAAACTTCAGTTGAATCACTGCCCTCTAAAGCAGTTGTTCCTCTACTTGGGTTCCCAGATGTTCTTGGACTACAAATCCTGGATATCTTGGCAAGTGCAGGGTTAGGGTTTAGGGTTAGGGTTAGGGTTAGGGTTAACCCATAAGCCTCCTCTTGGTTTTGACCATTTTAAACCAACAGGCTCCTTCTTCAAATGCAAAGAAAGAAAGAAATCCACACATCGTAGATCCACACCAAAGCAACTTAAGGACCAGACAAGGGGGGGAAAACAAATAGTCAAAAAGCAGCACCTCAGGTAGCTAGCAACCAAGTGCCAAAGCAACTTTTGTAGACACCGAGCTAAAATTCATCCACAATCCCTGCCATCAACCCATTTCCCTCCCAGTAATGGAGTTTTCTAAGAAATGCATTCCTCGGCCATCCGACTTGCAAATTAAGGCAATTCTTTGCTACACAATGACCAACAGCAGAGCAAAACATGCTAAGTGAGAAACGCTGAGGTGAGGGAAATCATGTGCTGTGGCAAAGACATGACCTTCATCCCCTGAAGGAAGGCCCAACTCCCATGACACTCTTTGGATGCTGTGGTGGCAGGCAAAATCTTCCAAGAAAATGCAGCTCAAACCAAATGCAACTTTCACTGAGACCCTCAGGTGCAAAATGCAGGCCAAACATTTGTTTTGTTCTATGCCCAGGCCCCATCTTTGTGGTCATTCTAGAGCGAAAAGATGAGGCAGGCAGAGGGGTGAGGAACTAAAAAGCTTGGTGGCAGATGGCAACCGTGGTTCTGAGAGCTGCAGTTAAAAAAAGGGAACTTTTCACAGCTCTTCTCTGATGAACTTTTCTCTCTCCCTTCTTTATTTTAAGCTGCTGGTTTGATGCTGCACCCACCCAACCTTACACTGTACTGTACTTTTCTTTCCAGCAATGTTGTAGCCAGGTTTTAGACAAGTTGGCTTCCAGTCACGTTGGGAACCACCCAAACAACTGACATAATTACGGAGCAGATAAATACCAGAAATTTACATAAATAAGAAGCAAAACCCAGAGAGAGTAGACACGGGACGCTCTGAGGACTGGCCCTGAAGGCTCACTTAGGACACACAGATGCTAGTGCTAGCCCCTTATGCAGAAGCCAGGCCAAAATCTTTGCTGCTAAAGGAGGTCTTTTGGAGGGGAAATCCTATACCACTGCACCGTTGAGTTTGGTGCACACTGGATATCTCCGAATCTTCTCAAAAGAATATGCGGTTCAATATATGACGCTGCCATCAACATAAGATAGATGATGAGTCAGTCCAACCCAATATTGCAAGTTCTAATTGACAGGGACTCCTCGGAGTTTAAGGCAGAGGTCTGTCTCCCTGCTGCTACCTCATTTCTTTAACTAGAAATGCCTAATATTGGCACATGAAGTGTGTGCTCTTTTAAATATATTAGACCCAAGGTATTCACTCTGCCCTGTGCCCTGTGGGTGGATAATCCAGGCAGAAAACTGCTTCTCCAGCGGCATGCTGGAGAATCTGACTGCAAACTCTCAGACACAGCGGCCACCTTTGGCAGGGGCCTGTTCTCGGTTGGAAAGGTCACCAGAGGTTAGTTTTTTTTTTCCAAAGGCTAGTTGGGTATTGGAAGAGCTACTGATTTCAAGAGTAACTAAAGGCAAAGAGGGATCAGGGAGCCTGAGCTTTTCCATCTAATGTTAGCAGCATCTAGCGTGATAGAGGCCATGGGTCTCCAATTCTGTCTGCTGGATAGGATACCCATTCTGGATAATCCCAGTGGCAAAGGTGCTGTCCATGGTGCTAGACATACAGGGTGTGTAGCAGTGGTGTCCAAACATCAGTCCTCCATATGTTTTGGACCACAGCTCCCACAGTCCTTTGTCATTGGCAATCTAGGCTTGGACTTCTGGGAGTTGTGGTCTAAAACATCTGGAGGGCCGAAGTTTGGACACCCTGGTGTATAGGATAGAGCGCCTTCTTTAGCTTTGGCAACATTCCAGCTAAAACCATAAGAAGATAAGAACATAAGAAGAGCCATGCTGGATCAGGCCAAAGGCCCATCTGGTTCAGCTTCCTGGATCTCACAGTGGCCCCACCAAATATGTCCGGGAGCGAACGAGACCAGATATCTGTCTCCTGATCCCACTCCCCTTGCATCTGGTCCTTGAGGTACCCCAGTTTTAAGCTTGGAGGTGATACATCTCCCTCATGGTTTGTAACCTGTGATGGACTTTTCCTCCAGGAATCTGTCCAATCCCCTTTTGAAGGCCTCCAGGCCAGATGCCATCACCACATCCTGTGGCAGGGAGTTCCACAGACTAACAACACGCTGGGTGAAAAAATATTTTCTTTTGTCTGTTCTTACTCTCCCAGCCCTCAATTTGAAGGTATGTCTCCTAGTTCTGGTATTTTAAGAGAGGGAGAAGAGTGTCCCTCTGCCTACTTTACTCATGCCCTGAATTATTTTGTATGTTTCAATCATATCCCCCCTCAGGCGCCTTTTTCCAGACTAAAGAGCCCCAAATGTTTTAGCCTTTCCTCATAAGGGAATGGATTCATCACTTTCCTAAGATCAGAGTCAGGGAGAGTCCCCCCAAAATGCCAGCAGTTAGATCAATCTGTATCAATGTATGAGAAGCAGGTCTTTTGTAAAGCTAACGCCTTTTAATTGCTTATTCAAGGGGAAAAATCTAAGATACTTAGATTTTTTATTGCTCTTGGGAACATTTATTTTTCTGCCACCTAGTATGAGGGTGGCAGCTAAATTCAGAGGGAAGAGAAAGGCTTGGTGTGGGTGGATGATTGTCACGCACCCCGCTGTTCTGAAAATCCTGATGTTTTGAGCCAAGGAACCCTGGATCCATGATCCTACTGGTCAAGCATGGGCTATCTAGTGCCTCCCATCTAGTGCCATTTGGCATTAGTTGGGGTGACTACATTTATAAAACCTAAGCAGAAAAACACCACCCACATGTGCTGTACGCTGAAGCAGAATGTCTCCTGCATTCCCAGATCTTAGACAGAGATGGGGATTTTTTTTTACACTTTTTTGCAGGGGAATTATCTCCCAGATAATCTCCCATACCCAATGAGCAAGGGGCAATGGCCTTACTGGAAGGCGTGGTCCTTTGAGTTTTAATGTCCCCTTACAAAATAAAGATTTCCCCATCTCTGTCCTGGTCCACCACCTCTGCTTCCTACTTGAGCTGCTCAAATATCGTTACTCAAGACTGGATGTCTCATCGCTGAATGTGTGGCCCGCCTCCGCTGAAAGAATTTGCAGCTGTGCTGGTGTCAGGCGGCAAGCGGGTTCTAGGTAGGTGGTTCTGCGGCTCCTTCAGACCTTCAGGTGGTGTCACAACAAGCGTGTCCTGGGTTGAGTGCCCCAATGAGCCATGAAATTGGTTGACAACGGACCAGCCCTCTCTTCCACTTGGCTTGCGCTCTCTATCCTCAGCAGGGTGGTTGTGAGAATCGTGTGTGCAGGAGGACACAAACCTGATTAACAAATAAACACACCCGTGAACAAAAGGCTGCTATGTGCCAGCCACAGCAGGAGCACATGTGGGAAGTGACCCAAGGAAGACTGGCCAACTGTTGTCGTACACTTGGGTCGCAAATTGTTGCTAATTAATCAGGCCCTGGTCACCCTCCTGGGCCCAGGCAAACATGGCCAGGAATAAAATCAGAACCAGAATTAATTAGAGGCAAAAAAAAGAGTCCATCCTGAGCATGGATCAGAAGGCAGCTGGGAAGCTGTTCCTGGTGTGTCAGGTGGTCATGGGGAAATAGCATGCACTGAACCAGAGCGTAAGTTGTCCAAAATGCCTGAAGGGGATGACTGATTGATTGACTGACTGACTGATTGGGTTTTGGTACTTCCCATCTAGCTACAACGCTGCTCTGGGCAGCAATCATGGGCCGACTGATCCAAGATCACCCACTTGGCTCATCAAGGACTATAATCATGATCTCATATTCTCATCAGAACACACACACACACACACACACACACACACACACACACACACACACACACACACACACACACCATTGCCTTTCCTACAACACCTTCAGCAGGAGCTCACCTTGTGCCTTCTGGATATTTTAGGCCACCACATTTACTATCCCTAACCAGCACAGGCAATAACTAGGGAAGATGAGACCTGTAGTCCAAAATATTGGGCAGGCACCCATTTAGGGAAGGCCGTGGAGCTATGTATTCCACCCTACTGCAAGAACCAAGGGTTCCACCATTTACTAGATGGTGTTGGACTAATTCACACTTGGCATAAACAAATGAGGCAATAAGTAGGTATGATGGGATCTGTAGTTTAGTCCCATTTCAAGAGCTTGGGTGCCCCCGTTCCTGTCCTGCTGCAAATGGGCCTAACATTAAGCCTAAGCACATAGAAGAGAAATACTGCAATGACAAACTGCTTTCCAGTGCCTAACCCTTCCTCGGTTGTCTGAAAAATCTATTTTTTTTTAATGTTGCAAACAACCCAGAATAGCCCTAGGGCTAGATGGGCAGTATAAAAGTCAAATAAATAAATAAATAAATAAATAAATATTGGATTTAAATATAGAGTCCGTCTTGCTACCAGGCTACTCTGGGCAGTGTACAGAAAAGCAAAGCAAAGCAGTCTGCTTATATACTGACCCATACCACTTCAAGGAGTCTCTGGGTGGTTTACAGTTTTTAATTACAGTACCCAGGCTACACGTTGCCCCCTGCCCCGCAAGCTGGGTACTTATTTTTCCGACCTCGGAAGGATGGAAGGCTGAGTCAACCTTGAGCCTGCTACCTGGGATTGAACCCCAGATCTTGAGCACAGTTTTACCTGCGGTACAGGCATTGAACCACTGTGCCATGAGGCTCCTTAGCAATGCTGTTTCAACCTCTTCTTTAGAGTACTGTTCTCTTCTAAACCTTTTCAGTTTAGACACTGTCCCTTGAATCCCAGAGCAAGACAATGAATAAACATAAGGCCAGGTACAGCTTCTCGCTTGAGTGATTTCTCCTGTCCTTCTACATAGCAAACAACAGCAGCTAACTTCCAGACAGGGGTGTAGTCCTGAATCTGCAAGTACAAATGCTTGCTTCGACTAGACCCCACCCCCAACCCTAAGAAGCATCCAAAAACATGCAGGCCACTGAATAGATGTGTCACAACAATGAAGGTGCAGGTCTTTTGCAGAAGCAACAGCTCTGAATGGCCAGTCCAAAACCTGGCCACTTTCAAATACTTTGCACTTGTAACAGGAATGCCTTATGGGAATCTACTGGTTTTGGGGAAATCGATTTATCTCCCAGATACTGTGAGAATTACAGCTAAGCTCAAAGAGAACAGGGAAGGCAGGGTGAGCAGATGATGTCTTAGCCCATTAGGCCCATAATCAAGAATCCTGGGAGGGTCACTCTGTAATCCCTACCTGTTACACCACTGCTATCAGAGCAGAATGAGCAATAGATGAGAAAGTCAATAGTTGGTAGAATCACCAAATTCTAATTTTGTCCCTTTCCTGACTCTGTTTCTCCTACTTTTTGCTGTTTCCTTTATGGTGAAAAGATCTGAAGAGGAGGAATCCTTTGTACTTTCTGAGTTTAGTCACTATAGGACCTCCCTGCCTTGCCCCGAATGATGCAGCGGGAGCTCAAGGATTTATATAGGCAAATTTGCTGGTTTTTTCAGAGCAAAGATGTATCGAACCGTGCAAGTACTCACATTCTTTCTGTTTTACTCTCTCACACATACACACAAACAAACACATTCCTTTAGAGACGGGGAGTGACAGTTCCATAAACTCTGAGGACCTAATTTTGGGGAAGATGCATCACCTATACGTCACGTGTTGCATTGAGTTCATCTTCAACTTGCGATCTAAACATGAGAGGAAGACTTTTCTGAAAGCAGAGAACTCCTATTTTCATTTATTTATTTATTTATTTATTTATTTATTTATTTATTTATTTATTGTTATATTTATATCCCACTTATCTCCAACATAGGACTCTAAGCGGCTAACAGACAAATATCATAGATACAACAAAACACAATATGACAAATTAAAACAAAATGAAATATACAGTTCTAAAATCCTAGTGCCTCCGAGTGCATCCCAGCACGTCGAGCGTAAATCCTAGCAGATAAAATTGGAGGCACCAATAATCAGCGATCGATAGAGTACTAATAATGATAATAATAACGATGGCGGAAAAAAAAATGCAAACAGAGTGGGGGGAAAAACCCATCCAGTCTGATAAATCAGCAGCTCAACATATGCTTTGGTTTGCTTTCTAACGCCAAACATGGAAACAGAAACGAGCAACTTGAAACTTAACTTGGTCCTTACACAAAAAGATTCTTGCCACACTGGGGGGTGGGTGGGGGTGGGGAGTCACACCCACATCTGAATTTAGAGATATGAAATTGCAAGGCAGAGGTGACGACAAAGCCAGAGAGGTCCTAATTTAAGAATAGAGTTGGGTTTTTAAATAGTTTTTTTAAATTGGTTTCTTATATACAAGGGGTACATTGCGGACAGGTTTAAGCTGGAGGCAAATTGGTTGCATACAATTTTGAACCAATAAATGCTTTGAAACTTTCCATCACCTATTACCTAGCCCACTGCTACAGTGATTTGTCAGATTTTTCCTTCAGTAGTATCAAATCAGATTCTGTGCACACATACAAAATAATGCAGGGCATGAGTAAAGTGGATAGAGGGACGCTCTTCTTCCTCTCATGAAATACCAGAACTAGGGGACATCCAGTCAGATTGAGGGCTGGGGGAGTGAGAACAGGCAAAAGAAAATATTTTTCTACCCAGTGTGTGGTTAGTCTGTGGAACTCCCTACCACAGGATGTGGTGATGGCATCTGGCCTGGATACCTTCAAAAGGGGATTGGACAAATTCCTGGAGGAAAAGTCCATCACAAGTTACAAACCATGATGGAGATGTGTCATCTCCAGACTTAAAACCGGGGTACTTCAAGGGCCAGATGCAGGGGAGTGGGATCAGGAGACAGAGATCTGGTCTTGTTCGCTCCCGGACATATTTGGTGGGGCCACTGTGAGATCCAGGAAGCTGAACCAGATGGGCCTTTGGCCTGATCCAGCAGGGCTCTTCTTATGTTCTTATGTTCTTATGCACAATATTGGAAGACGGATAAGGTACCCTCAGTACTAGAAGACTGGCTACACTCGTGGCGCAGTGGTTAAATGCCTGTCCTGCAGGTAAAACTGTGGTCACAACCTGGGTTCAATCCCAGGTAGCAGGCTCAAGGTTCACTCAGCCTTCCATCCTTCCAAGGTCGGTAAAATGAGTACCCAGCTTGCTGTGGGGGGGGGCAATGTGTAGCCTGCAGACTGTAGGTTGCCAACATTGAAAATCCACCCTGCTTCTCTGCTTTTGATAAGCACTTGCAAGATGCTTTTAAGGTTCTTTTAATTCCTTGCTAGAGGGGGGGGGGAAATAACCAACAACAACCGCCTACATTTTTGTGAGCCAGGTTACTGATTGGGGACCGGAGCACAGGAGTGGAGCCAAGAGAAAAAGGTGGCAACCTTACGTCATCACCACAGTCTGTAGTAGCTTTAAGACAGCCTATTCTTCAGCACAGCAGCAACCCTGGTCAAGTTGCCTCTCACACAAACATGATCTACAAAGAAATCAAGTGAAATTGCTTAACCCAGAGAGAGGTGCATTGTCCAAAATGACAGAGGCAGGGGTGAGGGGGTTGAGGAGCATCAAGAGGTTGTTTCTACCAGAACAAGAAGCTAAATCCAAAACAGTTTAGCATGCGGTTGCCTAGCCATGTGTCTAGGTCAGTGGTGGCGAACCTTCTGGCCCTCCAGATGTTTTGGACCACAACTCCTACAGTCCTTTGGCACTGGCAATACAGGCTCAGAATTCTGGGAGTTGTGGTCCAAAACATCTGGAGTGCCGAAGGTTCACCACCACTGGTCTAGGTTATTTCCAGAACTCAGGATCCATGTGGGTTCAATCGGCCACTGCCTCTCCGACTTCAAGAGCCATTCGGCCAACCCAGCTGGGTATCAGAAGGCTGTGCCCTCAAGACAGAGGCCTCTGAACTATGAATCCTAGCAGAATTCACACACATCATGCCACATGGGGCGACAACACATCTCAGCCGACGCCTGGTCGGGTGGGCCTTTAAAAATGTCCATGCAATGCAGCAAACCAAAACAAGGGAATGAAGAGAGAGAGAGAAAGGAGGGTGGTGGGAAAACATCTCGCCTCTCTCCAACACACACACACACACACACACACACACACACACACACACACACACACACA
>JAHTLZ010000054.1:3490048-3504790 GCA_023846285.1 Phrynocephalus versicolor
TTATTATTATTATTATTATTATTATTATTATTATTATTATTATTATTTCTTTCTCCCTCAGTTGGCTGGTTGGATTCTGCTCCGGGCGGGTCTTTAAAACCTGGGAGGACAATCTAATGGCACTGGATCGGCTACCTAGCTATGAAAATATATATTAAAGAATCCTCAGCTCAAGAAGGCCAGGCCGCGTTGTGGGTTGGTGTGCAATGGGGTGCAATGGGGTGCAATGGGTGCATTTCTGAAAGATGCAGCCTGTGCACCCTCTGAGCAACAGAAGAGGCAGTAAGCAACCCGGAGTGGGAGGAAAGGAAGGAGAGGAAGAACAGAAAGAAGGATGGACTGGAGAATTAATGCACATGGGTTGGCAACAGGAGTGTCAAGAGGATTTTTATAGCCCCATCCACAAAGGGGCTGAGCCTAGACTCGAACCAGTTTACATTCCGATCCTAACCAAGGGCTTCAAGGAGCTTCTAGGAGAAGCTCCAGATTTCAAGGCCCTAATCCAGTCTTTCTCTGGGAAAGGGAAATTAGGCAAGGGATGGGAATATTCCAGATCCCTTCCTATTTTCCCAGAGCATCATGTGTTCAATTCAGGGAGAACAAACTGGCAAATGAACCCCTGAAGGAATTAGGTTGTGTTCCTAATGTCATTTGGTGATTGACCGCAGGCAGACATGTAGTGATGTTGTGCATATCAAGCCATTTTGCAATTATTATTATGATCTTAATGAATGCATTTTTTAATATATATATATATATATTAAAAAGTGAAATGTAATTGCTGTTTTGCTGTCTGTCGGTGTGCAAGGCAATTTTTCAAATATTGGAATTAATAGATACATGGATTCCATGCTTTCCAGAACGGAGAAACAGTTTCCAAAACAGCAAGATGGTTCAACGGTGTTAGGGAAATGGCTGGTTTTTAACAAGGCTGAGGAATGTTGCTGATTTTTTTTAAAATACAACTCCCAGAATTCCTCAAACAACCAATACAAAAAAAGGGGGGGAGAGAAAAAAGCCCAGCAAATTCAAACAGGTGGCCAGAGAAATGTATCCTACCAGATCACAAAATCAGGATTGGCAGAAGAGGGGAGAAAAACAGATGCTCTCTTTCTCTGTTTCTTCCTGTCTCTTGCTTTGGTAATTATAGCAAGGAAGGCAGGATGTTAATTTGCAGGGGATGGGTGGGAATAAAAGGCAAATAGCCTGATAGTTATTGAGAGGATGTCCAGCTATGAATGTTTGCACTCCTGAGAAAAAGAGAGGGAGAGACCGAGAAACACAAACCCACAGAGAAAACTGTAAGTATAGTGAATAATATATGCTCAGGATGGTGGCATGATAAGCATAATAAAAGGATTTAAAATAATATGCCAAGTAGCATGCAAACTCTGGTCTGGAAAAGCCTACCATCTGAAAAATTGCAGACTTTTTTGGGGTGGTGGGGGTGGGTGGGGGTGGACAGGGGCATGGGGGCAAAAGGATGTGCAGTAGAAATAACCAGAAATGGGGTAAACTACTCTGAGAATTCACCAGCCTTAATGACCATCACAGGATTAAGGGAGTTGAAACACCTCTTAAGAACCTAAGAACATAAGAAGAGCCCTGCTGGATCAGGCCAACGGCCCATCTAGTCCAGCTTCCTGTATCTCACTGTGGCTCCACCAGATGCGTGGGGAGCACTCGAGATTGGATCTCTGTCGCCTGATACCTCTCCCCTGCATCTGGCCCTTAAAGGACCCCAGTTTTAAGCCTGGAGATGTCACATCACCATCATGGTTTGTCACCTGTGATGGACTTTTCCTCCAGGAATCTGTCCAATCCCCTTTTGAAGGTATCCAGGCCAGATGCCTTGCTCTGAATATGTGCATAAAAATGGAAAAACTTTACTCACTTTGTAATACACCTGAGGTACAAAGTTATCTACCTGCCATTTTCACCCAGGAACATTGTTGTCACCCGAGATGTTAGAGCACAAACTTGTGTATGCCACGTGGTCTTTTCTTAGGCCTGTATTTATTTATTTATTTATTTATTTATTTATTTATTTATTTATTTATTTATTTATTTAGTTGTTTGTTTGTTTGTTTGTTTGTTTGTTTGTTTGTTTGTTTCATTTCTAGACCACCCGGTTTCCCAAATAGGGCCTCTGGGCGGTATGCTAGCCTTTGATCCTCAAGTTCCATGGAAGATGGTGGCCAGCAGCCAGAACCAGAATAAGATTCTCTTTCTTGGCCTGTCTTGTGAGCCATATTGGCACTTAGTGGAGGCAATAACTAGCCTTCAGTTGGCCACAACTGTCTGTTAGTGAGTCAATACTTGGCTGGGTGCTTTGACCAGAAACTGACCAGCTGCATGATTCCAGTCGTGATGTTAATTTATGAGACCCTAAATGGCTGAAGATCAGCATCGCACAACGGCTCAAATTTTGTCGGGCAGATTCCACCTGCTCAAGAGCAACAGCAGATTGCCACTGACTAAAGACTTCCTTTTTCATTGTTGGAGTGTGCACAACTTTCTCTCATTCCATGCAAGCTGGGCACACCTCAGTATTAAGAATAACATGTTTGTAAAACCCAAGCTGTGCAAGAGGATTTGGCTCCCTCATGGGTAATGCTCCGGCTTCAGCAGCAATATTTTCCTTCCAGGCTCACAGCTTCTTCAGTGCTCGGTGTCCGAAGAAGCAGACTTGCAAATGAAGGTGGTGAAGAAGGCTTACCAAGAAAAGCAAGCCAATTTGTGCCACCCAAAGCCAGGCGGCAGTAGGATCAAGAGATTCCTTTTAGCTTTGCAGAGGGGCTGTGCCATCTATTTAAACGACCTCTAAAATCCAGTAGCAACTTAAATTCGGACCAGAGATTGTGGGGGCTTGTCGCTCTTCCTGTGTTCCCACCCCTCCGCACTCCATTGTTCCTGTCTGCGTGAGGGGAGGGAGAAAAAAAGGGAGAAAAAAATGCAGGTTCACCTCCTCCTGCCAGTTGAAGCAGTCCCCAGCAGCCCTGTAGTGATTCCTGTCTCTTAAAGGGGCGGCAGGGACAAAAAAACAAACAGAAAGCGAGGGAGCCCGGCATTCACAGCTTTACAATCTGCATCGGAAGGTTTTTTACCTCCTGGAAGCCAGGTACTTGAAAAGTGCGCTGGGACGTGCTTAGGTGGGCGTGGTCGTACTTAATTTTTTTTTTCAAAGTCCAGAGCTGGTGGGAAAACATTTTTAAGCTCCGGATCTGGGAGCCCTTTGCCTCGGATTTTAGGGGTCATGTAACAGACAGGTTTAACTTAGTAGAACTGGGCTCACCACTTGAAGCATATTTTGGATGCGCGCGCGCACACACACACATACACAACCAGGCATGTAGAAGAAATGCCAGTTCAGTTTTGCGGGCGGTACGTTTAAGAACATCTCCCTTCCAGAAAGGCAAAGAATAAGATGCAGGAAGAGGGTAATCTTTCAGCCACGGCAAGTGGATAACATGCCATCCATTAATTAAGAATGTTCGTTCTTTTCCAAACTCCTTCAGACATCTCCCAAAAAGTAGCCTTGTACCCGGTAAACGCCAACGGCAAACCTTCGCCTGCGTACGGGACCTATCAGAGCCTGATCGAGCTTGCACTTTTCTTCTTGGAAGACAAGCTGCCGTCCTTCTGGCTTAAAATATGTACTTATATTTGGATAATTTAGTGCTTCTCCACGCCCACTGAGCCTCACGAGGAATTCTAAAGCTTATGCAATACTGTAGACTTGTCACTTAAAGAGAGAGAGAGAGAGAGAAGGAGCATATGGAAGGCTGATTTGCTTTTACAGATCAACTGGGCTGTATCTCTCTTGTTTAATGAATATAGGCAATTCTGTTATCTGTGATCCACCAGTAGCTAATTTAGGTTTAAATTTCCCTTTTAGAGAGAGATTTTGTTTTCCTTCTTCTTGTTGTTCTGTGCCATCTCTTTGAACTGATGATTGTGATACTTCACCTAGTTTCTACACAATTGTTGTTGGAAAGTTGCACTCAGGGTTCTGATCCCACTTAAGTAACCATTTCAGGTCTCACCTGTGCACAACATTTTAAATGTTTCTTCCATCATTCATGCAGGGCAGTAGTAATAGTAGCAGCAGCAGCAGCAGTAGTACAGGAATAGTCTTTTGTGCATTCCTTCTTTATAATACAGTACTTCTGGTTTCAATCCACACATCTGTTTCACAGTAAATTGATTTTAGCAATGATAATCTATTCTTTATATGGGCTTTAAGCTAAACAGGGACTACTTACACCACAGAGCAATGGAGGCTGGTGAATCTGGAGAGGCAGATCCAACAAAACAGCTCTGTTTTTTGCTTTTTGCATTTTGAAGAGCTATCCAAGATGTCAGGCCTGTTTTGGTTGGGGTGGTGGAGAGATAGGTTTCAGCACCTTGGACAGCTCTCACAAAGCTCAAGAGGAAACCCTGGGCTAAATTCACCATTCCAGTGATCTTGGAGTCACTCACCAGCTTCTGTTATTACAAAGTTATAGTGCGGTGGTGGCGAACCTTCCGCACTCTGCATGTTTTGGACAACAACTCCCAGAATTCCAAGTCGAGATTGCCAGTGACAAAGGACTGTGGGAGTTGTGGTCCAAAACATCTGGAGTGCTGAATGTTCACCACCACTGTTATATAGTGGCTTGATGCCCCTTTAACTGTCATTACTCCACTCTATAAAACCCCAGGATCTTTAGCTTGGTAAGAGACTTGGGATCCTTTTTCAATACCTCTCTGAACCACAAGTCCCAGGGAGACGCCATGGCTATAGAAGAAGTGCTACAAACCACTATAGTGATGTAGCACTGTAGGCTTGGCTTTTATTGTCACATCTCTCTGGTTTCCTGGCATCCTTAGTCCTGAAATGGACCTGGATAGCATTTGCAGAATAGTTGCTGCCTGAATGCATGGATCCAGCAGCATTTTGTTTCTGGAAGGGCAGGGTATAGTTATGGGGCGGTTTGTGATGGGAAGGAAGGGGTGCATTCCTTTCTGTGGGAGTTTCCATACTTTAGGCATTCAGGCCAAAATGTATTGCCCAGCAAAGAGTTAACCTAAGAAAAGAACCAAGAGGAAAAGGGAGTTGACCTTGCAAGACCTTTGGTGTTAGCAGGTTGGTGCATGCTACCTTTTTTTTAAGTACCCCAACTTTGCCTCTTGAAAGGAGGATGGTAAGGTGTGGAGATCAGAAAACGGGGACTGTGCTTAGTAATCAGGAAAAGAGAGGTGGGGTTTGTATCATCAGATTGAGGCTGACCTGAGTGGGAGCCCGGATCTGCCCTCTAGAATTATTCAGCATCACGATTAATCCAGGCTGGCCATGGAGTGATTCAAGGGCCATAAATCGGGAGCCCTCCTGAACACAGGCAGGGGAGGATGAGTGCACGGAAGCCAAAGGGCCATGTGAGAAACAATGGGAGAAGATGCCGGAGAAGGAGAGAATCTGTCTTGCCAGTGGGAGGGAGGGAGGGAGGGAGGGCGAGAAAAACCAAGCGGGAAAGAGGTTTGTTTCTATTTTAAGAGCTGCAGTCTTTTTCTTCCTCTCGTCCTCCTCCACCACCACCAACCAACCCCCCCTCAGCATTTTGCACGCCTGCCAGATTGAGAAACCTGACTTGCCTTTTAAATAATCAAGGAGGAGGAGGAGGAGGAGGAGGAGGAGGAGGAGGAGGAGGAGGAGGAGGAGACAAAGCAGGCCACTAGCTCTCCAGGCCTCCATCCTGGGTTTCGTCGTCAGCCATTCCCATGGGGGGTGGGGGGGGCACAGGGACAAGCAGGTCCCAAAGGCAGCTGGAGAGAACCTTTTTAAAACTCAGTCTCCAGCTGCGTTAGGTGGTAAGGTGGATCCTGCCTCCCTTAACCCATGGATGAGCTGGCTCCTTCCCGCCCTGCCCGCCTGCTGGGCCCTTAATTCAGGAGCTGAATGGCTTCCCCGTGGGGGACACTGTGTGATTCTCTCTCTCTCTCTCTCTGTGTGTGTGTGTGTGTGTGTGTGAAGGAAGCCAGTGGTGTGGCAACAGCAGGCAAGGGGGAGGAGACAATGGTAAGTGCCAAACAACTGTCCCTCGCGGGTCCCTGTCTGCCACTCAACAAGTCATATTATTTCAAGGAGAAAAGCAGAATAAAGTTCCCTTGTGGTGACTAGATGAGAGGTGAGTAAAGAAAGACCAGCAGGCCATGCTCTGGATTCTGCCCCGAAGAGACCTCCATACCCCCGCTGGGAAATGAAAAGAAAAAAAGAAAGAAGGAGAAAATGAGTTTTTTCTGCTTCTGGAAGCCTTCAGTGACAGTGGTTTCTGCATGGGAGGGTTGCAGACACCCCTAAATCAAAGCCCTAAAAATCAATGTCTTAAACCAGGAATGCCCAAACTTCGGCCCTCCAGATGTTTTGGACCACAACTCCCATAGCCCTTTGCCATTGGAAATATAGGCTTGGAAATTTGGGAGTTGTGGTCCAAAACATCAGGAGGGTTGAAGTTTGGACATGCCTGTCTTAAACAAATGCCCTGCTGGCTGGAGTGTTCAACAGGGTTGACGTATCTGGCTGCAGAGCCTTGGGTTGGCAGTGAGATTCCCCACTGGGGGAGCTGCAGAATCCCAGGGCGTCCCCAGAAGAGAGGAATAAAAACAATTTCCACGTACTCTCTACCCCAGAAGCACAAAAAAAGGGTCACCTTAACTCAGAATTGACTTGACGGCACATTATTATTATTATTGTTAAGCAGACCTTAGGTTAAATAAAATGTGTGAATTGTGGTGTGCAGGTTTGTGCTGCCTGGGAAATTTCAACAACTGCAGTCCAGATACCCAACCCTGCACACCTCTAGCATGACCATACCCATACATGAAGCAGAACTGTGTGAATAAATATCCATATTCAGGAAAATGTGCACACACGGTCGTGCATGAATTAAAAAATAATCCAAAGTAAGCAAGGGTCCCAAATAGGTCACAACCAACCCTGAGAGCATATAATCATGACTTTTATGTATTACAGGGGCTTTCTTTAACAAGGACCTCCTTTTAAGAGGTGTGTTCAGTACCCATCTACAGCCAGAAGTGGTCCTGTTTAGACACCCGGTTCGACTGGGCTTAGAGGTCAGGGAAAACCAGAGAGGCTGGATTTAAAGCTCGGAAAATTGATCTCCCGGCACAGGGAGACCTATAGTCCAAGACACTCCCAGATTCCTGAGCTGCGGTTAAGCCTGTATCCCCTTCAGGCTCAGAAGAGGACCACCACCATCACCTTGCAGTAAAAACAAAAATCCATTGGCAGGATGTTCAGAAAAGAGAAGGAAGCTATTTTCAGCTGCTCTCTGCCGCGATTACAAGGACCAAAATGGCCTTCTCCAGATCGAATTAAAAAGGTGCAAGCCCTCCGGAGACCAAACCTCCCACAGAACCCACTCCCAGTCCGCCGGAAACAAAGCAAAAACAGCCCAAGGGTGTGAAATCTCTCCACATGATTCCACTCTCGATTGGGCAGCTCCTACCCAAGATAGACTGCACCGCCCGATGACTCAGGCGCCCGCCCAGCTGTCACCACGGCAACGCGTGTCGCCTAGCAATGCCTGCCTTCCCAGTAATCATGGTCTCCTAGCAATAGGATATATGTATTTTTTTTAAAAAACCTCCCTCCCCACCCCTCCACAGCTCTGGATGTGGAGTTTAGCTATTTTTAGCATTGCTGCAAATCAATAGACAGCTCCCTTGGCTGTTGGGATGGTGGCCTCGGTGGAGAGCTTGTCAAGTGAACTGCTTAGTTCTTCTGAGTTTAATTTTTAATTTTTTTAAAAAAAAAAGTTTGAATGCTAAGAGCATTGCTCTTTCACTATGGCACTGACTCTTTCTTTGCAGCTTTCTCTTATATCCAAAGCAGCAAAAACTACCAATAGCTAGTCTAGCAAGAACACCAGCAAGTGAAACACACACACACACACACACACACCTGTATGTAAGTGTCTGCTTATCATGCAGTGCTGTGATCTAGCCTTCAAAAACCAATTTTCTCCTTCTCTCTTTCCCTTCTACTTGCTTGCTCATGTGTATCTCATCTTTATAGCCTGTAGCTGAAGAACATGGTTCTCTTTTTTTTATTTTTCTTATACATATATATCTGAGCCACACAGGGAGGCAAAATCTGCCCCTGAAGTGCAATCCAAGAGAGTAAATTAGTTCATTATAGGTGGCAGGAAGGGTCCCCCCCTCCCCCCAAAAAAACATGTGAAAGTCACCAGGGAAAGCAAGGCCCGAACCTGCAGTGTTCTTGCCTTTCATGTTAGAATAAGATAATATTGTTGTCGGATTTTATACACGATTTCCCAAGCCTATTCAGAGAAGACCCACACACAGGAGGACGGGGAAATGCAACCAAGGGAAAACAAGGGGAGTGTGCATACACCATGTCCCATAAAAAGAAGAAGAAGAATGTGTTATGTGCCAGATAGGTACCTAAAGACAGTAAAATGAAGAGAACAGTGACAATGTGAGACTAGGGAAGAGTCAGAAAGCCTGGCTGAACTACTTTAAACCAGCCAAAGATTTATTCATGAGAATGCATACCACCCTTCTCTGGTGTATTGTAGTCAACCATATTTCTTTAAAATGCTGGCATTTTAAACATTGTCTCTCCAGTCTTGCAGCAGATAGCATTTCTGTCTGTATCAACCTGTGGTGGTACATTGCTCTCTCACATCCGTCCTAACATGTCCTAAATGTATTTAGGAATGGATTCTTTCCCATCTCGTAGCCTAAAATTGCTTTTATGTGGTCTACAAGACAGTGTGCTGAATATTTTCTGGACAATCCTCAGTTCCACCAAAGATGCTTTGAATCTGCATTAACTTGGGCAGAATGCCAGCATCCTCCAGAACACCTTGAGTATAGCGTTCTGCTTATCTCTAAAGACAATATACCCCCCCTCTCCTCCTACAGTGTGATATTGGGCCCTTTTTATAAGGATATTCCATGTAGTTAGGCTGGAATAACACTGCAACAGCCCAAGGGGACACAGATAAATGCCAAGAGCAACCACAAAGTGTTGTGGTGTGAAGTGTTTCTGCTTTTTCCAGTGGTTCTCCACCGGTGGGTCCCCAGATGTTCCTGGACTGCAACTCCCAGAAGCCTCCACCACTTGCTGTGCTGGAAGGGATTTCTGGGAGTTGCAGTCCAGGAACATCTGGGGACCCACAGGTTGAGAACCATTGCGCTAGACATTGCCTTGTCTGCTGTCCAATGCTTTGTATCTTGACAGTCCACCAGTATTATATGCCCACTGGTCAAGCTATTAATTAAGATAATGTAGTAGCTTATCATTTTACATCCCCATCTAAAGGTCCTTATCCTGCTAAATTCTTTTGCATATTATAAAGATGTAAAAATTTATATTTTAGAAGACCAGCATATATCTAGGAGAAGAATGAGCTAAAGTTCTTTCTTTTTTACGGTAGTGGTTTGTGTAGGATGCACAATGCTTAGTTTCTCTTGGGATTTTACTTCTTTTAATAGCAAGCTCTTTCCGTCAAATTCACAAATTTTTGAAAGTTCCTATAGTGCTGAAGCAAATGAAATTCCGAAACAGCTGCACTGGCCAAGCTCATTAGATACTTCTATTCCCAGTTCCAAGATGGAAGAGATTGTGTTGGTGTATGCCGCTTTCATGAAAAAAAATAAGTAAAGATAAAAAAGAAGTGGTGTGATCTTTCACTAGTAGGAATTCACAGCCAGAGTTTTAAGAATTAAACATGCAGAAATGTCTGCCTGAAGAGACAAGTCTTTTTGTTTCATATTTTACAACCATTCAAACTGTTTTCTCAATTTTTTTTCTCTCCCATTTAGGAAGAAATCTGCCCATTTTGCTAAGTTAGTATTTTTTTTTTAAAAAAAAATAAACAATGAAATGAAATTTGCATTCTTCCCTAGTGGGAATGGCTAGTTGTTTTGCTTTAGCAACCAAGCCATTAATCTGTCATTCGTCTGAAATGACACAATTGAGAGGCAGCTTAACCATAACCACAATGACTGGGAGAGAGGATAACAACCAAATTTGCCTCGCTGTGGAGCAGAACGTGGGGTTTGCGGTGTTCCAGATGAAACACAAGCCTTTGGCTCAATCAGGTTTGCTGCATGTGCCAGGCAAGAAAACAAGCAAACAATAATAATGTCACATTTTCAAGCTATCACTTGTGCATGACAAAGGCAACCACTCTCTGCTTCCGGCCATGCTTAATTTGGAGGAAGAATTACACCAGGAATGCCCAGAAGTGAGAAACACTGTCTGCCTGTCTGTGTGTCCGTCCATCAATTCGTCTGTCTGTCTGTGAACTGCAACTTCTAACACTTGTCCACTTTAGTTTACCAGTTTAATATGGGAGAATAAAGGTGTGGATGTTTTTTTTTGTTTTAACCATTTAGGCTTTAAAGAAGCCAGCCAGAAATCCTTGGACTACAACTCCCATTATTGTTGTTCTTCAGGCATTCAGTCGTGTCTGACTCTTCGTGACCCCATGGACCATTGCTCGCCAGGCCTTCCTATCCTCCACTGCCTCCCGGAGTTTTGTCAAATCCATATTGGTTGCATTGATGACACCATCCAACAATCTCATTCTCTGCCGTCCCCTTTTCCTTTTGCCTCCCATCTTTCCCAACATCAGGGACTCCCATTAGCTCCTGCCATTGGCTATACTGTCTGGGGGAGATTTAGTCCGGCATCACTTGCCAGGCCTCGAATTCTACAAATTACAGATCATCTGGTGTAGAAGATTTATTTACCCATATTTTCCAGCCTCAAACAAGAAAGGAAAAGAATGACCTTGAAAAAAAACAATATCCACAGTGGAATGGATCAGAGAAACACAGAACTCTCTGGGGCTTTTCTGTCAGACATTTTGGTGCCAGGGTTAATTAACCTGAATCCAAGAGCATGGACTGCATACAACCGCCAGTTTCCTCCCAGAGGCCTCTCCTGTCAATGGGGCTTACATTGGGAGAAGCTCATGCTTACCTTGGTACAGAAGATGGAACAACACATGACAGGTCATTGTGGCTCTGTTTAAAAGTGAACAAAACCAGGGCATCCTGAGATCTTTTCCCCTTTGGGGGAAACAAACAGATAAGAAGACTGGGACAGCTTACAGCATGACAAAACAACATTAAAGCTACAAGAGAATGAGAGCAGTTAAAGACAGAGTAAAAAATTCCATGAAAAAGTTAGGAGGGATGGAAACTAACATTGAAAACATAATGTGAATGCGATGACACAAGGAGAGATAGGAACACAAAGTTACAATTGGTTATAAACACAACGTCTGTGTAGCCATGTATGGTAGATTCATAAAAAGACACAGTAAGGTAGTCTGTCATTCAGGGAAAGCTTGCCTGAAGAGAAAGGTCTTTGCCTCTTTCCTGAAAGAGAGCAGAAAAGGGGCAGTCCTGGCCTCTAGTGGGAGGGAGTTCCAGAGTCTGGGCACAGCAGTTGAGAAGGCCCTTTCATGGGTTCTCATGAGACGTACCTGGGCTGTGAGGGTGGCGGGATGGAGAGAAGGGCCTCTCCTGATGACCCTAACACCCGAGTTGGTTCATACTGTGGGATTCAGTCTTTGAGGTAGCTAGGACCCAGATCGTATAAGTGCTTTGTAGGTCAAGATCAGCACCTTGAATTGTGCCCGATACCTGACTGGCAGCCAGTGGAGCTGCTTTAATAGAGTTGTAATGTGATCTTTGTACCCTGCCCCGGTCAGCAACCTGGCAGCTGCATTTTGGACCTGTTGAAGTTTCCTGAGACTTTTCATCGGTAGCCCTACATAGAGTGCATTACAGTAGTCTAGCCGGGACATCACTAGGGCATGTGTCACCGTGGCCAGAGCTGGTTACTCAAGAGACGAGCATAACGTGTACTAGCCTTAATTGTGCAGTTAATGAGGTGCTAAACCCTTGAGCACAGGAGGTGAAAACATCATATAATAAAAGTTACTGAAAACATGAAAGAAATGGCAAGAAGACCCCAAATGGGTTCCGGCCAATCGCTCCAAGAGACTTGCCAGCTACGCATGCAACACGGGGAGTGTCTTAATGGTTCCAAGTAGAGATGGGCACGAATCAAAAAATGGCATTTCGTTTGTCGTTTGTCGTTTGGAGGGTCCGTTTCGGTTCGTTTCCGTTTTTCGCAAATTTTTGCAAAAAAAAATCATTTTCATTTTCGTTCGTTTCGTTTCATTTTAGAGACAAAATTCATTTGTCGTTTCATGGTGTAACAAAATGAAAAAACGGAAAATTGTTCGTTTCGTGCCCATCTCTAGTTCCAAGGTGAATGTGACCAAGGAAACTTGGCTCTTCAGTTAGGGGTTCTGATTTTTTTCTTCTTCTTCTTCTTTTATCAACGTTGCTTTTCAGGCTGTTGAAATGGAAGACCTATTAGATGGCACACAACCCTGTGACGGAGGTGGTTATTATAAGAGCCACCAACTTAGCCAGGAGGAATAAAGAAGAATAACATTATCTTCCCATTGAAAGGGTATAATTTCATTCAGAGTGTGCTCTGACTCAAAAGACACGGTGACGCGTGTTATGAATATGCAAGCGTTAGTCATTCGAGAGATGGGACCGAGAGGCTGGAGAGGCTGATGGACTAAGCTCCCTGCTTCCTGACACAAAAGACGGGGGCTGGGGGTGGCAGAGAGGAGACATTGACACTAAGTTCTTCAGATTAGCTTCCCGCTCAGAAATCCAGAATCAACCTGCGGAGGATGGAGCAGACCTGCACTAGCCAATTTCCATCCGTTGTTGGGAATGGCTGGTGTACCTCTGCATGCTACATCGGTTTCCTGTCTTCCTGCATTCTGGTGCTGTCTCTTGAAGGCTCGCCACTTTGGGTATTTGTACACGACCCCTAAACTCCGCCGCAAATGGCTCCCAGCTCCGGAGCTTAAAATTGTTTCCCCACCAGCTCCGGAGTTTACAGATAATTAAGTGCGACCACGCCCACCTAAGCGCGTCCCAGTGTACTTTTCAGGTACCTGCTCTCCGGAGGTGAAAATTCCTGATGCGGATATAACGTAGTGACTGCCGGGCTCTCCTTGCTTCTGTTTGTTCTTTTTTTGCCCCCCACCCCTTTAAGAGATCTGAATGTAGTGCCAGGACGGGAGAACGGAGGTGAGCGGCATTCTTTTCTTCCTTTTTTTCTCCCTCCCCTCACGCAGCCAGCAGCCAGGAGTGTGGAGGGGGTGGGAACGCAGGAACAGCGACAAACCCCTAAGATCTCTGGTCCGAATTTAAGTGGCCAGCGGATCTTAGGGGTCGTGTGAAAAGGCTTTTAGTGGAAAGTTGTGGAATTAAAGGAGAAATCCCAGACCAATGTAAAATTAACAATCTCCCGGCAGTTGTCTAGAAAGAAACGGGTCTTTGAAGAAAAGCGCAACTTTGCGATAACATTGTGTAGCTGGGAAATTTTGAATCAATTTTTACTGTGCTAAATCCAGAGTCAAGGTCAGGATAGTCAAAGCTATGGTTTTTCCAGTAGTGATGTATGGAAGTGAGAGCTGGACTATAAAGAAGGCTGATCGCCGCAGAATCGATGCTTTTGAGCTGCGGTGCTGGAGGGCAGCCTTGAAAGTCCCCTGGACTGCAAGGAGATCAAACTCATCCATCCAGAAAGAAATCAACCCCAAATGTTCACTGGAAGGACAGGTTTTGAAGCTGAGGCTCCAGGACTTTGGCCACCTCATGAGGAGAGAGGAGTGCTTGGAAAAGTCCCCGATGGGAAATATTGAAGGCAAAAGGAAAAGAGGACGGCCGAGAATGAGATGGTTGGACGGCGTCATCGATGCAACCAATATGGATTTAACCAAACTCCGGGGGGCAGTGGAAGATAGGAAGGCCTAGCGAGCTTTGGTCCATGGGGTCACGAAGAATCGGACACGACTGAATGACTGAACAACAAAAACAACAAATCCAGAGTGCTGATCTAAAAATTAGGAAGTTTTTTTCCTGATATTCAGCCAGAAGCTGGGTTTTGGTTACTTGAGTCCATTGTTGTGTGTCCTCCGGGATGACTGAGGATAGATCCTGCCTCTCCTCTGTATGACAGCCCCCCAAATATATGAAAAGTTCTGTCCTATCACCCCTCAGTCTTCTTTGATCGAAGCTAAACATGCCCAGTTCGTTCCCTTTTATCACGGGGATTGGTTTCCAGCCCCAAGGTCATCCCTGTCCCCCTCCTCTGAACTTGCTCCAATTTGTCAGCATCTTCCTTGAAGCATGGTGTCCAGAACTGGACACGACACTGAAGAAGACGCCTAACCACTAACCAGTGCTGAATAGAGGGGGACGAGCAACTCACAGGATGTGGAAATTATCCTGCTAATGTGGCCTAAAATAGCAGAAGTATAATTTCCAGATGCCATGATGTGCACCGCTCACCCTCCTCTGCTCAGCACTACTCAGGCCCCACCTTGAATAGGCCAAGATGCTGGTGCTGAACATCCAGTGACCAATCACAAAAAAGAAGCTCATTTGCAAAAGACAGGAGAGGTGAAAAGCCTCTGCTGTGACAATCAGAGGTTTGCAACACTTAAAGAGTACCTTCTTCATGTGACAATATAATTGGGCTGAAAGAGAAAGAGGGAGAGAGAGAGAGAGAGAGAGAGAAATGAACTCTGTGGCCCAAGTATGTATGTATGTATGTATGTATGTATGTATGTATGTATGTATGTATGTATGTATGTATGTATG
>JAHTLZ010000054.1:3513643-3524289 GCA_023846285.1 Phrynocephalus versicolor
ACACACACACACACACACACCAGGAAGCTGGGTATGCAAACATGAAGTCGTGTATTGTGATCCAAAACCCTGTCTGTCTGTATTCAGAAGTCCCAAAGTAGTAGTAGTAGTAGTAGTCGTCGTCGTAGTAGTTGTAGTCGTAGTCATTGTCGTCGTTGTCGTTGTCATCGTCATTGTCATTGTTGTTTTCATTAAACAGAGAGGACGAGGTGATGGGCCCTGCTTTGACTCAGGTGTCAAAATGTCTGAAGCTGCTCAAGTTCGAAGCAGGCAGAAGCTTCTTCTCAAGACTGAAAGTTCCCAGAAAGTGTGAGGAATCAAGGGGTTAACACAGCCCCCAACCCGAGATATAAGGTTGCTGACATCTGTGATGGATGGAGAATGTAGCCCCCCCCCCTCAGCCGGAGCAGGGGTTGGGGGAGAGGGTAAATTACCATTATCCACACACCCAGCTCCTATTTCCTCTCTCCTTCTTCTCTGCAGGAAAATCTGTCTTTTCTATTTTAGCAGTGGGCAAATGTCTCGGACTGTGAACTGAGGGTCACTTAATGGGGTTACTTAATTCATCCCAACGCCCCTTAAACACCCTCCCGTGTGAGCAGTCAGACAGGGTGACAACTAGCCTGCATCTTCCCTGGGCCGGATTCTTATTAGGGGGTCCTTTAAGTGGTGTTTTATATTGATTTAACAACGGAGGGCAACGTATTAATGCGGTTGTGGGCCAAAGAGGCAAATCGCAGCTGATTCTGTGTGAAGAATTTACTAGGACCCCTTCTGAGGGGCATTTCTCCTGCTATTTGGTGCGGTGCAGGGTTCAGAGGGGTTCGCTCACTTGCTATCCCCAGAGCTCAAGCAGTGAAATGTTTTATTTTATGTAAAATAATCACTCCTTTCACAGACTCATAAAGGGAAATGCAGTCCTTGTTCAGGTAGCTTGGGCCCAGCTTGGGGTTTTAGGGATTTCAAGGTCAAAATAACTCCCCTGCACTTGGAATTGTGCCTAGGCTGGCAGCGTTTTAGGCAGAGAAAATAAAATAGCAAGTCACAGAAGAAAAATCTTCACCAGGGCTGATCTTGCTTACCTCTTGGCCTCTAACAGTAACCTCCTGGTGTGTGTTGTGTCGTTACAGTCGTGACCGACTCTTCATGACCCCATGTCCATGGAGTTTTCTTGGCAGGAATCCTGGAGTGGCTTGCCAGTTCCTACTCCAGGCACCTACAGCACCTGGTCTTCCCTGGTGGTGGCCCATCCAAGTACTAACCAGGGCCGACCCTGCTTAGCTTCCGAAATCAAGCAAGATTGGATGTGCTTAGCACATCTTTTACCATGTCTGAACTTCTGGGACCTGCTTTGAAGAAGGGTGATTTACACTTGAAAGCTTGCAATGTTCCTTTTTTTATTTTTAATAGTGGCCTATAAAGGTATAACCTGTAACCTGTTTTTGCTCTTGGCCTCAGTATTCTTTGCCAATAAAATGGAAGTGCTAATGGGCTGCGTTAGCTGGCTAGAAAGCTATGTATTTGGTGAAGGCGCTGCTCACAGCCAACTGAGATGAACTTTTAGAGAAGCCTTGTGGTTTTGAATCTTAAAGTTCACCAGCAAGGGATGGCAAGGACTCTAGTGGGTTGATAATTATTTATGTATTCCCCATTTATTTGTTACATTTCTATCTCCCCCTGTCTCCAGTGTTTTGAAAGCAATACCTGCAATGCCCCTCTGGTCATTGCAATACCTGCAATGATTATGGCTCTGGCTTTTGGCCGGCTTGCTGCAAGCATTTGACACCGGAGGTGTGAATGATTGTTCTTGCAACAAACTGGTGAGGTCAGACAGACTGGAAGGGGAAAAATGAGACTGGACTAAAGTCCCCTGGTCCAATCCCACAAGTCAAATGCAAATCTGAATCCACATCTCCTAGTCCAACTCTCAAAAAAGAACTCCAGTAGCCATGACTCAACTTCCAGATAAACTCACCTGGATGACTGAGAATCTTCACAGACATACTCCTAGTCCAACAGTCACTAATTCTGAAGAAGCCAGAAGCAAAGGTTAAAAAGATTACTAGAGTGACAAGGAGACCCTGACGGCTGGCAGATTCTGGGAGGCAATTGTTGGTTTGGTTGGTTTTATGGAAAGCTCCCAGCTTCTGGCCATAAATATAGAAAGTAAGGTAATGTAAAGTAAGTATCCTGTAGAAAACAACATATTCCACAGTGCTGTAGTCTTTGGGCTAGATGGTGCAGTATAAAAAACCAACCAACCAACCAACCAACCAACCAATCAACCAACCAACCAACCAATCAACCAACCAACCAACCAACCAATCGATCCATCCATCTATCCATCCATCCATCTCTTTGCAGGCATGGAAGAACTGCCTGCAAAACCTTTGTTTGCACGGATGACAGAGCCGGTGGTTTTTCCCTGCTTGCATAATGAAGCTTTCACCGGAACGAGCAGCAGATGTTTCTCGTAGGTGGAGGGGCTTCCCATCCAGGGATAGAAATGCCTCCATTCTCCCAGCATTCCATTCCCACAGCCCTACAGATGTGTCTGCTCTCACTTGGGATGTGGGGGGAAGAGGGGGAGAGGGGGAGAGAATGGAGGACAGAATGATGATGGCTCCGGCTTGTGGCTGGCCTGCTGCAAGCATTTGACACCCAAGGTGTGAATGAGAAGGCCCAGAAAGATCTCCGACTCCACATGCTCCATGGCACGTGCTGGGAAATGAGTCAAGCCTTGACTTCCTAACAAACTGGCTGGAATTATCCAGCATGTCCCAGCCTCGTGCCCTCAAGAGGTATGGGGCAAGTATTTCCAGCTAAGGAAACTGCAGCTTTTAGATCTCAGGAACTGCCTGTGAAATTGCCTGCTTTGAAATCATTACAGGACTCTTGGAGGTCAACGCAATCCTTTGGAAATGTGGTGCAGCAGTCTTTTTAAACTGACACAGTTCAGGATGGAGCAGGGCATCTCATAAGATAGACCTAACTCCATGCTAACTCCATGGAGGAGGGAGCCAGGGGTGGATGCAGAACAACATTCCTTGCCGTTTGGGGGAGGGGGTGGGAGAACAAGGGTATTCCATGGCTATCATAATGGATGCCTAAGGACCACCTCAGGGTTGGAGAGAGAGGCAGGATCTCTCTCTCAATGCCATTTGCAAGGAATCGTAAGCAGGTGAAGACCTCTGCTTGGGAATACCATGAAACAACTGGTGAGCCACTGTGTGAGACAGAATGCCGAGCTGGATGGGCTGTGGCCTCTTCCAGCAAGGCTGTTCTTATGTAATCTGGGATTAGAGCGGATTCGTGTGATGACATAGGGCTAGTTCTTTTTTCTCATGTCACAAGGACCACGTTTGGAAGGGAAGCCAATGCAGCAGGTGCCAGATGGCAATGGCCAGGGAACATAAGAATATAAGAAGAGCCCTGCTGGATCAGGCCAACGGCCCATCTAGTCCAGCTTCCTGTATCTCACAGTGGCCCCACCAGATGCGTCCAGGAGCGCACGAGACTAGACCTCTGTCTCCTGATACCACTCCCCTGCATCTGGTCGTTGAAGTACTCCGATTTTAAGCCTGGAGGTGACCCATCTCCATCATGGTTTGTCACCTGGGATGGACTTTTCCTCCAGGAATGTGTCCAATCCCCTTTGGAAGGCATCCAGGACAGATGCCATCACCACCTCCTGTGGCAGGGAGTTCCACAGACTAGCAACACGCTGGGTGAAAAAAAATATTTTCTTTTGTCTGTTCTTACTCTCCCAGCCCTCAATTTGAGTGGATGTCCCCTCGTTCTGGTATTTTGTGAGAGCAACCTGGCTCCAAAAGCAGAGGCCCCACAAAAATCCAATGTTTGACTCTCCCACTCCTCAGTGGAAGACACAGCTATTCTCTGAGGCTTCAAGCTTGAGACCCTCGGCTCCAATTTTAGGTGGTCAGATTTATGAGGACCAGAGGGACAATGAAGGGGACAAGGCAGTCTCTCTCTCTCTCTCTCTCAGCCTTTAATCTCCACCCCCCTGCCTGGAATCTCATCTCTTTCTGCAAACATGCTGCTTCATTATTAATTCTGGCGGGAGCTGTGATGGATAGGGGGGAAAGACAATCGGGTCTCCATACTTTGGGGGCCTTACCTTCCCCCCCTTTCAACTCCTTGCCCCCACATCTCCCCACCCCCACCACCCAGCTGTCTTTCACTTGCCTCCCCTTCCCCCCATTTTATGTTAATGAACTTTGGCTAATTTCCCGCTCATCTTGGATCCCTTCCCTCGGAAAGCATCCGAAGCTCACCAAGATATGGGGTGGTTTTTGTCTCGCATATGCGGTAGGTGGAGGGAGAATGAGTGAACCCCTTGTTGTTCGGTGCAAAGACACCCCCTCTCTGCCTTTCCCCTGAACATCCTGCTGACCCGCAGACCACCCTGGATCTTTGGCATCTCTGCCAGCCCCAGAGTGGAAGTTTTAATCTGTCAGTCTTTCTCTGGCATGAAAACAGATTGCTAATCAAAAATTAACCCCTGTGCCAGGAAAAATGAAGTAATACAAGGCCAGCGAGAAGAGGAAATTGCTCCTCCCTGCTTAAAAGGGCAAAGCACCCTATGAAAAACAAAATGTTCTCATTAGGATATACCTGTTCCTCACCCACCCACCCACCCACAGAAGCGGTCCTTGGTTCTAAACAAATTCTGTGATCCTACAAGTTCTAAGATGAGATTCCAATTTCCTACTGCCTATAATGATAGAATCCAAACTCCCGCTTCCTTGCTGACATCTTTCACTTCTTCTTGTTGTTGTTCAGTCATTCAGTCGTGTCCAGCTCTTCGTGACCCCATGGACCAGAGCACGTCAGGCCTTCCTATCTTCCACTGCCTCCCAGAGTTTGGTCAAATCCATGTTGGTTGCATCAATGACGCTGTCCATCCATCTTATTCTCTGCCATCCTCTTTTCTTTTGCCTTCGATCTTTCCCAACATCAGGGACTTTTCCAAGGAGTCCTCTCTCCTCATGAGGTGGCCAAAGTACTGGAGCCTCAGCTTCAAAACCTGTCCTTCCAGTGAACATTCAGGATGGATCGGTTTGATCTCCTTGCAGTCCAGGGGACACTCAAGACCCTCCTCCAGCACCACAGCTCAAAAAGCATCGATTCTGCGGTGATCAGCCTTCTTTATAGTCCAGCTCTCACTTATTCGTGCAAAACTTCGTACTCCCCGTCCCATTGGCTGATAGTTAAGAAAAGCATCCTTGCGTGATCTGGAAGTGTGTTTTCATTTTCGCCTGCTAATCATGAAAGTTCTTCCTATTGTCTGTAAATTTTTACAATAGTGAGCAAAAAAAAAAAATGCCCGTGTGGGTTACGGTTTTTAAAACCATCACAAAATGGCATGCAGGGAAATAATAAAAATCACAGCAGCCTTTTCAGGATTTTTCAAGTTTTTTTTTCCTAAATAACAACTAGAATCTCCTCACGCCATCTTCAATTTTCTGTGGCGGTGAAGGTTTTAAAAATTTTTTTTAAAAGCCTGAGAAAAATGAAAAGGATCCCTTCACAGGCTTGAAGGAGCACAAAGGAAATCGTAAGCCTTCCTGAACTTTGATGACAGCAGGGGAAAAGCCTCGAGATATATTTGCCAGTTGTCTATATCATTCATGGGGCGGATGGAGGGAGCCAGTGAGGAGTAAAATCACTTGTTCTGTGAATCACCTGTTCCCTCTTGGTTGGGTGGGTGGGGGGGTCATTACAAGCCATATCCAGCAAAGGGTGCCTTGTAACCCTTACACACTTAACGGCACTGCTCTTTTATGTAATGAGCTGCACTGTAGCATCTCATCTCTGTTATTGAGGGCTGAGAGAGTAAGAACAGACAAAAGAAAATATTTTTTTCACCCGGCGCGTTGTTAGTCTGTGGAACGCCCTGCCACAGGAGGTGGTGATGGCATCTGGCCTGGAGGCCTTCAAAAGGGGATTGGACCAATTCCTGGAGGAAAAGTCCATCCCAGGTGACAAACCATGAGGGAGATGTGTCCTCTCCAGGCTTAAAACCAGGGTCCTTCAAGGGCCAGATGCAGGGGAGCGGAATCAGGAGACAAAGATCTAGTCGCATGCGCTCCCAGATGCATCTGGTGGGGCCACTGTGAGATACAGGAAGCTGGACTAGATGGGCCTTTGGCCTGATCCAGCAGGGCTCTTCTTATGTTCTTATGTGGGTTTTTTTAAATCTATTTTTTTCTTTTTCATGTTACACTTTTGGTGAATCTACCCTTTCTGCTTGTTCTTTATCTTGCAGGGTGTGTAACAAGTAACTTCCCCTGATGTGGGATTAATAAAGATTTATCTTATCATGATCTTTGAATTTCTGAGCTGGAAAGGGCCTATGGGTCATCATCACGGAATCCAGCCCCTCTCAAGGAGGCCCAACCTCCGGCTCTTCAGCCAGGTGCCTTAAACCCCCCCATCACAGTATTTCCAACAGATGGCCATCCAGCCTCCGCTTAAAAACCTCCAAAGAAAGAGATTCCACCAGACCTTGTGCCTGCCATTGCCTCTTGGCCTGGGGTCCCTCTCAGGGTTATTGGGAGTAGAGATGGGCACGAGACGAACAATTTTTCATTTCCGTTTCCGTTTTTTCGTTTCGTTACATAATGAAACGACAAACGAATTTTGTCTCTAAAATGAAACGAAACGAAACAGAAACACTGGAAATTTTGTCGTGCGTTTCATTTCCGTTACTGCAATGTCAGTGAATTGCTTAAAATCCTAAAAAAAAAAAAATCACAAAAAAATTTGAAATAAATGGTAACGAAATGGTAACGAAATGAACAAAAACGAAAACGAATTTTTTTGCAAGAATTCGCAAAAAAGGAAAAGAACTGAAATGGGCCCTCCAAACGACAAACGAAATGCCATTTTTTTGATTCGTGCCCATCTCTAATTGGGAGCATGAAGGGGATGGTTAGTTCGATACTAGGTGTCCCACTTTGGGTGGTTTCAAAGAAAAGGTGCAACACTGATAGGGTTAAAAATTGGGGATGATTCCATCTGAAAAGCTCTCTGTTAGGCGGTTACTTCACGGCCTTCCTTGTTCCGCGACTAGTTTTGTACCGTGACAGCGTTGGTCACAATCACGTGGTTTTGTCCCTGTTTAGTCCCTGTTTCCATTCTCTAACATTCATGATAACTTGTCTCGTGACAACTGTTACTTCACGGTCTTGTTCCGTGACAAATTCTAATTTGTCTTGCTTTGTTAACCCTTTTTAAAAAATATCATAAGTAAAACTTTTTCGATATTTCTATTTACTGGTCTTCCGGGATTTACACGTCGATGCTACAGAATTTTCAGTACTTTCTTTAATAAACATTTGCGCTGCATAGTGTTCCCCGTAGGGAAACTAATGTCGAATGGCGCTTCAGCCACTGACCACTAGGTGGACACTGGTGGTTGCGTGGCAGTTGTTACCACACGGTCTCTTGTCTCGGAACAGGAAGCGGTAACAAAACGTGACAAGAGAATACCTCAACCCAGCACCAGGTACAGGATTGTCACACTCTGATCCCGCTCCGGGGGCGTAGTCAAGACAAATTTCATTTGTTGCGCGACAGACATGAAGTAAGATTTATTTTTAACTGTCTGAAGCGCAACACTTACAGAGACAAAACGGACGAGAAGTAACCGCCTTACAGAGGGTAATGGCTGATCTAGACCGCTCCCAGGTCAAGCCACAGAGAGAAACATAAGGAGGAAACCCTGCAAAACAACGCAGCCATGTTGCTTTTGCATTTCTGAATCGGATTCCTTTTCTAAGGATTCCAGGAGAATGACTTCTTTCAGGGCTCCCTTTCAGGGCTCAGAACCCCCTTGCCCCCCCAAAACAAGCCAGCATTGCCCGCCCCTTTCCTCTCCCTTTCCTCTATGAAAATTTACAGCCCCTCATTTACATCTCCCTCCCCCCTCCCCTGGCCTTTTGTTCTTCAGCCAGTATCACTGCACGGCCATTGTGCCGTGTTTATTTCAAACATTTTGGCGGGCCGTCACTCCAGCCGTGGAAACATAATTAATTGCAGGATTTGTTAAAACCCAGGACAATGGTGTCTGGAGATTGGAGGAGCCCCCCACCCCACCCCACCCCAGTGAAATAAATAAGGAAGGCCTGTGGTCTGTTGGTAGGATGGCATTCAGGTCCCGCTTCAACAATGGAAACAGCGGTTGATAGGGGACAAGACAAGTTTTGTGGGCTGTTTTCTTTTTACGGCATGTTGGCAGTGATTTGCGAGTGAAATGGGACTGGGTTACCTCATTGCCCCGTGTTTCAGAAGCCTGGATAAGAATTCCTTTGGTCTAATCCAATCCAGACCCAGTTCAAAGAATGCCAGCCGCATCATAAAGTTCCTAACCAAATGGCTGGCTCGTTATGACTTTCCCCCGGTGAGAATCAAATCAAGACACACGTTTTCCAGTTCGATCGTAAACTTTTATCAGGCAAAATACCTGATATGGGACAGAACAAGACAAAAGCACGTAGCACCTTAAACACTGTTCTGTTTTAATACGAGTCTTCGTGGATAACTCCACGAAAGCTCACTTTAAAATAGATTGGTGAGTCTTTAAAATGACACGTGCTTTTGTCTCATTTTGGTTCTTGGGATTTTGCACAAACGAACATGGCTACCTCTTCTATAACTACACAGTTGTAGGTGTCAGGAGGATAACAAAATAGGGATTTCTTTCAGCGCCGCATCTGTGCAAACCAACTGCCACACTTACTTCAGAGCCCCAAAGGACAGACAGGGCACTAGAGTGAAATTAAATTGAGCAGCAGGTAACCCAAGCAGGTACGGAGCAGTGATGTTTGATGGTTAAACCCCAGGAGCTGTACAGTGGCCAGTGGCCAGAAGTGAAGCTTTCTTCCTATCCGTGGTGTAACTCCTTACAAATGGCAACCCACCCCATCTTGGTCAGGCCTCTGAGATCACTGAATGAAAAACCCACAAGGAACAGTCTTCCTCAGAGCATGAGAAACATACTGAAAGACTGCAAATGGTGTTAGACGTGCACTCTACGTTGGAAACTGAATCCACGGCTTATTATTTCCGACCCCTTGGCATGGCTTATCTGAGCAAATATAGAGTGGATCAAGAAACCATCCATTATAGCAGTGGTTTCCTGTCTTGAGTTCTTGGGCTACAGTTCCCAGAAGCCTTGACCATCAACTGCGCTGGTTCAGTTACCCTCCAAGAACATCAGCATTTCCAAGAGCTGTTAATTGTGGTGCAGGTGTTTACAACTCCCCCCTCCCATCTAAATCTTCCGTCCTTTGGCCAAATGACCCCAGGCAGTTTGAGTGACCAAGTTTGGGCAATAACGTTTAAAGAATCAACTTGTATGATTTGACACGAAGCCTCAGCCCATGATTTGTTTTGGTTAACTTTGCAAAGCTTATCTCTCTTGTTTGTTTTCAGAAATATACTTAATTTTTCCCAATTATGCTTCTTTTTTTAAAAGGAAAATATTAGGACTGATACCAGAACAGTATTGGGGGGGGGAGTGGAGAGGGAGAGAGAATCCACCAAAATCATCTTTAAAAAATCCCTTTGAACAATCACTAGAAGTAACCAGCAAGCTTTCTTGAGCTATCAAAAGGGTTGGGCCAAAAACGGCTGGACCGGAGGTTCCCTTCCAGTTCTGAAGTTCTGAGATGATTATTAAGTATTTCTGGATAGCTCAGCGGTTTAAGACCCCTGGCTCCAGAGCCAGAGGTTGGGAGTTCGATTCCCCTCTGTGCCTCCTTGAGAGGGGTTGGACTGCATGATCTCTCCGGTCCCTTCCAGTTCTGAAGTTCTAAGATTGAATGTTAACAGAGCAGCTGGATAGTTGGGTGGTTCCAATTCCTAAGTGGGGAGTTCTTCCCTACTGTGCCACCAGGACAAGAAGCGCTCCCTATGATCGGTAGGGTTCCTTCTAGTTCTGTGGCTCAAATATGATGATGATAATGATGATGATGATGGTGATGATGATGATGAGGTTCACCGCGTCCTTTTTGAAACGGACGTTCGTCCATCCTTTTTCACAGAAGGGGTTGTTTTGAGGGAGGAGCCTGAACAAGTGCAGTGTCGGGCACCGCTATCACACGACGACGACACCTCGAGTTCTGTGCGTAATAACGAGCCAAGCAATTCTCTAGAAGCCAAAGGTGCGCAAAAGTGCGAGGGGGAGTAGGGGGAAAGCGTAGTAGTGGGAAGCGAGTCCGAGGGGTGGGGGTCCCCCTAACTGTCCGTCGACCCTGAAGGTAATTAAGCCGCAAGGAAGACTGTCCAACAAACACAACACATGCTTTTTTTTTTTTTAAAGTCTGCTTTAAAACTACTTCTCCGAACTCGGAAAGCCAAGACCAAAGAAAAAAATAATAAGTGAATGAATAAAGAATAAACACCCTCATCTGGGATTCCTCGCGATCCACACCAAAGCATCATTTCACAGAGCTTTTAAAGTTCTCCCCCAACTCCAGCCCGCTAAAAATAAATAAATCACATTGTTCTAAAAGACGAAGAAAAGCGCGCGCGCAACCCTTCCCCGCGCTTGCTAGTCTGGCAAAGGCTTCGGTGTGTGTGTGTGTGTGTGTGTGTGTGTGTGTGTGTGTGTGTGTGTG
>JAHTLZ010000054.1:3524299-3541732 GCA_023846285.1 Phrynocephalus versicolor
TGTGTGTGTGTGTGTGTGTGTGTGTGTGTGTGTGTGTGTGTGTGTGTTGAGCTGATTGGCCGAAAGTTTCCCAGGCGGGCTTTGATTGGGAGCGCCAGAGCATCCCCTTCTCGTATGCCTGTGAGTGCGAATTGCGCGCGCGCCCACGCTCATGCACGCGCATTCCCCCGCTCCATCCACCCGGGTTGCTTGCTGCAACTACTGGCGAGAGAGATCTGGCAGGAGCCCTGGTGCGTTTTAAAGCACCCCCTCGGCAGCAGCGGCGGCGGCGGCTCCAGCTGGGGCCCGAACTGGAAATTTTAAGGGAGCCTGAGCAGCACGGCGGGGGGGGGGGGGGAGCGAAACACAGCCAGCTCTTTCGCCAAGGAGTGCGGAAAAGGAGCTGGCGCCAGGCGGAGATGGAGGATGGAAAGAAACCGGCGCGACGGATCCCTCCGGCGCATTTTAAAAGGATGCTGGTGCGCAGGGATCCGGCTTCTTTGATTTGATGCGCCCGACCCTCCTCCTCCTTCTCTCGCTTGGCCGGGAGACGAGCGCTTAAGGATGCATTGCCTGCAGAAGCTTCTCTGCCTCCTCCTTCTGGATTCGGCCCTGAGCAGTTACTCGGAGGATCAATGCAGCTGGAGGGGAAGGTAAGCTCGCAGGCTGGGCTTGGCAACCCCCCCCCCCCCGCCTCTCAAGAGCTCTGGAAGGGTGGTGGGGGAGTTCTCAGACCTCTGCTCACTGGGGCCGTCATTGCTTTAATCTCTCTCTGTCCCGTGTTTTGTTCTGAAAAAAAAATCATTGGTTTCTATGTATTCTCGAAGGCTTTCCAGTGGGGATCTGATAATTGTTGGCAAATTCAGAGGGCAAGTAGCTCAGGGAACCAGGAATTTCGCTCTGTCGCTCTGTGCTCTGGGGTATAGAGCCCACAACTTTAAGAACCCTAGTCTCATTCGCTCTATACCCCACAGCACAGAGAGAACTCCCAGTTCCCTGAGCTCCTTGTCCTCTGAAGATGCCAGCCACAGAGTCTGGCGAAATGTCAGGGAGAAAAACGTCCAGAACACAGCCAAACAGCCTGAAAAACTCACAACAGCTATCAGATCCCTGCCATGAGATACTTGAGAATGCAATATTTTATTTGGTCTGTTCTCACTCTCCCAACCCTCAATTGGACTGTCATTGGTTTCTCTTCTTTTTCTGCTTTTCCATTCTGTGCTCAAGTTAGAAACAGAGATTGCAGCCAGATTCCATTCACGGTTTCGCGGCAAGTTTGCATGGGAATTGGACAACAGCTCTAGAACAATGGCCCACCCTTTCTTGTTTTGAGAACATGCATGCGTATGTTTTTCGAACATGAATGTGTATGTTGTAGCTGGCCAGTACAGTCCTTTGGATGGAAAGCTCTGTGGTTCAGAGAGGTTGGGAGTTCGATTCCACGCTGGGACTCCAGAGAGAAGAGCCAGCCTTGGGAGCCTTGGGCCAGCTGCACAGTCCCAGGGCACCCCAGGAAGAAGGGAATAGAAAACCGCTTCTGAGTATTGCTCACCTGGAAAACCCAGAAAAGAGTTGCCATAAATCTGAACTGACTTGATGGCACACAATGACAATTGTGTTTATGTTGTAGCAGGCATCGTTTGGGAGCATCTGGCACATCAAAGGAAGTGTTTTCTCTCAAGTGAGGGAAAAGATTTTTGCCAAGTAGCATTTGCCATGTGTGTACAGTATGTGTTTTTCCTTTAAGATGGAAATTATGGAAAAACATGCATTCCCAACCTATCAACTTGGGAATATATTTATTTATTGGGGGGGGGGACCCACCCAAGTTTTTTTAAAAAAAAAATCAATTCCCCCTCCCCAGTTTGCATCTCTGCTTGTTTAGGGTGCAAGAGTTTTGAGCCGCTCAAAGTCCACACAAGTGGATTCTGCTACAAAATGCAGTTGTCGAGTAGCCTTTGTTCTTGGCACATTGTCTGTCCTTCCAGCTTTCGTTCCTGCTCCTGCTGATGATCGGTCTCCTGCTGTTTTGTGGGCTCTCCAGCACCCACTTAGGGTCCCCTCCCCAATATTTGAACTCCGTAATGCCTGAGGTTTCCTAAGCATGCTCACAACTTCGCTTGGCGCATGGAGAGTGTGCCTTGTGTCTCATAAGCCGTGGCACTCTGTATGTGAACCTTGGGAATGAGGTCATCAGACGTTCCCATCAGTAAGGCTCCTTTTCAGGCAGGCTTTTATCCCTCATGTCCGGATCCCTGAATTCCTTCTGAAGGTTGTTTCAACCTTTCCTTCCTTTTAATTGTTCAGTTGGGTTCTAATTAGAATGCTGTTTGGCTGTTTTTAAATCTCGAACGTATGATGCTTTTAGTTCTGTTTGGGTGAGCCCCCCCCCCTCCAGCTGTAGCATCTGTTTCTGGGCGCTCTTAATCCTTGGCAGGATTCAGTGGAAAACTCGCGGGTCAAGGCTGGTCATCTGTCTGAACATAAGAACATAAGAACCTACGAAGAGCCCTGCTGGATCAGGCCAAAGGCCCATCAAGTCCAGCTTCCTGTATCTCACAGTGGCCCCACCAAATGTGCCTGGGAGCACACAAGACTAGATCTCTGTCTCCTGATACCACTCCCCTACACCTGGCCCTTGAAGTACCCCGGTTTTAAGCTTGGAGATGATACATCTCCCTCATGGTTTGTCACCTGTGATGGTCTTTTCCTCCAGGAATCTGTCCAATCCCCTTTGAAAGGCATCCAGGTCAGATGCCATCACCACCTCCTGTGGCAGGGAGTTCCACAGACTAACAACACGCTGGGTGAAAAAATATTTTCTTTTGTCTGTTCTTACTCTCCCAGCCCTCAGTTTGAGTGGATGTCCCCTAGTTCTAGTATTTTGTGAGAGGGTTAGGGTTAGGGGTTGCCTTGCCCTACAAAAACGACTCAGTTGTCAGACTTTGGCATGCCCAACCTGGGTTGTGGACCGAAGCATGAGTGGCCACCAGTGACAAAGTTTCTTTCTTCTGTGTCTTTCCTTTTTGCAGTGGCCTGTCTCAGGAAGCAGGCAGCGTGGAGCAGATCTCTTTCCACTGTGCCGAGGGGTCCCTGGAGTGGCTCTACCCGGCCGGGGCCTTGCGCCTCAGCCTTTTCCCCCGCCTCCCCACGGGCACCGCGGGCAGAGAGACCCGCCGGCGCGTGACGGCCTGCATCAAGTCCTCCGGCAGCTTCCGGGGAGCTCAGATCTACCTGGAGCGTGACGGCATCTTGGAGCTTCTCCTTTCGGAGGCGGAGGCAGCGTTGCAACCCAGGGTGCGCTGCTTCAGCTGGCTGCCCAAGGAGAAAGTCGCCCTCTTCCTCCAGGCCACGCTGCACCGCGACATCAGCCGCCGGATCGCTGCCTTCCGCTATGAGTTGAGGGGCAACTGGAACGCCCGCTTCTCGTGGCCCTCTAGAAACCTCAGCTTGGAAGGTAAGTGCTCGTAGACGCGGGCACCATCTTTCTGCTGCAACAGGGGTGTCCAAACTTCAGCCCGCCAGACGTTTTGGACCACAACTCCCAGAATTCCAAGCCTGTATTGCCAATGACAAAGGATTGGGGGGGGGGTTGTTGTCCAGACATCTGGAGGGCCGAAGTTTGGACACCACTGTGCTACAAGATGCTCGCCTGGGATTGCCGCGGCCAGTCAGGTGAAGGCTCACGTCTCAGGGTTTTGCTCTGGTTCTCCAGGTTGGGAGACAGAGCAGCGATGGAAGAAGAGACGGCTTGTTTTTTGTGTCAGGTTCCTTTACACAGAAAGTGTGTGGCTTATATATGGCCTCATAGCATTTACAGCACTCTGTTTACAATTCAGTTATGCAGGTTACACATAGCTGCCCCCAGCCGGCAAGCTGGGTACTTTAGAAGGATGGAAGGCCGAGTGAACCTCAAGCCCAGCTACCTGGGACTGAAGCCCGGTTTTGAACAGAGTTTTGGCTACATTACAGCAGTTTAACCATTGCGCCAAGAGGCTAGAGTCCAGTGGTTCTCAACCTGTGGGTCCCCAGATGTTCCTGGACTGCAACTCCCAGAAGCCTTCATCACTAGCTGAGCTGGCCTGGATTCCTGGGAGTTGCAGTCCAGGAACACCTGGAGACCCACAGGTTGAGAACCACTGGACTAGACATCTTTTTCCTCCCATTACGAGCTAGTGCAAAGGATCCGGTGTGTGTTTCACGGCTCGCCTGCTTCTGGGACATCACCAGGACCTGTTCCGTGGGCTTGGGTTCAGGCCCTGATATCTCAGGGGTGCCACTCAGCTTTCTGGAGCACTGCTGGAGGAATATCTAATCAGACTCATCTCCAGAGCCAACAAAATTCCTCACACACAGAGCGACGGCCTGCCACAGCCCTTCATTGGGCTCTGCCGGTGATAAGCCCAGAGCGAGGTCACCATAGCAACCCAGGCGCTTGACCCAAATGTCTTTTTTTAAAAAAACTAGGCCTTACCCTCAGAGACCCGGACCTCTAGTTCAGAGGCCAAAACAGAGCTAGCCAGACTTGTGCTCTCTGGTGGCTAAATTCTCTCTGAAGATTTATAAGCACCCACCTGGCCTTGGGTTACTTCTGCCATTTGCCCAAGGGAGGTGGTATCACTCAGGTATATTTGGTGGTGTTGATGACAACCAATAAGGGAAATACACACAAAATCAACTGTTGCCATGACTCCTTTAGCTTAGGTGCAACGTCATGGCGGAAGAGGTATTTAAATTGAGAGGAATTAGCATATAGGTCCATTTTGTAATCTATCTAAATAGCCTGCCGTCTGAACAACTTGGCAATTTTGTCCACATGTTTTGCTTTCAGAATGGACCAGAACTTGGAGAAGTTCCATAGACTGCTACTACATCAATTTTTTTAGGACTAGGTTTCCCAGAATGCTGTGAACTCATGCTTTCTGAAGCCTTCTGAGAGCTGTCCAAAATAAGAGGAAACTCTTCTAAGCTTTTCCATGGTTGTGGGAAAGGTGACATTGCACTTTTTTCGTGGGCCAAATTTGATGCAGAGGATTCTATTTCCAGATATAAGACTAATTACTCTCCTAGTTTTTTTTTAAAAAAACCAAATAACAATAGGGTTATTGGGAAAGGACAACTGTATGTCATAAATTTTAGGTATGTACGTAGCTTTGTATGTGGTAGGGAAACAGAGGCCATACAAGCAAAATACAATAACATTTCATCAAATGTAAGACATTTGACAATTCTTCTCCCTTTGTAATGAGTTTGTGGTGCATAATTGGGATAGTTAAAATTCTGCTTTGGAAGGACTTAGAGCAGTGGTTCTCAGCCTGTGGGTCCCCAGATGTTCTTGGACTGCAACTCCCAGAAGCCTCCACCACTCGCTGTGCTGGAAGGGATTTCTGGGAGTTGCAGTCCAGGAACATCTGGGGACTCACAGGTTAAGAACCACTGGCCTTAGAGGTTAAGCTGAGAAAGAAAGGTGAACCCAATGGTGTCACTGCATGAAAAGAAAGAAGTTATAATTCCCTGCTGTTTTCAATGCTCCCTTTCTAGAATACAGAAATGTTGTGACCCACAAATCCAGACACGCGAGGACCTCTAATTCACCGCCTTTCTCTTTGTCTTTGAAAGATGCAGCCAGTTGCCGTCCGTGTAACAACACTGAAATTCTGATGGCTGTTTGCACCAGTGATTTTGGTGAGTACATATTCGGCAGCATGGTTGCGCGCTCTCCGTTTCAGCATCATAAGCCCAGTGGGGAAAGAGATGGCCATTCGGACTACTTATGGCCCATTCTTTTGCAGGGATAGCTCCATGGTGTAGGACCCTGGCTACAGAGCCAAAGGGTTGGGAGTTTGATTCCTCACTGGGCCTCCAGAGAGAAGAGCCAACCTGGGGAGTCTTGGGCAAGCTGTACAGTCCCAGGGCACCCCTGGAAGAAGAGAATGGGAAACCTTTTGAATGCCTGGGAAACAGTGGACAGCGTTTTTCTTTTTTAATGCTGCAATCTCTGGGCTGGTGCAAAAGCTGAAACGGACCCCATGGGGTCCCTGTCTTCCCTTCGTGCTGCTTAAGTAAATAACCAAGGGCGCTTTTACACGACCCCTAAGATCCTCTGGCAACTTAAATTCAGAGAAGAGATCTTGGGGGTTTGCTCCTCTTTCTGTGTTCCCACCCCTCCGCACTCCCTTGCTCCTGTCTGTGTGAGGGGAGGAAAAAAAGGGAGGAAAAAAATGCAGGCTCACCTCCGCTCTGCAGTGGGGAGCAGCCCCGGAAGCATTCCAGTCTCTTAAAGGGGCAGGGGGCAAAAAAAAAACCACCCCAAAACAAGGCGAGGAGAGACCGGCACTCTCTGCTTTGCATTCCGCATCAGAAATTTTTCACCTTTGGAGACCAGGTACTTGGAAAATGCGCTCGGACGCGCTTAGTTGGGCGTGGTCATACTTAATTTTTTTAAAAGTCCGGAGCTGGTGGGAAAACAATTTTAAGCTCCGCATCTGGGAGTCCTTTGCCTCGGATTTTAGGGGTCGTGTAAAAGCGCCCAAAGTCTGCAGCTGAGATGATGGCGCTTTCCATTTTCCTTTTTAAATGTCAGCGCACTCACTGGCTGTCCAGTGGTGCAGTGGGCAGTTGCCAATTAGGGCCTGCTCGCTCTGCTAACCTCCAGATTTGCAGCTCTCTAAACAATGAGAGAAAGGGGTCAGGGGAATCCTGGCTGCCCACTCCTGGGGTTGCCGCGGCAACAAGCAAGTCAGACCAAAGGAACAAAGGGATTTGCCATGCCGGATCAGATCACAGGCTTGTCAGAATATCCTGGAGGGGGATAACTCTGGCTGATTCTGGAGAGAACCGAATGCAGGCTACCGGGACAAATTCCTCCATATAATTGGCTAGATCCAACCAGCTACGTGCACTGCCATGGTGCCAGCCAGCGTCGCTGCCGAATTTGATCGGTAGACGACCAATTCGTTGAAAATTTCCAGTCTAGGCACCTCCAACATAGCTAGCATTACTTTTTTTAAAAAAAAATTAAGAAGTAAAATAAAACAAAGAACATCCCAACAGTAAGGACTGAATTGATTTAGGAATTCCAACTCGGGATGTTTTTAAATTCTTATTATACACCCCATAATTGTCCGTTCCAGGAGTTCTACTTGATAGTTGACAGAACGGCCTTAACTGGAAGGCTTGAAGGCATCACTAGGTTCAGCTTTCCAGGTCTTCCTTTTCAGAAAGAAAGCTCCCAGCTACCACCAGTGCAGGAACAAGGAGCTGGGATGAAGCTAGGCTCCCAGCCAAAGCAAATGATGGAAACTGGGGGCCCAGAACAAATCATCTAAGGTTCCATTTTATCCCATGGGGAAATTAGCTTTGATGTATGAGTACTTTGTTTTACGGGAGTGTTTACGGAACTGATTATGCTTGTAAACCAAGGTGCTTACTGTCATAACCCTATGGCGCGGACAAAGTAAAGTAAATGAGGAAAAACTGTATTTCCCTATCGCACAACACTAGAAGTAGGGGTCACTCCATGAAACTTTTGGGTGCTAGATCTCAAACAAATAAGAGAAAGTACTTTTTCACCCAGAGGATCACTGGTCTGTGGAACTCCCTGCCAGAAGATGTGGTGACAGTGGTCAGTCTTGACAGCTTTAAGAAAGGATTATACAAGTTCATGGAGAACAAGGGTATCAATGGCTATCATGATGGATGGGGCAACCTCCAGGTTGGAGAGAGAGGCAGGATATCTCTCAATACCATTTGCGGGGAATCAAAAGCAGGTGAAGACACCTGCTTGGGAATACCCTGAAGCAAATGGTGAGCCACTGTATGAGACAGAATGCTGGATTGGATTAGCTGTGGCCTCTTCCAGCAAGGCTGTTCTTATGTTCTTATGGATCATCCAGTCCATCTCCTGTCAAAGAGGCCCAGTGTGGAATCAAACTACCAACCTTTGGCTCTACAGCCAAATGCCTTAAACCAGGCATGTCCAAACTTCGGCCCTCCTGATGTTTTGGACCACAACTCCCAGAGTTCCAAGCCTGTATTTCCAATGGCAAAGGACTGTGGGAGTTGCAGTCCAAAACATCTAGAGGGCTGAAGTTTGGACATGCCTGCCTTAAACCATTGAGCTATCCAGCAGTTGATATAATCAAAGGGTTCAATTTCTCTAGAAACCTATTATTTAGCCAACAAATATATGGCAAAATTAGAGTTGCTTTGAGTTTCACGGGTATTCCTTTGTTTGTATTCATTTTTTTCATCTTGTTTTAAAAATGATTGCAAAAGTACTCCAAGGATTGTGGGTGGGTGTTCCCTTTTTAAAAAATTAATATCATGGGCGCTTGATGACCGATTGTAACCATAGCAAAAAGAGCACTAACTAAGCAATGCTTTCATGGCCAGAGTCCTGGAGAATATTTGTTTTTAAAATTTGGTCTTGGGAAGAAGTCTCCCCTACTGCTTGGAAATTTTGCAAAGCTGTATTGACCCTTAAAAGGCAATCCCGTCAGCAGGGAGTGCCCATTTTTATTGTTCTTAGGCACTGAGGTGCATAAGACGTTTTTAGAAACAATTGCTGTAATTTAAATAGAAATATAATACTAGAGCAGAGGAAAATTATGACCAGATGTTATGCATCCTGCTAGCTCCTTATGGACAGCATAAAAGGCACCTGAGACTCTCTCTTCTCAGTTAAAAAAAAGAAGTAGTTTATCACGGTCCAGTAATCCTTAAAATAAACTTGCCATATACTTCCAATTCCCAGGTATAACAGTTTGATACCTCATCTACTGCCATCTCTCCATTCCACAGAAGTCTGATGTTTTTCAGAACTGCTGGATAGAGATGGGCACGAAACGAACAATTTTTCGTTTCCGTTTTTGTTTTTTCGTTTCATTACGTAACGAAACGACAAACGAATTTTGTCTCTAAAATGAAACGAAACGAACAGAAACACTGGAAATTTTGTCGTGTGTTTCGTTTCCGTTACTGCAATATGAGTGAATTGCTTAAAATCCTAAAAAAAAAAAATCACAAAAAATTGAAATAAATGGTAACGAAATGGTAATGAAACAAATGAAAATGAAAACGATTTTTTGCAAAAATTCGCAAAAAACAGAAACGAACCGAAACAGACCCTCCAAACGACAAACGAAATGCCATTTTTTTGATTCGTGCCCATCTCTGCTGCTGGATAGATAGTACAGTAGTCCCCCGCCCGTTCGTGCTTCACATACTGCGGTCCCACTATATCGCGGGACTGCAGTTTACGAAAAGGACTGGCGCTGCACCGAATGGGCCTGCGAGGGCCTTTCTGGGCCTTCTGGAGGCCCTAAAATGGCTTCCCTGTGAACCAGAAGTTCACAAAATCATTTCTGAGGGGTACACTATGGAATAGTAAGGGGGAAAAAACTTTAAACAAACAGGTATTTATTTGCTTCATCTGCCCTCCTTTCCTCGCAGTCATCCGTGGCAATATCCGGACAGTCTCCAACAACGCGGAGTTGCAGGAGTCGATCATCAGTGTGAGCGCCACCCGGATCCATCGCCAGAAGTCTGCCTTGTTCCAGCCGGTCGGCAAGTCCGGGAAATCGGCCGGCAGCATTCGTACCCTCCTCCGGTGCGGGGTGAGGCCCGGGCCCGGTAGCTTCCTGTTTACAGGATGGTTGCACTTTGGGGAAGCTTGGCTCAGCTGCGCCCCTCGATATAAAGACTTCCGCCACATATACGAGGACGCCCGCCAAGCTCACGAAAACCCCTGCGAAGTCTCGTTGGACTGATGGGAGGCGTGGGACAAAGGGACGTGAGAATAACAGGTGCATCTCAGGATTGCGGAAGGAGCTGCAATTTATCATGGGCCCTGGCCCAAATGGTGTACATATATCCATCAGTCAGTGGAAGCTCTTTTCTTTTTTCGGATGAGAAGGACGGGTCATTCTGCACTCTTCCTACTGAGAACCATGGTCTCTCAGCTGCTGCCTGTTTAGGCTGGGTGGCGTGGCGGAGGACATAAAGGGAAATTCTCCATCACCTTCCCACGTTAGAAAAAGTATATTGTTGGGAGATCTTTCCCAAGGTTTCCCCAGGAAGATCAAACTGCATGAAAGAAATGACAGTAAGCTCTTTCTGTGTTTCAAACCAAGCTGGGAGGGGTGCTTTTGCACATGAATATCGGCACATGGACAGAACCAAATAGCATCACGGATACAGATAAATAAAAAGAGACCTCATTAACTCCTCTGCCCCAGACCCTCCATTGCTTGATGAGCCAAGAAAACCTGTGACGTGAGCCGGCCTCTTGCCCTCTGTGACTTCTGTGGCAAACTGAATCTGCCTCTCTGGATTACTTCTATGTTGTGGACTAAAATTGTAAGATGTGTTGGAATTCCGCCCCCTGCCACCCGCCCTTACCACTGTTGATTTGCGTATCTGGTCGCTTCCTTGCAAGCAAATGCGATAGCAGGCCTCAGGTAGGAAGGTAGCATAAGCTAATGCAAGGACCGGAAACGGAGTTACGCACAGTGTTTCAAAAATGCACCAACGGGCACCCGATATGCACAGCTGATTGTTTGCATGTTCCCATTTTTCAGAGCTGTGGTGGCTGTTGTCCACCACCACCCCAATGATATCAATATGAACCATGCCAAATCTACAGCTCTAGTCTGTCTTTTATGTTTTCCAACCTAGCTGCAAAGATGAGCTCATATATTCTGGATAAGACTGTGTCTGTGGGCATTATGTTTTATCTTCTTGTAATTAGATCACTGTGACATCAGCCTCTCATGGCTGCCAATCCAGGCAACGAGCCTGATAGAAAGATGTGAAGTCTACAATTCATTTTTTGTTTTTAAATTCAGGAACAGAGTGCTCAGAATTCAGTATGAGTTGATTCCAAGTATGCGTGCGTAAGATTGCAGTCTTCGTCAGATTGTTATAGGGAAAGAGTCATGTATTAAGTTAATCATTATGAAGTGGGGGGGGGGAATCCAATGAAATTACGCTTATATTGAAGGCACTGGTTAAATTGGCATTGAAAGCAGCAGTAGTGTAGAATGCTTACCAGAATGAAGATGAAACATTGCATCCATAATTTTACTCCATCCCTCTCCTTTGCTCTTGTTTTGTGCTTTGAAGAGAGGAATCCTTTTTAAATGCAAACCACAAAGATTTTTTTTTTCACCATAGACAAATCTTTGGAACTAACTGTCAGTCCAGATATTATTAATTTTTATTTTTATTTTTACGAGTGAGGATGGGAGAAGTATCATAAGTGCACTAAAGTTATAATGATACCAAATTTGTGGTCTTGTATGTTTAAATCTTAATGCTGGTGTGTGTTTGTGTGTGTGTGTGTGTGTGTGAGTGAGTGTGTGTGTCTGAGAGAGAGATTGTTTTTAAATGGAAATGTTAATATAAAGTGAATTGCCTCAGCTAGAACGACACTGCCAGATATGTTTTGCTCATCTGTAGCGAGAGTTTTTTTTAGGCAAAACAATACTGCAAAGTTCAGTAATATTTTTAATAGAATTCTGTACATTTTGTTCAAGTCCTTGTACAAGCTGGGAAGCAAATCTGAGTCGGTTGCTTGTAAGGATGGGATTTGTGGTTAATTTTGTTTTTAAACAAAGAAAAATCTTGTACAGTATTTGTCTTTTGATGTGGAAGGTGTTCTATTAAAAAAGCATCATGTTTCATAGTCATGTCAATTCTAGGATGGTTTCTCTTGTTGGACTCCCCTCTCCGTGCCTCCTGTACTCTTTGACCATAACAAATGAAGTATGTCTGTGAAGATTCTCAGTCAACCAGCTGAGTTTATCCAGAACTTGAGTCTTGGCAACTGGACTTCTTTTCTTGAGAGACTGAAACGTTTCGCTGCTCATCCAAACAGCTCTGTCAGTCTGAGGAAAGCTAGTTGCAAGTCCTCCATTTTGTAGTTTCATGCCATCCTGGTCTGAAATAGGCTCACAAGATGAACAATGGCCCCCAAAGAGGCTCGTTAGGTGGACAGTAGACTCAATTGGACATTAGGTAGAAAATGGCCTAAGGTGCTAAAACCCATAAAGTATGGGTTGTTAAACTAGTGGAGGTGTGAAGTATTTTTTATTTGTCTGGAGATTGTTGGAATCACTGCCTCATGAGTAGCAGATAGAATGTGCCTGAGCACTATTGAGACTTGTGTCCACCTAACGAGCCCGTTCAGGCCATTGTTCATCTTATGAGCCTATTTCAGACCAGGGTGACATGAAACTACAAAATGGAGGACTCCCCCAACTAGCTTTCCTCAGACTGACGGAGCTGTTTGGATGAGCAGTGAAACATTTCAATCTCAAGAAAAGAAGTTCAGTTGCCATGACTTGACTTGCAAGCAAATGCAAACATGTCCAGCTCGGTCGTTCTTTGTCTAGGAAAGCTGCTAAAATAGCAGTGGTCAAATGAGCTTGAATAATTTAACAAGCTCTGGAATGTGGAGCAACTAAGAGGCAGAAAATCCCCATATGGTCTGTGCCCAAATCCACAACTATCCCTCACTTGCCACATTCAGATAATCCTTTGAATACTTCTGTCCCCCCACCCCTCCCAAGGCCAAACTTCATCTGGAGAGGACACAGTTCCTTGTCTTTTCCTTTCACTTAGGAATGCAGTAGAAGGACATTTTCTGTTTCCATTGTATCGTGAGATGGAAGACCTGAGTTAGGTTTGCAGGTCTCAAGGCACTGGTTAAACTCTCCAGGAGTTTGCCTAGCTACCAATTCTCCAGGTGGTGGTGGTGGTGGTGGTGGTTGCTGCTGCTGTTGTTGTTGTTCAGTCATTCAGTCATATCCGACTCTTCTTGACCCCATGGACCAGAGCTCGCCAGGCCCTCTTGTCTTCCTTTTTTTTTTCACTGGCCAGCATACCCATGGTCATACTGAGTAATTTTATTGGGTTTTTTAGGGGGGGACCAAGGGGGGAAGGGGTATGGGGGAAACGGAGTCCCGTTGGGGGGGGGCAGGCCCTCTTGTCTTCCACTGCCTCCTGGAGTTTGGTCAACGGTTATCCAGCAGTGCTTAATAATAATCTTAGAACTACAGAGCCGGGAAGGACCCCCAAGATCATCAAGCAAAACCTGCAGCTTGTCCAGCTGGCCCAAGGCCACCCAGGCTGGCTCTTTTCCCAGGAGGCACCATGGGGGAACTGTGAAGACCTCACCTCTGGCTCTACCGCCAGAGACCTAAAACACTGCGCTAGCTAACAAATTGTAACTCTACCCCCTCTAGTCAATTCTGTCTTATGGTGACCCTTTGGGGGGGTTCTCTAGGTAGAGACTGCCCCACTCCCTTCTTCCTGGGGCGCTCTAGGACAGTACAGCTTGCCCAAGGCCACCCAGGCTGGCTTTTCTCCAGGGAGGCTCGGTGGGGAATTGAACACCCAACGGTTGGCTCTTCAGAGGAATCCCTCAACCACTGAGCTTCCCAGCCAGCTTTCTGGATGGAACCGAACCTCCAAATCAAAAAACGCAAGCCCACCCCCAACCAAGGGTCAGGCTCTGAGACCCATGCCAGTAGCAACCATCTAGATGAGGGAGAAGAAGTCCACGGTGGCCGTGTCTCCCTTTCCCAGCTCCATCAGCCAAAAGGACCCTTTCCCTGAAGGAAGTCCTTGGACAACCTCCGGGTTGGAGAGATAGGCAGGATATCTCTTCAATGTCGTTTGCAGGGAATCGTAAGCAGGTGAAGGCATCTGCTTGGGAAGACCTTGAAGCCAATGGTGAGCCATGGTGTGAGACAGAATGCTGGACCGGATGGGTTGTGGCCTCTTCCAGCCAGCCAGGCTGTTCTTATGTTCTTATGACTGGAGCTCAAGGCCTGCCTAGACCCCCTCCCCTCCGCCTACTCCGGTTGTCAAGAGCTTGAGAAAGACGCGTGTGGGAAGAGAGGAGGAAGGTGGTGCAGGGGGCAGGCGTGTGGGATTGCTCAGACCTACTCCGGGAGAGGATGGGGGCCTCCCACCCAAGCTGCTGTCAGGCCTTATTTCTGTCATAGGTTTCAGATCACACAAGGCCTTATTGTCCCGGCTTGTTAAACATGGTTTTCCCGGCCAACATAGAGAGATCTGGAATCAGCGCTTAACATGCTTCCAAATTCTCATCCATCCTTAGCTTTGCTGCTATGCACACACACACAAACACACACACACACAAACTCTTTTATCTCTCCCCATGAATCCATCGTTTGAGTTACATCAGATCGGAACCTCTCCCATTGCATCATGAGAAGGAGTGTGTTGGTGTGTGTGCAAGAGAGAAAGTGAAAGCTGGTATGCAAAGGGAGTGGGGTGGGGGCTACCATTCCATATCCATTAGACACCCCCCCTCTCGACCCCCCCCGGTCATTTCTCTAGTAAAGCAGAAAGACCACCCACCACCCACTCCAGAAAGACAGCAAAAGGCCAATGGTTAGGCAGTGCCTGCCCCCCTCCCCAACCCAAATCGTGAAAACATTTTATCCCTGCCCCCCTCCCTACGCATTCCCCACATGGCCAGAAGCACTTCCAGCCCCCTTCCTGTGAGTCATTTCCTCCACCGTCATCCTTCCCCCCCCCCCCAGTGGTCAAGGAAGATATTCTCACACCCGAGACCAGAATTCTCCAAACAACCAGCATTCCCATCCTCTTTCTGGATAGACGCTGCAAACAGAAAGGGATCGGACCCCCCCCCCCAAAAAAAAAACTCTGTCGCAGCTGACATTGTCCTGTGGAGCAGTCCATAGAAACAGCTCATCATTGAAAAGCTGGAGGGCACCTCCGTGGCTTAGGTGTCCAGTGGAACAGCCAACGGTTGGGAGGATTGATTTCCCACTGGGCCTCCTTGATACAGGATGGGCTGGAGGATCTATAGCAGTGTTGGCGAACCTATGGCACGGGTGCCAAAGGTGCCAATCGGAGCCCTTTCTATGGGCACCCGGCATCGCCCCTTCAGAGAGATCTAAGAGAATGGCGGTGAACCTTTGGCATTCCAGATGTTTTGGACCGCAACTCCCAGAATTCTGAGCCTAGATTAGCAATGACAAAGGCCCGTGGGAGTCGTGGTCTCAAACATCTGGAATGCCAAAGGTTCACTGCCATTGCCTTAGGTCAGTGTTGGCGAACCTATGGCACAGGTGCCAAAGGTGGCACTCAGAGCCCTTTCACAGCCACCTGTATTCAGGTTAAATCGCGGTACTGGCACTTTGCGAAAAATGAGTGGGTTTTGAATCACAGTGTGGGCACTCGGTCTCTAAAAGGTTGGCCATTGTTGCTCTATAGGGTCCCTTCCAGCTCTGCGGTTCCAAAACTATCATCATCATCATCATCATCATCATCATCATCATCATCATCATCATCATCATCATCATCATCATCATCATCATCATCATTGTTAGGGTACAAACAGATATGAAGCAGCGTTGCCCAACACTGAGTCTTGAGATAATCTTGGGCTTCTGTTTCGCAAGATCCAACGAAATTCGGTGCGAAGGGGAAAAACCAAAGCAGGTGGAAGGATTAAAGAGAAATACATGACAAGAAGAAAAATTATAAGAAAAAACAAGAGCATGGTGACTAATAAGCCTGCTGCAGGGTGAGTATTTCTGGATCACCCTCATCTATGAACTGCATCTCTCGTCATTGTCATCTAGAGATGGGCACGAATTTTAAAAAATGGCATTTCATTTGTCGTTTGTCGTTTGGAGGGTCCGTTGCGGTTCGTTTCCTTTTTCGCGAATTTTTGCAAATATTCGTTTCCGTTTTCGTTCGTTTCGTTACCATTTCGTTACCATTTATTTCAATTTTTTGTGATTTTTTTAAAGGATTTTAAGCAATTCACTCATATTGCAGTAACGGAAACGAAATGCACTACAAAATTTCCGGCGTTTCTGTTCGTTTCGTTTCATTTTAGAGACAAATTTCGTTTGTCGTTTTGTTACGTAATGAAACGGAAAAACGGAAACGGAAACGAAAAATTGTTCGTTTCGTGCCCATCTCTATTGTCATCTATGAATCTACTATGGATCAAGTCAATCGTGAAGTCCAGTGCCAGTGGGGAATCGAACCCCCAGCATCTGATCCCGCAGCCAGAGACCTAAACCCCTGAGCTCTCCAGCAGTTCTTAATAAAAATCTCAGAACTGCCAAGCTGGAAAGAGCCCTGTGGATTATGAACTCCAGCCCTTGACGAGGAGGCACAATGGGGAATCGAACACCCGACCTCTGGTTCCAGAGCCAGAGATCTCAACCACTGAACTATCCAACAGGTCTACTGAGGGAGTCCACTGGTTCATAGGGAAGCCCAGCAGCAGGCATGTCAATGGCTTCTGCCAGCACTGGAAACTTGTTTTGCAGAGGTTTGGGAAGGGTGCCGACATCACATTAGAAAGTCACAAGGTTGACCTGAGCACAGCATGAAGAGAAAAGCTAAAAGCAGAAGGAGAAGAGGAGCAGGAAGAGAAAACGGCCAGTGAAACCACGGAAGGTTCTTGGCTCCCTTTCCCATCTCAAATGCATTCCTCTTATTTAAATTATTGCCTGTATTATGGTGCACATCCGGTGACAGTCCTACCCAAAGGGGAGGGGGTGTGTGTCGGTTTTTGGCCAAAATCAGATAGCCTTTTCTGCCAAAGAGAAACATTTATTCTTCTCTTTCCCCCACGGGGGAGTTTATTCTTGTTGTTTTTGCTGCCCTCTGCCCTGGGTGCGATTCAACCTCCCCCCTCTTCCACTTCCCCTCCCCACCTCCCTAATTCCAGAGCAGTGTTTGGGTTGCAGCCAAAGCCAGACTGTTAGAGAAAAAGCTAACTTTAAAAAACCAAAGAGAGACCACAGCCTCCAGTGCTCAGGCCTCACAATCAAACCATAAAAAATAAAGAAAGCAGAAGAGCAGGCTTCTCCTCTTAAAATAATAATAAGCATGTGCCCCCAATTCAATTCTGACTTATGGTTACTGTTCCGAGGTAGAAAATTCTCAGAAGTGGTTTCCTCTTTGCTTCTTCCAGGGGTGCCCTGGGACGGTGCAGCTGGCCCAAGGCCACCCAGGCTGGCTCTTCTCTTTGGGGACACAGTGGGGGATGGAACTCTCAACCTCTGCCTGTACTTGCAGGTAGAGAATAGAAGTGGTTCCCCATTCCCTCCTTCCAGGGGTGCCCTGGGACGGTGCAGCTGGCCCAAGGCTGCCCGGGCTGGCTCTTCTCCCAGGAGGCTCACTGGGGAATCGAACTCTCAACCTCTGCCTGTACGTGCAGGTACAGAATAGAAGTGGCTTCCTCTTCCCTTCTTCCAGGGGTGCCCTGGGACGGTGCTGCTGGCCCAAGGCTGCCCAGGCTGGCTCTGCACCGTGAGCTTTTAGCTCAAGTGGTGGTAGGCCCTACAGGATTTTTTAAAACCACAAGCATCAACCACTGTCACTCTGTGTGTGTGTGTGTGTGTGTGTGTGTGTGTGTGTGTGTGTGTGTGT
>JAHTLZ010000054.1:3550169-3565625 GCA_023846285.1 Phrynocephalus versicolor
CTCCCTCTAGGGCAGGCATGTCCAAACTTCAGCCCTCCTGATGTTTTGGACCACAACTCCCAGAATTCCAAGCCTGTATTCCCAATGGCAAAGGACTGTGGGAGTTGTGGTCCAAAACATCTGGAGGGCCAGAGTTTCGACATGCCTGCTCTAAGGGCCCAGTTCTGGCAAATACACCCTGGAAATGCAAATAAATGCATATTTCTGGGTTTTGTTTTGTTTTTGTATAGTATTTTCAGGCAGTGGATAAGCCAATCAGTCGTTGATCTTAAGCACTGAAAAGACTCATCTGGGATGTCGTAGAGGGGTACCTTGCATAAAGGATTTAATTCATTCCCAATGAAATTCTGTTCAGCAGATTTTCCTTGATACAAATGTCCCATAAGGAATGCATTGAAAATGGAGTAATCCCTAATTGCGACCATTTTTATGTTGTACGGATTTGCCCCATAGGCAATTCTGTTAAGCAAATTTCCCCTATCTCCAGAATTTTTTATGTTGTACAGATTTTATGTTATACAGTTTGTATACGAGGGTCCACTGTAATTCACATCCCTCCCCCTTTTAAAAAACTAATTAATCTGCAACAACCTAGCTGACCACATTTGCATAAAACAGCCTATTTAAAGCCACCCTTTCCCAGAATGATTGATCCTGCAGAGGGGTGGGTGGGTCCGACTGTAGAATGTACTGTTGTTATGGGATCGCCGTCTCTGGTTTCCACGGAACAGCATTCTAGTCAATCAGCAAACACTTTCTCTGTTCTTCCAGGTCTTGGAGGCCTACAAAGAAGGCTTCAGGCCAGCCGTCGGCTACGAGCTCAATCCGTGGCTGTTGCGACTCTCCGAGTATCGTGCCTGGAAGGCTGGGTGCCACGGGAAGGTCTCGTTTCGCCGAGAGGATCTTTGGAAGGCGAGTCAGAGGCTGCTGGGGTGATGACAAGAGAAAACAAGAGTTTTTTGGGAGTGGGGGCCAATTCATTTCCTTTTGGAAATGGCATGGATTGCCCAAAACACCCCTACCCCTTTCCTAAAACAAACCTGGAAGTGGCTAGAAGTCAGTGTCCAGTTTTGAAAAACCAGAGGTGCCACGGTGTAGTTCCCTCGCCCAGACTTCTCACGATGGCTTTCTGGATTTCATGGGCTCTTCTCTTTTCCCAAGCTGGCAAAAAGCCGCTTGGGTAGCAGAAGTATGGGCAGCCCTGCATGTCAACCGTTTCTCCTTTAATGGGAAATATGAATCTGGAATCTTCTGCATGCAAAGCTGATGCTGTGGCACTGATTTCGGAGCTATCCCCAAACAATCTGAGGAATTTGGGGGCTGCAGCCCATTTCGTTAGCCTATGCTATAATGAGTCTGGCTCTGTAAGGGACCCTTCAGATATCTTGGAGTAAAGCTCCCAGAATCCTATAGCTATTAGCGTAGTTAGAGATGTAAAATTTCTGGACATTTTGGGGGGAAAGAGGGAAAACCCCAATTTTTGTCCCCCTCCCCAAAACTTTATTCCATGGCTTCAAAATTTCCAGACATTTCACATCTCTTGTTGCAGTAGAGGACATCCGTATGGCTCTACAACAGACACAATAATAGTCTGCTTCAGATGACAGCTGAGCTTTCAGACCTCTTATGGAAACAGCAAGGGACTAAATTAAAGCAGCTTCAATTAATTGTCCTGCTTGTGTCTTTGCACTCATTCTATTTTTTTAAAAAAACAGGTGAACCTATCAGACTGTAAGAATGTGACGGTGTTCCTGGCTCCTAGTGTGGTAAATACACTTGTTTGCTCTTCGGCACAAATCGGAGGCCTCGGTCATTCCTCTAACTATGATCAACCCAAAACTTGTGGGGAAAATCCCTCTTTGAAAGGCCATCAAGGGCAACAAACATTGCCTCTTCTTTTGAAGAGCGTTCCTCATCGACGCCTGGCATCCTTTCGATAATGCTGCTTCTCCCTTTCCTTTCCCAGTTACTCCTTCTGGAAAGGAAGCTGCTGATGGAACTCCCAGATGATGCTCGGGTTGTTGCTGGACGCTTCCCTCTCCCAAGCTGGACCCCCGTCAACACGGTCGGTGAAGGCTTGAACCAAGCCTGGGCTTATGATATCAAGGCCATGCGGCAAGCAGAGCAGCAGAAACCTCAGGGAAGCCCCGTGTAAGAAAATGGATGGCGCTGAGATGTTCCTTTTGCAACACAGCCAAGTGCTCCTCTGGGCGGTTTGTAAGGCACGGGGTCCTTTGGGACCACACAGCCCAATTACCTGCAATGCCGAAGGATATCGAGCTGAGATGGTTTGGCCGGAGAAATCTTTTAACGGTCCAAGCTTCCTCCCAGGCAGAGTCCCGCCAGTTCTAGAAATTCCTTACGACCTTTGCAACATCTTTGGACTGATAAACCATTCGTTTTGGTTGGGTGTCTATTTGTTTAATTTATTTGTAGCACACTCATAATACATTTTTGAAACTCATCTGTGCTAGTGGAATGATGAGATGGAAAAGGGAAGGGAAGGGAAGGAAGGAAGGAAGGAAGGAAGGGAGGGAGGGAGGGAGGGAGGGAGGGAGGATTAGACTGAGAAGGAAGGATGGATGGATGGATGGATGGATTAGAGACAGGGAGAAGGAAGGAAGGAAGGAAGGAAGGAAAAAAAGAGACTAAGATCTTTTTCATGTCTGGCGGGCAGAAGTAGCCAGATATCTCAGTCCATTTGCTGATTTATTCAAGGTGCCATGCCTTGTGAGGATGCTACAAGAACTTCCCTCACATAGTTTGTGATGCAGATGCTATGTTTCATTGCTGAAATCCTTCTTGGATTTTGAAGCCACTGGGGAATCGAACACTCCAGCACTCAATGCTCGGAGACCGTCTGCCCCTATGAGTTTCCTCAGCCTCAGGATCTCCTGCTTGTACCTGCAACATCAGAACAACAGCAGAAGCCGTGTTAAACCAAGTCCTGCCATGTGCATGTCTTGGTTCATAACCCGTGTCAGGGACGAGAGCTTAGCTAATGAGGTCAAGCAGCTTGAGGAGTGCTGAGCTCCTAGAATGGGTGGTAGGCAAATACTGATGGTGGATTTGGTGGTTATCGCTTAAGGCAATCTTCAGGGAAGGGGAAGCTTTATTGAAGTGAAACACCCAGATGATGGGAAGAAATGAGGTTTGCCGCCAGGAGGTACATGGCCAAAAGTCTGCAGGGAAGCACCAAGCGTAGAAGCAAACCGAAGAGGCAAGGAGTGGACAAGAAGAAAGAGGGGATCCTGCAGGAAATGCCAACTGGCAGATTCTGTATTGCCCAAGCAGCGCACCTGCCTTTTAACTGAGCGGATCAGAGGAAGAAGGGTAATAAAGGTGGACAGAATTATTTTTTCCCCCCAAGCAACCTGCAGCTAGTGTACGAGGATCCTTGACTTACGGAGCTTAACAAGGGAGTCTAAGATCACCGGGCTCCCAAGATATCTCTGGGCTGTGGTTCGGCACCATTGCGGTTTCTTTTCCTGCAGCCATTGGTCACAGAATCGAAGGCTTACAAAATAAGGACTTTGCCTGTGATGTGTTACGTCCTGAATCATCAAAGCTGCTCTCAGAGAGAGAGAGAGAGCTCAGCCTGGTGTCTATGATCCGGCAGCCTAATAGCTAGAGACTGTGCAGTAGCTGCTTTTCCGGTGCAAAAGGGACCAATCGGGTGCCTCTATAATTGTTGCACCAGGCGGCTGCTTTTGAGCCTGAGATGCTACCACCTGCATCTGCTTGTCCCTCCAGGAACTTGGCCACATCATCTGCTTTGGGCCCTCGGCATCCTTCCCTGGTGCCTAGATCCGGTGGGCGATCCTGCCAAAGCCCTGATGTGGAGAGGAAGGGGTCTGGGGATGGCCACCAACCATGTTCTAGGCTAGTGATGGCGAATGTTTGGCACTCGAAGAAGTTTTGGACCACCACTCCCACAATCCTTTGTCATTGGCAACACAGGCTTGGAATTCTGGGAGTTGTGGTCCAAAACATCTGGAGTGCCAAAGGTTCGCCACCACTGTTCTAGGCCTACAGAATATCCTGCCCAGGAGGATATTGTCCACAAGATCAGTATCTGCTGATTCACTTATCCGCAGCCTGAAAATAGTAAAAGAAAAAGTCCCCAAAGTATATATTTCTAATGGTGCTGTTACCAGAACTGGCCACTGGAAAGAGTCAGAGATGATACTGTGTATAGCTTTCACTAGAGAAATAGATTTTCATGATGTCGTTAACAAAACACACCACTAGTGGGAGCCAGAGACCGTGCTATGTATAGAGTTTGCTAGCAAAATAGGTTTCCATGGTGTCATTATCAGAATCGACCACTGAATTTATGAGACAGTCTTAAGCAAGCTGCTCCCTTGCTACTGGTTTCCACCTGGGCAGCAGCAAAGAGGACGGGAATGACCCCCATAATATACGTGGAGCTCTTTGAATATCAAAAAGTGTTACACAGATGCATAGTGGCGATGCCAATAAGAGATAAAAGAGGGCCAGAGCACAATGTCGGGCTTGCACACTGCAGTCTCTTGCTGACGAAACAGGACCTCCGGCCTCACCTTCCGAGGTGCTTGTCCACGTAGTCCTGGAGTTCAGCTACTTGCTCTTCGGCCACTGTTGCCCGGGCTAGCAGTTGGCATCTTTCCTTCTCTAAATTCTCCTGAGGTTGCAGGAAAGAGAATAAAAGCATGACCGGATATTTGTGGGCTGCTTTTCCACCTATGGCTCTGTCCAATTAGCTCACCGAGGTTAAAGCTAAGCATAGTATAGAATCATAAACCCAGTGATCAGGCCTACTGAACATAGGACCAAGGCTTCCTCCAATCTAGTGCCCTCCAACGTTGCTCTCCACAAATGTTTAGATTTTCTGGAATTGGCCGTTTCAAATGTCTAGTGGGAAGAGGATGCTGAAAGCATGTCTGTGTGGGTTCTCTGTGGTTCTGAATTCCATCCCAAACCAGAGAGAGGGGTTTATTTGCTGGCCCTTCTACAGAGCAGAACTTTTGACCTTCATAAAGTGCTATCTCGCCGCTGGTGTCAGAGGCCTCCTATTAAAGGAAATCTCTTCCTGTCTTAATTCAGGTATGGTTTAGCATTTGGTTTCCAGGGTGTAGTTATGAGAACTGGCCACTAGATGGAGCCAGAGAACATGTAATGTACAGTAGGACCACCATATCCACTGATTCATTAACCACTGATTCACTTATCCACGGTTGGCAGAGGGAAAAAAATGAAATAAATAATTCAGCAGCCATACAGCAAACCACTGTGAGAAACAGCAACCGTAAAGCAAGCTACTGTCGCAAAATGGCAGTTTTGGAAGTTTTTGGGGTATTTTCTCTTATCCGCGGTTTTCGTTATCCACAGGAATGCCTGGGACCAATCCCCAGTGGATACTGGTGTCCTACTGTATAGCATTTGCTGCTTCTGTATGCTTCAGCGCCTTCAAACCAAACCATCATGGATAGCTCATTCCTACCGTACGGCATAAATGTGCTTTTAAAGGGGATCCCAAACTTTTGGGGCCCAGTTACATGCATTGGAAGGCACCCATGGAAGGTACAACATGCCCCGGGCACTGCATTTTGATGCAAGTTGCATCATTTACAGGTTGCTTTGGGTTTTTTTTTTTTTTCTGGAGCATTTTACCTGTGTGGTGCGCGTGAATTCCTGTAACTGCTTCCTGAGCTCAGCCCAGCCTGCCTCGTCCAGGGTGCTAGGAAGGAGAAAAAGAGCAGATGTGAAGGTACAAGAACCACAGTGTGGACTTCCGCCCGGATGCCTTCCAGCAAGGATGAGTGGCTCTGGTCCTCCCGACGCCCAAAGCATCTGGAAAATCAGATCCGCTCGCCTGTAGGAACTAGTCCTGTACTTCTGTGCCGTGGTTGTCTGTTGCTCCATGCCGGGAGGTGCAGGGGAGTCAGTGTCTATTTTTTTCCAGAACAAGCAGAAAAGGCCTGGCATAAGCTAAACATGCACTGGATGATGGTGTCACAAGGAGGAACAGCTGTTTGTGGGAATGCAGAGAGTTGGATTCAACCCCTTGGATGCAGGACATTCAGCATCTTTGTGAGGAACTGAATTACAACTCCCATCATTATCAGGAATATTGAAGAGGGAACAGGTTTATTTTCCATGGCTTCAGAGACTAGGACATGGGCCAATGGCTTCAAAACTACAGGAAAAGAGATTCCATTTGAACATTCGGAAGATCTTCCTGACGGCTAGAGCTGTTCGGCAGTGGAAGATGCTGCCACAAAGGAGGGTGGTGGAGTCTCCTTCTTTGGAGGTTTTTAAGCACAGGCTGGATGGCCATCTGTCGGGAGTCCTGTGATGGGGGTTCCTGCAAGGCAGGGGGTTGGACTAGATGGCCCTTGAGGTCTCTTCCAACTCTATGATTCTATGATTCTAAGCTTCGTGTGGGATAGTTTGAGGGGGTGTGTGTCCTGTTGGAGAAGGATGATAGATAGTGCTGGGTTGGTGGGGAATCAAGCTGTTTCACACATCCTCACGCTTCTAAACCCATAACAAGCACCATTCTCGGGCTTCCTAAACAAAAAAACAGGGATTTTGACACTGGAATGAACACTGTCACCCCCACCGAGGCGGTGGAAGGAGTAATTACAACCCCCACCCCCCGTTAGGAGTTCTTGCGGCAGAAAGGAGACCATTTTCTAAAACCGTGGGCTTTTCATCAGTGAGATATGTCTGTTCGTCTTAATTTTTTTTTTAATGCTTGTTTTGTGCTTATGGGTAAATCCACTTATTTCACTGGGGTGGTTTAAGCCGCCAGGAGAGGCGAGGAAATATGCAGGCAAGGCGTGGGAAAGTTCTCTCGCCCGTCCGGGAACGGCATCAGCAAAATATAGGTCGCATTTGAAGTCCGAGGGAATTCCTCAGACTGCAGAGAAAGGGCGGCATGAACGGAGGAATGCATTGTGCTCCCTTTTGTAAGCCTAGAAGCTTCAGAGGGTGGCAAGAGAGCGCCCCTAAGAGGGTAGGTTAGCTGTTGAGAGGGAAGTTGCTATGATTTCCCCTTATTTCAGCAACGGAAGGCCTGAAAAGCCGATGGGGTAGGGAGAGAGAATCCAGCAACGGTCACCTCAAAGCATCGTAGGGTATACTGTACTCACTGTGGAAGTGATGTTGTCAAAGCAGCGCCTTCGCTCAGTTTTACCTACAAAGCAACAAACGGTAATTTAAAACATGTCCACGAATTGGTTTTTAAGTTGAAGAGCTGGAGGCGGAGGCTTGTGGTGGGTTGAGGTTGCTCTCCATGCAGGCGGGACAGAGTGGGAAGGCTCTCTGGGAGACCACAGGAGAAGCGGAAGGAGAGGGAAACAGCGATGGAAGTGGCAGACAGTTCCCTCTGCTGCGCCTACCCATGAGGTGGCCATGGCGGCTCGTTGCAACTCTGAGCGGTCACTAAACAGGCAGGTTGTTAAGTGAGGAGCGCCTGGATGCTTAAAAGGCAATGAGTCTATCTGTTGAAAGGAATCCAACTAAAGGCCTTCCTCTCCAGACAACAACCCAGCGCGTTGTTAGTCTGTGGAACTCCCTGCCACAGGATGTGGTGATGGCATCTGGCCTGGAGGCCTTCCAAAGGGGATTGGACCGATTCCTGGAAGGAAAGTCCATCCCAGGTGACAAACCATGATGGAGATGTGTCCTCTCCAGGCTTAAAACCAGGGTCCTTCAAGGACCAGATGCAGGGGCGTGGTATCAGGAGACAGAGATCTAGTCTCGACCGCTCCCAGAGGCATTTGGTGGGGCCACTGTGAGATACAGGAAGCTGGACCAGATGGGCCTTTGGCCTGATCCAGCAGGGCTCTTCTTATGTTCTTATGGGAAGGCCACAGCTCCATCGAGGCCTCACCTTCATTTGCAGCTCACACAGTTGTCCTTCCAGCCTAGCTTTGTCCTCCCGCAGACGGTTCAGCTCTTGAGAGGTGCTGGTCAACAGCTCGGCGTCCGTGATGGTGAAATGGTGTTCCGGCGGCCCGGGATCCACAGCGGCACTGCCCAGAGCCCGGAGCTGTTCGCGTTGCAGCCTGCGGCCAGCAGAAATGGGTTACGGGGATGCTCTCTGGCTTCGACCAACAGATACCCAAGCGTGGGTCCCCAGACGGTCTTGGGCAAAAACTCCCCGAAGCCCTCACAGCCGGTCATGCCTTAGGCCAAGGCCAACTGGGGTTCCTAAGACCAGGAAGCACAGGTTTAGAGACAGGGGGTTCTAACAGTGCACTCATAGCAACAGCGAGAAGCCTTTGCAGTTAAGATGCTGAAGAAGAGCGGAAAAGACTCCCAGGCTGCTTAGTGATGCTTCCTCCTGAATCTACCCAAGAAGAAGGAGATGCAAAAGAAAGCTCTAATCTGATTCTCATAAGAACATAAGAAGAGCCCTGCTGGATCAGGTCACAGGCCCATCGAGTCCAGCTTCCTGTATCTCACAGTGTCCCCATCAGATGCTTCTGGGAGCGCACAAGACTAGACCTCTGTCTCCTGATCCCACTCCCCTGCATCTGGTTGTTGAAGTACCCCGATTTTAAGCCTGGAGATGACACATCTCCATCATGGTTTGTCACCTGTGATGGACTTTTCCTCCAGGAATCGGTCCAGTCCCCTTTGGAAGGCATCCAGGCCAGATGCCATCACCACATCTTGTGGCAGGGAGTTCCACAGACTAACAACACAATGGGCAAAAAAAAAATATTTTCTTTCCTCTTGTGCCTACTCACAATTAACTAGGCAAATGAAGGCCACGGAGGAACGTTAGTCTCTTGTTTTGTTGTTATGGACCACCAAGCCCACTCCCCTCCTGTCTCATGAGGGAAGGGCCTCTAGCATGTCCAATCATTCACAGCCTCGCTCCTCTCTTGCCAACCCATGGCCGTGGATTCCTTTATGCAGTAAGTCCATCTCGTGTTTATCTTCCTCTTTTCCTACTGCCTACTCTCCCCCCCTCCCCGGTCCATTACTGCCTTTTCCAGTGAACCGTGTTTTCTCCTGATGGGCCTGAAGGGCATCACCCTCCAGCCATCCTTTCTGCTCCCGGGGAAGAGTCAGGCATATGCCAGCGTTTACCTGTAAGCCACCAGCAGCCCTTCATGCTGCTTGACCAAGCTTTGCATCCGTTTCTTGTAGCCACGCGCTGCTCCAGCCAGCTGCTCCTCCCGTGACTTATAAGAAGCCCGGACATCCTTCAGCATGCTGTCCACGAAGCGCTTCATGGGAGCAGGATCCCAGGGGGCTTTGCGCCCCTCTGGGGCCGCAGCAGCTGACTTGCTGTCAATATATTCCTTAGCACACAAGACAAAAAACAAAAATGAAGTGCATTGCAGAAGCAAAGGGAGTTACACCCAATGAGAAGGTTTTGAAGTTTTGAGGTTCAATGACCTATGAGGATTTACTGTCTCGGTCCAGCACACTTCCACTGGGCTGCGGAGAATATCCTTGTTAGCAGAGTGGAAAACATGCATAGCGAGAAAGCTGCAAACGCTTGTGGCGAGTTCTTCAAACAAACAAACAAAAATAAGCTGGGATTTATATGAAAGCAGTTCCAGAAAAACATAGAGCTTTCTTACAAACACAGCCAGTCAGCCAGCCAGCAGAATCTCAGAAATACAAACGTAAACAGGAGGAATAGGAGAGGACACAGGAACACAGCAAAATGGAGGAGGAAGGCAGGAGTCAAGGCTCAGAATGGAGGCTCAGACATTCCTCCTTAAATACATAAACACATCCACATTTGGAACTTTCTACAAGGAGATAATTCCCTTCAGGATTCTTTCCGTTGCCGCTTGGCAGCTTCTCTGGTTTCAGAAAACCTAACAAAGATCTGTGTAATCTATGTATTCTCAAAGGCTTTCACGGCCGGGATCGGATAGCTGTTGTGAGTTTTTCGGGCTTTTTGGCCGTGTTCTTCCAGAACATGGCCAAACAGCCCAAACAACTCACAACAGCTATCTGTGTGTAATCGTATTCTTGCGGTCCATGCTAGTGTTCCTTGGTGCACATTGAGGAGTTCCTCTTGCAGAGTTTATTAAGTCTGATTTGTAGGCAGAAATGGACATCTCTACTCTTAAGAAAATAAGACTGAGCGGAAATATATCATTTTGCAAATACAGTGGTATCTTGTATTTTAATTCTTTTGGTCGTAAGCCACCCAGAGACTTTTGGGTAGTGGGTGGCATATAAGTTGAATAAAATAAAATAATAAAATAAAATAAAATAAAATAAAATGAATGAATGAATGAATGAATGAATGAATAAAGGAATAAAGGAATTAATTCATTCCAAATGAAATTCTGTTAAACAAATTTTCCTTTATACAAATTTCCCATAGGAATGCATTGAAAACAGAGTGATCCCTAATTGTGACCATGTTGCACGGCTTCGCCCCATAGATGATTCTTTTGAGCAAATTTCCCCTATCTCCAGAATGTTTTATGTTGTACAGATTTTATGTCATGCAAACCGTTGGTTATACGAAGGTCCACTGTCCTTGAATGGTAGCCATCCAGGGGAAGGGGGGAATCTGTTCTCAATCACCCCAGACTGCAAGACATGCAACAATGGGCGGAAGTTACAGGAAGCCAAACACACCAGTCACTGGATACCAGCCCCCCAGAAGGGACCGCTTACCGCCAGATCGGTGATGTACTGAACCAGGCGTGACCGGTATTCTTCGTTCAGCTCCTTCAGCCTCAACTGGAGCCGGGAGTTTTCTGCTTCTACTTCTTGAAGTTGGCTTTGGGAGGAGAGCAGAACCTGTGATCCAGACAGATTAAAAAAGCTGCTCTGGATTACCATGCAGAGAGGAGGGAACTGTTATGAAGTGGACATGATCCACGAAAGCTCACGTGATCATATAATAGTTGGCCTTGGAGCTGCCACATATTTTTGTCTGGTGGTGTTTAGTTTTGTTTCTTTGGAATTCGCCCGATAGGCTCGCCCAGACCAACACGGCTGCCTCTTCTAAAAACTAAAACTTTCTTTTTGCTGCCAGTTTCCTGCAGTTCTGGGACTTACGAATAAGAATGCAGAATACAAAAATCTTACTGCGTTGGGCAAAGTCAGAGCCTCAAGCCAAAAAAGGGCTTGTGTTGATGTTCTCTCTCTCTCTCTCTCTCTCCCTGATTTGGGTAGCTCAGCCATGCAAGCTTGGCATTCCCTCCCCAGTCCCAAATTTCCATGGCAAAGGAAAGTCCGGGAGACTCTTCTTACCGCGGACTGCTCGGCGAGTTTGTGTTGCGTGTTCCGGATGGCTTTCTTGGCCTCTTGCAGTTCCTTGCCCATGGTCACCCTGTACATGCAAGGGACACGAGCAACAAGAAAGAGTCCACTCATAAAAGCAATCATCATAGGTGTTGTATTGCATTGGAAGAGACCCTATAGAGTCCAGCTCCAGTCAAGGAGGTACCATAGGGAATTGAATGTTCTGCTTATATACCGCCCCATACCACTTCAAGTAGTCTCTGGGGAGTTTACAGTTGTAATTACAGTAATGCAGGCTACACATTGCCTCCCCCCCCCCGCCACCCCAGCAAGCTGGGTACTCATTTTACTGACCTCGGAAGGATGGAAGGCTGAGTGAACCTTGAGCCGGTTACCTGGGATTGAACCCCTGGTCGTGAGCACAGTTTTACCTGCAGGGCAGGCATTTAACCACTGCTCCACTCCCAAACTCTGGCCCTGCACCCAGATGCTTAAACCACTGAGCCATCCAGCCAACTAAGTTACCGAACTTAATTTGGTTGTGGGAATATAAATGTACTTAGGCAATAAAGATGCCCGGTAGAGTATCTGATGGCCAGTTTGTCTACACCAGTGGTTCTCAACCGGTGGGTCCCCAGATATTCCAGGACTGCAACTACCAGAAGCCTCTACCACTTGCTGTCCTGGAAGGGATTTCTGGGAGTTGCAGTTCAGGAACAGCTGGGGACCCACAGGTTGAGAACCACTGGTCTACACACTGGTTCTCAACCAGTGGGTCTCCAGATGTTCCTAGACTGCAGCCCCCAGAAATCCTAGCCAGCTCAGCTAGTGAGGAAGACCTCTGGGAGTTGCAGTCCAGGAACATCTGGGGACCCACCGGTTGAGAATCGCTGCTCTATGCTGCACATCAGAGCTGACTACATAGTCGCTTTCCCGTCTAGGAAACTTTGCCATCTGTGGTCTTCGAAAATGTTAGACACTTTGACAGAATCTTTCCAATGCTGTTCCCAGGGGGGATGGTTTGAAGAAGAAGAAGAAGGAAGCTTCTCACATGCTTACATTCGGTCCTCTAATTTCCGTTGTTGGGAGTCATACATTTCTTTCATCCTTTCAATCTCCATGCTGAGGTGATCTTGGTTTCCAAAAACCTAGCGCACAAGAGGAAAAAAACCGGAAGGTGTATTGAGCTTTGTAAAATTCATGTTTTTATTATTATTTTGGACTACAGAATCCACCAGCCAGTATAGCTCTCCTGGTTTCATAGAATGAGAGAGTTGGAATTGGCTTAAAAAGGCCATCAAGTCCAACCCCTTGTTTGATGACACTCATGTCCCACCTCTCTGGAAACCTGAGCCAGCATGCTCAACCACTAGGCGTGCTGGTTTGGGGATCATGGGAGTTGAAATACCCAAACTCATGGTGTCCCTGTACTGCTCCTGTACTCACTGTTCTCTCCAGTTTCCGCCGTTCATGTTCTGAAGCTACCACATCTTCTGGCTAAGGGGCAACAAGACATACCAGGAGGGTGCCTGCGTTAGGTTATTGTGCATAAACAGAGGACCGAACTATCAGAGAAAGGAAGGGTTAGTTTAAACCCAACACTGAGATGGGCTGATGTTGCCTAGGAGCCTAGACCAGTGGTGTCCAAACTTCAGCCCTCCAGATGTTTAGGACCACAACTCCTACAGTCCTTTGTCATTGGCAATCTGGGCTTGGGATTCTGGGAGTTGTGGTCCAAAACATCTGGAGGGCCAAAGTTTGGACACCCCTGGCCTCACCCTTTGGGCTCCTGTCCTCCTAGCAAGGGGCAGGGCTGGGACATTTATCACAGAATTCTCTGCAGCAGTTTTACCCATTGGGAATATTTGGGGTGATTTGTTTCAAAGCATAGGTTAGGGCAGCAGGATGGGGGTCCTTTCGTTCCTTTTGCAAGAAGCAACCACAGGCCAAAATGGCGGCACCTAGAAGGGTTGAGCTCCTTTTGTTTGAGGGAATAGCTTTGTATAGTGGCATTGCTGCAACAGTATGCTTAAAGAACAGAGAAGACCGACAATATACACCTTCACTTTTCGGGCAGAGAGACGGTCTACCAAGGCCCGCACCCTCCTCAGCTCCTCGGGTGGTGCGTAGGGTTGTGTTTGGGACTTGGGACCTTCGCCTTGGCTCCTGGCATTGGCCAAGTTGAGAAGCTCTTGGCTCAGCTCTTCATTCTTAGCAACCTGCAGAGATCATAAACAAGAACACCAGTACCAGGGACTCTGGCCTTAACTCTCCCTTATTCAGACTGAACAGTCAACCCGGTGCCAAAAAAAGGATCTTCCAGGTTCTGACAAGGAAGGAGCAATTCTCCCGCACACAGGAGAACAGAAGAAGCTGCTTTATTCCAAACCAGCCCAGACTCTGGAACTCCCTCCCACTAGAGGCCAGGACTGCCTCATCTCCGTTGTCTTTCCAGAAACTGGCAAAGACCTTCCTCTTCAGGCAGCCCATACCTCCTGCTCGTGCTCCTTGCCCAGCGTGAGATAGTTGCCCTTCAGAGTGAGGTACTCGTCCGCCAGTCTCTTGCGGTTGGCCTCGAGGGTGCCCAGGCGCTCCTGCAAGGCGTCCCGCTCTCCGGCAATCTTCTCGTGGTGAAGCTCGACCTCCAGGATACGATTCTCCAGGGAGAGGATCTGGGGAGGAGGCGAAACCCAAGGAGGGCAATGTGTATTAGGGGGGGCATTGTTGGTCTAACTGGTTGCCACTTTGTTTGGGGGAATTTCAGTAGGGCAAGAATTTTGTATGTGCTCCGGAATGATTCCAAGCTCCCCTTCCCAATACTGAAAACTGTGGATAAGGGTGAACACACTATATAGAATGGCAAGTTCAGCTGCTATGACACCATCCTAGGGTATGCTGGGATTTGTAGTTTGGCGACCTATTGGGATCCCTCTGCTAGAGCGATACAGAACAGCGCAGATGTGTTCTGCATTTGCAGTGGATGGCTTGGTGTCTTGATGGCACCGTGGGCGACACCTCACAGTGCTGAAGCCAGCGAGTTGCGATGTCCTTTCCCTCGACGCCCAAAGCAGAGCCTTACCAGGTTCTTCAGTTCAAAGGTTTCTGCCTCGTGACGCTCTTGCATTCTGTTGGCTTCGATCTGGAAATCGACCAAGTCCTTGGAGAGCTAAGGAGAGACGGAAACGGCCACAGAAAACTCAAGAGGACAAGGTGGAAAATTAAGATGCGCTCGGCACTGCTCAGGGGTGTAGGCACCTGATTGCGGAGCCAAAGGTCGGGAGTTCGATTCCCCACTGGGCCTCCTGTGAAGTAGAGCCAGCCTGGGTGGCCTTGGGCCAGCTGCACACACCCCAGAAGAAGAGGAAGCAAAAACCACTTTAGGAAACTCTGAATAGGTTTGCCATAAGCGAGAACCGACATGATACTCCAGTGATATTATCCTGGCTTGCACCGTTTGGTTGGGAGAGGAGCCTCGTTTGCAAAAGAAGCTTGGCCTACCCCCCCCCCCCCCAACACCGAAGGCTGTTGTAGGGATTGCATAAACCAGTGGTTCTCCACCTGCGGGGTCCCCAGATGTTCCTGGACTGCAACTCCCAGAAGTCTTCATCGCTAGCTGAGCTGGCCAGGATTTCTGGGAGTTGCAGTCCAGCAACATCTGGGGACCCCACTGGTTGAGAACCACTAGCGTAAACATTCACATCAAGTCCACTGAAGATTTGGAAAGAGGTGGGTGGTGGGGAGATGAAGATTGTTATACCTTTTGCATGAAGCCCCCTCCTCCGCATGGGGCATTCCCAGCGTTACCTTAAGTTTCTCCTCTTCACTGTGGATCAGCCTGGAGGACAAGTCGGTTTTGGAGCCGGCCAGCTGCCCCATTTTCTCCTGCAGCCCTCCAAGTCTGCTGTAGAGCCGTTCATTTCTGTCTTGCAACTGGACCTGTATAAAGGGGAAACAATATTGCACCATTTAGTCTATTTCTTATATCATCAGAAGGCAGTGACTCCAGCTTCATAGGGGTAGTGGATCCTTCCGAATTTTGGTCCAAACTTCATGAAAAGCCTCCACAGTGCATTGAACCTCACAGGTTCAGGATCTTGGATCATTCTTACTAGCATAAGCAACAGGACTTCAGCCCTTGTTGTTGTTGTTGTTGTTGTTGTTGTTGTTGTTGTTGTTGTTGTTGTTGTTGTTGTTGTTGTTGTTGTTGTTGTTGTTGTTGTTGTTGTTGTTGTTGTT
>JAHTLZ010000054.1:3565635-3578844 GCA_023846285.1 Phrynocephalus versicolor
TTGTTGTTGTTGTTGTTGTTGTTGTTGTTGTTGTTGTTGTTGTTGTTACCAAACTCAGGTACTCAAAAGAATGAGTCCAGAAGAAAACGGTATTAAGGCTTATAACAGATCTCTTTGGGGAGAAAGGCGGCATAAAAATAAAGTTTATTATTACTATTATTATTATTATTATTTGGAGAACACAGCTGCCAGGTGTTAAGCTGGAGTTGGCCTTCTCCAATGATCGATCTCTTTCCAAGAGCCTAGGATGACTGGAGATATCTTTGTAGAATATATGCTGTTCCTAATAATGCTGCCATTTGTAGTTGACCGATGTTGATCTTGTCTTTTATTATTATTATTATTATTATTATTATTATTATTATTATTATTATTAGAAAAACACCAGGCACAGTCAATCAACACTTTGAAAACAATGACCAGTATTAGATAACAGATCTAACCCAAAACCTAAGTATCTGTTCAATATCAGCACAGTATGTATGCCATTCCTAAAAATGCCTTTGTTTTTTTTTTTTTGGTAGCACTGTTGATATTATTTCTGAGATCTGCAACTGCTTGTATTGTGTGAAATATCTTGACATTATTCCCCAAGCCCCGATAACTATGGGGGCCACTGAAATGTGATTCATCCAGAAGCGAGATGTGTTGACTGTCAGATGACTGTATTTTATTAATTTTTCTACATTTTTTTCTTTTCAACTCAGTCATCCCCTGGATTTACAATGCCCTGGGTTAAGGTTAGGGTCCAGGCATTTATTCTTTCTAATACTACTATATCTGGTGTGTTATGTTCAAGGTATCTATTGGTTTGGATTCATAAGTCCCACAAGATGTTGACTTCATTGTTTTCTGACACCTTCTCTACCTGCTGTTCCCAGGGGCTATCATTGTTTTCTGACACCTTCTCTACCTGCTGTTCCCAGGGGCTATTGGAGTCTGGCAAGTTATATTATTTTTGCATAACAAACAGTGCACTGATGATGATGATGACAATGGCGGCGGCAGCAATGGCAATGATAACAACAACAACAATAACAACAACAACAATTTTCTCCATCCTTCCACCCCACCCCATTCAGCACACGGAGCCCTGCTGAGAACAGGTATTTTATTTGATACTTACATTTTCATTGGTCAGGCGCTGAACCTGTTCTTGTAAAATGCCGATGCCGCTGTTTCCATGTCCCTTTTCGAAATCCATGCACCGGAGCTGTAGATTTAGCTGCAAAAGAGAACACTCAACAGAGATCCAAACAGAATTCCATCTGTCGTTTCCACCAAGAGCAGTTCCTGGTCCTGGGAAGGTTGCTACCAACTCAGGTTGCTAACGGGTGTGGCTTTTACATTGTAATAAGGCAGAGGAGCAAAGAAGCTTACCTGCCCCGTCTAATTACTGAAAATTCTCTTTCCAAGTCATAAGGAACTCTAACGCAGAGACAGGTTTGGTTTCGTCTATGCATTTGGTTCTTTAAATTTTGATTGACATCCCACTTCCTCGCCAAAATACCAAATTAAAATACAGACCACAACAAATCAGTTTGGGGCGGTTGTTTTTCTTGCATCAGGGAAAGTGTGCAAGTTTTGCTGGGCGTTAAGATGGTGCTAATTGCACATTCCTGAGACCAAGATCACCCACACTCTTGTATTATTTCCAATCACCATGTATGGGTGTGAAAGCTGGACAGTTGAGGAACTGCGAGGGGAAATAACAAATTCCCTTGAAATACGGTGCAGGAGCAATACCTGTCAAGTGTCCTGTATTCGCAAGGAAATCCCATTTTTACTCCTATTTCCCACTGTCTTCCCAGAAATATTATTTTCCTGGAAATGTCCTGGATTATATGATTTTTTTAAAATCCTCTGAACGGCATGGGCACCGCCATGTTTGGGACAGCTATTGAGCATGTTTAATAGGTGGTAGGGCAACGATCCCTTATTTTCAAATCCAAAACTTGACAGGTATGTGCAGGAGGCAAGATTCAGCGATACCTGGGACAGCCAAAATGACCAGTGGGTCCTAGATCAAATCCGGCTTGGACTATCTCTGGAGGCGAAACAATGATGAACCCAACTTCTGCCTTACAAATTTTAGATGCAGTCTGCTCTACTTACAATTATTTCCCATTCTCCACCCCCCCCACCCCCCCACCACCCGATTATTTAGATGCAGCTGCTCTACTTGTGAGTTGTTTGACTTATGAGCATGCACTGGGAATGGATTAAACTCGTAAGCAGAGGAACCATTGTAATTGGAAGACTGGGCAACAAGGGAAGTTCTCCACGTCTTGTTCTTGTGATGGAGGCAAGATATCTCACCAAACTTCACGCAGAGTGCCAGAAATCATGAGGAGGAGGAGTTTAATGGCTATCCCTCCCATCTCCTACAGAACAAGAGATTGAGAGAGCACCATCTGACCTCCCAGTATTTCTGTCTCTCGTGCAACTACCACTCTTAGGTGTTACTCAAAGGAAAGCTCCACCTATTTTTGTGAACAGTTTCTGTGTGGTTTGGGACTTTCTGATGCCAATAACCAGAAGAGAGCAGTGATGAGCTGTTAATTCACAGAACACAGTCAGGGATGGAAGATCCTTATAGCGATCTGCATAATAGATCCAGTCTTCGGTTCCTAACAGTCTGCCGTTTTCTTTGTCATCCTGCGAAACTGCGTTTCTTTTAGCACACAAAAGCATGAACTTGGTGTGCTTTTCAGGAAATCAACAGCTTTGTATACGTTTGACAGAGCCCAGGTGGCGGAGGTGGCATGGTCCTAATGACACCCCTTCCCCCCTCTGTTCCCTTCTCTTGGAAGGCTGTCCCGGGAGCTTGATGGGGAAAACACACTTTGGGGATTCCGACACCCATGCTTCCGGTGTGGCCGATGGGAATTGTCACCCCCATAATTCCCTGTTTCCAAGCTCTTCTCGGGAAATCTACCCTGTGGCTTTCAAGGACTGAAGTAAAATTTCACAGTCCGGTTCCTTTCTGAATGTGAAACTGGTGTGTGTGTGTGTGTGTGTGTGTGTGTGTGTGTGTGTGTGTGTGTGTGTGTGTGTGTGTGTGTGGTGCCCATCGCTCTGCTTCCATCAGGCAGCAGAAAATATTGGGCTACCCTCCTCGGAACTGCCAAGCACAGGGTATTTAAAGAAGGATTGGGAATTTATCAATTCTGCTCCTTCTTTAGTAGAAGGATCCCATCTGCCTGAGATTTGTTGACATGCGCTAAGGGGGGGGGGGTGAGTGAGGATAGAGATGTGAGGCTGCCTGACCCCCTGATAAGAGCCTTTCTGAGCAAAGAGGAGACCTTTCCTTAGCAGAAGACAAATGAATTTGTCCGGTGAGGACCTCCTTCCCCAAAAGTTTGACTCCAGGGATTCTATTCCTTACACATTAACAACCCCCACCCCACCCCCACCCACCCCCGTCCTGCTATGACTTGCATTTCAGAGCCACTGGGGGGATTCACACCACAAACAACATACCATTCTGTTTATACATGTCAGACTCCTCTGAATACATCCCATATATTTTCTTATATTTTTTGCAACACGCCAGTTAAATATAATAATCATAATAGAGCATTCTTAGTATTATTGCTGCTCTCTCTCTCTCTCTCTCTCTCTCTCTCTCTCTCTCCCCCTCTCTCTTCTGTGTGTTTGTGTGTGTGTGTGTTTAGTTGTCTCTGGACCAATTTGTGGTTTGTTTCTTTTTGTAAATGCCCACTCAGAGGCTGCCTATGCTACACATTATGTTGTTTTGAGCCCCAAATCCGGTGAGTTGGAGGCCTAATGGATGTTTTATTTTAGGTCACAGAATCATGGAGTAGGAAGGGACCTCAAAGGCCATCTCATCCACCCCCTGCTCAAGCCAGGGATGCAGGGCCAAGTGTTTTAGATTTTAATTTATGCCCTCAGTGCTACCTACATGGACACCATCAGAAAGAAAGCTGATATGTCTCCCAACGTGTTTATTTACAAATGTACAAGATGAGGATGAGACAGAAGGGGGGGCGGTTGGAAGGAGCAAATGTGGGCAACGCCAGAGCCAGTGTGGGAAATCCAAGGGGGGGGAGAGAGAAGGTTGCCACTTTTCTAGACCCACGTAGATCCCTGCCCACCCCTCCAAACCATCGTGGGCCTTCTTCGCCTTCTGCTTCACTCCATGGCGGCCACACTCTCAGCCGACCGGAAGTTCTTCCTGGCTAGTTTCGGAAGTCCAGTTGGCCAAAAGGTCGCTAAAATCGGGAGGGTTGCTAGCCAGCACGCCGACGGGGCTGAGGGCCGGCTCTCTCCAGAACGACGGAGGCAGCTTCCGGGCCTGCATCGGGGTGACGTGGATGTCCTTTCTGCCCAGCCGCAACTTCTCGGGCCCATTGCAAGCGGCAGGTGGCTTGGCGTGGCAGCACGAGGCGTACTCGAAGAGCTCTGCCAGGGGTCCCAGCCCCTTGGCCTCGGCCCCGTGGTCCAAAGACCTCCACGTTGGCTTAGAAGAAGGGAGGAAGCCCTCCTCTTCTTCCTCTTCCTCCTCCTCCTCCTCCTCCTCTTCCTCAGGCCCTCTGCTCCGGGAAATCCGGACCAGATCCGTGTAGTACAGCAGGCGCCCCGAGAGCCGAGGGGAGCACCTCTCCTCGTAGATGTTGCAGGTCTCCGGGTCATTGGCATGGCCTTTCCCTCCGAAATACCTCTGGATGTCATCGCTGACGCGCTCCGCAAACCGCAGGAGCTGCGTGGTCATTTCCGTGGCACCCACATCAGCGGCCACAATGGTGGCCCCTTGCTTTCCACTCGGACCGTGGCCCTCAGGAGTACCTGTGGATCCCTCTTCCCCTAGTCTTCTTCCTTCTTCTTCCATTTCTTCCTCCTCTTCTTCTTCTTCTTCTTCTTCCTCCTCCTCCTCTTCCTCCTCCATCTCTTCTTCCTCAGAGGAGTCGTGCGATGCCGTCTCCTGCCCAGCGGTGCTGAGTAGGAAAGGATGCTGGAAACCCATAGCTAGCTTGAACTTGCCCGGGCTTTGGATGACTTCAGCAGCCATCTTGAACACCTCTTGCCTCACTCTTTCTAGAAAGAACCACAGCAGGGAGGAGAGAACATTATCAGACACAGAGAGGCAGGGACATCGTGATTGTACATCACAACCCCATACAAGGCGCTCCGCTTCATGTGCTCCTCCGGTGTCCAAAGCTCCCCGCACGTGGAAAGCCTGTGTATCAGGGAAAGAGCTCTGAAACATTCCCTGATGTGCTAGTGTGATAGATGCGGGGAGCATTTCATATGCAAGTTGGCTCAGAAGCAAAGAAAGCAAAGTGTTCTGCTTATATACCGCCCCGTACCACTTCAAGTAGTCTCTGGGCGGTTTGCAGTTTTATTTGACAGTAATGCAGGCTACACATTCCCCCACCCCACCCCACCCCCAGCAAGCTGGGTACTCATTTTACTGACCTCGGAAGGATGGAAGGCTGAGTCAACCATGAGCCGGCTACCTGGGATTGAACCCCAGGTTGTGAGCACAATTTTACCTGCAGTACAAGCAATTAACCACTGCGCCATGGGGCAAAACAGCATCCCTTGTGTTCTTAGCCCACAGAGCCTGCAAGCAGGAATCTTGTATTCCTGCAAGCAAACCTCAGACCCTCTCTCAGTTTGGATTGCACTGGAAGGGTATTAACCTTCACAGTTTTGAATGCATGCATTCACACATGCCACTTGGGGGTGCTGCTGGTTTCGTCTCCGAGCCCGGATGCCCAGGTTTCGGATGTAGCCAGGGAGTGCCTTTGCACAGTTAAAACAAGGATGACAGTTGGGCCAAATCTTGGAGGTCTGACCTGGCCAGGGTAGTGGATGCCCTCCGTTCATCCCACCCAGATGCACTCTATGAGGGGCTACCTTTGGAAAGGGCTTGGTACACTTCAGTGGGTCCAAAATGCAGCAGCCAGATTGCTAGCTGGGGGTGGTTATAGGGGATCGCAGAAACCCCTTGCTGCACTGCCCATCAGTCTGTTTCCAGGCACAATTCAAAGTGCTGGTTTTAACCTATAAAAGGACTGTGTCTCCCTTTATGAGCCTGCTCAAGTATTAAGCCCCCATTTGGAACGCTCCCCGCAGCTAGCAAGCTAGCACATCAGGGATAAGCTGAGTCGTTCCTTCACATGCCCGGAGCTTGGCCTTCTCCTTGCATATGCCAGCAACCTGTGTCCTACGCTTAACTAATGGGACAGCGAAGCCTCGGCTAGCACAACGGACCCACTATTTCTCAAGCTAACCTACCTCGCAAGGCTCTTTGGGGTGGGGTACAGAGTGGGTAGAATGTGGGGCTCCATGTTTATCTTATTTATTTATTTATTTATTTATTTATTTATTTATTTATTTATTTATTTATTTATTTATACACCACCACCCTTAGTGCTGAAGCACTCTTCTGAGTGGTTTACAAGTGCTTAAATTAGAATGACAGCACACAAAAGGCTAGTGGTTCTCAACCTGTGAGTCCCCAGATGTGGCGGAGGCTTCTGGGAGTTGCAGTCCAGGAACATCTGGAGACCCACAGGTTGAGAAGCACAAGGTTAGCATCACAGCAGCAGCAACAAAACCTGCTCTCAACACAAGAGAGCCAGATCTCAGCCTGAAAAGAGAAGAAGGAGGTGGGGTGTCCGGCCAGGGCATGGCACCAGAGCCCCCTCCTTGAAGAGGAGTGTTATTTCACGACCTTCTAAAGGAGTACAGGGAGGGGGGCCAAGGGCAGATCATCCAGGAGCTGGATCCATAACGGCAGTGCCACCACCAAGAAGTCCCTGTCCTTAGTGGAAGGTTTCCAGGTCTCCCCCAGGGCGGCTACATGGAGGTGCCTGGCCTGGGAGGAATCGGGTAGGTCAGGCGGATGCCACCGGGGAAGGATGTGGCCTCCCCAATGGTGGAAGGCTTTAGAGGTGGCCGGAAGACAGGAGAAAGCACCCTTTTCTCAAAGAGTTCTCCCCCAGCGGGCGATTCTATCTTTCCTTCCCAAAGCCTCCCCGCCACTTACCTGCTCGCTGCGGCTCAAGCCCCCTCCTTCTCCTCTGCCAACTCCCAGGTGGGGCTGAAGTATTTATAGTGGCGCTGGGAGAACCGGGGTGTGCGGGCTGGGGTGGGGGAGAGGACTAGCAAATATTTGGCGGTTGTATTGTAATCGCCAAGCTCGGTAAACAAAACCCGGGTTTGTTTTAGTGCCGGGCAACCAGAGAACACGGCAGACAAGGAGCCCGGCAAGAGGAGAGATAGGGCTCACCTTAATGGCCCACTTCCTGGGGGATTTTCGAGTGTTATTCCTGCGGATTCGCCCTATTAGGTCTGCCACCCCAGCTGCCCGGCCGCCTCCAACGCACATTGGCAGAGGGCTCTTGGCCCCTGTGCTGATGGAGGCGTGTGTTGGTGTCTTTGTGTGTGTGTGTGTGTGAAATCAAGCCTCGTCAAGCAGGCGTAAAATTGAATTTCATGGTATTTTGACTTCAGAAGGAGCATCCCTCTCCAGAAGAAAGCCACGCTGCTCTAACAACTCGTGTGCAAACAAGAAACGCCCGGCTGGCTGGCGACCGGCTCGGCTCTGCTCGTGCGACACTCCTTTCTATTGAAATAGCCCGTTCCAAAGAGAACGGGGATGATTGCGACCGTAATGATTTTTTTAAAACCCCAAATAAATGGAGGTTTTAACAATCCAGCAGAAGGCATTGTATCAGAATCTATGTCCTGCTAAGAGCAGCATCATTGAGTCAAGGGGACTTCAGTTTGCAAATGCAAAACTCCTGTTCTGCCATCGCTTTTCGAAGGCCACTATTGATTGGACGCTAGAACAGAGCTAAATCCGATGATCAGACCCAATTGGAGGAGACCCGTTCAATGAACGGAGCCTATATCCATTACTGAAGGGGTTTCATGGTGGCTAGGGTAATTTTTCATGGGGCACAAGGCATAGCAAAAAAAAAAAAAAGTTAGTAAAAATAACTATCAAAAGCTTGCCTAAAGAGATGGCCCTTCAACTGTTGGGAGGGGTGGATAAAAGGGAGGAGGACAGGTATGTCCAAACTCCGGCCCTCCAGATGTTTTGGACCACAACTCCCACAGTCCTTTGTCATTGGCAAGCTAAGCTTAGAATCCTGGGTGTTGTGGTTCAGAACATCAGGAGGGCCGAAGTTTGGACATGCCTGGAGGAGGGTGACCAAACTGCCCAAGGGAGAACAACCCACAAATGTGGGGGGGGGGGTTTGCTAGTTACAGAGGAAAAGCTTCCCTGAAGGGAAAGGTCTTTGCCTGCTCTTGGACGGACAGCAAAGATGGTGCCAGGACGACCTCTGGTGGGAAGGAGTTCCAAAGTCACAGAGGAGGAGAAAGATGGGGGTCAAAACATTTTAAGGGGACTTCAGTGATGGATATGGGCTCCATTCATTGAATGCCTTTTGTTCTGGCCTCTGAACTGATCTTATTTTTCTTTCTACACTGATTGCTTGCAGAGGGCTTATTAGGCCAGAGGGACACTGGAATTGCCTTAGAAATGCACAAAGGTTCATCCTGGGAGTTTGGAAAAGTTCCTTTCTAATAGCCATCTCGCCTGGGGAATCTGGAGCATTGTTGTCTTAAAAAGAAGATATGCAATCTTTTGCACAAAAGATTGCAATCTTTTGGCAGAAACAGGAGAATGTTGATTGGGGTCTTCAAGGTGGAGACCCAGGCGAAGTCAGAATGCTGTCCCGAGACAGCGAACATGCTGCAGGGAGCCCAAACTATCCAGAAGCCAGATTTTATAGCAGGAATAATATTTCTCATGAGCTGCACTTGGAGTCCTTTGGGTTCTTCCATAGTGCATCATAGCTCTGGTCCTGGAGAAATCAGAGGCAGAAGAGCAGAGGTGGTAAGGTGAGGACATCTCACCAAGGATGTAATGAGCTGCAGGACTGTGTCTCTTCGAGTAAGCACCTGTTCATCCTTTTCTGATTGACTAGTGAAACCCATTTTGTAATAAGGAAAATTCAGCAGGAAGCGATCATGTAATAATAAATGATGTCCCTGTGCTTTAAAGTAGCTAGGCGTCTTCCATCTGAAAGCTTGCCTAGTCCAGATTCAGTTTGCAGTATTTAAGGCATTCATTTAAAACACTTACTTGCCACCATTCTGCTAAAGAAAGCTGGAAGAAGTTGGATTTCTTCTCCATTTAAGAGATTTCCTAAGTAGCATGGAACTCACACTGCCAACGACGAGAATTGAGCCCCAGTTGAGGTCCTGGGGGAAAGCAGCCAAAGCTGGTGGGGTGGAAGGGTTGAGGTTGGCCCATCACTCAACCTCAGGTCACCATCGCTCATAAAAACCATAGATAGATGTCCTTTCCTTCTCGTGGGTGGAGGAATAAGCCACACAGCCAAGCGTAACAAAGCTCAAATTACAGGAAGCCAGTCTTTGGCTGGATGCCTTCAAAAGGAGATTCGACAGATCCCTGGAGGAGAAGTCCAATACAGGTTACAAACCATGATGGAGACATGTCATCTCCAGGCTTAAAACGGGGGTCCTTCAAGGGCCAGATGCAGGGGAGTAGTCTCAGGAGACAGAGATCTAGTCTTGTGCGCTCCCGGACACATTTGGTGGGGCTACTGTAAGATACAGGAAACTGGACTCGATGGGCCCTTGGCCTGATCCAGCAGGGCTCTTCTTATGCTCTTATGATGTTGGGAGGCAGCAAGGGCTCCAATGCTTGAGGCACGCAAGGGAAAATTGGACAAGCATCTGTCACGTTTGCTTTGATTAGGACTCCTGCCTTGAGCAAGGGGGTGGACTTAATGGCCTTGGAGAGCCCTTCTAACTTTGTGATTCTATATCAGTGGTGGTGAAACTTTGGCACTCCAGATGTTTTGGACCACAACTCCCAGAATTCCAAGCCTAGACTGACAATGACAAAGCACTGTGGGAGTTGTTGTCCAAAACATCTGGAGTGCCGAAGGTTTGCCAACACTGTTCTATATGATTCTCCTAGCCCAGGCTGTTAGACGGAGAAACCTTATTTCACCATTTTCTGTTGACGAGCACAGTTTCGACAAAACACCATGGGGCGAGAGAGCATATGCCTGGGCATATGGTTCTGTGGGGTGGCCTCTTTTCCCCCTGGCCAGCATTTTCTCATAAAAAGAGTCCGTCGTTCTGTTAACCCAACTTCTGTCTTATCATCGCAGTGGCCCGGGAGCAGCCGCAGAGCTGCGCCTGGGTGAGGCCCTGGCGCTCCCATCGCCACCGGAGGTGGCTGGCCCCTCTTCGTGGTCTCCGTGCAAGAAAAATCAATAGTTCCAATATGTTAGCACTCCAAATGAGCCACAATTAGATTACACCGGCCATTAACCCGACAAGCACTCCGATTACCTCCTTCCATTAGAAGGAGCATTAGGTGGTGGCCGCTTTGGCGTGCTTGTATCCCCTGGGATCTTGGAAGCGAAGCAAAGAGGCAGCGCGAGGTCAGCCCCTTGGGTCAGACAGTGCAAACTTGTGGTTGGAGGAAACGTCGGTTGGGTTGCTCTCCCCTCTTTTTAACAGGTTGAGGAGCCGTGTAGCCATCACAAAAACCAAATGCAAAATGGAAAAGTGCAACAGGTGAACCTTGCATTTCCAAGCTCCAAGTCTCAACTAAGAAACTGCCTGGCTTCCCCCCCCATCTTCCCCAAGGACCTTACATCTAAGAAATAACTCCTGGCAAATCCCCATCTATCGCAGGGGTTGGGGACCTGAACCAACCCACAGTAATTAAAAATCTGCAATATGCGGAGGCTCGGTCAGGTCGGTACTGGGTGGGCTCTCTGGGGGCTCTTGTACTTACCCCAGGCAAGTCACTTTTGGGGCCTCCGACGGGCCTGGGAAGGCCTTTCCTCCTTACCCCAGGGGGCTTTTTTTTCATATACTGCAGAACCACAATATACTGGGACCGCAGTATATGAACCGTGAAAGGGCGGGGGACAACTGTAACCTATTGGTACTACTCTGAGGAAGAGGATTTAACCCCCTTTGATGTTTAGGGGCACTCTTCAGTTTCCTAAACTTGATGCCATACTAAAATGTCTCAGCTTTTAAGGCTCTCCCAGATGTTGTTGTTGTTCTGCTGAGAGAGACTAGCAGGTCTGGAAGGAAATATTATATTTCCATGCCCCCTCTGCTGACTAAAAGCAGAGCTACACATATGGCCCGGTGCTTGTCATTAGACACGGGCATGGAGCGGCGAAATTCTCGTTTCCATTTTCGGCTCCCGTTATCATTATGTAACGAGAATGGTAACGAGAATTACTCCGCTCCAGCTGGAATCCGACCCCGAAAAAAGGAAAATTTGGTCGGGTTTGTCGTTGTCGTTCATGGCATCGCGGGCTCGCGCGATGCCATTGCCAACAAGCAGCACAGAAAAAAGTTTTTAAAAGTAACCCCCCCGATTCCTGGCCAAAAAGGCAGGTGAAAATATGCCTGCCTGAGTGAGGGCACCTACCAGAGGGGTGTTTTCTGGGGGGGGGGTGTCCCCGGCCTCCCCCCCCCGTCCTTTCCTGGGCTGTCTCTATGCCATGCGGTGGGGGGGATCCATAATGGCGACCGCAATATTTATTTTTAAATCGTGGTCAAAAAGCCCACTAAAGCACAACAGAAATATGTGAAAATAAGGTATTTTAAATGCCTGATTTTTTATAGTAGCAGCAGTGGGTTTTTCTTGCAATAAAACATCTCCATTGATTTTATTTAATTTTATTTTTATTTTTATTTTTTATTTTTTTACACCTAACCCTAACCCTAACCCCAACCCTAAGCATAACCTGTATGCCAGTACACTGTCCTTCTTAGTGGGTCAGAGGCACCCAGAGAGGTGCCTCCCAGAGCCCACTTACCCCAACCCCAACCCCAACCCCAACCCTAAACGACAACTGACAAACGGAAATGACAATTTTTTGAAAATTATCGCGACAAACGGAAACGACCCGAAACGGACCGGTTCCGACAAACGACAACTCGAAACGTCATTTTTTCTGGTCGTGCCCATCTCTACTTGTCATTGAGCTTGGAATCCCACTCCTGTCCAAAGGTTTTGATCCAGTTCCTCATGTTGAGCGTTACCTTCCATCAGCCCTGTCGTTTCCCATAATTCCAGGTAATCCCAGGCAAATGTTTTGGCCAGCAGCTGTTTTCCTTATAGAAATTTCAACCCAGAGATAGCTGCTGGAATTCTCCTGTCCCTCCCTCTGATCGCGGCATGAGGTTAAGGACATAAATTAAACGTTTCTCCGGAAAACGCCTTTTAAAAGCCTCAGATCCTTTTTATGACTTACTTTATAATAACTAGGAAATGCTACTCTTCGTACCAAGGAAGTAACTGTATCCTCGTGTGGTATATTAACTTTGAAACTGTCGTTTTCAAACTTGTAGCAAGTGTATCAACAAGAAACACCAAACAAAAACATGTTTAAAAAAAGACATTGTGGCACCTTACAGACCAACTGCTACATTTTACTGTACGCTTTTATGAGACGGGCTCGCTTCTTATGCGACAAGATTAAAAAAGAGGTGGGCTTCAGAGGATCCTGTTACAGTATCCCCTTTTGGTCCCCCCCCCCCGGTGAATCTGAAAAGTTTTTCCAGCATCAATTTTGTTCCTATTTGTTCTGCTCTACCTTTTAACTTTTTACATTCTGTGTATTTAATATTAAGATATGTGAAGGGTACATGTGACCCACAGCCACAAGTCACTGCTGCTGTGTCCCTGAATGTGCATGTGACACAGTAGTGGGGGGATTCCCTTTAGTTTTGCTGCACATCACCAAATTTTGGAAAACAAAACAAATAAAATAGTTTCACATAACCAGGCTGGAACTCGCTGCCACACTGTTGTGGTTCCATGTTAAGGACTCCCTCTAGCCCCTCAGCTGCACAACTCTTTTTTTCCCCCTTGGGTGGGTAGACCCAGGAAAAATCAATGGTGGGGAAGAGTACAGGAGTAATGCCTTTCCTTGCAAGGGTAGGCAAGCACAAAGAGAACTCCTAGTTCCCTGAGCTCCCAGCCCTCTGAAGATGCGGGCCACAGAGTCTGGTGAAAGGTCAGGAAGAAACAACTTCCAGAACAGGGCCAAACAGCCTGAAAAACCTGCAACTGTTATCAGATCCCAGCTGTGAAACCTGTTGAGAATACATTATTATTATTATTATTATTATTATTATTATTATTATTATTATTAT
>JAHTLZ010000054.1:3578854-3607531 GCA_023846285.1 Phrynocephalus versicolor
ATCATCATCATCATCATCATCATCATCATCATCATCATCATCATCATCGAGAGGCGCTCCACCACCACCCACCACGACCCTAGATCCCCGCCTCCAACCACGGTTCCCACCAGGCGCCGCGGCGAACGGCGGTCCGACGGCGCGGACTCCAATTCCCAGAGGGCTTTGCGCGCGAGCGAAAGCGAGGCGAGACGTGACCCGGCGACGTCGCGCCCGTCCCTTGCCCCAGCCCCCCTCCCTTCCCAACTTCCCTTTTCCCGTCGTGCCTCGCGAGGGAGGCTGTGAGGCGAGCGAGAGCGGAAGGGAAGGGGACGAGCCCCGGGGCCGCCGGCTGGGGGGGCCTGTCTGTCTCTTCTCTCTTTCAACCGTCACCCCCCGCGCGCGCTCCCCTCAGTGTTCTATTCCCCCCCCGCCCCCGAGGGCGCCCTTTGACCCCCCTCCCTTCCCTCTCTCGGTTGCCAAGGAGACGCGCCTTCCCTCTTCTCCACCGCCAGCGCCGCCGCCGCCGCCGCCATGTCGGCCCAGGCCCAGATGCGGGCCCTGCTCGACCAGTTGATGGGCACCGCCCGGGACGGTGAGTTCAAGGCGGGGCAAGGCCGGGAAGGGAAGGAAGGAAGGAAGGAAGGAGAAAGGAAAGAAAGAAAGAAGGAAGGAAGGAAGGAGCCGCCGCCACCATTATTGCTGCCGCCGCCACCACCGCCATTGCCGCCGCCTCTTCCTCCTCCTCCCCGGGGCCGAGCCTCAGGCGGCCGGGCGGCCTCAGGGTGGCGGGGCGGCCATTCTCCCTCCACACACACACACCCCACGTCTCGCCTCCCCGCCCTTTTCCCAGGCCCTTCCCTCCCCTTGACAGAAATAAGATATACCCCCCCCCCAAAAAAAGGAGACCCTGAGGGGATACCTTTTCGGCTATTAAGGAACAAAATAATAATAGCCCCCCCAAAAAAAGTTGCTAACTAACATTTCGAACCCCCTCCAAACCCTCTCCCTCAGAGCTGTACCCACCAGGGGTTAAAACATAGCCAAAGAGGGGGACGCCTCCTTTTGTACAAAGTGGTACCTTGTACAAAGGGAGGAAGTGAAATGATGTAAAGCAAGTTTTCCTTTATACAAATTTCCCATAGGAATGCATTGAAAATGGAGTAATCCCATTTTTATGGTGTACGGATTTGCCCCAGAGGCGATTCTGTTAAGCCAATTTCCCCTATCTTTGGAATTTTTTATGTTGTACAGATTTTATGTTATACAAACCGCTTGATATACAAGGGTCCACTGTATTTTGTTTTTTTTGTCCAGCTACGTGGGCTCATCAACTTGTTTTGCTCCAACCTGACCCTAACCCATGTCAAGCCTCCACCCCCACCCGGGAGGGCATCCTAATCCCTTCCAAGTCCTTCCTTGAGGGGAGGGAGCATTGGAGCTTCCGGAGGAGAAGCACTCAGCCCATGCTCAGAGGTCCCCTTCCTTCTGCCCCTTGCCCCGGCGTGGTGGATCAGCGGGCCGGAGCACTGAAAACTGTGGGCTACAAAGTCGGCCGCTTGAATCCCAGGTGCCACGCAGCGGAGCAAGCTCTCACTGATGACCCCCAGCTCCTGCCAACCTAGCAGTTCGAAAGCATGTAAAAATGCAAATAGATAAATAGGTATCACCGTAAAAAGCAGGAAGGTAAAACAGTGTTTCCTTGCAGCCATGCCGGCCACATGGCCATGGACTTGCACAACACTGGCTCTTCAGCTTGAATACGGAGATGGGCACCGCCCCTAGAGTCAGACACGACTTTCACACATGTGTCGGGGGGGGGGGCGGGGACGACCTTTACTTGACTTCCCAGGGCAGCTCCAGAGAAATCCCCGCCAAGCATAAGATGTTGGGCCTCGGGAAGGGGGGGGGAGATTTGCCCTAGAACAGGAGGCCGAATTGAGGGAGAGCTTGGTCATGAAGGCACCCTTCGAAGGAGAGGAGGGTTCGTTTGCTTTTATGCAAGGCCACGGACGAGGGTAGATCCAGGAAGGTGGGAAGCGAAGAGGCCCCATCGGCTGCTGTGGATAGAAGAGGCAAGAGATGGAGCCGCAGATTTGGGGCTGTGGGCGCCCCAGAAACGACCAGGCAGAGCGGCTGGGATAGATCCACTGCCATTCTCCCCCACCATCCCCCAAATCCAAGACAAGGCCGTAGCTCAGCATATGTCTTCATTTTTACCGGAAGAAAAGCTGGTTGCAGAAAGAGTAGCAAAACAAAGCTGCAGGTCAAACCAGTCGGACCAGTTTTCCGCTTGGCGGTGCGGCACGCTGGCCGGCAGAGCTGTTGGCCGTGGCCATGTGGGTGCTGATGCTTGGCGACGTACAGATCCTTGCGGCGGACGCCTAAACAGGATGTCCAGGTCTCCAGCACCTGCGTCATCGCACCTAGGATGTGCCAGCCCCGAGGCCTGCCAAAGCAGGTGGTGTAGCTCCTGACGTAACCTCTGATCTCTGGAAACACCTGCTCGGTAGCATAAAACGTCGGTACAGATGGTATGGAAGGTGGGGGGGGGGTTGTCATCAGGCCTTCAGGGTAAAACAGAGCAGCCTATTGAATGTTTGTATGGCTCTGTGGAACGTATCGACAAGGAATACATATTACATTGATTTCTTGGACAGCAGAAGAGGCCTGAAATAGAAGGCTTTAAAGTGCCACGTTTCTCCACTGCAGCCCTGTGTTGGAGGCTTTAAAAAAACCCTTCTCTTACACGGTGAGGCTTTTCTTTTGGTAGACTCACCTGTAGAGGTATTGCTTCGTGTCTAAAAGCACGGAGTCAGGCTTGTTCTGCATAGAGAACTTCAGTGTTTGCCCCAGGAAAAATAATATTTCCTTCAAAAAGCTGTGCATTCCTGGAAAGGTGTGTATCTGCTTCCTTCCTTGAATCAGCAGACTTAAAAACCTGGCGCATTGGCAGAATTCTGCTGATAAACCTTTTGCACTTGGTTTCATAAGTGAATAAGTGCCTGTTCTTTCTTTGTGTATTTGAGTTGTATTTGAATTTCTTCCCATATTTTTATTTCATACAAACTGAACAATTGTGGCCCCTCTATTTTATTTATAAAGGTTCAGTGTATCTTTGCCTGCCTACATCAATCTGCAAGGATGTTGCAGAAAAGCCTCATGTTCATCGAGCCGTGAGTCACAACCAATTTTTAAAGCTGTTATAACAAAAAAAAAGAGTGTTTGCTGCTTTTTTTCCCCACAAGTAACTTTAAAAGTATAGCTTAGAAAGAAGGAAAAGGATTTTTTTTAAAAAAGAGAGAGAACCTATTCAATAGACACACCATTAGTCCTGGATGCTTGTGAGTCCTAATCTATATTCATACACAGACTAGCTTTTTGAAATCAACTGTCACATACCGTTACCACTTTGCCTTTACATTTTATGTATCATTCCCCTGACTTCCTTACTGCAGGTATGGGCAAGAAAGCTTTTCCTTTAAAACTTTTCAACAGCGGGCATAAAATTCTGCAGCTGAGGTCTTGAAGAATGCAGATGGGTATAGTATGTGTTGGAGCTCGCAGTGTGTATTAACTAACTTTTTTTTTTAAAGTTTTGCTTGTTTTAAGTGGCTCCCAAATGTAAAATGTTTTCTGGGGGGGTGGGAAGAGGAAGGGAAAAGACAGATCCTATTGTTTTAGAGCAATGTTGAACATTCTGGTGGCCGTTTAGCAACCCGTTATGTTAATATGTATGAATCAGCAACACCTAATTCATTCGATGCTGAATTCACAAGTGGCTGCCTCTTAAAATTCTTAGCTGTGGGTCTGTCTTGTGATTCACGGCATTTGGATAGCATTGGTTTTGATTTCTCTGGACCTTTGTTCTCTGTGTAGAAAAAAAAACCCACCCTTCTGTGGTCTGGATCCAGACTGCCCATTTCTGACTTTGCTGTTTTTTTTATATAGATGTCTGGCAATGGACATAGTTATGGTCAGCACCATACTTAGTAAGTGGTGCATGTGACATTAAATGCTGTGCTTGATTCCATTCTCGGCTGTGAAAGGGGGAAAAAAGAAAGAATATTCCATGACTTATGTTTTTTGTAGTTTTCCCAGCAGTTCTGGGGTTCGTGAATTATTTTAATCTGCATAACGAGGCCAGATGAAGCATACCACAACTTGCCCGGCGTGATCAGCCTTTCTGATGTGTGTGTTTTCTATTTATAACCAAACATGAATTTCAGGCGATGAAACCAGGCAAAGGGTGAAGTTTACTGATGAGCGTGTCTGCAAGAGCCACCTTCTGGACTGTTGCCCTCATGATATTCTTGCAGGAACGGTAAGTCTGCATTCCGAGGCCACCGAGGTGCCACGTGAATTTGTTCGGGATGTGACTGTGTGCCAGAACTATCCTATATCTCTCTGGGCATTACATGCTACAACCCCCCCAGTGACTCACTAGCAACCCTTCATTTTTTAAACTATAGGAATTGTGATTCCAGAGAAAAGTTTTTTTGAAATATCTTAAGCCGGGGTGCCCAAACATTTTGCAAGGAGGGCCAGATTTGTCAAGGTGAAAATGTGTGGGGGTGAACCATTCAGCAGCCTTTGGCCCCTGGGCCAGACTTTGGACAAGTCTGTATAACATGCAAGGAGGCAGGGAGGACGGTGCAACAATGGAGCTGGGCCCGGGTTGGTTGGATAGGTGGCTGGTGGGGTGGACAGAGGCTGGGAGGGCAGGCAAACCGTAAAGCTGCAAGCTGACGCCTCTGTCTGGTATGGGGAGGGGCCAGCTGGCAGGGATGCGTGACAGGCTGAGCCGGTGACGAAAAGAGGCTGTGGGCCACTTAAAATCTGAAAACGGGCCGCATTTGGCCCCCGGATATGCCTGTCTTAAGCAGTGTGAGAAAGTTCTCGGCATAAAGTCTTTTGTTACAGAACATTAACGTGCTTATCAGTTTAAACACTTTTAAAGGTAAAGGTCCCCCCCCCCCCCGCAATGGGGGGCAAGTCACGTCCAACTCTAGAGGCGGTGCTCATCTCTGTTTCCAAGCCAAAGAGACAGTGTTGTGCAAGTCTGTGGCCACGTGGCTGGCATGGGTGAACGCATTTCTGTGCCCAGAATATTTTCCTTGTTAACTTCCGTCAACGGAACATGAGGCTTGTAAAGGTTTGTCAAGGATGTTACTTCTCAAGGGGTAAAGCATTTCAGTATCCTTCTCTTGTTTTCCCCGCTCTGCCTGCTTTTCGACAGCGCATGGACCTGGGAGAGTGTACAAAAATCCATGACTTGGCGCTAAGGGCGGATTACGAAATTGCCAGTAAAGAAAGGGACCTGTTCTTTGAGCTTGATGTGAGTAGCTTACAACTCTTGACGTACTTGCATGTTTTAAGAGTCCTTCCTTACCTAGCCTTGCTGCATCAAAGATGAAAACCAGTGCACTCTTAAATTTACTAGCCATATGTCATTCCTCCTTCTACCCCAGCCCTGTGGCAAATGGTGACAAGTGGAGAGACTTGACTGTGTGTTAGAATTTAATGAGGAGTTTCATCTCAGTGGCCACTCGACACATAACAATATATGAGAGTTCCAGAGAATCCTGGCTTATTAATCATGGCACAGAGAATTGGTTCCCGCTGTCCCCTCCCATGAACGCAGGCAGTTAAATTAACTACGGTTCAGTGCTTATCGTGTTTACTAAAGCGGGGTATGTGGGATTTTGTCACTCTCCTACGTTTATAGTTGTAAACTATGGGTGCTCTTGGTTTCTGATTCTTACTTGATATTGACAAGCCACGATACAGTGAATTAGTAAATCTTAATTGGTGGTGGGCTTAGTTGTTCCTGCTCATTTGAGATTCCAACCAGTATTGAATTGGTACATACAGCAGCTTTTTTTTGCAGTGGTAGCTGCTTAGCTATGTTTTGGCATGGGTAGTAAAAGAGTTTTGTATCACTTTTAAGAGTGGCAGATTTATTAGAATTTTAATCCATAAAAGCTCACATTAAAATGAATTTGTTGAACTTAACGGTGAGAATTCTTTTGCTGTTCGATTATGCTAAATTTTACAAGAGCACAGAATGTTCAGGTTTTTTTATATTTGTGTATTGGCAGTATGTACTAAACTTGGGCACCTGTTTAAAATTTGCTTTTTAAATGCACTATATATAATGGATATTTGTGAGAATTTACCAATACTGTGTCATTTGGTCTTACAAGATGGTATGAATATTTGATAAGATTAAAAGTTGCTGTGATAGAAGTGCTCTGCAACATTCCTGTTTTGTCGTATTCTAGTGTTGCTCTCAGTCCGCTGTGGTCATACATAGTAAAATTCTTGCCCCCTTTGCTTTTCCTACATCCTTATTTGTGAGGCACTCACGTGCTCTGCAGTAGAGATGGGCACAAACATCAGGTGGATGCCCACATGGAGGCAGTCACCTCTCCGGTTCCACCTCCTCAGTGCACTTGTGTCTTCATGAATGCCCACCAGAAAGGGCAGGCATTGAGCTATGGAACCATTGTGTGCCCATACCGGCAGTTCGTGCCCATCTCTAGTCTGCATCTGTCCAAAATGAGCCTGTTCTCTTGAGGACTTTCTGCTGCCCTTTCCCCAAGGCTGTTTTCTACCGGGAAGGTCTTGAATGAACATGCCTATAGGGAAGGGCACACAGAGCCACAACTTGGTCTCTTTGGATGTGCGCAGGCCATGAACCACTTGGAGTCTTTCATTGCCGAGTGCGACAGAAGAACCGAACTGGCTAAAAAACGGCTCGCAGAGACCCAGGAGGAGATCAGCGCGGAAGTGGCGGCAAAGGTATTTAAGTCAGTTTAAAACGCTTGGTTCTGAGCTCTCAAGATCCTTAAATTGCCAGTGGCGAAGGACTGTGGGAGTTGCAGTCCAAAACATCTGGAGGGCCGAAGTTTGGAATCACCTTTCTCTTGAATCATCGTTTTGAAAACCATGTTGTGTATCCAGGGGAAAGACTCCCAAGTGTTAAAAGATGGTCACAACTAACCACTGTCTCCTCCTCCAGGCAGAAAAGGTTCATGAACTGAACGAAGACATTGGGAAACTCCTGGCTAAAGCTGAGCAGCTGGGCGCAGAAGGAAATGTGGACGAATCCCAGAAAATACTGATGGAAGTTGAGAAAGTCCGAGCCAAAAAGAAAGAAGCTGAGGTTTGTTTTGCTGACAGAGCCTTTCAGTTTGCTATATGGAATTGGGATTTACTTCCTGTGTTTCTGTTTGGATTTTTTTTTCGGAGTTGAGTGTCATTTGATACTGCTTCATTTTTTTGTTTGTTTTGTATTCATTGATAACTTTTAGTATTGCACACCGTTGTTACTTAAATACTGTCTTTTGGTATCTATAAACAGCCTGGTGCCCTTTTAAAGGAGAACGGCTGGTTAAAAATATTTTAAATAAATATTTTTTTAAATCAATATTAGGTCAGAACAGCAAAAAGCTACAGCAGAAAGGAAAAATACAGCAAAGCAAAATACAGAGTTGTCCCAAAGGAGGGTATTGGTGAAGAGATCTTGGTTACCCTGCATTTCTGGTGGTTGACAGCATCTGATTATTTCTGCCCCCTTGTCTGTGTGAAATCCAGAGTTGATCAGATCTCTGAGCATAAACTGTTTTATTGAATGATGATAAATTGCCTGTGCATTTTAGTAATTCAACAGCCAGAGATGTATATAACTATTTGGGCCAATTATTTAGATTCCTTCCAGTGTTTCCAGTAGGCAAATACAGTGGTACCTTGTATAAAGGAATCAATTTGTTCCAAATGAAATAATGTTAAGCAACTTTTCCTTTATGCAAATTTCCCATAGGAATGCATTGAAAATGGAGTAATCCCTCATCACAGCCATTTTTATGTTGGACGGATTTTCCCCATAGGCGATTCTGTTCAGCAAATTTCCCCTCTCTCCAGAATTTTTTATGTTATACAGATTTTATGTTACACAAACAGTTTGTATACGAGGGTCCACTCTACCCAGTTAGTTGGTAGTTAATTGGAAGAGATTTGTGATTGGGGGTAGTGTAAGAGGCGCATGCCGCGAGAAGGTTTGATGCCGAGGTCTCTCTGCCCTTCTCCCGCAGGAAGAATACCGCAATTCCATGCCGGCATCCAGTTTCCAGCAACAGAAGCTGCGGGTCTGCGAGGTCTGCTCCGCCTACCTTGGCCTCCACGACAACGATCGCCGGCTGGCGGATCACTTTGGAGGCAAACTGCATCTGGGGTTCATCCAAATCCGCGAGAAGCTGGAGCAGTTGCAGGTGAGGGCCGAAAGCGTCAGCAGCCGCCGGGCTCCTCCCGTTCACGTCGACGGCCCGAGATTCCGTTCCCAGCATCCCCACTGAGTTGGAAGGGGCTCAGCAGGGCCTGGAGGAGGCGCCTCAAAACGGTGGAGAGATCCTGCCGATCCAAAAGATGCTCCTGGGATGGAAACATTAAGAGTGTGAACTGGGTTTAGGCAGTGCCCTCCAGGGTGGATTTGATTTATTTTTTTAAATGGAATATTTAAATTGAACCATTGATTGTTTTTTTTAAAAAATTAAATGTGATTTGTGTCAATTTGTGTGTGTGTGTGTGTGTGTGTGTGTGTGTGTGTGTGTGTGTGTGTGTGTGTGTGTGTGTGTGTGTGTGTGTGTGTGTGTGTGTGTGTGTAAATCATGCTGCCACAGAGGGTAGTGGAGTCTCCTCCTTTGGAGGTTTTTAAGCAGAGGCTGGATGGCCATCTGTCGGAAATACTGTGAGGGAGGTTCCTGCATGGCAGGGGGTTGGATTAGAGGTCTCTTCCAACTCTATGATTCTATGATTTGTTTTTATCCACCCTGATTAGCTCTCTGTGTACGTACCTCTGTGTTTCTCTCCATGCTTAAATCAGTCTATGGATGATTAGATCTCTTCGGGGGGGGGGGGGAAGGCAGTATATTAGTTAATTAATTCTAAATAATCATTAATTTGGTGGGTTTGTTGGTTCTAGGAGCCTCGTGGCACAGTGGTTAAATGCCTGTACTACTGGTGAAACTGTGCTCACGACCTGGGGTTCAATCCCAGGTAGCAGGCTCATGGTTGACTTAGCCTTCCATCCTTCCAAGGTCGGTAAAATGAGTCCCCAGCTTGCTGGGGGGTGGGCAATGTGTAGCCTGCACACTAATAAAAAACTGAAGTGTTATGGGGTGCTATATAAGCAGAACTCTTATTAGTTGATGTGTGACTTCATTATACCTTGTACTTGGTAGTCCGTGAGGCAGAGGAAACGCTTTGTCTGTAGCAAGATGGGAGTTGATTTTGTTGACTGAAGCTGTATCGAATGTTGTGTCTGCTTTCCTTCTGCACATATATTTTTGATACTGTTAACAGCTGAAGGCTAACAGAGCCCTCTGGTAAAAGGACTGCATGCCATATTCCTCATGTATAGTTTTAGAAGAGGTCGCCGCGCTAGACTAGGATACCATATCAGGCAAAAACAAGAGCAAATCAAAAAATAAAGAAGATAAAAAAACATTGTGGCACCTTGAAAACTAACTGCTCCATTTTAATCGGGGCTTTCCTAGACTAGTCTTTAAGGTGTCACAATGTTTTAATCTTTGCTACTGTTATTTTTGCTGGGAAGAAAATGTTTCCTGTGCTCGGTTTGTAAATTTTCAGAAGGAAATGATGTGGAAGGATTTTTTGTTTGTTTGTTTTTGGCAGATCGATCTGATGGAAAGCTGTTGGTGCCGCCTTCCTGATGCCAACCACACAGGCTGGCTAATAACAGCTTTAATAATAGCTTGAACAAATGGGATTTGGCTTTCGAGGGGGAAACGAGCAAGAACAAATTAGGTAGCACTGTAATCTTATTTATCCAGCCAACACGGGGAAAGGCTGCTCTTGCCAACTGCAATGGAATTTGATTGCTATTGGTACATTTGTGCCTTTTAATTTCTTCCTTAGCGTAGGTACAGGTTTAGGGAAACTTTACCACATAGGTCAGGGTTCTTGTGCTGTACGAGAGAACCACAGTTGACACAATTTCCCGTCTAATCCTAGAAAACCGTCGCAGAAAAACAGGAGAAACGGAATCAGGACCGGCTAAGACGGAGAGAAGAGAGGGAACGAGAAGACCGTCTGCGGCAACGGTGAGTCTGTCTGAGCGAATGTGGCAAAAGAGGCGCGTGAATCCAGAGGTTGAGGGTCCGTTGTGGCTCCGTGGATTTCTTTTAACATGATGGCTTTTTCTTCTTTCCAGGTCTGCCTCAAGAAATAGAGACCGCAGGAGGTACGTGTTCTTGGGGGGTGGGGGTGGGGAGAGGTTGGGATCATGGCGCATTGATTGTCAGTTTGTTGCCGTTCCCTCTGTTGCCAATCCCATGTTAGGGATTATCAAAAAGGGGATTGAAAATAAAACAACCAACGTTATAATGGCACTGTAGCAAAGCTACAAGGTCTCTTAGTGGCCTCAGACAGGGGCCCTTCATGCTGAGAAAACTCCGCCAAGATAGCTGCAGTTCAGAATCTCCTTGAAGGCTTATTGTTCTTAGCATGGGAAACTTGAGAGCACAAGAAAGCCGCTTTGGATTGTTTTGCCCGAAAATGAAGGCTCGAGTCCCTTCTTGATCTGTGAAAGCCTTCCGTAACCGCTGAGGTTTGACCGCGTCGGCCTGTCCCGTGCGCTGCAGGTCTCGCTCCCGCGAGCGGAGGCGGAGGCGCTCCCGGTCGGCTTCCCGCGAGAAGCGGAAGTCTCGCTCCAAGTCCCGAGATCGAGAGAGGCACAGGCGCCACCGCAGCCGCTCCCGCAGCCGGGGCCACCACCGAGGATCCAGAGACGGGAGTACGAAACACAAGTAAGCCTTGCGCGGTTAATTTCGCCCTTTGGGGTGTGTGTGTTTGTGGGGGGGGGGGAAGGTCCTGTTCCCTTTGGTACAGTTGCAGAAAAGTGGTTGGGCATCGGAGGGAGGAGAATGTTCGTCAGTCCGTCAGGCGTGGGCGAAGGCCATCGGTAGGTGGGATTAGCCAGGGGTCCCTGTGATACCAACGAGCACAAATCTAGGTGATGCCTGCTGTTTCCTCACTCTTTTGCTGGAGGTCACAAAGCCAGAACACACAGATCTGAAGGGCGTGTTCCAACTTTGGCCCTCCAGATGTTTCGGACCACAACTCCCACAGTCCTTTGTCATTGGCAAGCTAAGCTTAGAATTCTGGGAGTCGTGGACCAAAACATCAAGAAGACAGAAGTTTGGTCATGCCTGGTCTCTATGAACTCCCAACAGCTGCATAGGGATCCCAGGTTTTGACCTGCAAGTCCAACTTGACTTGTCGCAAAAGGAGGACTCCATATTTCTGCACAACTGTTGGTTTCCCCCCCCCCCCCAGCTAGCTAGTTATATGGTGAATAATCAGGATAATTTGATCTGCGCAAGTCTAGCCATCTAAGAAGGCCCCAAACCACAAGGAGATAAATTACTCCCTGCTTAGGGGGAAAGACCCCCCCCCCAATTATTTCTAGGGATAGAATTTATTTGGGCACAATGCTATGTTGCTGCATGGTCACAACTGCCCCCAGCTTGACTGGGTTTGGCTTACCATTTCCCAGAATTTTACAGGACCTCTGGTTATCTGAGTTATGTGAGATACTTAAGAAGGAAAAGGCTCCGTTTCCCTGTGTACAACGGTATTATCCTGCTGTCCTTAGTACAGCTTTGCCTCACACATTTTAGCGTCCTGCAGATTTATGCCGGACTGCTCAGAACTTGGTGAGCTTAGACCTTTGTTCGGGAGTGCCTCTGGATCCATGTTTGCCATTAGACGAATGAATGAGGAGTCGAGCATTTATCCCACCTGTGCCATGTGAACACAAACGAGTATTGAAAATAAAAGGGGGGAAAACCGAACACCAGTAATGTTAGAATTGGGATGGGTGGAAACAGTTGAGTCACGGCTGAGATACTAAATTCATTTTTTAAATCTGTCTTGAACATGAACAATAAAGAAAAGAAGTTTGGACAATTAGGAAATGAGGAAGACCCTGTAATTACTATTTCTAAAGAGCAGGTAAGGGAATGCTTCAGAAAACCTCAAACTTACATTAGTCCACCCCGAACGGTTCCCTGGGGGTGGGGGAGGGAACTGGGTGTGAATGGCCCCATCTCAGGGTGGGGAGCGGAGAGGAGCAAAGCACCCACCAAGAAAGCAGACGGCTGGACCTTTCGTTTCTTCAGAAGGAAGGAGCGATTGTTTCCCACCCGCTGCTGTCCAAACCACCAGCTTCGCATAAATAAGGCTCAGTTCCCAGCCTTGGGTCCCCAGAGGGTCTTGGACTACAACTCCCAGAAGCCTCCATCACTAGCTGTGCTGGAAGGGGTTTCTGGGAGTTGTAGTCTGAGAACATCGGGGGGAGGGGACCCAAGGATGGAAGATGTTGCTGTTTAGAAGGATGTGGAAATATCCATAAGACAAAAGGTGTGTTAAAAAGATAATGCGTTCGTAGCGACATGGTTATTCCCGTCTTTGTCATCAATGTGACCTTTGTATGCCAACCCGGCGTGTTATCTTAGTGGTATTGTGTGCCGTGTGCAGTGTCCCATGCCCAAAGTAATGCGCCAGAAGGAGCAGTGGGGTGGCCTTTTGTTGCAAAAACAGCACAAGGGTGTGGGGTGGCCCCTTAAGGAACGGCGACACACATCCATCCACCTGTCTCAAAGCCTGCTAGACCTGACTCCTCTGTGTGCTCCCAGCACAAGCCATACTGAGGTCTCTCTTACTTGCAGTTCCTCATAGGTTATGAAACCTTGTTAGTCTGTGGAACTCCCTGCCACAGGACGCGGTGATGGCGTCTGGCCTGGATGCCTTCCAAAGGGGATTGGACAGATTCCTGGAGGAAAAGTCCATCCCAGGTGATGAGCAATGGATGCTAAGGAGGACCCGGTGGCACAGTGGTTAAATGCCTGTGCTGCAGCTAAAACTGGTCTCACGACCTGGGGTTCAATCCCAGGGAGCAGGCTCAAGGTTCACTCCGCCTTCCATCCTTCCGAGGTCGGTAAAATGAGTACCCAGCTTGCTGGGAGGGCAATGTGTAGCCTGCACACTGTAATTAAATTTGTAAACCACCCAGAGACTACTTAAAGTGGTGTGGGGTGGTATATAAGCAGAACACTTTGCGTTGCTTTAGCTCGTATGCCAGCCACTACCCAGAGGTCTCTGGGCGGCTCACAATCAAAAATAGTAAAAACAAATATGCCCAGGGAGGCTCGGAAAACAGCGACCTGTAACCGAGCCTTCTCTGTGGCTGGTCCTGTGCTTTGGAACCATCTCCCGAGTGAGTTGCGCCTTGCACAGTCCCTGCCAGCCTTCAAAAAAGCCTTAAAGACCTAGCTTTTTTGTGAGGCATTTGGCAACCGTTAACCCTTTCCCCCCCGCCGCCACTTGCCAGTGATTTTTATTGTCATTTTATCATGATGTCTATATTATTACTATTACTATTATTATTACTATTATTTTTGTTTTTTTATTTTCATTATTGCGGTTATACTATTGTTTAGTTTTTATTATCGTTGTTTGTAATTGGAAACCGCCCAGAGTTCCTATTGGAAGATGGGTGGTATATAAATATTAAAATAAATAAATACAATAAATTAAAACACAACACTAACATTGTCACCAAGACCCACAACAATCAGTTTAAAAACTTCTGGAATATGCAGGTGGCGAAGCCACAAGTAGGTATCTCCTCCTTGACTGGCTTTCCCCCCTCTTGTGTGGTGGCTCTGCCAGCTTCCTCCCCAAGGGGGAAAAACCAAACAATTAAAAAGAAGGCAGGCAGGTAGCAGGAAATATTTATTTAGACCTAGCGAATTCTGAGAGTTTTCGTCCAAACAAGTAACATGGTCAGCTTTGCCAAAGGCCACTTGATGCCTGGAATAATTGTTTGCAGCAGTGTAAGCTCAGTTATTCTTGAGGCCTTGCCTTGTAAGCAAGCATTAGGCGACAAAACCAGAAATATTCTGTCTCTGTGCTACATCGTGCAGGCTTGTTGTATTTGGGGAAGAACATCTAAAAGCAGGAAGCAGGACAGACTGTGAGATAAAAATGGGTGTCGCTGGAAGGTAAGCTTTTAGAAATGCCATGATCTGCCAGCGGAGAAGCAAGAGGGCTCGCTCTGTTCTTTGGGGGTAATACGAAAAGCTTCTGTGGCTAGCGAGGAGCCTAACTTAATGCCGGTTCAGTCCTGATGCTGCTAACCGACATCTGCGTTTTGAAAGAGCTCCAGTGTCGGGATGGACTGGAACCACTTATGCTCTTCCTCAAGAACCTGAGCGGCACTGCGTGCTTCTCTGACCATTTTTTTTCTCTGGGGCAGCTCTAGGAAATGATTTGGGCGTCCCCGGGCTTGGGAGTAAACACCCAAACAATTGTAGGTAGACTGTGAACTATATTTCCAGGTGGGGGCGGCCATCGCAAAAGCTGTGAGCCTCCTTGGTTGTTTCTTCGGGGCGGGGGGGTTACTAGCTGCAGAGGATATTTGGGGCAGAGGAATGGTTTTGGTCGAAAATTGACAGAGTAAAAGTAAACCCTTGAGGGTTCTCCAGGCAACGCAAAATACCTTCGTGGTGCTCTGAGATGGAGATGTGAAAACTGCTTCTCCCCCTTCCCTGCCATCAGAGACAGGACAAGGCAGAATGTTTGCACAGGAGTTCTTGTCTCTTTGTGGAATAACGAGGGGCAGACAAACAGGCAAGGAAAAACCCGCCGCCAGTTATTACTTGGTGCAAAAATGCCACATTTATTTCAGTCTTGCACAAGAAGCGCACAACACGAAATCTCTCTTGCTCGGTTGAAGGAAGGAAGTGCTTGAATCCTTGTCAGGGGACGGACCGTATCTATCTTGGCTATGCAGATCTGGTGTCATGTCATCTGGGCAACATCCGTCAGATTTCTAGTCCTCATTGATCTCTAGGCAGGGCTGCACCTCTGTGTGGACCGAGCATTTATCTTCCTTATCGGACAACCCTGGAGCGTGGGCGTTCTCGCTGTTGCCAATCCATGTCCCCGACCCTGTTTGAAGGGGGGGAGGGGAATGGCCCGGTAATTCCAGAGCTTCTGCCCTTAATCCGATTTTTCATAGACCCTTGATAGTACGGTTTGGTTTCCTCTCCAGGTCCTCTCGAGATCGGTCTTCCAGGGAGAAATCACGCGAGCGGGAGAGGAAGGAGAAGCCCTCTTCGGAAAGACGCCACGACGCCACCAACGGAAAATCCCGTTCAAAGAGGTCGGAAGAGAGGGAGGCCGGCGAGATCTAAGCTCAGCAGCAGCGATCCGTAACTGTTCTGTACATAGTCTCGAGAACCGTTTGACCCAATCCAAATTTTCTCATTCGTATTAACTGAATACAGCACACCCTTTTTTGTAGTTCTGGGTTTCTATTGGTTCTGCAAGTCACGAAGCTGGTCGTGTAAACATGCCCTGCCAATTAACTGAGTACTTTGTTTTTAAATCGGAACAGGCAGACGCAGCCTCCAGCCGTTGGGCCTAGATGATTGACTTAAGCATATTGCAACGGTCTGGAAATGAGCCCTAGGAACGGGATTTGAATCTACTCTTTAAGAAACAACAGCTACAACCTTCACGCCCCATCTACGTACTTCTAAAACAGTGGTGGTGAACCTTCAGCCCTCCAGATGTTTTGGGCCACGACTCCCAGAATTCCAAGCCTGTACTGCGAATGACAAAGGACCGTGGGAGTTGTGGTCTAAAACATCTGGAGTGCCAAAGGTTCGCCGTCGCTGTTATAAAACATAAACTGGCACTTCGGCCCTTGAATAACCCCGTGACCCTAACTCTCAGTAGGGCAAGTGTAAACCTAAAAAGAAAACGTTCCCCATTTTGGGGGAGCCAGTGAGATCCATCAATTCTAGGTGTACAGGGTAGCAGGAATCGCGGCCGCAAGATCGTTTTATGTTTGCTGTTTGCAACCGAGCAATTTGATCCTCGACAAGGACCTCCCTCCCTCCCCCTTTGCCTTTGAGGAGTTTTGGTCTAAGACGTTACAAAGGTGTCGGTAAAATGCTGTTCTTTTCGCCCGTCCGATTCACATTAAAGGCTTATCTTTGTGGCTTGGCGTGGACCGCACTCTGTTCTAGCGCCCTCGTTAATGCTTTTAATTTACTGGACTTGCCTTTTTTTGGGAAAAAAAAAACGTCTGTTCTGACGCGTCTTTTCTCTGCCGCCTTCCATCCTTCCGAGGTCGATAAAATGAGTACCCGGCTTGCATGGGGGGTGGTGGGGGTGGCAATGGATGCTAAGGAGGACCCGGTTCCTTTCCTCCCAAAGCTTACAGGGAAATCAAATCGGTGACTCGGGAGCCAAAGTGATTGCTGACGCCATTCGTACCAACGCCCCCAAGTTGCGTGGTGAAGATGCGGGACCTTCGTGGTTCCACACTCGGGGTGTTTATTTGGTGGCGCCACCACCACTGCCGCCATTGAAGTCCGAGTGCAAAGGGAACGTGCTAAAAAGAAGATGCTATCAAGCTGCAAGGGACAGAAGTCGCCAAGAGGCTTGGGCTGAAGATATCTTGGGAAGAGCCCCCCCCCCCCCCCAGCAAGGCTTGCTTGGATGATCCAAGGACCTTCACGGGCAGCTAAAGTGTGGACTGTGTCCTATCTTAAGAGGAAGGCACTGGTTAATCTGTGAACGGCGAAGACAAGTAGGAAGGGAACTCGCAGACGACGTTACCAAGAAAGACGACGGAAAAGGTATTTATTGATGAAACGCAGGAATGTATTCTGAATGGCTCTGGAAAAAAACTGTACAGACAGATAGGTGGACTGAGGCACCCTTGAGTTGGAACTAATTCCGCGGCTAACTCTTACTGGTGTTACAGGATGGGACCCACAGAACATTTCCATCTAGCTTCTGAAAAGGAAGTAACTTATATAAAGGCAGCCTAGGAGTAGTAGATGTTTACGGCCAGGCATTGAGGACGGTTGATCAAATCTATTTCAGTCTCGCGTGGCATTTCTTCTAGACAAACTCTTTCAAATGACAAAAACGTTGTTCAGAAAATTAAAAAAAATAGATTAAACCTGCCTTTGCTGCCAGGACATGTGTGAAATATCAGCTGTTTTGTGAAAAACAAGGATTGTGTTTCCTCAAGCTTATTTTATATTAAGAGGAAACCATTGTGAATGCACCCAATAGAGGGAGAAGGTAAATGGGAGATTTATTTGCCTTGAAAGAAAGAAAGGCTCTCAGGAATAATCAGGAGCTTCACCAGTTTTAGCTAGCTAGCAGTTTGCTGTGAACTCAGCACTGAATCTTAGATTGGAGACGCAAACTAGTACACGTGTTAATTTATCCAGAATTATCTTTTGTAACAATTCTGGATCCATGTTTACATCAAACAAGCTGGACATATCGGTCTGGTTTCTCACGAAACAACTTCTTTCTGACGGATTGTAAATAAGCGTTCCCTGCACGTCTTTGTCCTGCTAGAGGCATTGAAATCTGTGGCACCCCAGGACCCTCAGCGCCCGGGCTTCCGAGTATCGATCAAGGGCCATCGGCTTTGGCTTTGTTTCAAAGCCATTCCGACTCCCAGTGACTGGTTACAGCCAATGGGTTTAGAGGTTCCTGGCATCCCGGAGAGGACCCCGTACGCTATTCCTTGCTGTCCCGCCTGCCTTGCTACAAGGTAGGTCCCATCAGACAAACAGGCGTGCGTTAAATCTTCTCGGCTGCTCTCTGCTCCCCAAGATTTCGCGCCAGGAGATGTCGTGGCGTCTCAGAAGTCATTGTCGCTCTCCTCGAGGGGTTCGGGTTTCCTGACCCTCCGGCTGGCCTTGTTGGGAGAGATGACCATGCTGTCGTCTTCCAAGTCATCGTCGTCATCCTCATCTTCATCATCCAGATCTATTTCGCTGTCGTCGGAGTCTTCCTGCGGGAAGAGCATGATGCAGCTGGGTTAAAACCAACCGACACACAACCCGCCCAACCAAACCCCCAAACGAGGCTGATAATAATTACTGTATATACTCGAATATAAGCCTAGTTTTTCAGACCTAATTTTGGGCTGAAAAAAGGGGCCCTCGGCTTATATTCGGGTCAATACTTTTAGCCACTGAGGCAAGTGCTTGGGTCGGTGGCTAAAAGTCATTTTAAACATTGTGTGCCACTTCTCATGTCCCCCCCTCTGCATCACAGGGGAGCGGCGCGCGATGTTTAAAATGACTTTCAGCCACTGACCCAAGCACTTACATGACTGGCTAAAAGTCATTTTAAACATCAGACACCACTCCCCCAGCTCACAAAGGAAGAGCTGCCAGGCCCTGCTGCATTTCCCACCCTAGACTTATACTTGAGTCGATACGTTTCCCCAGTTTTGGGGGGTTAAATTAGGGGCCTCGACTTATACTCTGGTCGACTTATACTTGAGTAGATACGGTATATGTGGCTAATCATAGCCCTCAGTGACAGAGAGAGACAATCTGTTTCTGAGGGCTAAGATCATCCATATATAATTAAAACACTGATCAAAGGCAATACCGTTAAAGAGAACTCAGTGAATCACATCAGTTTTAACTATGCATCCTCTTGTAGAGCTCCGGTGGGTGATGTTACTTGTGGTGGACAAGCATTGCTAATTAAAAGGCTCCTTTTCAACTGGACATATAAGACTCGGTGTCATTGTGTGTGAGTCATGCACCCCCCAAAACGAAATAACTCTTTAATTAGTGTAGCAGTTGGCTGGCAGCAGTGGCATCATTCCCAGCATACCAGTGGAGCTCCAATGGAGGATAGAGGCCATTACATCCACATTTGAGGTGAAATAAAACAATGATTGTGGAATAAGCTGCAGCGTTTCGAATCCAAGGTACAACAGAACTTTCTCACACAGCGTCTTGAGGACAGGAAGTGTTCCACAGGGAGACACAATGGGAAAGGGAAGAACAGAGAAAATAACGTGGGTCCAGCAGCTGTCAGGGTCAAAGACATTTTATTTCTTCCCTGGCTCCCACAAAGCAGCCTTTCAGAATGCAACAACTGATCTTGAAGCATGGATTTCCTAAGGCCACTTGGAGTCATCAAATGAATAGTCCAGCAATGGCGAACCTATGGCACGGGTGCCAAAGGTGGCCCTCGGAGCCCTTTCTGTGGGCACCCAACCTCACCCCTTCATAGCCACCTGTATACAGGTTAAACTACTGTATTGGCACTTTGCAAAAACAGTGGGTTTTGAATCGCAGTTTGGGCACTCGGTCTCTCAAAGGTTCGCCATCACTGGAATAGTCTGAAGCTCCCTCAAGCATTGTATAAACACTTCATGAAGGACAGAGAGAACGGAAGCTTGTAAATAAAAGAATATGAAACATCGGCCCTCCTCACTCAGTTATCTACTCGGAAATGGGAAAACAAAAAGACGAAACAGCTAAAGAGATTGAGTTCACCAGGAGTGATTTATAACTTATTCCGGTGTCCAGAAGAAGACTGGATTCTTTATGCAAGCATACTGGATGGCACTTCAATTCAAAGTGCTAAGAAATATGCAAAAAAAGAAAAAGCCCCCAAACTCTCCCACATGGCAGGGAATGTCTACCGTGGAGCAAATATATATGACCCTTTGTATGTCATCACACAGGTAAACAGGTACAGGTACAGCATCAGACCTTGACATGACAAAACTACAAATTGGCTCACTTCTAAACTAGAGAAACACTCAACTTCTCTAAGCATGCAAAGTATATATACTCCTCCCTTGTCCACAAACAAACTAAGCAGCATGCATTTCTGCCACAGATCCTCCAGGCCGCTCTTTTTAAGATAGGAAACATTGTCCCCAATTCCCTGGAGAGTTCCTTAAGAATGCACTCAACCCCATTTTCAAAGCTTCTGCTGGCTTGCTAAGTACGGGGCAAAAGGAGACACCAGCACCCTGCACCGTCCCCTTTGCTGCTGCAGCAGGATGAGACCACGTCAGAAGCGAGGCCAACTGAGGGCCACGAGGGGAAGGAGTGGTGAGGAAAAGCAACGTAGATCAGAGAAACACCCACCTTGATTCTGGAGGCTCTGGGTTTACTGGCCTGGGCCTGCGATGCCCTGACCTTCGGAGAGGCAGAGCGAGATGAGATGGCAGCAAGGAGACATTAAAGAACAGAAATGAAACGAGCAAAGAGAGCAGGAAGGAAGCTGCGCTACAGAAAGGTCAGGCTCTCCAAGTCAGGTGGCAAAAGGGGGGCAGCCCAGCAGCCCAACTTGGACGGTCTAATGCAGGCATGTCCAAACTTCGGCCCTTCAGATGTTTTGGACCACAACTCCCACAGTCCTTTGCCATTGGAAACACGGGCTTGGAATTCTGGGAGTTGTGGTCCAAACCATCAGGAGGGCCGAAGTTTGGGTATGCCTGGTCTAATGGAAGCAACTACTTGTGTGCAATTAAAGAAGGCAGCTTGGAACAGGGGCCTTTTCCCACGACACCTCCCAGAATCCACTGGAGAGCAATGCACTGCTGTGGCACCTCCTGGCACTGCAGGGGCCTCTCAATGGCGACTGGCCCGGCCTAACAGTGGGAAGGTGCAGGATGGAGGCAGGTTAACTGCAGCCGATTGCTTCTTAGAATCTGGAACACCCGAACTCCAAGATGCTTCAGTGCCTGGCCCCCCTGGAACACAATTTCAGCAAAGACAGATGGAACATCCTCTCTGGTACAGGGGCCTGTCTTCCAAAATGTGCCTAGTAAGACTAGTTGGATGATGATACTAAGCAAAAGGCATGTTAATCCCCCATGCCCCTATACTGCCCCACTGCCGCAGCAAAATAGGCCACAGGGAGAAACGGGAGGAGAGGAAGAGTCAACTGAGAGGAGGAAAGACTGGAGAGGGGCAGGATGGAACTCCAAGAACGAGGAAAGCCCGAACAAAGCAAAGCAAACCAGTTATGCGGAAACAAGACTTTCTACTGTGGGATGAGGAATGTCACCATCGCCAGCTACTTACGTCATCCTCCGTGTCTCCTCCTTGCATCGTTCCGACAATCCGTTTGCTAGGCCTCCCTGGTGGAGAGAGAGAAACAGGACTCATCAGGACAGGGCTGCCCAGGCAGAGAGAGAGAGAGAGAGAGAGAGGAGGCAAGATTTTCCTAGCGAGCCTTAATTCGTATGAGCTGATCCACAAGGAGAGCTCTCAAGACTTGGCTGCTTCATGCCGAAAATGAACAGTCAGAAAGGAAGCTAGGGGTACTGAGCAGTTTCCATGGATGAGCCCGGCCGGGAGGGGGGGGGAGATTTCTGTGACATGGCACACGGCCTTTCTTGCCATGTCCTATTCCACTTGTAAGTTCAAACAGGAGGAGGTGGCTTTTCTCTCGCTCTCGCTCTCAAGCACCACGCGATGGGAAATTACTCGGGGAAAGAGACCCAGGAGTAGGTACCTTGCATCAACATCTCCATGGCCGTATGCTGCTTCATGAGCTGCCTGCCTTCCATTTCACTGTCCGACCCCTCGTCCTCATGGATCTCAATGTCGGAGTCATCATTATCTAGATAAAAACAAGAAGAGGCAGAAGAAGAAATGACTTATCGTGGAAAGGTGCTCAGGGTGTCAGCTCCACTCAACGATGCTCTTTGCTGCAACGTAAGGAACCCTTTTGAGCCGGGGTGAAAGTTCTGCGCATGGAAAGCGCCGCACACCTCCAGTTAGAATGAGCTCAGCACAGAGACTGGGAAAAAGAACCTCCTAGGAAGTTGCTTCCACTCATTCAGTGCTAGGATTTCCAATGGCCTGAGTCAGGATAAAACCGATTCATTCACAGGTACTGGCATAACTTTTAAAGGTCAAGGCACTCGGCTGCCTTTGTATGTCAGGAAAGCGGCACCCAACAGACTTCCCTGGTCTTATCGTGCATACACTCTTCTCCCGGTTCCAAAGCTGAACAGGAGAGGGGAAGCATCTTTTAGCCTGATGGCCAAACCGGCTCAGAAGAAGCATGTTGGGGGCCACCCTGCAAAAATGCATCTTGCCCCACCCCCAACCCAACATCCTGGCTCCCCCACTCTTTCATAATATGTGCCCATCCATTCTTTCTCTCTTAAACACGGGTACGTGTTAGATCACTTGCACCGTTAACTCCTCTTATCGTGCCAGCTGGCTATGTAGCAAGAACAACCAGTGGTAGGTTTTGGAAGGTGCTATGCCTGTGCCATCAGGCTGACCTATGAAAATCCATCCAGCTGGTTCCTATGAGTTGGCTTGAGCCTTGAAAACAGACTTTTGGAACATGCCAGAAGCTGTCCTCGAACCTATCTCCTGCACTTAAAAGGCACTTAATGATTTTCACACTTTCTTCAAAATGCAGTGAGGGGGCTCGGCAAATCAGGGGCCCATCAAGATGCACAACAGTACCCCCTGGATACCATGGCTCCGTATGGTATTTTAAAGAATGCTTTAAAAGCTAAACTGTGCAAGAGATACATACAGGGTTTCAGAATGCTTTCTTATGACAAAAGCATCTCAGGCATTTTTGCTGGGCTGGTGAGTTGAGTATTATGAGGACAAAAAAGCATCCAAAATGACTGAGAAGCAGGGGATCTTCTTCTTTATGGGAAAAACCAGCACATTCCTGATTTAGGAAATGTTGTGGGCATTTAAGGATCCTAAAACTGTAGCTGGGTGACAAAAAGGCGTCTCTCTTGCTTTTTAAATGTCTTATATTAATTTGAAGCTGTTAACAGCTCTAAGAAAGATGCCAACAAACGGGAGCAAGCAGGAAAAACTTAGTTGTTAGAGCAGTACAGAAATGGGACCAATGACCTGATGAGTTCTCTATCACGAGGCATTCAAGAGAAACTGCCTCGAATGGCGGGTTGGAGTGGATGGCCTTGTAAATCCCTTCCAGCTCAGTCATTCTTTGGTTCACCGATCTGGCGGTTCCCAGAAGAGGTGTTACAGTTTGTTGAGGTTATCAGGAGTTTTCTGTGAAAACCGGCAAGCGCTAATAGTTCCCGCAGTGCCCTGGGGGCAGCAGACAGCGGCCGTGAAGAGATGCCAGTGTCCTCCGTGGTAAGGAGGAAGGGATTTTAACTCCATCAGCCTCGACATGTCACCCATCAATGTAATAAGGAACAACAGGCCAGACAGCGCCTGTACTGGAGAGCTTGACTGGACCCTGCTACAACGATAAGCGATGGTTTCCACTGAATAGCAAGAGACAACACTTCCGTTCCATGCACAATGACGACCCCCCCAAAATGTGCTTACCGTTATATATAAGTTAAATGCAGTGCTAGTAGGTCGGGATGAAAACAGAGGTTTAAAGTTTGTATATTTTTAACCGTTTAAAGTAGCCTTGTTTTGCAAATGTTCCGGCCGGCAGGCAGACCTTGGAAACCAAGCAGGGCCAGAGCTCCGCAAACATGTGAGGCTGTTTGCTGGGGGTGAAGCCGAGAAAAAGGTGGAGCCGGGAAATGGCATCATTAAGCTTTTACCTGTGTTCTGCTACGTCTCTATTTCCCAGTTGTCAAAAGATCAGATCATGCTCTTGCAGCAGCAGGTCAAAAAAAAAAAAAAACCCACTGCTTGGATATACAGTGTTTTAATCTCAATTTCCCGGACTTTCACTGAGCATTTTCCCTGACTTTCCAGAAAGTGGCAGCCCCGAAGGAGAAATTCTCCCAAGTGACTCACAAGGGACAACCTCGTGGCTTCTTCCCTGCCGTGATGGTTAAATGCACATGCAGATCAGCAGAAATCACCAGGGCGAGTCGCTCGAGGGCCCTCGACTGACGTCTTAGCTTAGAATGAGTCAAACCTGAAATGTCAATACTGTTGGCAGCCATTCAGGAATCCATTATTCCTTTTAACCTGCCACTAACTTTAAAAAAACAAAGCCAATGATGTTCCAAATGTGTTTGAACATTCAGCTCTGCCCACATGGAAGATTTCAGTGATTTATAGCACACTGAGTATTACTCAAGAGGGGCGCGATCAGGAGATAGAAGAGAGAAGGAAACATGTATAATAAAAAGTGTTCAGTTACTCAACTGCCTTTTAATTCAGGAATGTTAAGTCTCACTCTGGCTTCTGTACAATTCTGGTCACCGCATCTCAAAAAAGACATAGTGGAACTGGAAAAGGTGCAGAAGAGAGCGACTAAAATGATTACTGGGCTGGGGGACCTCCCTTATGAGGAAAGGCTAAAACATTTGGGGCTCTTTAGTCTGGGGAAAAGGTGCCTGAGGGGGATAGGATTGAGACGTACAAAATAATGCAGGGCGTGGGTCAAGTGGAGAGAGGGAAGCTCTTCTCCCTCTCACAAAATACCAGAACGAGGGGACATCCACTCAAATTGAGGGCTGGGAGAGTAAGAACAGACTAAAGAAAATATTTTTTTCACCCAGCGCGTTGTTAGCCTGTGGAACTCCCTGCCACAGGAGGTGGTGATGACATCTGGCCTGGATGCCTTCAAAAGGGGATTGGACAGATTCCTGGAGGAAAAGTCCATCCCAGGTGACAAACCATGATGGAGATTAGCAAACTGATTAGCAAACCGTTGAGTGGGCATGGACTATGCCCCTTTGTTTGGAGAGATGGGCCTGAAAACCAACCCTGGACTCGGACGCAGTTTTAACACCAGCCCTGCCTCCTACTCCATCAGAACAGTGCCTGGCTAATATAATCTGGCCACGAAGAACCTCAACGCCTGACAGACTACATCTTTTGCCAAGGCTGTATTTTGGTACAATGCTTTGAGAATGATGGCTTGCCACTGGAAGCTCAGCTTGCTTTCACCTAGCCTATTTTTGCACCTGTCTGAAGAAGCAAGAGATACATTTCTCTCTACTTAGGAGGGGCTGCCACTATCTACAGATTTCCTGTCCAGCTGCTCCACCTGGACAGGTGAGATAGCATGTGGCTCCTTCTATGAGAGCTGGGGTGTGGTGGCTCAGTGGACTAAAGTACCAAAAACTGTGGGCTGCAAAGTCAGCAGCTCGGCGGTTCAAATCCCAGATGCCACGCCAGCAGAGTGAGCTCCTGCTGATAACCCCACCTCCTGCCAACCTAGCAGTTCGAAAGCATGAAAATGCAAGTAGATAAATAGGTACCGCCGTAAAAAGCAGGAAGGTAAAACAGTGTTTGCTTGCAGCTACGCCGGCCACGTGGCCATGGACTTGCACAACACCAGCTCTTTTGGCTTGAATATGGAGATGAGAGCTGGACACGACTAGCACACATGTGCAGGGGGAACCTTTACCTTTTACCTTCTATCAGACCCATTACCCTTTGCCTCCTCGCTGTTCAGAACTGTCCATGCCAACGGACATTCGCTTAGTTGCATTAGGGAGGTATGAGGTTATAATGCTCCCTGATTAACCTGGATGGGGAATCCCATTGGCTCTCTCACTTCTCTCTAATGTGCTCCTTCTACATACTCATGATATCACTTTGTTCAAATAAGCGGCTATTTGTAATCGTTTATTCTTCTGTCTTCTGTTTATTGCTCCTTTTATATTACAACAATTTAATTATAAAACAATGTTTAGAATTATAAATTGCCCTGACGGAGCTGGCATAAAAGTTGTATATAAGTGTAACAAATCACCAATTCCCCATTGAGAGAGTACTTCAAGACAAACCCAACACAGTATGTTTCCATGTTCGAGACTGTGTTTTTTGTCTAAAATTGTTAGACTAAAAATTGAGGGTCATCTTATACATGGAAGTAAGCCAAGGAGAAAACTGTGGAGTTGCGAAAGAGTAACTTTGGGTTGGAATAGCGGGGGGCTTCTTATACATGGGGGTGTCTTACAGATGGAAAAACACAGTATATTTTTAATGATATCACCCAACATTTTCTGGAAGCAAGTCCAATACCTAAGGATTCTTATAATATCAACATTGCATGGGAAAGCGTATTATCTTACAACCCCAAAGCTCCGTGGCACTCATTCTAGGGCAGGCATGTCCAAACTTCGGCCCTCCTGATGTTTCGGACCACAACTCCCAGAATTCTAAGCTTAGATTGCCAATGGCAAAGGACTGTGGGAGTTGCTATCCAAAACATCTGGAGGGCCAGAGTTTGGAACATGCCTGTTCTAAGGGCAGGCATGCGGATCTGATACTTTGCCACTTAAAAGAAGTGTTTTTTTATTTTTCATCTGCTCTTCATGCCAGAGCTCGCCTGTCCAGCCACTGCATTCATGCTGGAAAAAGCATGTTTTTTTAAAAAAGTAGGAGGCACTCAGGACTCTGGGGGACCACAGAACCTTTGCTTTCGGATCCTATTTGAAAAAGGTGGAGTGGCGGGAGATGGATGAAGAGAGAGACGCCCTTAGCCACCTTCTTATCTGTAGCAGGCAAGAGAGCGGCCACCCTAACCTGGAAAGGGAAACTGCCTCTGTCAATCAAACTTGGGTCTTTCAAGCACAGGTCCACCGGCGCAAAAGGTAATTAACAGAAAGCACTCACTTCCCGCCTTCAGCAACCTCTTCTCCTCCTCCTTCAGCTTGTTTTGCATCAAACGTAAGGTGTTCTCTGCTTCCTGCAAGGGAAAGAGGAAAACGCCAACATGAGAACGGCAGCTCCGCGATCGCCTTGTGAAATAATCCAAGCTCTTTCCATATGGCCACGTGGAATATATATATATATATATCCGTGGGGACCTTCCCATTGCCTTTAATGATAACGATTAGTGACACAGGCTCTTATGCTATTTTCTCCCTAAAACAACGATCGTATCAGAACCTTTTCCTTGGGTCCTTTTCCAAGGAGAAAAGGCGGAGTAAAAAGACTGAAAAATAAATAACAAAACATGACATTCACAAGCTTAAAATATATATTTTAAAAGTGACCAGTTAGTTCAGTAAAAGAACATTTGCAAAAGATAATGCAACACACACAGAGAATGGGGTGTCTCAACAGACCTCTAGATGTCACTCCTCCATCATTATGTCAAGTCCAACATCAGGGCTAGGTGTTATTCAACCCTGAGCATTTATTTCTTCTCCACATAAACTACATGGCTGTGTTGCTCCTCTGTCAGTAAGTTCCTTTGGTTTCTGAGTATTTCTCAGATCGGAAGCCAAAGGGGAAAAAAAAGTTTATCAATGAGTTCTCAGTGGTTGCATCGCCCACCTACTGGCCAAAACCCAGCTGAGAAAAAAAAATGGACTCTTTGGGGCAATCATAACATTGTGGTAGTCCAGGACATCTAGGAGGCACTGGGTTTCAAAGGCAGATTGTCACCCTCCCATTCTTTTACAGCACCTTGCTAGTTGCAACCTGATTTCCCCCCTGTAATCCCTCAGGCGATGACCGGGAGTTGTACTCTTGCAATGCTTTCAACAGAAGCTTCTCGTTCTACGAGTCCCTTTGGCATCAACTATGCCAGAGAAGATCTCATGAACTTGGAGCAATAGCGTGCCTTAACCGTTCTGAGACAAACACGGCGTCCAGGGGCGAAGAGGGAAATGCCAACTTCCTGCCAGCCAAAACTCAAAAATGTCCTGCTGGAACACGACGTCTCTTTAAGAGCCAAGAATCTTATGCTTAAGTTCCTGGCCGGGAGGGGGACGTCAACGGGGAAAGAAGTGAGATGCAAATATTTGCGCAACAATAATCAGAAAAGGAAGCAACATTTGAATGACTGACATTCAAAGGAGCCCACTAAGGAATCAAGCTCTGATGGCCTCCTCTTAACAAGAATGCGATCAATTGAGGACACCTCTGATTAAATCACACATGTTCCCATCGTAGCAGCAATTATCTCATCAGCTCTTCTATTTGTTTGCTTATTTCTCTCTCTGGACCAGGGGAAGGTACACACTGTAACAATGCAATACAAACTCATTTGCCATTCTCTCGATGTATTGCAGTCCTGTCGTACTCATTGACTTGGCTGGCTGCTCGGAAGGGGAGCCAACAGGGTCGAAGGTAAAAGAGAAACACCTAAAAGCACATTTTGGCTTATAATTGTTTATAATCTCAGGAGAGACATTTCCAACTATTAGAATGGGGACAAAGCCTTTCTAAAATGATGACAATTTTACATCTCTTAGCACCCTTGCGTTTTTTTAAAAGAAATCGTTTTTTATCAAGAAGTCCGCCTTTACCATCTAGGGATGTGTGGGGTCATAAATTCTGGTGCCACCATGAATCTTGGGAACCACCTGAAATGGTTCCACTGAAGACAAATAATTATCTGTGTTTATAAAAAGCATAAAGCCTGTAAATTTTTAACAGCTCTGTATGAATACCTGTACTGAGATGCACACGGAGACATACAAAGCTGCAGTTAGCACTTTAGATAAGGATAAAACTGCAGGCAGCAAAAGTGAGGCAGAAACTGGGCTGATGCACATGTTAAAAACTCTCACCTCAAATCTTTCCTGCTCCATTCGATGCTGGTCCTCCAGCTGCTGTTCCAAATAAGTAAGGTTGCGGAATTTCTCTAGATAATAGCTATACTGCTTTTGCAGTTCCTCCTCAATCTTTTCATATTCATCCATAAAGGCTGGGCTGGTGAGAAATGCAAGGGAGAAAGAGCAGGGGAAATTGTTACCTCGCATTCTGTGGCAGACTGAGCCAAGAGCAAGCTATTTTTTTGCTTCCATGTATTCTAAGTGCTCTTCCCCCTCCCCGTTTTAAAGGTGCCAAACATCATCATCATCATCATCATCATCATCATCATCATCATCATCATCATCATCATCATCATCATCATCATCAT
>JAHTLZ010000054.1:3607541-3622171 GCA_023846285.1 Phrynocephalus versicolor
ATCATCATCATCATCATCATCATCATCATCATCATCATCATCATCATGTGCCTTCAAATGAATTTCTACTTTTAGCAACCCTTTCCAGGATATTCTAGAGTGTACATTCACAGAAGACAGAAAAGTTGAGCCTGCAACATATTTAGATAACTTTTGGGGCATGTTCAATGCTGACTATTCTCCCTCTACTGCAGGGAGGATTAAGCATATACATCTGCGCAAACAGTAGGGACAGAACAGCTTGATGAGCTGTTACCCGTCCACCTCTCCACAGCAGCTTTTCCTTTTCCAACCGCCAGCAGAAAAGCTTCTCTGACACCATCGGGCACCCAGTGGGGATGGGGGAAGCGGATGAAAGCTGTACCCATGTGCAGGAGGCAAACGGAGTGGGGGGAGGGCACAAACAAACAAAGGAAAACAGAAAAAAACGTAAGAGAAGGAAAATAACAAGGAGCTGGCTAATAGGGATTTAAGTGAGCTTGGGACCAAGGCAGTCTTAAAGTACACACTTGGGGACACTTAAATTCATATAGGGATGTAGATATTGCCATTTGTCTGGGAAACACAGCCAATCGGTCCTGTCAGATTGTTCTTCCTGTGAAGAAGGTCATCCTGCCGGTCGCCAAGTTTTAGAAGCTAGCTGGAAGCTGCTTTAAAGAAGCAAATGGGGTAAACGGGTGGGAATTTTTGAGCAGAGCCTTACCGAACACTCTGCAGCGTCTGCAGCCGCTTCTGGTTCCGTTCGAGTTCTGCTTTTCTCTTCTCGATCTTGGCCTCCAAGCTGGCTTCGTCCGAAGCCACGTTATTCAGCATGTCTTGGGTTTTCTGGACTTGCTCCTGTAAGAAGCAGAAGGAGTTGCAATTTCTGACAGCCCCGCCAAACACCAGTTCCTCAGATCCAAGTACCCGTTTTTAGAAATGGACTGTTGTGCTCGTTTTTAAAATGGGATTTAGTATTGATTTTATTTGCAACTTTTGTTTTAATTCTTTTTAAATATTTGTATGCCTACTGTTTTTTAGCTTTCGAATGTTATTTTTTTAGTGATGTAAGCCGCCTTGGACTCTTTTAAAGGAGAAAGGTGGGATATAAAGCAAAGCAAAAACATCTGCTTATATTTAACATATAACTATGTTAAATAAATATCTGTTTCCACAGAGGCCGACGAGATGCCAGTGGGAATCCCACAAGGAGGTGGGTAGCATATAAATATGCTAAGTAATGAATAGAAATAATACATAAAAACTCTTCAGGAACCCATTAAGAACTAGAATGTTACCTAAGATACATTCTTAGTGAAGGCAGAGACTACAAAAGACCACCGTTTTTACCAGAATGTTTTTGATGGCAATTTTCATCACTTTCTCGGTCTCATTTATCTCCAGGGGTCTGGCAATCGCTTCTGTCCTCATTTCCTGAAAGACAAAAAAAAAAAAAAAAAAAAGCCCCAGAGTTGTCAAATAGAGATGGGCACGACTCAGCGAAATTTTCGTTTTTGTTTTCATTTCGTTTCGCAACGAAAACAAAAACGAAAAAATTTTCAGAAGCAAAATGACAACGGAAACGAAACGGAAAATTTTGCCGTGTTTTTCGTTTTCGTTACGGCAGACACATTGCATTGAAAAGAATGCTAACGAAATGAAAAATTTTCGTTTCGTTTCGTAACGAAAACGAAAAATGTGCAACCCCCCCCGAAAAACGAAAACGAACCGAAACAGACCCCTAAACGACAAACGAAAAACGAAAAAATTATTTTTTTGAGTCGTGCCCATCTCTATTGTCAAAGGCCAAGCCTCTAATGAATATTCACTGCAGACAACCAGTTCAACGGCTTTGAACGAACAGATTTGCATCATAAATGGAATGTGGCCTAATATCTGTGCAGCCTGTCTTAAGGACCTTGACGGACTCGGTCTCCATCAAGGAAGCTGACAAAGGCCCAATGTTCAAGGTTTCCTGACTTGGCCGTTCAACACAGCATATTTTCAAGGAAGCCTTAATGAAACTGATCGATGCTTGTTTAGGAATACCAGGTGCTGTAAGCGCCTGGAGTAGGAACTGGCAAGCCACTCCAGTATTCCTGCCAAGAAAACTCCATGGACATGGGGTCACGAAGAGTCGGTCATGACTGTAACGACACAACACACACACACACACACACACACACACACACAGACACACACACACACACACACAACATATCAAATTAAGTCTTGCATCAGTTGCAAATGACAACTCTTGGGTCTGATTCAAAGGATTATACCTTGATTTATTAAGTTCTGAGATTCTGCCCAAGCAGGGAGCTCCCTCAACTCTTCTTTTCAGCCCACAGCAATTAAACCAAGGCATTTCACATTAAACCACAGTTTCTTGTTACGTTTGAGCCATGGAAGTATGATTATCGGTAGGGGGAAGGATTTCTATGATAAGTCATTCCCCTGCTCCACCCAAGGCCAACGTGGGTTGGGCATATTTATAAGTGATCTGATGAGAAAGGCCAGATTACTCATGAACATGTTTAAACTTGCTGGTGGGTCCAAGTACAGGTTGCAGAGAAAGTGTGAAAGTTCTCAGAAGTCTCTCTCCCTCTAGTTATTAATTTTAGAAAAAGCCAGAATCTTGAATCGACTTCAAAGCAGAACTTCACTTTTGGCTTCTCCCAAAGATTCAGAACCCTAGTTTCCAAGTGTGAACAAAATAGGAAACGATGGTTAAACAGAGCAGACCTGCACTTGAAGGCATCCGGGTTTGACTGGTTGGCATTGAGAAGGAAAGAACAAAGGGGATGCAATGTACAGGCTGAAGAATTATGCACACCTCAGATTGACAATATAATTTATGATTGTCAGAATGCTACCTTGGATAAGATACTGGAGGGCGGATTAGACAATCTCCTGGAGGAGAGCTCTTATCAGTGGCTATGACAGCTCAACTGAAATTCTAGGTTCAAAGCCAGTTCAACTCTGAATGCAAGGAGACATGTAAGAAATAGCAGGGAGAAATTATCACATAGACAGCCTTCCTATGGGAGCCTTGAAAGTATCAAGCTGACTAACAAAGCAAAAAGGATATGGGTCGGGGTAGACTTTTAATTCTTAATAGGCTGCAATCTTTAAGTGGATTGATCATAACACCTTTTGTTTACCAATTAAATACCTCTTTAAAATTGGTATCTGCAAAGCAAGGAATATATGCTTTTTGTTTTCAAATGATAAACACAACAGGTTCTAGCTATTACGTATTTTATTTTGTTTTATCTGTAGCCCATCTTGCCCTTGTTCAACGTTTGTGATATATACTGTTTACTAGTTATTATGTTTTTATTTATTTGTGCTTATATTATATTGTATTGTATTATTTATGGTCTGATTTTTGTTCAGCTTTGTAAACCGCCCAGAGTAGCCATGCAGCTAGATGGAGCAGTATATAAATTTAATAAATAAATAAAAATAAATAAATAAATAGCACACACAACAGTCTCAGAAGTGGTATATTCTCTGTGTGCGAGAGAAATGAGAATCCCTTGGCATTCAACATTAATGTACCTATTTAAAATACATAGTGCAATGTGACCAATGGCTCAGCAAGGACTGTCCACTCATTCTGGACTACAACTGCAACCTCCCAATACCCAAACCAGCATGATATACAATGACGCTATCCTGGCTCCTGATCCGTGAGGTAGAGGGGGCCAAGGATCTCTGATGCATACCCTCCCGCTCTCTTTGTGTGTGTCTGTACACACTCAAGTTAGATTTGGACTGGGAAGACCAAGGCATGCCAGCTTGGGGGGGGGGTTGTGCAAGCTGTAACCTAAGTAAAATGTAACTTCTTCAGATGCTGATCACCACTGGACCCCGGGCTACTCAACATCCTCAGCTTAATTGACCATAGAAATAACTTCCGTGGTTGGCACGCTAAGCAACAGTGCAAGGTTAGGGGTAAGATATGGACCAGATGCAGAACTTTAATAAACTCTTTCTCTCTCATATATTACGTGTTCTCTCACAGCCACACCCACTAATTGCACCTATGAGTCAAGAACTGAAAGTGATCTGTACAAACTGTCTGTAGCATCAAGGCTATAATTCTTAATGTACAGTTATGGCTTCTTGGGAAGTGTTCAGGAGTGACCATTGCAGAAAAACAAATGCTTAAAGGTAAGCGATGCAAAAATGTCTGGGAAAAATCAAATGGTGTACCAATTAAAACAGGGAAAATGCAACTAAAACAACCCTAATGAACACTACTGCTGAAACTAATACAGCACAGCATTTTAAATGACAATTTTAAGGGCACTTATGCTTTCTCAAATCTTCTGCACCACCATTTCTCACAACATGTTATCAAGTTTTTGTTAAGTGCCTCCTAGTATAGGGCACCCACACTTGCCCATAAGGAAGGAGTCTGGCCATTTCATGCTCATTAAAAGAGATATAAATCACAACAGCACAGACAAGACAACGCTGGTATTTATATCTATTTTCCATGCTTCAAAATAATGAACTGCAGACCTATTCACTGGTTAGAGGAGTCTACCACCTAGTGTCTGGATATGATACTATATTGTTTGAAATCACAAACACATTTAAATTACATTACAGTAGTACGTTTAAAAAAGCAAGTAGCTCCAAGGTAAACACATTCATGCATGTGTGCGCATGCACACACATAGATACACAACTCCAGATTGCACAACACATTTCAGGTGCTTAAGTTCACTGCCTTGGAGCAAAAGAGGTATATGGATATGCATGCTACACTGAAGAATTACAAACTCCACAATGATATTTGACTGTATTCTTTATTTACATCGACATTAATCTCTATAACTTAGAAATATTAATAACTATTTATTCTGTGTTGTCATTTCTGCAGCTTTAAACTAAAAAAAAAAGTAAAACTCAGCATTTCTCTCAAGATCATCATTAGTATTTAATTCCTAACTTTGTGTTTGATTGTGGTCATAACGCCACTACTGCCATTTGATGTAATTCAGTACTAAAGAATGACTAAACGTCATTTTATTTGTTAGTTGTTTTATTTCCATTTTTAAAATCTAGTCATAAGCTGCTTTGATGGACACAGGTGTGGTTGACAATACAACCAACCTGTTATTGGAATATTCATTTTTGCATAGAAGAACATGGAGGCACCTGAAGTAGCAAATTAGTTGATGGAATGCTACAGACAGGATATAGCATTTCAGAATTATGATTCTGGTATTACAGTCTATGAATCTTAATTGTGCTAATTACTCCACAAGTGGGGAGAATTATTTTTTAAAATGAGGAATCTTCTGTACTCGGTTATCATACTAGCTAATAGGGGACAAAACCAATAGGTCAGATGGAAAAACAGCAAGTAGTTAAATTTTGCTGGTACTTGACACAGACATAGCAGAACTAAGACTTCATTGAGGTCACCTAAAATGCACTTAGAACGCTTAGGGAATGTTTTACATGGAAATGCAAAAGATGCCACTTATAGCTAACTATGCATATTAAAGAAAAAAAGCATTTCACCAATCAAAGGCATCTGATGTTGTTTACAGTTTACCAGGACCCAAGAGGAGACATATCATGCAAAAACTACTCATTAGAAATCATGGAAGCGGAAAGTAAATGTTGATGAGCTGTTTAGAAAAATCAAGTAAAAACAATTACTAGTTTTTCTCTCCCCCAATCTCCACAGGGATGGAATTAGCAGGTGTTATTAATGCGGCCAATTCTGAATTGTAGTTTAAATGTAGTTGGCAACTGTGAGCCACCCGATGTTTCTGCCTAACATTGCCCTACAGCTCCTAGGCACACAGCCGGTGAAGAAGGATTATGGGTGCTGCAGTCCATGACAATCTACTAAGGCACCCCTGTGGCATAAAGAAAAGAAAAGAATCTCACAAGTTCCCAAGTTCTCAATGATAGAAAGGTGAAAATAGGAGATGATCCAGAAACTAACTACTTTTCTGTCTTAGAATCATAGACTAATTAAGTTGGGAAGGATCTATAAAGGCCATCAAGCCCAGGCTCTTGCTCAATGCAAGAATCCACATTGAAGCAGATCTGGCAGACAGTTGTCTGATTTCAAAGCCAATTAAGACATTCTTCCTGATATTCAGCCTAAATCTGACTTCCTGTAGCTTCACCTGGCAGTTTTACCATCCAGACTACACCTCTCTAGGTTGCTAATCATAATATCACCAGGAACTTTGTCAAAGGCTTTGCTGAATTCAAGATATATAGTCTACACCAGTGGTTCTCAACCTGTGCATCCCCAGATGTTCCTGGACGGCAACTCCCAGAAGTCTTCGTCACTAGCTGAGCTGGCCAGGATTTCTGGGAGTTGCAGTCCAGGAACATCTGGGGACCCACAGGTTGAGAACCACTGGTCTACACACTCTACAGCATTCCCATTGTCTATCAGGGAGTCACCTGGTCAAAAGAGAGAGAGAGAGAGAGAGAGAGAGAGAAAGAGCTTGCATTTGGGTTAAAAAAGGGCAGTGAAAGCCATGCAACTTGAGTTTCTATGTTTACAGAATGATGACGTTCTGAGAAACCTATCTACCATATTAGATACAATCTGTTGATTCTATTATAGTCAGCTTTCCAGATCCTTATTAAAACTCTAGAGCATGCCGAGGCCTTCAGAAATAAGCAATATTATGATTCTTTGCCATGAGGCAATTCAATGCCCAAAAATAAAATCCTCTTCCTTCCTTCCTTCCTTCCTTAGTTCGTTCGTTCGTTCCTTCCTTCCTTCCTAAAACCATCATCCAAACCTCTACAGTTCTTATCACTGCAACTGCAATAATATTTCTACAAAATCCCGCTATGCCCCTCAAAGTGCCAGTTTGGAGACTACACAAAGGAAGAGTGGCATAGATTTGAAAGAAAAGCGAAATAAATTTTAGCTTGCCTTTCTACGTGCAGCTGAGGTCTGCCCTCCCACTAGGCACAGCAAGGCAACAGCCTTAGACAGACAATTCTGCAGGGCAGGATGAAAGCAGTCATAATGCTCCCCTACTGCCCTCAAGGACGCTGTCCATTTGCCAGTGCCGGTGGGGTGCAATCTTGTCTTTTGCTTCTGGCAGCAAAGTACTCTGGGCCATAGTGGAAGAGGGAGGATCTGCCTAGAACCTGCTGCTAAGCTGACAGTTGGTCGATAAGCTACTTCAAGTGATGAGAAATTGCCGCAAACTGCCACTACCCTGAATCTCCAGGTACAGATGTATTTATTTTTTTCACATGCCAGGCTTGCCCAATTTCTTATCAAGGAGTACAGTAGGACTCTGGTATCTGCCGGGGATTGGTTCCAGGCCTTCCCGTGGATAAGGAAAACCATGAATAAGAGAGAACACCTGCCCACCCACCCCAAACTGCTGTTTCCTGACAGTAGCTTGCTTTATGACTGCTGTTTTGAGATAGTAGCTTGCTTTATGGCCGCTGTTGGTGACAGTAGCTTGCTTTTCAGATTCTATTTGTGACAATAGCTTGCTTTACAGCTGCTGTTTGTGACAACAGCTTGCTTTCCAGCATGCTTTGTGGCTGCTGAATTATTTAATTTTTTTCCTCTGCCAAACATGGATAACTGAATCAGTGGATAATGAATCAGTGGATACGGGGGGCCTACTGTATTCCATATGTGCAATGCCACATGAATAGGGCAGTCGGATACAGAGGAACAACAATGTTGCAAGCCCTATATATACACCTTTACTGCCCAGACCACCAGTTCTGTTCTCTCCAGCCAGCTTCCAATAGCACCCTTGGGAGATCTTTCTTTTCACCCAGAGCAGGAAGATCCAATGAAGGAGGCGACAAGCGGCTCAGGTAAGCCGTCTGCATGGAGGATGGGTGGAAAAGGATTGGAAAGCACATTTTAAGAGAGAAACGGACAGAGAAGGAACACAAAGGAATGGAAAAGACAATGATCAGGGGAAGTGGATAGAAAAGATGGGTCAGCCCATCTGGGTTGTTTTTTTGTTTATTGCACTTTAAGTGCTGAGCCCCGGTTAGACTCTGGAACACTGAACAGGGATGGGAGATGACAAAACATGATTATCTGAAAAATCTTTGTCCTCCAGTAAAACATCACATTCACTTTCCTGACTTACCCTTAGCTCCACTTCTTTGCCCAGTAAATCATACAGAGACGCTCCTTTCGAGGTGATTTCCGAAGCAAGCTGCCTGGCAATTTTCAGATCTGCAACCTAGACAAACATGAAAACAACAGCTTTACAATGCTGTTTTAAAAAAAATTCAAGCAAGGAGAACATGCGCCTAGCAAAATGAAGTACTGTACGTGGCTAACAACAACTAGCCTGCCATTCACCTTCATGCCATGGAAAGCAGCAGCAATAACCTTTTTGTGAAATGAGAATCAGAGATAATGCAATATGGAGTGGTGGTTTCTAATGGTCCTGCCTCTCTCTCTCTCTCTCTCTCTGTATAACACAGCCATGAACCCTTGAGAAAGCCTGAGTGTTTTTAAAACCAAAGCCAAGCAAAGTGTTCTGCTTATATACCACCCCATAGCACTTCAAGCACTCTCTGGGCGGTTTACAATTTAATAATGCAGGTTGCACATCTCCCTGGGGACTCATTTTACCGACCTCAGAAGGATGGAAGGCTGATTCAACCATGAGCCTGTTACCTGGGATTGAATCCCAGATCATGAGCACAGTTCAACCTTCAGTACAAGCATTTAACCACTGTGCCATGAGGCTCCTTAATACATCATAGATATCTTTATTGTGATAAGATCTGTTGCTTTCTCCTAGGCCGAGGCAGAATACTAGGATCTAGGAGAGGAAATAGTTGATTTCAGTAAACTAAACAAGAAGTGTAGGGTCTGGGTGTGGGAAGTCCTTGGTTCAGTGAAGATACCCTCATAAAGGCAACTCTGGGGATGTTGTGAGGTTCATGAACCATGTTGAGAGGCCAGAAGGTAAGCTGCAAATGAAACATGTTCTTTTTTTAAAATGTAAGGGGAAAAGCCCATTGTTCCTTACTTTGGAACCAAGGTCAAATTTGAATTTGCCTATATCTTCTTCCCCTGCTGCCGTGGCCTCCATCCCTTTCGTCTTCATGGCATTGTAAAGCACGGATGTGATCTTTAGCAACTCCTTCACAGCATAGCCATCCGCCTGATAGAGTTTCTTGGTGTTGAGCTTTATATGAGCTTTGGTCGCCTGTTGGAAAGACAGAAGCAATGTTTTGCTTTTCATTTTACTATGCTGGCATCCCAGCTTGCTGGAACTACCATGCAACACACCAGTGGCGTAGCCGGGGGGGGGGGGAGAGAAATATGCCCCTGGGCGCAGCATCTGGAGGCACCAAACGACTCCCCACCCAGGAGCCACGGGAAGGTGCATCACAGGTGACTTGCCAGGCAGGGGGAACAAAAACTGACTTTGTCCCCAGGCACTAAAAACCCTAGCTATGCCTCTGCAACACACAAGGAGTTTTTACAGCACTTTATCATTCAAAGACAGCGACCAGAACTAAAGATGTCTCTGCTTTCACAAAGTCAACACACTGCATGCTTTCAGGTCATACTCTGGGAATACCTTACGCAGGCCAGGCAGTTCACACACCTTTTCCCAGTAATCTGATTTCTACCTATTAATGAAGGTTTCGCTCAAACCAACAGGTGCTTCCATCAATGGCATACTGATCTTGCAAGCTACAATCACCGAGTCTCTCTATAAAGGAATATCTGAGGCAACCGACAGCATTTCTTGTGAAACTTTGAGAAACCCATCAACTTTAAATAAAGATTCAAATGCAGCAAGGATCTGCCTCTCGGCAGCCTAGATTATTTATAACTAATTCATTCATGGCAACATTTATAATTGTTGTTATGAATAATTTTTAAAAGAGTAGATAAAAAAAATCAATGCTTTGTTTCTGTTTTGTTTTTGAAATCTATTTAAATCAGGATTTAAATAAAAAAAGTAGTTTTAAAAATGTCAAAACTCTATTTTTTTTTAAATTAAATCATGTAAATCATGTAAATCCACCCTATAAATAAGCTGTCAAAAAACCTACGATCCAATAAAAGGCACTCCCTTTCATCATCTTAACCTTTGGTCAAGTCTAAGCAGTCATAATGTATTACGGTCAATTCAGACTCAAACTGGGAGCTTCCCAGTGCCAAGTCCTGGTCAAATGGGAAAGGCGTCCCAGTTTCTTTCTAGCCATCTTTGCTTGTCTGGCTACTTGCCTCTTCTCTCATCTCTCTGCCAGTCGGCTTTACTTTAGCCTCCGGACTCCTTTCTCAGCCAGCTCTCCTCTCTGCTTGCCAGCTGGAGATCTCCAAGTTCAGAGAAAAACAATATTTTTGAGGATCACCGCTCCCAGAATGCTAGATGGTCTGTGCAATGTGTTAATGGCCACACTCTTCCATCACTAAAAACTTCCCATGCTCTGCGTTGGAAAAAGGTTGTCTTTAATTACCCAAAATCACCCCCTCTGGGTGACATTATTGGCAGGCGGGGGGAGATTTTTTTTTTCATAATTACAGACATCTTTCTTTCATCCTGTGGTTCCTGCAGCTTCCATTCAATGAAGAGGGTTACACCAAGTTCAGAAAAGCTACAGGACAGAAACTTGAGCAATGTTTAACACTCTTCCTTGAAGTGCCATGAAGGGTTGAGTCCAACACTAAGAGGCAACTAAAATGTACCAGGCACTCCAAAACTGGGCAAAAGAATATGTTCACAATGCCACATACAGTATTTTTCATTCATTTTCATTCCACAGTAAGGATGTGAACAGCTGCTTCATGACAACAGCAAACACAAAACATTGAAAGAAAAGTTCATTTCCCCCCCCCTTGCAGAAAACCTACAATGTCCGTTTAAAAAGGCAGTTGATGAAAAGCGTTCTAAAGTTATTGTTAAGAATGAGGTAGTTCATGTCCTTTTAAAACACAAAGCGGAAAAATCAATGACTGGTAAATAGAAAATAATGTACTTTCTGTACTTCTTAGCCAACAACTCAAGGATTCAAAGGGCTGAGTCATTTCTGTAGCAAAGACTACAAAGTCTTCAGCAAAGAAAATCAACAGATGTTCTTAGTCCGTTGCCATAAGATAGATTGTGCACAACCATCTTTGTCTTATCATGATACTCGCTGCAGAATACAGTCGCCCTGTTGTGCTGTACAACATTTCAGTAGATAATACTAATGCACACACTTATCCTAATACTAAGACACACTTGCATTAATCTTGTCCTCTTTTTCATTTGGCCATCCTAAATATGACCAAGGAGCATGTCCATGTGCTACTGGAACTGCTGAGTAAACAGTTTCCACTCTTCTGTGTTGTTCTGACATGCAAGGGACAGAGTACAGTAGGATCCCTGTATCCACTGATTCGTTATCCACTGATTCAGTTATCCACAGTTGGCAGAGGAAAAAAATTAAATAATTCAGCAGTCACAAAGCAAGCTATTGTCACAAATAGCATCTGAAAAGCAAGCTACTGTCTCAAAACAGCAGTCATAAAGCAAACTACTGTCAGGAAACAGCAGTTTGGAGGTGGGTGGGCAGGCGTTCTCTCTTATCCACGGTTTTCATTATCCACAGGAAGGCCTGGAACCAATCCCCAGCGGATACCGGGGTCCTACTGTATTGCACCTGAGCTTGGTACAGTTTTCTGGAAGACCTTACAGAAGATACTTTAAATCATATTTACATTTTAGAAACAGCTGTTTCTAGTGTAAGAACGTGTCAGTCACACTCTTTTGTGATGATCCCTAAAAAAAATAAACGGACTCACCATGAACTGAGCTACCGCCTTAATGAAAAAAACCCGGTCCTGCTCTGACTCAACATCAGAAGGGATATCAGTTTGAGGCTCGTATCTGAAACAAACCAAACCCATGGCGTTTAAACAGCAGGTCCAACTGCACATATATTTTTTTCTGAAATGTTTGCAACATGCAGAGAGATACATATCAGAAATCTCAAGATCGACACGATTCAGTTAAGAAAAGAACCCAAGAAGGAGATCAGCTACTGGAGCCAAAAAGAACTCCAAAGTAAACGCTGCTTTTGAACCTAAATCCTTGAGGGCAGGGACAAATAGGTTTCATTCCCCGTTGCTATCGGGCTGTCTAAATGCACTGGAAATACTATGTTCTTCTGATCCAGAACGGCTGTTGCAAGTTTTTACTTTTAGTTCGGTGAAATACTCAGAGCTTAGATGCTCCCCGAAGCTCCTAGCACATAACTTCTTGTTCTTAGTCTGTTTCCTTTAAAAAGATCAATTCACTAATAGGGTGGCACTTGTTGCAATTAAAAAGTGCCCAAGATGGATGTGACCATACATCTTGCCTGCTAGTTTGGACTGTTATATAGAAGATAATATTCAGGCCCGATTTTACAAACTTTGGCATCCAGCTTTATCATCAAAGCACAGGGTTCATCTCAGACCTCGTGTAAGTGTTGAACTGAGAAAAAGGCTATCATGGCTATCTTTACCCTATAAACAAAAACAAACCCAGCGTGTTTTGCCATTTCTGTTGAGGCAATGCAAACAATCATCACTTCTTGCCCAGCTGGCAATGAAAACTCTTACTTTTCAAACACAACAGCCATCCTCCAGTAGTAACAGAAGAGACCTACAGGTACATCTAAACCTGTTTATCTGAACACTGTTTGGAGGAGAAATGCCTTTTCATGTATTGATATGCAATTCCTCTGTTTAATTTCAATAGAAGACGACTGTAGATGTTCTTCCAAAAGTATACTGGGGGAGGAGACAAGATTTTAAGGTGACAATCATCATCATCATCATCATCATCATCATACAAGTGGACCCTCGTATAACAAATGGTTTGTATAACATAAATCTGTACAACTTAAAAAGTTCCTGAGATAGGGGAAAGTTGCTTAACTGAATCACCTATGGGGCAAATCTGTACAACATAAAAATTGTCACGAATCCGATTAGGGATTACTCTGTTTTCAATGCATTCCTAGGGGAAATTTGTATAAAGGAAAATTTGCTTAACAGAATTTCATTTGGAACAAATTAATTCCTTTATTACAAGGTCCCACTGTAATAATAATAATGTTATTTCAGGAATTAGAACCTATGTTACTTTGGGCTAAATATTTAAGGTGCATCTTTAAACCAGCTCGTTTCCAAAGCTTCAAGCAGTTTACAAGAGTCATTACCCATTACCAACCTTTTCACCAGCCAGAGGAGTATCTCTGAAACCAACATGAAGTTTGGAGTACGGAAATTTTCCATCGAGATGAGCCGGGGATAGCCCAGAGCCCTCATCATCTCTGTAAAGTCTTTAGCAAAAACATGGAAGTTTTAATGAATACAACTTCATCGTAGAATCTTGCTCACCTCTACTCCTTAACCAGAAAAAGCAACTGTTTAACTTAATTGAACCCGAACAGGAACACGGTGGTACCTCAACTTACGAATTTAATCCGTTCTGAATGCATGCTCTTAAGTCGGGGTACCTATCTAAAAAAATTGAAAAATTAAGTTTAAAAATTCAAAAAAAAAAATGGGGAAAAAATTGTAAGTCGAGCACACCATATCTAAAATCTAAATTTTTCCACTCTTAAGTCGAATTGCTCTTAAGTTGAGCTGCTCTTAAAGTTGGGGTACCACTGCATTCCCAATTATGTACAGGAGAGATACGATGTAAAATGCACACACACACAGGAGAGATACAATGTAAAAAGCACGAGTTGCATAACATAATCGCCTATGGGGCGAATCCGTACAACATAAAAATGGTCGCGAATAGGGATTACTCCGTTTTTAATTCATTCCTATGGGAAATTTGTATAAAGGAATACAGTATTTGCTTAACATGATTTCATTTGGAACAAATTAATTCCTTTATACAAGGTACCACTGTAGAACAATTCCTTGTTGCCAGGTGTTATACAAACCCTACACAAATAGCAGTGAGGTTCCAGTCTTTGCGAAATAACTGTAAGTTATGCCAGCATGAACACTATTTTGGCCAACAGCAGATGTTAAATTACAAGTTGCTGATAAAACAGACAAGATCTTATTGGAGAAAGAAACGAATGGATCTCTGGATGAATAGGGACTATATATATACTTTAAATAAACAAAATAAATATAAATAACTCGCCTCGGGTCCTTTTAAAAAGGGGGGGGGGAAGCCGGGCTAAAACCAAGAGTTTAAACAAATTAATATGAAACAAAGGAGAGGAGAAGGTAACCCCCCCCCCCCAGTATTCACACACACACACACACACACACACACAGAGGCGGCCCAAAGCCCCTCGACTCACTCCGGAGGTCGCGGAAGGACATGGTGGCTCCGAGAGGAGGAGGAGGACGGACCCCTTTGGCGCCGCCGTTGTCCCCCCTCGGAGCTCCTTGGCCTTCCCCAGGCCAGGCCGCGGCGCGGCGGTCGCTATGGCAACGTCGCTACGGCGAGGCGCCGGGCTCAAACTAGGCGGGAAGGCGGAGGCGACAAGATCAAGGAGGCGGAGAGGATTCTTCTCTGGATCAGTTTGAGGGAGTTTGGTGTTACATTCACTGCATCTCTCAGACTGATCCAGAAATTAATATCAATCTATCTATCTATCTATCTATCTATCTATCTATCTATCTATCTATC
>JAHTLZ010000054.1:3627456-3652487 GCA_023846285.1 Phrynocephalus versicolor
AGAAAGAAAGAAAGAAAGAAAGAAAGAAAGAAAGAAAGAAAGAAAGAGGAGATTGTTGATAGAAATTCAAAACTCTGAAACAGACCCTCCCCCTTTCTCTGTCTCCTTTGTTTCTTGTCTGGATCTAACCTGCCAACCCACCCCCAATTCACAGTGTTTTGCTTTGTGTTCTCAGACCTGATTTCAATGTGGCAAGATGCCATTTGTATTTGGACACCATCTTGCATGCAAAGCGTTTGGGATTTGTAGTTCAAAAATTCCCGGATGCTAAACATAAGAACATAAAAAGAGCCATGCAGGATCAGGCCAAAGGCCCATCTAGTCCAGCTTCTTGTATCTCACAGTGGCCCCACCAAATGCGTCTGGAAGCGCACAAGACTAGAAATCTGTCTCATGATACCACTCCCCTGCATCTGGCCCTTGAAGTACCCCGGTTTTAAGCCTGGAGGTGACACATCTCCATCATGGTTTGTCACCTGGGATGGACTTTTCCTCCAGGAATCTGTCCAATCCTCTTTTGAAGGCCTCCAGGCCAGATGCCATCACCACCTCCTGTGGCAGAAAGTTCCACAGACTAACGAGCTCTCCAAAAAGCTCGGGAACTCAACACTTACAGGTCATGGAGTTTATTCCTGGGTTTGAATCAAAGTGCAGACCATCCAAGCCAAGGCATAGCCCACCATTCTCACTACCAATTACAGCTTTGAAGCTTTTGAAATGTGACTGTATTCCTTAAGGAAATTAATATATCTTGGCTGCCTATTTAAAAATAATAATCATGCAGTACATTGGAATTTTAATGACCACAGTGCGTGCCTGGCAATGCCATTCTTTCCCCTTCCTGTTGAGCGTTATTAATGTTTTAGTGGAAAAGTGACACATTTTAAGCCTTGTTGGTTGGTTGGTTGCACCTTTTGGTTCCTCCGTTGATTCCCCAACAGGTCCCAAACACTACGGCACTGGGATCCAAAGAAATTAATAACATAAATGTTTTCTGGGGGGTGGGTGGGAATACAACAAAACTCACTTCAGACTTACTTGGGCACCTTTGTTCGTTTTCTTCTTTCTAAAGCAAATAAATGCTTCCATGAAGGCCTGCTATTCACAAGAGTTGCCCTTTACAAAGGAGAGGCACATGCTGAATGGCTTTTGTTCAGCTCACTTTTTGATAGCAATTTCACCGCATTTGCCTCCCCCCCACACACACACACAAATGGGGTGGCGCCTGGGGGGGTGGGCATGCAGAGATAGCTTTTTTAAAATGTTGAATGTGAGAGGAAACAAAACCAAGGCCAAAATATGAATTTCTTTCTGGAATTAAAGTGATCGGGCTGTTTTCTTCGACATATTTGTCATCTTTTAGCAGCGATGTGGCTGGCAGGTGGAATAAAACGTTGCTGCCGGTTCTGAATGAGGTGGCTGCAGACGGGAGGAGATTTTTCTATTTTTTTTTAAATTGTCTCTGTCTATATTTAGCTGTATGAACCAGGGATGAAAACTCCAGTTGAGAGACCTGGTATGTCCAATCCTTTCTTAAAGCTGTCACCACTTCTTCTGGCAGGGAGTTCCACAGACCAGTGATCCTCTGGGTGAAAAAAGTACTTTCTCTTATTTGTTTGAGATCTAGCCCCCAAAAGTTTCATGGAGTGCCCCCTAGTTCTACTGGTGTGTGATAGGGAAGAAACAGCTTTTCCATATTTATCTGGAAGTTGAGTCATGGCTACTGGACCGATGAAGCTGTTTGGATGAACAGCGAAACGTTTCTATCTCTCAAAAAAGAAGTCCAGTAGCCATGAGTCAACTTCCAGATAAACTCACCTGGATGACTGAGAATCTTCACAGACTTTTCCCTATTTACTTTGTCCACACCGTGGATGATTTTATAAACTTCCATCAGGTCACCTCTTCGGTCGTTCAAGAGTGAAGAGGCTCAGCTGTTGCAGCCTCAGAGGGTAAGGAAGGTGTTCCAGTCCCCAAATCATTCTGATTGCCCTCCTCTGCACCAAGGAGAGCGAGAAGTCACGTTAGGGAAGTTCCCGCAGCCCATTCATAAATCCTTTCTCTCTCCCCTCCCTCCCCCCGCGCCCCCAACACGCGATCACACACCCACAACCTGTCCTCCGGATTGGGCACCCTCCGCGCAGGAGGCAGGGGACGCGCGGGGACGCGCGGAGGCGGCTTGGCGCGCTGGGAGCCAAAGGACGCCGGAGCGCTGGTGGCGCATCCAGTAGCCCTGGCCGCGCAGGGACGGAGAGGCGCAATCTTCCGCGGCCGCGGGCGCTCCTTTGTCCCGGAGATCAGCTCCCGATCCGTCGGAGCTGAGACAAAAAGGAGCTCCCCGAGACGGGGATCGGAGCCCGGGAAGCCCGCCGGCACTTTTACGCACGCTGGTGGCGGAGTTCCCAGTCTCCAGCGGTGGAAGAGGAGAAGCGTCGGCGCGCAAGTCCCGCCGGCGCGGAGGTAAATCAAAGAGCGCTTCGGGGCGACTGGGAGGCGACGGAGGTGGCCGCTGGACCGACGGGGACCAGCAAAGAGAGCCTGAGGCCGTTGGTGGCTGTTCGGTTCCACTAAGGAGCCACTGATTTGTGGCGAGGCTGGGAGGGGGGGTCGGCCCTGGACGGTCCTGCTCAGCTCTCCCTTGCGCTGACCGCAGTTTCTGCTGAGCTGGACCTGTGTGTCATGGTTTAATATTTCCAAACTTGGCTTACAACTGTTTCTTCTTCTTCTTTTTCCTCAGATCTTCCCCTCCATCTCAGAGGACCTTAGCACCACAACTTGACGGCATAATTCACGCTTCCAAGAGATCCTAGTTAATCATGAGGAAGGGTTTTGTCTCTGAATGTACGGCAAAGCTAATCCACCTTCTCTGGGTCAACCTCAGCTTCATGGAGGTAAGAGCATCCAAACTGCCAGATCAGGACTTGCGCCAGGGCCAGCTTTTATGTTTCCCCTGGCGATTCCTTCTGGCCCAGAGGAAACATCTCTAGGTCATAACCTTTGCATTTTGTGGTCGGAAGGTCCCCTGGGCATCGTCGGGCTTTAAAGCTGGTGTGGGGTTGGGGGATCCCATGGGGAATCGGAGAAAGCTGGCAATTCTCAGGGCAGGGAAGGGCAAAGGATCAAGTGATGGCACCTGACAAAACTTAAGGGAGATCCGTGGCATAGCACAGATGCTACGGTGTGGGTGATGACAGCAGCTTCTTGAGAATCTCAGTGTACTTCCTTTAAGGAGAAAACAGCAGGTTCCTAGACCTCAGGGCTGCTAGGAAATGCTCAAAAATTTGTGGACCGTAATCTCAGAAACACAATTGATGGGTACACATTGCAGAGAAGGAGTTCAAAGTTAAGAGTGAAATATCTCAAGCTAAGCAGAATATTAGTTGGCCCTCGGTTGCTTCCCTTGCCCTGAGATGGTGCCCTGACCCCCATGAAAAATGTTAGGATTGAACCCTGGTTCTTAACATAGTACGTCATAACTAAAGTAGACCCACTGAGTTGGTAGAAAAATTTGGAGTCAACTCTTCCATGAGTTCCACATGCAGTCAGTGGAAACTAGAGTAGGTCCATTTGGACCAATGGAACCTACTCTAGTTCTAAATGGCTACACTAAGTTATATCGGTTGATATGTGTTTGCATATTGTGTTGCCGTTTTTGGAATTTCTAGTTGAAATCTCCTTTTGGGGCACAGCAGAAATACAGAGATGCACAGAGGAGGATATTTTTGGGTTCCCAGATATTCCACCCTTTATGACGGGTTCCCAGATATTCCACCCAGATATTTGGGTTCCCAGATATTCCACCCTATTAACTGGCACTTAAAGTTCAGTAGCTTACCCTGGGAGCTTAATGGCAGAAGGAATCAGCACATGTCATTACTTGCGGTTGGGAAGAGCAAACGGACATGCAGTTGACGGAACCGACTTCTGGCAGACAAAAGAGAAGGCTAGAGAACACTAAATGGAGAGGCGGGGCTTTCATTGGATTCATAGGCAGGAAGGAATGATTGGCTAGTGCTGGAGAGAGTGACAGTTGATCCTAGCCCAGAAAGGCCCCTCCCAGCCAATCAACAAGCTATGGGCAGCATGTAAGGTTGTAAAAACTCCAGCATCTTGTAAACCAACGGCTGTATTCCAGGCTGACTAGAAGATTTTGTCCATTAGGATAGTTTGTTTTTTATAGTCAAATGGGCCTCCCCCCCCCCCCAATTCAAAGTTAGCTTTGCTCCCTAAATAGTTGTGTTCACCAGGATAAGATTTCCCTTTCGTGTTCTCTGCTCCGTATTTACATCTCCTGCGGACAAGAGGGAGGTGACACTGGAGTTGTAAGAATACTGCTGGTTGCTATGAGATCACTAAAACATCGATACAGCAGTGACCTAACCTGGGTGTTAATTCCGCCCCACAACTTTAGTCCTGCTGTGCAAAAGTGATAGAAGAGACATTTGAACGCTGGCTGAGGTATAAGGATGAGTGTTTCAAGAAAATGGCGGATGACCCTTATCCCACAGGTAAGGATATATTTTTTTTGTTTGCGTCTTTCTCAATGGGCAGGAACTTGGGAATGTGACTTTTTAAAAAGAGACTACGTATCCCATAATCCGCAGGCAACGTGCCACAATCTCTTGCTGGAGATTACGGGCGATGTAGTTCCTTAAGAACCGACATTTCTGAGCTCTGGCCACTGTTTGTCTCCAGCGAGTCAGGCCCAAATGAAATTGGATTTCCCTTGTTTCCCCTCTTGTGATTTACTCCAATGAAAATGATGTCTGGTATATACAGGCGTGGTGGCTCAGTGGACTAAGGCTTCCAAAAACTGTCGGCTGCCAAGTCGGCAGCTCGGCAGTTCGAATCCCGGGTGCTGCGCAGTGGAGCGGGCTCCCGCTGACCACCCCAGCTCCTGCCAACCTAGCAGCTCGAAAGCATGTCAATGCAAGTAGATAAACAGGTACTGTATCACCATTAAAAAATGGGAAGGTGAAACAGTGTTTCCTTGCAGCCATGCCGGTCATGTGGTCATGGACTTGCACAACACTGGCTCTTCGGCTTGAATACAGAGATAAGCACCGCCCCAAGAGTTGAACATGACTAACATGCATATACGGGTAGGGGGTGACCTTTACCTTTTACCTTTTTATATATGGGACGCAACAAAGATCTTTCATGAAATACTCACGTATGACTTCTAACTACTGGCCACGTAATATACCCGAGGCGCTTGCTTAACATATAGTTCTGAGACATCCAATTATGGCTACTTCATGGGTCAAGGTTATTATTCATATTAACACGATCTTGGACCGATCTCTGGTGCTTGCAGATGTGCGCATTTAGTTCGGGCATCTCCTTGTTTCTTGCAAATCAACCAAAGCGGGGTCAAGGGGGGAAAGAAAATGAATGAAGATGCAAAGTTGGCAGAAGGCACAATTTTTACCTCAGAAATGAACCGCTTGTGCCGTTTCTGCTGCTGCGAGACCCTTAATGAACATTACTAGAAGCATCAATTTTATATCCACGAAAGAGGAAGTCATAAGTTCTGAGTACAGCTGGAAAATCTTGGGGAATTAGACTGATGGTGTGTAATTATTATAAAGAAGCACGACCCTATCTCATTCTTTTATGTTAATGGCCAATTAAGTAAAATAAGTAGTTAAAACAACAAAAATATAATAGTGAGGAAAGGGGGGGTTCGCGTCAAGGGATTTCTCCACTGGAGTGGGGGTGCCAGGGCCAGGACATTTTGGAATTCAAAAGCAGATCATTCAGATGTGTTGTCTAAAGATATGCAGCTCAGACAGAGCTGGGGAGCTTTTTGGACTACAACTCCCAGAATCCTCTCCAGTCCCCATGGCAACCTGGGGAAAGATTCTAGGCGAGGGATGTGTCCCTTGCAGAAATGCTGGTGGTCCCACAGACAAATTCTCTACTTCTGAGCTTGGAAACACCTTGAACTCTTATGAAGATGTTCCAGATTTCTGGAATCTTCTCTCCCCATTGAGATGTGCTGATACATAAAACCAGTTTTTGCTTACCATTGGGAAGAGATCAATAGCAAACGATCACAACACAACTTCCAAGAGGGAAAGAGAACCTTCAGCAGAGAGGCGGGGCTCTCGCTGAATTCAGAGGCGGGAAGGAACCATTGGTCAGTGCTGGGAAGATTGACAGTCACTCCGGCCCAGAAAAGTCCCTCCCACTCACTCAAACCACAGGCAGCATGCAAGATTGGAATAACTACAACATCCGATACAGATCCCTTCTGAGTGCCATCTTGTGCAGCTCTAGTATCCCACTCAGCCACCAAACCCCTCCTGTTTGGATTACAACGCCCAAACCACCACCCACCACCCACCGGCTCCAACCTTTGCTCCTGTAATCCCATGAGATGGCCCAAATGTGAACCCAAGCAAATGTGCATCTATCTCTCCCAGGCCTGTTCTGCAACCGGACCTTTGACATGTACGCGTGTTGGCCAGACGGAAGCCCCGGGGCCGTCGTCAGCGTCTCCTGCCCTTTCTACCTCCCCTGGTACGGACAAGGTAAGACTCTTCTACGGCACGATAGTCAGGAGGGGCTGTACAGAGCCACCCCAGGGAATCTGCTTCCTGGGTGCATCGGGTTTTCTGTGCTCTGACCCTCCTTCTGAAGAACAGAGAACAAAGCAAACTGGTACACGTCTGCCTGGTGGGATGAGGCTTGCTCCATGAGTCTTGATAGCCATATGTCAGGGTTGTTGTTGTTGTTGTTGTTGTTCTTCTTCTTCTTCTTCTTCTTCTTCTTCTTCTTCTTCTTCTTCTCCCCCTTCTCCCCCTCCTCCTCCTCCTCCTCCTCCTCCTCCTCTTTTTCTTCTTCTTCTTCTTCTTCCTCCTCCTCCTCCTCCTCCTCCTCCTCCTCCTCCTCTTCTTCTTCTTCTTCTTCTTCCTCCTCCTCCTCCTCCTCCTCTTCTTCTTCTTCTTCTTCCTCCTCCTCCTCCTTCCTCCTCTTCTTCTTCTTCTTCTTCTTCAAAAAAGGTGACCTTCTCAGGGGTGGTATAATTGTTTGGTGGCTTCGCCATCTCGTGGCCATCAGCAGTAGAGCAGCCATTTGCACAGATGGATATTGTGGAGGTGTAAGGATTTACAGGTGGTTGGTTATTTTTTGTGATGACCTGTGCAGCTCCCAGACTCCCCCAAGCCTCCATGTTACTTCACGCAGAAATGCATGGGTTAGCCTTTATGACCACATGGCTTTCCTGTGTTTAGGCAGCTGTTCCAGCTGTGGAGACACCAATGTATTATGCAGGCTGCGGGATTTGGCATTCTGCAAGCCAACGCACAAAATAGGGGCACCCCAATCAAACAGTAGTAGACAACCTGCTCTTCATTTTGGCAAAATTGGGGGGGGGGGAGTTTGGGCAAAGGGTTTTCGAGTTACATTTTTTGCTTAGCTTTTGTTAAGTTTGCTGAAGCAGGCTAGCCCAGAATTCACCTGCTAGAGCTTTTTGCAAATCGCTTCCCTGCAATTAGGTGGGCCTGTGGGGTAAGTCACTTTATAGCAAGGTTGCACGTCTCTAGAGGTGAAAATCTGTCTAGAAGTGACACAACTGGTCTCACAACTCTGCTCTGTGCCCTTAGGACCATTTTTAAAGCAAAAAAAAAAAAAAAAAATTAAATAAAAAATCCCCATGCACCCTCTAGTGGCCAAAAATATATATTTACTTTAAAAAGAATAAGAAGAATTGAGGGGGCCCGGTTGCGACAGCTGCCTTATAAAGGAGAGTGGAATTGCCTGCACACCCCATAGATGACATATGGAGGCTTTTGTATTAATTCTTTTTCTAAAATTAGCATCTTTTTTTGGTGGGGGGATGCTGCATTTGGTTCCCAGCCTATGGGACTTATATGGCTGATCGTTGCTTTACAATACTCCAGCCACCTAGTGGAGGAACTGAGATGTTTCTCAGCATTCCATATCTTCCCTAAGGAAGGAGCTGCCTTTTCGGGCTTCATAAGCAGAGCTCCAGTTTCCCTCTGGGTCCTAATGCTAGCCTCCTAGAGTACTATCCAAGGCTAGTAGCTAGTATAATCCATGCAGGCTGGAGGGCAGATCCCAGGGTCCCTGCCTGACACTGGCCCAGCAGATGACACCTCCAAATGCCGCCCCTGGTTTCTTGTGCTTGCAGTGAAACATGGGATGGCAAAACGCAGGTGTGGACTGGACGGACACTGGGAGCTGCTCAACGGGACGGAGATCTGGAGAGACCTTTCCCAATGCGAAGAAGAGACGATTGCTGAAGTCCAAGCGGTGAGCGAAGGGCAGCCTGATGAGATTTGTTGTCCCCGATTAAAACTGGATCGGAACCGGAGGGGAACAGGCAGGAGTACCTTCTCCTGGACTACAAATCCCAGAATCCCCAAGCCAGTATGGCTAATGGGCTTTGTGGATCTTTGATCCCGCCACGTTGGCTTGTTGTTTTTCCTCTGCCAACTGTGGATAACTGAATCAGTGGATAAGGAACCAGTGGATACGGGGGTCCTACTGTATTGCAAAGTACCCCCCCCGAGCCATCGGAGCTGCAGAAGAGGATGAAAAAGCTTGTAATAATAACTCTGTCCTGAAGGAGGCTCCCTTTCTCTCCTGTGCAGGAAGGGTTTTACCACCTGATGGTTGGATTCCGAACCCTCTACACGGTGGGGTACTCCCTCTCGCTGCTCACCCTGGTTTTAGCTCTGCTCATCCTCACCATCTTCAGGTACTAGAATGGCTCTTGACCGGCTGGTAGCGAAGCCCGTGTGGGATAGAGATGGGCACCGCCGTTTCTTTTTCTCTCACTTGCTGCCTTGCCTGGCGGAGTACTCTTTGGTTTTTTTCCTAAGGGGTTCAGAGAAAGGGGTTGATGGGGCACAGCAGGTGACCCCAAACTTACCAAGGGAAGGGCCTTCCGAATAACGGTTGAGTGGAAGGCGGGTCTGGAGGAACAGAGAGGCAGATGGAGCGGTCGGGAGAAATAGTGGCCGGAAGCAATTTGCAAGCTGCCCTTTTGCAACAGCAATTGCTCCAAGCTCCGATCCTGCTTCCTAAGCGAATCCCTGGAACCCTAAAAGCGTAGAACCGTCGTACTGTGACGGGGCCTGCTCCTCCAACCCGAGCCGTGGGCACTCTGCTTATCGATCCCCACAGGAAGCTGCGCTGCACGCGGAATTACATCCACGCCAACCTCTTCGCCTCCTTCGGGCTGCGGGCCCTCTCTATCATGGCGAAGGACGCGCTGCTGGAGAAGACGTGGCAGAAGGAAAACGCGGCCGTCTCGGATTGGGAGGCCTTCGTCCAGCACGAGGCAAGTCGAAAAAGGGGAACACACCCAACCCCGCTAACCATTGCGCCCCCACCCCCTTTTAAGGGGCTGTTGGGAGACGGATTTCGGGAAAGTAAATGCGACATCAGAAATCACATGTGGCTGACCTGGCGCTGGCCTGTCCCTTTGACGGGCCTCATCGTCTCGAAACAAAGCAAAGGAAAACACCTCCCTTGCTCCCCAAAATATGCCATTCAGGGGTCTTCTCTCTGAGGGGGGCAGTGAAGAGTTTGAGAAGTTCCTTTCTTGGACATCTTTGAGATTTGCTCACCCAGCGTGGCGCCTGGAGCATCTGGAGGCTTACATGAGAACATAAGAAGAGCCCTGCTAGATCAGGCCAAAGGCCCGTCTAGTCCAGCTTCCTGGATCTCACAGTGGCCCCACCAGATGCGTTTGGGAGCACACGAAGCTAGCTATCTGTCTCCTGATACTACTCCCCTGCATCTGGCCCTTGAAGGACCCCGGTTTTAAGCCTGGAGATGACACATCTCCATCATGGTTTTTCACCTGGGATGGACTTTTCCTCCAGGAATCTGTCTGATCCCCTTTTGAAGGCATCCAGGCCAGATGCCATCACCACCTCCTGTGGCAGGGAGTTCCACAGACTTGTAGTCCAAAGATGCAACTGTCCCAAATTCGACCTTGTAGAGGCGTTAGGCAGGTCAGGCGTATTGTTGTTCTTCGGGTCACCCCGTCCGTTCCTCCCCGCGTCCATCTTATCTTTCGTTCCCTTCTTCCAGGCGACAATCGGATGCCGGATCGCGCAAGTCATGATGCACTACTGTATTCTAGCGAATCACTACTGGTTTCTGGTCGAGGCGGTCTACCTCTACAAGCTCCTGATTGGAGCGGTGTTCTCAGAGAAGAATTATTACACCCTTTACCTCTACCTTGGCTGGGGTGAGCAGGGATCAAGGATTGGCGGTGGGGGGGCATTTGCTGATTTGCGGGCAGCGCAGGACCTTGGGAAGAAGTTTCTTCCCTCCTGTTGGCATCACAGAGCTCAATCTGGGTCAAAACCATGCCAGTTCCTAGCATTGGTGTGGCGCCCGTTCTGTACAGCCCGTGACTAGAGATGGGCACGAATCAAAAAAATGGTGTTTCGTTTGTCGTTTGTCGTTTGTCGTTTAGGGGTCCGTTTTGGTTCGTTTCCGTTTTTTGTGAATTTTTGCAAAAAAAATCATTTTCGTTTTCGTTTGTTTCATTACCATTTCGTTACCATTTATTTCAATTTTTTGTGATTTTTTTAGCATTTAAAACAGATCACTTGTATTGCCGTAACGAAAACGAAATGCACGAAAAAATTGCCGGTGTTTCTGTTCGTTTTGTTTTATTTTAGAGACAAAATTCGTTTGTCGTTTCATTGCGTAACGAAATGAAAAAACGGAAACGGAAATGGAAAATTGTTTGTTTCGTGCCCATCTCTACCCGTGACCCAAGAGATGGAGAGATCGTCCCTGAATTGTGATGATCAGGCAACACAACCTATTATTAAACACTGCTGGATAGCTCAGTGGTTTAGGCATCTGACTGCAGTGCCTAAGGTTGTGAGTTCAGTTCCCATACTGGGCCTCCTTGACAGGGGATGCACTGGATGACCCACGGGGATCCTTCCACCTCTGCCCTTCTAAGGGGATGATGCCCGTGGCTGATTGGCAAGCCCTGCTGGATGTGCATTCCCTTGGTGATCCGTCCCATTCCTGGCTCTCCAAGGGACACTTCTGGAGCTCAGATGCTCGGCCGCCGTGCCTTGATTGAAACATTTGTAAAACAAAATCCTCCCTGTCTGCAGAGAACCAGGACACAACTCCCCTGCTTCTTAGCTCCCAGGAATGTTTGGTTTCCATTGATATTATTTTTTTATACCCCGTGTCTTGCAGGAACGCCCGTGGCCTTCATGGTGCCGTGGATGATGGCTAAGTACCTGAATGAGAACATGGAGTGAGTGTGATCCACTGGGAATGAACTGTTTCAAAGGCTTTGATTGAAACCATCCGGAGATCTCAAGTGTGTTGGTGGAAGCAGGGGAGGGTCACAAAGTTTGCGGGGTGGAGGGGCCAAGGCGAAAGCTCCCCCTGCGTTTCCCCCCCCTCCCTGTCCCATCACTGCCAGAGGAGGGACAGATTATCTCTCCAGAGGCAGAGATGGCTCAAATGTTACGCTCGATTCTGCACAGCGAGAGGGTTAGGCATGCAAGACCCGGCTGATTTGGACCGACCTGCCCACAGGGAGCGACACATAAGACTCACATTGTCAGCTCTGTGTGTGTTGTGTCGTTACAGTCATGACCGACTCTTCATGACTGCATGTCCATGGAGTTTTCTTGGCAGGAATACTGGAGTGGCTTGCCGGTTCCTGCTCCAGGCACCTACAGTGCCTGGTATTCCCTGGTGGTCTCCCATCCAAGTACTAACCAGGTCCGACCCTGCTTAGCTTCCGAAATAAGGCGAGATCGGATGTGCTTAGGACATCTAGGCAGCTTACACTGTCATCTACATCCATATAAAGTTCTAAAGTCAGATCTTTTCAGCTCCACCTTCCAGCCTTTGTTGAGTTTCCATCGCGCGCCCCCCCCACCTTGCCAACACAATAGTTTTATGGAGAACCTTTGATGGTTTTATACAACCTTGCAGGGATGTTGTTTTTTTTCCTTCTTGAGATAAGATTTCTCTTCTGATTGCATTTTAGGGGTAGTCTGCTAGGGGAAAAAATCTATATTTCTGTATCGCTGTATTCTTTGTAGCGATATTGGGGGAAGGGGGGAAGAGATGCATGCCGTCAAGGGCCCAAACCAGCTCTATGACTTGAGATGTAGGAATCATGCAAGGGGTTTCTCTGCATTTGATGTATGGCTTCGTAAGGACTGAAGAGTGAGAAATTAGCACCAACACAGAGAATCTGGGGTCTTCTCATGTGGAGAAAAACGAAAAGCAAAGAAGACCTTAACATAAGAACCTAAGAAGAGCCCTGCTGGATCAGGCCAAAGGCCCATCTAGTCCAGCTTCCTGGATCTCACAGTGGCCCCACCAGATGCCTCTGGGAGTGCACGAGACTAGATCTCTGTCTCCTGATTCCACTCCCCTGCATCTGGCCCTTGAAGTACCCCGGTTTTAAGCCTGGAGATTCCACATCTCCATCACGGTTTGTCACCTGGGATGGACTTCTCCTCCAGGAATCTGACTAATCCCCTTTTGAAGGCCTCCAGGCCAGATGCCATCACCACCTCCTGTGGCAGGGAGTTCCATAGCCTTCCAGGCTACCAGGCCCCTTTGCAATGTGTTTAGGTCAGATTTCACTTCCGGCGGCCCCACAACACTTTCCAGTCCCTTCAGATCAATGACGTTGAGCGATGGCATGTGATCCTTCCCTCCTCCAGGTGCTGGGCAGTGAATAAGAACATGGCGTACTGGTGGATCATCCGCATCCCAATTTTGCTTGCGTCAGTGGTAAGTGCCTCTCCTTCCATCTCTCTTGTCAAGGATGCAGCAGGAGGCATGTGTGAAACCCCGTGCGACTGGCCTTAGGAGTTTCTCGGGCATTACTTATTTCATTTCGTTAGCTTTATATACTGCCCCAAATGGTGGGGTGTACAATTCTGGGTGGTTCCCCAGCTGAATAACAGAGAAATAATGTGTTAAAAATACCAAAAAAAAAAAAAAAAAGTAAAACCATTAGGGATGGGTACGAAATGAAAAACGAAATGCTGTTTCGTCATTTCGTTATGCAACGAAACGAAACGAAGCGAAACGAAATGAGGAAGCAGCATTTTGTTACCGATGAAATGAAATGGTCATTTTTTTCCCATTGAAACGAACCATTTCATTCCACCTGTAAACCGGGAGCCATTTTTAAAGGGCTCCTGCCGAGCTGTTATCGGCTGGACCCCTTTAAAACCGGCCCAGTCGGCACCAGTGTATCCCCCTGGTGCCCACTGGGTCAGTTTTAAAGGGATCCAGCCCACGACAGCTCAGCAGGAGCCCTTTAAAAATGGTTATCGGGCACCAAATCTGGTGCCTTTAGGACAGGCATACCCAAACTTCGGCCCTGCAGATGTTTTGGACCACAACTCCCAGAATTCCAAGCCTGTATTTCCAATGGCAAAGGACTGTGGGAGTTGCTGTCCAAAACATCTGCAGGGCCGAAGTTTGGGCATGGCTGCTCTACGAGCAAGGGGATCCATTTCATTTCATTTCGTGTGAATTTTTTTTAAAAAAAAAATCATAAGAAACAAAACGAAACAAAATGGGTGGGCACGAAACGAAACGAAACGTCATTTTCCCGTTTCGTGCCCATCCCTAACAACCATCAAAAGAAGCACAAAACCAGTGGCGGAGAAGCAAAAGTAGGGGGAAGTAGGCCTGGCTGATCCCGGTGGCGGCTCAGCTGGAGGGACCTCCCAAATCCTCAGGAGGGGTCCAGGCCGATGGGAGGGATGCTGGACGATCACCCGGATTTTACCATTCCTAGTTCCTTTTTTAAATTTTCGGCAAGGCCGCGGTTCGTTAATTCCGAAAGCTCTGCTAACCTCCCCCCCCCCCCGACCGTTTGTCCTCTCTTCTCCCAGATCAACCTGCTGATCTTCACACAGATCCTTAAGGTGATCCTGGCCAAACTCCGAGCCAATCAGAAAGTATACGCGGGCTACAAGCTGCGGTGAGTCTAGACCTTGGATGGGTCCCACGGGAAAGCTGGGGAGGTGGGCTTCCAATGGCAGAAGGCCGATCCTGGTTTCGCCACCACGTTAGATTTGAGTTCTCCTCTCTCGTCTCTCCTGTTCCTTCCAGACTCGCCAGGGCGACACTGACTCTTCTCCCTCTCTTTGGAATCCACGAAGTCTTCTTCATCTTTGCCACAGATGAGCAAACCACGGGAGTTTTGCGCTACGTCAAAGTGTTTTTGACGCTCTTCCTTAGTTCTTTCCAGGTAGGAGTTTGGTTTGGATTCTGAATGGCTTCACGTTGGGTTACGGAAGCTCTCTCTTTTTTATTGCTTTCTTCTCACTTTCGGCCATGGCCAAGGGGAATGTTGCTTAACCTAGCTACCCAAGGAGTATCTAGAGGAGGAGTTGTCATCATGGGGTGGGTGTGCCCCCAGAATCTCTTAGATTACGACTCCCAGAAATCCTGGCCGGCACAGCAAATGGTTATGGGAGTTGTAGTCCAAGAACATTTGGGAGCCCAAGGTTGAGAGCCCATGGTCACTCTATAGGATACCACACAGCTCTGTCATGTTGATGCCTTCCATTAAGTCCCCAGGCATAGCTTTGCTCTTCCATCCCCAGGAGCACAGTTCTCAATCTTGAACTCCCAGATGCTCTTGGACTACAACTCCCAGAAACCCTGGTCGGCATTGCTAGCAGTGAAGGAGTCTGGGAGCTGTAGTCCAACTCAAGGTTAGAAACTGCTGCTCCACAGTTTACCTTCTGCTGGGTGACTGATGGTAACACTAGAACGCCTTGCGCGAGCCCCACTGTCACAAATCTTGTCAACTCATCTTGTGTTTCCTCTACTTGAATGCAGGGATTCCTAGTTGCTGTCCTCTACTGCTTTGCAAATAGAGAGGTAGGTAACATCTCCTACCCAAGGTGATCCTTTCCCAGTTTTGATGCACACTTAATGGTCAAGGAGTCTACAGGAGGCACGGGCCTTTCGTTTCGGAATGGGTCCGGTTCCGAAATGAAGCACGGCAGCACAGCTGCTGTTCAGAACTTGGACATCATACAGGGCTAAACTCAAACCAGGAAGCAGCCTCTGACGTGACATTGTTCCTTCTCCTTGGTGCTGGCAAATCAGACAGGGAGGCAGGATGATGCATGTCCCTGCACAGCTCCTGATTGGCCGGCGCCAGGGAGAAGGAACAATGTCACTTCGGAGGCTGCTTCCTGGTTGGAATTTAGCCCCATGCGAGGGAAGGCAAGGTAAGTCAATGGGTGGTTTCGTTTCAGAGGGTGGGTCCAAGTTCTGAACAGCACCAGTTTTGGACCCATTCCGAAATGAAAGGGCCATGCCGAGTTTACAGCCCAGGGAGCAATCCTAGAGCCAAGGCATTGTAGACAAACCAGAGGTTTGGAAATGTTTTCTTCTTTGAGGACAATAACCAGAATCTCCCAGTGAGGATCATCCTGGCCACGCCACCCTCGAGATTCTGGGAATTACTGGCCGAAATCCTATTTTATAAATTCTCTCTGGATGAACCTGATCATGCCTCCAGCAAAGGAGACAGACAGTAACTCATAGGTTGTAGGTTTTAATGGACTCGTGTGCATTGAGACTGACGAGCTGGACAAACTTCAGGATCAGAATAGGGACTCTTTTAATGACGAGCACCACAGACACATCATCACCCACACACAAGGGTAATATTGTAATGTTGTGTTGTGTTGTGTTGTCTTGTACTTTTCTTACCACCCTTTAGTTTTGTCTCTTGCCAGGCCTTTTATTCCATTGTGTGTTTGGTGTTATGTCTTTGCTCTTTATTGATCCTTTTAAAAAATTGCCTGCTATTTATTTGGCTTTCGTGTGAACCGCCCAGAGTCCCTTCTGGGAAATCGGGCGGTCTAGATATGCAAAAACAAAACAAAACAAAACAAATAAGCAAATGAATGAACAAACGAACAAATGAATGAATATGGGGAGTAGAGATGGGCACGAATAAAAAAAATGGCATTTCGTTTGTCGTTTGTCGTTTGGAGGGTCCGTTTCGGTTCGTTTCCATTTTTCATGAATTTTTGCAAAAAATTCGTTTTCGTTTTCGTTCGTTTCGTTACCATTTCATTACCATTTATTTTATTTTTTGTGATTTTTTTTAGGATTTTAAGCAATTCACTCATATTGCAGTAACAGAAACGAAACACATGACAAAATTTCTGGTGTTTCTGTTCATTTTGTTTCATTTTAGAGGCAAAATTCATGTCGTTTCGTTACGTAATGAAACAAAAAAATGAAAATGGAAACGAAAAATTGTTTGTTTCGTGCCCATCTCTAATGGGGAGCAGAATTTCCTTCCAAAGGAGAACAGTTACAACTGCCAGGAAAAGTTGTTGCATAATACGGGGTTTTGGTGCGACAAACACGCTTTCTCCCCTCTTGCAGGTGAAATCTGAAATGAGGAAGAAATGGCAGCTCTGGAAATTAGACCATCCAATGCTCTGCTGCACCCAGTGAGAAGCTGCAGGAAAAACGCCAGCATCGATGGCGAGGGCCCCCACCGTCCACCAAGACAGCGGCTGATAACCTATCCGATAACGAACCACTCCTAGAATTTGAGGCTGACACGGGTGGTCTCCGATTAACAGCCACAACAACGGAGGATGCCACGGATCGGCTGGAGGATGAAGGTTGCCATTCTGGAGAATCCCAGCCGCGACTTTTGCCGGTTGTACGATGAAAGCCGGATTGGTGGTCGGGAGCAACCCAACGGCACCCTCATTATGCCGTAGGAATGGCAGACGAGGCACAGAGACTCCCTTTAATCTGTGGAATTTGCCGCCAAAGTGACCGTGAGAGCCCGGCAGATGGGTGGGGAGATGTTACCGAAGGATTCAGGTTTTGGAGGGTTGGATTGAACTGGACGATCCTTCGTATTAAGAACCCTCAGCCTTAAAAATGGCCCCTGCTCTCCCATCCCACTGGAGCGCAGCTGCTGTTGATTCCCACACCTTTCGGACATTTTGTATTAGAGGCCTTGGGAGTCCGAAGCTGAGGCCCCCTCAGATAAATCAGAATTTCTTCTTTCTGCTCTGTTCCTGAGTAGCAGAGAGGGTTTGACCAGCCGAGAGGCTGAAACTGTTTTGCACCCACCCATGAGCACTGAAGCCAAGCCAAGGCTTGGTGTGCAAAATTTTAGCTGGCAACCCAGCTCCAACAAGGCTCATGGAGGAGATCAGGATCTGGCCCTCATCCAAGGAGCCCACAAAGTGGACAAGGACCCTGGGAGAGCCACGGGCGCATCTCACACATCATGTGGCTGTGACAATCGCTGGTCCTCAAACGAGGCCCTTTTTCACTTGGAGGAAAAATATGGAACACCTTTCTCTGTCCCTCCAGATGTCCCACACAACCAGCCTTGGACGTCCTTTGCACCTCAAAAGGGCAGCTACAAACTCCTTTTTCACAGGCAGCTATTTTTGGGGGGGTCTTTGGAGGAACACTTCCGTTCCTTTGGTTTCTGAGCAGATCAGATACTCAAGAAGGAGCACCGTTTCACCTCCCATATGCAACAGCCATCCCCGTGTTGTGCTCAAGGGCGCACTGCCCCCGGGGGGGGGACGGGACAGGGCTGAACTGTGCCTTAACACGCCACTATGGCAAAGGCAGCTCCCATCTCTGATACTGTATCTCTCTCTCTCTCTCTCTCTCTCTCTCTCTCTCTCTGTGTGTGTGTGTGTATCAACATAGAAGCAGCACCCTCACTCCGAGAAAAAAAAGGCTAAGGTGTCCATAACAGAACCAGTGACACTTGCCATGCTGAAATTAAAGAAAAACAAAACAAAACAAAACAAAAGACACAAACATGTGGCACCTTAAAGACTAACTTTCATATTTTAATGTGACATTTCGTGCACATGTGCACTTCTTCAGACATATAGCAGTAGAATGAGGTGTGCGATACTGTATAATATGATATATATATATATATATTGTTTTGTTTTGTTGTTTTTCTTTAATTTTCGCCTGAAATTCTTGAAAAGACTAACACAGCTACCCTCTCTGAAACTTTTGCCATTCTGAGGAACTGCAGAAGCACAAATTCATCCAAACACCCAGATGCAAGGAAGAGAGGGATGCCAAGGACTACCACCATTTTGGGACTGTGAGATAAACACTGGAAAACTCTGACATGGGAGATCCTAGTGAATGCCAAGCAGCTTTCCCCCTTTTTATGTACAGGGAAACTGCACCACCAGGATTGGAGATCTGCATAACGCGCCACTCCATGAACTTTGCCTGCAACTGGAGAATTCTTTTGGATATAACCCTGCTCGAATAGTCTGGGGTTTCCGCAGAAAAAGCCTCAGTTGCACATGTGGATTCCTTTTTTTAAAAAAAAAATGTAAATAAATACTTTTTTTAAAGGAGGAAAATAAGCTTCTTGGCCGGGGTGTGTGTGCATTGTAATGTCAAGGTGAGGAACCGGACAGCCTTCCTACAGATGTGCCCGCATGGGGGATGTGAGCAGCCTGCAGGGCTTTGACCGGATCCTTTCCTAGGTCTAATTGAGGTAGAAAAGGAACAAGAATTCACAATAGCAGCGATTCATGGGCTGCTGTATGTCCTGTAACTTGCTTTGGGGCACCTGCTTCCTCTGTAGATCTCTTTCTGGGTGGTGGTAAGTATTACCCCGGTGCAGATGAGGGACAATGGTGTAGAGAAGCATTCATACCTACCAGCCCTTGATCTGCCAAAGCAAACCTGCTGGAGGAGCTCAATGGTTCAGTAGGCGCTTGGCTGCGGAGCCAAAGGATGGGAGTTCAATTCCCACGCTGGGCCTCCTGGACAGGGGGTGGGCTGGATGACCCCTCGGGACCCCTTCCACCTCTGCAGTTCTATCATGGTGATGACGACGATCCACCTTGCTAGCACTGAATGCTTTCCGAGCCAACTGCAGAAAATATCTAGCACTGGTTTCATAACTTCAGCCCTTCCAGTATTGCCTGATGGATCCACTGCAAATCACAATCAGGGCTTGGCAATGCTCCTTTCTCGGATTACCCGAACTCTGCTTCTATGGGGGCACTTTTATTTTTGGCTGAAAAAAAGGGGGGTGAGAGTGAGAAGGGGGATCCCCCTTGACGGGACCTTTCCCCCCTCCAAACATTTCCAGGACGAGAGGATGATGGTCTGCGATATTGTTCCTGGCAAGATGGGGAATTCCAACCAGCCCAGGGAGAAATGTCCCCACGAGGTCCTGTACGCTGCACAACTGAAAAGAACCACCACTTTTACCATTCAAGATTCAAAGCGGTTTATTATCAAAACACTTCAAGTCCAAGTTTGGTCACCCAAGACAAAGAGAATTTGCCACGGGGGACTGCCTTTCACAGCCCCAATGTCAAGACATCTGCCGAACAGCAGGAGCTGGGCCCCCGTACTATAACCTCCCATTCCAAAACAACATCCTAAAGCAAGTAAAACCACCTTGGAAGCGGAGACTCAAGTGTCCACTTCCCCCACTGTTTACGTAAAAACCTTACCCTCTCTCTGCTGGGGTGGGACATGAGCTACTTTAACTCAAAACGGGCGCACTCGCAGCCTTCCTCAGCCCGGTTCCTGCCAGATCTCTTCCGCACCACCCACATCCCTTAAGAGAGGAGGATGAAAACCGCAATGCCGTATAAGAATTTGGGAGGGGGCAAAGTGGGAGGAGGTTATTTTCACCTCTGCTGCACTTGGGTCTTTAAAAAAAAAAGTGGATTTCCTGTTTAAAAAGAGTAGGTTTCCCGCTGTGGATCAGGAGCATCGAAAAGTATCGGCAGTGTCCTTCTTCTCGTCTCTGGTTCCCGCAGCAAATCAAGGTGGCGAGCCCGTGCCCGAGAGGTATCACTTCGGATTGTGATGGATCTTTCTGGGAGGTGCAGTCCTAGAAAGTTTCGGGACTCAAATTTAGGAACTGAGAGGCACCAGGTGGGCAGGGTGCAGCTTCCCTGCTGAGAGGCTCTCTTTGGGATGAAGGCTGGTAACATCAAGTCTCTTTCTCCCTACAGCTGTAAGAGATTCCCCACCACCACCAACAGAGCCCCAGTTTTATCAGCATTTAACCACATCCCAACTTATCGGATACACGGCGAAAGGCGGGTCACCGTTTTAAACATTAAAACCATCGCCACGTTCAGACAGAACAAGGTTTAAAAAGATGCGGCTCCCTCTGTTTTAAAAAAAGCCAGGCTTAAGGGGGTCCGAGAGGAACCAAGTCGATTCTCCAGCAGAGAAGGTCTTCTCGGGCTTCAGATCGTGGCACCTGTTTCGTTGGTGTTGACATAACGGAGAAAGGGGGGAGTCCATTGTGCCACACAGGCGCCGGCCGGTTCCTTAGCACCCCCATTCGGCTAGAACGGACATTGGTCTCCTTGCACGGCCAGCCCGTTTCAGAAAAAGAGCACTCAGGGTTTGCGGCACAGTAGAAACTCAGCCTGGAGGTAGGGATACCATACATGTTTCTCGTTCAAGTGTTTACTTGGCTGGGTCTCCCCACAATGCATGTGTGAAATGAGCCAGGTTGCAAGGCTTATGCGCGTGGATGCCACGTGGACACTGGCACCTCCGTCAGAAGACAGATTATCCACATCTTACTCCACCAACTCATCCCCGGACAGCTGTACCCCCGCCGGCTCTCAGCTCTCGTGCCTCCATGGACGAGCCACTTCTTAAGAACACAAACAGGCTGTGAATTGGGGCTCGTTGGAAAAACAAATACCACAGCCAACATGAGCACCCCCCCCAAGGGGTTGACGATTTTACCTCCGTTAACAGGACAAGAGGCGTTTCTCTTTTATGAACTGCAAGAATAATGGACCATGGTGTCTGATGAAAAGATTTTTTTAAAAAACCCACTGGCTGATGCTAACTAGAGTGTGCACACTGCTAACCAGAGTATGTTCGCTGCCTTGTCCCAGGCCAAAACAACAACAGCAAAAGGATTATGGTCGTATATAAATGGAGTGGTTGGGTGTTCAAAATGCTTTCTCGCATAACGGGCGTCCATGATGAGCCTTTCCCCCAAAGGCTACTTCTTTCCTTTAGGGTTGCCATGTCCTTTCGGTTGTTCACTAAACCCCAAACGCCACTGGAGAAGGCCAAGAGGAGGCTGTAGTCCTCATGCCCATTTTCGGCCCGGCTGAAGTCTTAAACAGATGATGCCCTTAAGTGCCATCATCCTGATGCTTCACACTCTCCCCAACGTCAGAGAGAGAACAGAGGGAAAGGAAGCACAGGGCTGATCCATCCATGCCCGAGCTCCTGGGTTTGATGGTTTCCCAAGTAGTATCACCTCTCCTACGACAAGAGATGCGTCGTGCAAGGTTGTACGCTCGGCGTCTCCAGGCCCGCAGTCTCACGGCTCTTTCGGGCAGGACAGCCTCGGACGATCCAACCTCCGCCTATCCAACCATGGTTCTGCTTCTCCGGGTCAGCAACCGGCAGCTCCAGCTCCAGGCAGCCTCTGTCGTAGTGGACTTGCCTCTTGCTCCTGTCTGTCCACCTCCCCACCCTCTCCCAGGCAAAAGACAGCTTCCGGGTGGAATGGTCACCCGACGTCAGAATGGCTGTAGGAAGACGGGGGAAAACAGGAAGTACAAGAGGAGGAGTGAGTGGCCGGCAGAGATACGTGGCAGAGAGAAAGACAGGTGGGGGCGCAACTTCTAGAATCTGAAAGAGGAAACCAACACACACACACACACACACACACACACACAGAGAGAGAGAGAGTGCTTTTAGGCCTTTGCATTAGCAAAGCAGCCCAACCAGATCAAACCTAAAAGTCTTCTGCCTCAGAATCATGGAATAACGGAACAGAAGCCTCCGTTTCTGGAAGTTGAGTCACGGCAACTGGAAAACAACTCAAGAAAATAAGTCCATTTGCCATGGCTCGTTCCAGAAACACATCTCCTGGAAAATCCACCCTTTCTTTCCAGCCCCTAATTTGAGTGGATGTCCCCTAGTTCTGGTATTGTTTGAGAGGGAGAAGAGCTTCCCTCTATCCACTTGAATCATGCCCTTCATTATTTTGTACGTCTCAATCATATCCCCCCTCAGGCGCCTTTTTTCCAGCCTAAATAGCCCCAAATGCTGTAGCCTTTCCTCATAAGGGGAGGACCCCTTTCTCCCCTCCTTCTCCCAGAGGGCTGTGCCGCCCCCCCCCCCCATCACCACCTCCTTGGTCCTCCTCCTCCTACTCACCTTCCCCCACTGCTAGGGCTGCTTCCGGGGTGGCCTGCCCTTCTCTGGGTGCTGTAAGCGCTCAAGATTCAGGCTGACCGAATGGAGGGCTTTTCCTACAAGAGACAGGAAAAGACAAACCTCAGGGCCGATGGTCCGTCTTCGGTCTTGCTCCGTCCCCACTGGCGGATGCTGGAGAGGAACACCTCGAGCTGCCCCAAATCCTGTTGCCTGCCACGTTAAATGGCACTCAAGTACGGCCACTGAATCCCATGCCTCAAAACTGGCTGTCCAGAACTAAACCTAAATCTAAAGCTAACGTGATTCTTGTTTGCATCAACAGAAGCATAGTGTCTAGATCAAGGGAAGTGATAGTACCACTCTATTCTGCTCTTGTCAGACCCCACCTGGAGTACTGTGTCCAGTTCTGTGCACCTCAATTTAAAAAGGATGTTGACAACCTCAAGCGGGTGCAGAGGAGGGTGACCAGGATGATTGAGGGTCTGGAAGATATGTCTTATGAGGAATGGCTTAGGGAGCTGGGAATGCTTAGTCTTACAAAACGAAGGCTGAGATGGGCTATGATAGCTATGTTTAGATATTGGAAAGGATGTCATATTGAAAAGGGAACAGGTTTGTTTTCCATGGCTTCAGAGACTAGGACTTGGGGCAATGGTTTCAAACTACAGGAAAAGAGATTCCATTTGGACATTCAGAAGAACTCATGACAGTTAGAGTTCTTCGGCAGTGGAAGATGCTGCCACAAAGGGTGGTGGAGTCTCCTTCTTGGGAGGTTTTTAAGCAGAGGCTGGATTGCCTTCTGTCAGGGGTACTTTGACGGGGGTTCCTGCATGGCAGGGTGTTGCACTAGATGGCCCTTGAGGTCTCTTCCAAATCTATGATTCTATAAACCAGGCACCCCCAGCCCCCTCCAAGCTTCTCCCCGGTTCTCTACACTAACCAGATGTAAGAAGGAAATGTTTATTTCTCATTGTGATTTTTTTAAAGGCACCAGTTGGAGAAATAGATCTACTTCCGATCACTCTGCAGTCTCCAAATAGATTTGAACCTGCCACCCTTCCCTGAGACAGCTCACTACCATGGGGAGTGGGAAAGTTCTTCCATGGTACAAGGGGAAGGCATCCGACCCCTTTATTTCACTGAGCTGACGCTGACCGGCCCTGGCTGCCTCGGAAGCAGCGGACAGAAAGCTGTAGAACGGAGGAGAGTGCATACAAGTGGTTCCACCTCACCCATTTCTTCCACGCAATTCTCCAGCAGAGTGGACAGTTCAGGCAGGTTAAAAGGCTTCAAGCTCACCGGCCATTTCCCCGGATCTAAGACAGAACGGAGACGGAATCAATTCCGGGCCACTGATTTAAAGAGTCTTTGGACAGCAGGTCCCAGGAGTTCAGCCCCACTCTTTGTCCTTTCCTGACCGGCTGCATTATCATTCACTCTCGCTTCCCAGATCTGCCTTCTGGTATTTGCGAGACGTCCTTCCTTACCGATTCCCAGCTGTGCCGAAGCTTCCGAGAAGTGGATACCCGTACGTTCTTGATTCATTCGGGAAGACAGCTCTGCCTGACAGGCCCTATCATAAAAAATAATAATAAAAACAGAATACAATTGCATTGGTACCCTGACTTACGAATTTAATCCGTTCTGATTGCATGCTCTTAAGTCAAACTACTCTTAAGTCGGGGTACCTCTCTAAATTTTTTAAAAAAATACGTTAAAAAATGAAAATAAGGAAGTACAGTAGGACCCCGGTATCCGCTGGGGATTGGTTCCAAGCCTTCTCGTGGATAATGAACACTGTGGATAAAAGAGAACGCCTGCCCACCCACCCCCAAACTGCTCTTTCCTGACAGTAGCTTGCTTTATGGCGGCTGCTTTGAGACAGTAGCTTGCTTTATAGCCACTGTTTGTGACAACAGCATGCTTTCCATCTTGCTTTGTGGCTGCTGAATTATTTAATTCCCCCCCTGCCAACCGTGGATAACGGAATCAGTGGATACGGGGGTCCTACTGTAGTTGCTTTTACATTAGGGAACCGACATCAACGAGGCGAAGGAAGGATAAATCCCGAGAATACAAGCAGGCAGAAAACGGTAAGCAAGACACTTGGATTTCTAACTGGTGCAAGAATCCAAATTTACTTTGCCACAAGAGGGACCGGACTTTATTCCAAGGGAGGAGGCAACTGCAAACGTGGCCAAGCCCCAACTTTTGTACTCACTGCATTTGTTCCAGGAGAATCGCAGCGTTCCGGGTGATGGCCTGCACCTCTTGGAGCTTCCCCTGGACGTCGCTCCAGGCCACCTCCCACTCCATCAAGCAGCTCTCCACCACCGCCCGCAGCTCCTGCTCCTGGGACACCTGCCCCTTCAGGGTTTCCACCTCCTCGCACTTCTACAAGGGGGAGCGAGTAGCATTAAAGGGCCAGGAGGCCACGGGAAACTAAAGGAAGGTCTTCCCGGCCAGTTTAAGGAACCAGAGGGTTACCTTATGGAGCTGAATGGCCAGTTCTTGCATCTCTGCCTCTAAGCGGTCGGCGTAGGCCAGTTCGAGGGCGTCACTGGGGGGACGGGCACTGCTATGCCAGCGGGCAATGGCTGAAGCCATCTTCCTCTTCGGTCCAAACAGGCTACGAGAGCAGGGAACGGGTGAAGGAGGAGCCAGGGGTTACCAGCATCCGTCCATCCATCCTTCCTTCCATCCATCCTTCCATCCATCCATCCATCCATCCATCCATCCATCCATCCATCCATCCATCCTTCCTTCCATCCATCCTTCCTTCCATCCATCCATCCATCCATCCATCC
>JAHTLZ010000054.1:3652497-3662546 GCA_023846285.1 Phrynocephalus versicolor
CATCCTTCCTTCCATCCATCCATCCATCCATCCATCCATCCATCCATATGCAAGCGCAGGACATTTGTGCAAACATTCTTAGTTTGCATCAGCCATTCTGCCATCTGGGCTGATTGAAAGAACCTTAATCCGTTTCCGAGATCCCCTCACCTCACTCCCTGAGGGGATTTAACAAACGGCAACCCCAGAATCCATTGGCTCCTTATTGTTGCAACATCAATATTGGCGGGAAATGCGTGTGAGGAAAACAAACTGAAGATAGGTGCCTGTAAGGTGTGGGTCTGTCAAGCGGGACACCCCAAACAGAGAATTATGGGACTTGTAGACCAAGAAATCCAAAACCTCCCAGGCTTATCTGGCAGACAAGTCATAAGGTTCTCCACCAGCCAAGGAGGTCAGTGGGTGTTTTTGTGTGTGTGTGTGGGGGGGGGGGACTCACGTGATGCCAATCTCTTTGAGGTCACTCTCTGTCAGGGTCAGAAAGATCCGGAGGTCAACATCTTGTTCCTCAAACACTTGCAGATACTTCAGGCAGCCAATCTGCTCTAGGAGGGTGGCAAGATCCTGCAACCCCAGGCAGAACAAAACAAAAAGGGATAATAGAGGATTTAACGTTTTCTTGAAAATCGCCAGGGAAGGAAGTGAGGGACGGTTCCGGAGCCAAGGAGTAACCACCGAGGAGGCCCAGGTCTTAGTTCTCGCCCTCCTGGCCACCCTCGGGGTTAGCGCCCTCGGCCATCCTGCCTGCGTGCGACAGCAGGATAGGCAGTACGGAGAGACAGCAAGCCTTGTGCTACGTACTGAGCTTCTCATGCCTACGCCATTGCTGCTCGCGAGACAGAACCGCCTCTACCTCCACTCCAGGCTCGGAATCTTTTCGCCTGACTCCTCGCCATTTAACAAAGCCACCCAGCCCCAGCTCTGAAATGGACCCCAGCTTAATATAAGAACACAAGAACAGCCTGCTGGATCAGGCCAAAGGCCCATCTAGTCTAGCTTCTTGTATCTCACAGTGGCCCCACCAAATGCGTCTGGAAGCGCACAAGACTAGAAATCTGTCTCCTGATACCACTCCCCTGCATCTGGTCCTTGAAGCACCCTGGTTTTAAGCCTGGAGATTCCACATCTCCATCATGGTTTGTAACCTGGGATGGACTTTTCCTCCAGGAATCTGTCCAATCCCCCTTTGATGGCATCCAGGCCAGATGCCATCACCACCTCCTGTGGCAGGGAGTTCCACAGACTAACAACACGCTGGGTGAAAAAAATTCTTTTGTCTGTTCTCCCTCTCCCAGCCCTCAGTTTGAGTGGATGTCCCCTAGTTCTAGTATTTTGCGAGAGGGAGAAGAGCGTCCCTCTATCCACTTGACTCACGCCCTGCATTATTTTGAACGTCTCAATCATATCCCCCCCAGGCGCCTTTTTCCAGACTTTTAAACATCTGCTGTCCAACCTCCAGCCTATCGCCGTCCGCAGCTCGTGCAAGGCCTGTGGTTACCTGAGGCCCAGCGTAAGACGGCGTCTCCGGGTTGGCGGGGCTGCAGTGCTGGCCCAGCGTCCGGGATCGGCCAGACCAGTGGCTGTCACTATTGCTGTAGCGGTTCTTTGCCTTCACAAAGCTCTTGGCGTGTCTTCGACTAGGGAACCGGGAGGCACTGTCGGAATCCTGCAAAATACGTAGTCCCTTTAAACCAGCCTCTGCTTAAAAACCTCCAAAGAAGGAGGCTCCACCACCCTCCATGGCAGCAGATTCCACTGCCAAACGGCTCTAACCATCATGGAGTTCTTCCTAATGTTCAAATGGAATCTCTTTTCCTGTAGTTCGAAACCATTGCCCCGAGTCCTAGTCTCTGAAGCCATGGCAAACAAACCTGTTCCCTCTTCAATATGACATCCTTTCAAATATTTAAACATAGCTATCATATCCTCCCTCAGCCTTCTTTTAGAGAATAAAAACATTTAAATACAATAAATACATAAATAGGCAGCCATCAGGTGGCAATGTCGGCTTTGGACGCTGCTGGTTGGATGCAAGTCCAAGCGGTCATTAAACAGGGAGGTTGTTAAGTGAGGAACGGCGGTACTGACCTCGTTGCTCTCCAGGGAGCCCTCACTGCTGATTCCCACCACTTTCGCCAAGCCTTCGCTGCTGCTGCTGCTGGTCCTGCCCGTGGCCAAATCAGTGGTGAAGGAAGAAGTCTCTTCTAAAACAGGAAGAAGGGGTTGAAAGGGTAAGCCTCCCTTCTTGGGAGTTCAGTTCTCACTTACGACAACGCTTCCGTGTTTCCCAGATAAGAGATTTAAGAACATAAGAACCTAAGAAGAGCCATGCTGGATCAGGCCAACAGCCCATCTAGTCCAGCTTCCTGTATCTAATAGTGGCCCCACCAGATGCGTCCGGGAGCGCACAAGATTAGATCTCTGTCTCCTGATACCGCTCCCCTGCATCTGGCCCTTGAAGTACCCCGGTTTTAAGCCTGGAGATGACACATCTCCATCATGGTTTGTCACCTGTGATGGACTTTTCCTCCAGGAATCTGTTCGATCCCCTTTTGAAGGCATCCGGGCCAGATGCCATCACCTCCTCCTGTGGCAGGGAGTTCCACAGACTTCTCAGGAGTGGTTTCCCTGTTCCTTCTTCTGGGAGTCCCTCTGGATTTTGCAGCGTGCCCAAAGCCACCCAGGCTGGCCCTTCTTGGAGGCAGAGCGGGGAAACTGAACACCCAACCTCTGCCTCTGCAGCTGGACGATTAAGCCCAAGAGTTCCACAGGCAGCCCCTGTGATGGATTTTCTTACTACAAATACGGAAGCGACCTCAGCAAAAAACGCTTCCAGAAAAGGGATGGTTTCGTATCTGCCTATCCTTTGACATGTAACGTTTACACCCGGGCACGAAACCCCCCAGATGAAAACCAGGACATTCGAGTTGGCAGGAACAGCTGGCCAGCTCCATGGTTGAGGTCTCTGGCTAGGGAGCCAAAGGTCGGGAGTTCGATTCCTCCCCTGGGCCTCCTGGACAGGGGGTGGACTAGATGGCCCACGGAGGTCCCTTCCAGTTCCCCCAGTTCTGCAATGAAGCGGTACCTCGGCTGCTGCTGCTCTCCACATCACACTCGTTAATGGGAGAAGTGACATCCCTGTAACGGAGGTCTCCTTCGAAGCTGCTGCCATCGTCCTTAAAGGTAACGTAGCCCTCTGGGGGGACCTGCTCTGTGTGTAAGAAAAGGGAGAGGGGAGAAAAAGAGCGGTGAAAGAATGGACGGAACAGCTTTGCCCAGCCCTCCAGATGTTTTGGACCACCATTCCCACAATCCTTGATCACTGGCAATATAGGCTTGGGATTCTGGGAAGAGTAGTCCAAAACATCTGGAGGGCCAAAGTTTGGACACCCCTGGTGCAGTCATTCAACATCATGCAAATTTTGGCCCAAAGAATTGAGCTGAAGGCAAACAGGCTTGTCGTAAATTCAAGGAAGCCCTTAAATTGGTTTTCACTTTGCTTTCGTGCTGCAAAGACACACAAGAGGCTCAATAATAGTACTAGAGATGGGCATGAATAAAAAAAAATGGCATTTCGTTTGTCGTTTGGAGGATCCGTTTCGGTTCGTTTCTGTTTTTCGCGAATTTTTGCAAAAAAATCATTTTCGTTCGTTTCATTACTATTTCGTTACCATTTATTTCATTTTTTGTTATTTTTTTTTTTTAGGATTTTAAGCAATTCACTCATATTGCAGTAACGGAAACGAAACGCACGACAAAAGTTCCGGTGTTTCTGTTTGTTTCGTGCTCATCTCTAAATAGTACTATAAATACTGTACACTAGACACTTAGATTTCAGAAAACTGCAACATCTTAAGGCAAAAGAAATAAAAGACCCCTGCCTATCGCAGTTCCATCGACAGCAGGGAAATCTTCCTTGCTCAGGCCTTCGCTGCCAACCCCTCTGCCAGGGTACAGACCGAAGGAAAGAGAAAAGGGCCTGGCGTGTTCACCCAGGTGACACAGCAGGTTTTAGAAGGTACCGGTTTGCAGCAGTAGGGGCAAAAGTACAATTTGAGATGGGCACGAAGCACCAGTTTGGAGACTTGTGCTGGTTCGTTTAGAGACCGAACAGGTGTTTGGTGCTTCAATGCCCCGCCTCCTCAGGTGGGCGCCCACTCACAGGCGGCCCCCTTGCCCCGCCTCCTAGGGGGGCTGTCTCTGAGCAAGTGCCCACTGGAGGAGGCGGGGCTCCGAAGTGCCGAACACCTCTTTAGCCGCGAGACGAACCGTCGCGAACCAACGAATCAATCAGCAGTTTGTGCCCATCCTGTGGGAATCACTCGATGAACACAAATGAACCAAGCGGTGCTTATTTTCTCCCCACCAGCCTGGTAAAGCTGCGTCGGGACTGAGCCATGAAAGATCAGGCCAGAGGCATGCGCGGAAAACAGGAACTCACCATCCTGGGAGGTCTTTCTCCCTCCTGCAATTCGGACCCCAGTGATCTTGGCCAAAGCGTGGGGCCCTTCGTGGATGCTGGGTCCTCTGGACTTGCGAGCCGGCCTCTGCCTCTGAGGAGCTGAGTAGGATTCATCCGAGGAGCTCAGATCTTCGTATTTCCCTGCAGGTGAAGAAGGCGGTCAGGCAGTGTTTGTAGTTCCACCGTGACAAAGGACAGGTGCTTATTTCATTGACAAGCAGCTTTTCTCCCAATTAGGGGATCCATGGCGGAGATGATGTAGGCACGCAAAATGTGTCCAGGGAACCAGAAAATTAATGTAGAGCACAGTGAAAAGATGCAAGGCCAAAAAGAATCAAGGGACGAGGGAAGCGAAGAGTCTGCCTTAGCTGCCTTGGGTCCGTTTTTTTGAGGGGGGGGGGGCAAGTGGGACAGAAACATTTTAAATAAATAACCAATGTGCCAATGATCCTCTAATCCAGCATCAAGAAAGAGGTGTCTCCGTCACCTGAGCCCCTGCAGAAGACTTTGGGCACAGGGGTGGCGTGCAGGTCGATCAGCCCCACAATCTTCACATAGCCGTACGTCATGGCCAGCGTCCGTGCCGTGGCCCCGCCGTTGTCGCGCACATCCACTCGGACGCCCTGTTGGGAAGGGAGCGAACGCCGCGGCTTTATTCTCCATCGGAAGCCTGCAGTTCCCCTAGGCAGGCTTGATGGAGGAACCAGGGGCATGAGTGGCTCTTCTGTAAAGGTTCGGCCCATCCAAAACATGGCTAAAAATGTTTGTGGTCTGCTTATGGACACGTCCCCCCCTTCCACAACACTGGAGTTAGGGGGTGCCGGACCTCTATGTACTTCAAAATCCGGGAGTAACTCTTATGCCCCCGTAAGGTTGATGAACAAGTTGATGAACACAAACAAAACACACGTATACAGAACAACTCTCTCCTACAGCACTGACGGTCATTTCATAAGAACATAAGAAGAGCCACGCTGGATCAGGCCAACGGCCCATCTAGTCTAGCTTCCTGTATCTCACAGTGGCCCCAAAAGATGCGTCTGGGAAAGCACGAGACTAAATATCTGTCTCCTGATACCACTCCCCTGCATCTGGTCCTTGAAATACCCCGGTTTTAAGCCTGGAGATGACACATCTCCATCATGGTTTGTAACCAGTGATGGACTTTTCTTCCATGAATCTGTCCAATCCTCTTTGGAAGGCATCCAGGATAGATGCCATCACCACCTCCTACAGCAGGGAGTTCCACAGACTAACAACACGCTGCGTTGAAAAAAATACTTTCTTTTGTCTGTTCTTGTATTATTTTTTTGTTTTCATTATTTTTTTTTTGCATTCTGACATATTGTAATAGCCTGATTTATCCTGGAAACCACCCAGGGTGGCTTCCTGTCAGATGGGTGGTATATAAATGGGATACATAATAATTAACTGCAATAAAATATGGCAGTACACCCGTATGCCCCCAAAAGAAATTCTGCTGCCCAGGGTCCCCAGCCACCCCCACCCCAAGCCTAGAACCAAGCTCTTCTAAGGATGGCTTAAAGGCATGAAGGGCAAGGGGGCACCCATGGTCAAAACATACTTGGGCAGAAGCCTTCATGCTTTGGGCTGCCGGAGCAATCGACACTCACATGGTTCAGAAGGTACTGAACAATGATCTCATGGCCAGATGCGGCTGCTTCCATCAAAGGGGTGTATCCGCAAAGGGGTTCCCTGGACAAGAGAAAAGATAAAGCCCATGGATGTCTAGGGTAAAGCATAGGCACGGGCCTTTCTTTTCGGAATGGGTCCGGTTCTGAAACGAAGCATGGCAGCACAGCTGTGGTTCAGAACTTGGAGCCACCCTCCGAAACCCATTGACTTACCTTGCCTTACCTTGCGCTAAACTCCAACCAGGAAGTATAGTCTCTGCCGCGCCATCATTCCTTCTACCTGGCGCCGGCCAATCAGACAGGGAGGCGGGACGATGCATGTCCCTGCACAGCTCCTGATTGGCCGGCGCCAGGGAGAAGGAAAAATGTCACGTTGGAGGCTGCTTCCTGGTTGGAGTTTAGCCCCGTGCGAGGTAAGGCAAGGTTAAGTCAATGGGTGGTTTCGTTTCGGAGGGTGGGTCCAAATTCTTAACAGCAGCTATGCTGCCATGTTTCATTTTGGAACCGGACCCATTCTGAAACGAAAGTCCCACGCCTAGTCAAGCGATATCGCAATGAACCATATAAATAGGCAATTGTTGGATGTGGACAGCTCAAAAGAGCTGGAGGAAGTGATCACAGAAGGAAAACCCCAAGCTGAAACATGTTGACCCTCCCAGCAAGGAACACCCTGGCAGCTGAGGTCCAAGCAAACACCATTTCCAGACCCTGAAATGTTTCCATTCTTGCCTCCCGTACAGCGTCGACATATCCCGTGATCACAGCAACCTCACACATTCTCCTTAACACGCTTAACTCTTTGGACAAGAAACATAAACAGACATTCCCTGGGCATTTCATCTCACCTGCAATCGGCGTTGGCTCCGTTGTCCAGTAAGAACTTGACCATTTGCTGATGGCCGGCGCTGGTGCAGTGGAACAGCGCCGTCCAACCGTGGGCGTCCTTCCTTTCCAGCTCAGCACCTCGCTTCAAAGAAAGAGAGCACGTCAAATTAGCGGCCTGAAGCATGTCAAATTAGCGGCCCTTTCGCATGGAGCAGGGCCTCCAGGAAATAGAATCAGAATTCTTGGGTTTGTTAGTTAGTTAGTTTGTTTGTTTGTCTTGTATGCCGCCCACTACCCCAAGGTCTCTGGGCGGCTCACAATCAAAGTAGACAATTCAGATAATTAAAACGTCAAATTTCAATAAAATTAAGACAAGAAAACATTTAAATACAATAAATACAATATATTAAAATAAAACACGAAAATCGCCATCAGGACCCACAATAATCAGTTTTAAAAATATCTGGAACAGGAATGTTTTTACCTGGCGCCAGAATGTCATCAACGTGGGCGCCAGGCGGGTCCCGCTTGGGAGGGCATTCCACAATCTGGGGGCAGCTGCCGAAAAGGCCCTGTACCTACAAGCCATCTCTTTCACTTCCTTCAGGGATGGCTCTTTCAGGAGGGCCCTCTGGCTAGATCTTAATTGCCGGGTAGGTTCATATGGAAGGAGGCGGTCCTTCAGGTATCTAGGTCCTAAGCATTTAATTTAGCATTTTTAGCTTTAATTTAGCATTTTCAGCCAGCGGATAAGAGAATCAGCAGATACCGATTCTGCAGGTAAGGGGTTCATAGTGTATACAGACCTGAAGGAGTAAGGAGGCCACAGTCTCATTGCCACAGCTGGCAGCCAGCATAAGCGGAGTCTGCCCTTCGGGGGTTGGCAAATTCACATTTGCACCCGCTTCCAGCAGCATATGCACAATGGTATCGTGGCCGATGTAGGAAGCGTACATTAACGGGGTCCAGCCGCCACAGTTCCGCTGATTCAGGTCTATTTCCCCGCTGGAAAAGAGAGGAGGCATTTTGATTTCCACGAGTTATGATGCTTCACGAGCTTCAAACACAGAATCTTGGCCTGGTTTGTTCCTTAGGCAAGCACGCGTAACTATTCTAGAAATCTGGACAACATCTTAACAGTAATGCACTTAGCGATTCCAGCTATTGGCAAATGAAAAGAACGATAAGGACTGGATAGAAATGTGAAGGCGAGGGGGGAAAACCAGAAGCTTCAGAAAAAAAAAATTCTGAAGATGTTTACTCCAAGAACATCTGGGTTACCCAAGATTGGGAACCACTGCTTTAAGGCATGCCCTCTCTTCCTTACCATTGAATATCGTCCTTCACCACCTCATACTGCCCGATCGAGGCTGCGGTGTGAAGATCCAAGGGGACATCCAAGTCTGGGCTGCAGACTTTCACGCCCGTTCCGTGCCACATGGAGAGGCTGCGATCCAGCAGCTCCGACTCGCTGGCTTCGTCACTCAGCTCCGACATGGTGTCCTGGTTTGTCAACAGAAAGAAGTGCCATCAGTTTGCTGGTTTTACTACCTTGATTAGAACTGGGAAAGCTGTACAATGGTTAGCGAAAAGGACTCAAGAGTTGAAAACCCACATATACATCCTTACCGCGATCTCTCACCCGGTGATCCTGGGAACAACCATTCACTCTTTGTCCGTTTCACCTACCTGGCAGGGTTGTTGTGAGTCCAGGGAGGAGCCGCGTACGCAGCTTTGAAGTCAAGGGGAGTTCAGCAAAACAAACACACCAGGGAACAACAAGAGTTCGTCAGAGGCAGAGGTTGGACCCCTTTGCCTTGCCGGGACTAGAACTTTCACACACCTGGACTGCAGCTGGGGATTCTGGGTTGTGTAGTCCACCAAACTAGTGCTTGGGAACCTTGCTTTCGCTGGACTACGACTCCTAGGGTGCCCTGCAGCTGGGGATTCTGGTTGGTGTAGTCCACCAAACTAGTGCTTGGGAACCTTGCTTTGGCAGGACTACAACCCCCAGAATGCCCTGCAGCTGGGGATTCTAGCAGGCATAGTCCACCAGATAGAGTCACTCCAAATTAGTGCTTGGGAACATTGCTTTGGCTGGACTACAACCCCCAGGGGGCCCTGCAGCTGGGGATTTTGGGAAGTGTGGTCCAGACAAAGGAAGAGGGTTCCCCTTGTCCAGGCATATCCAAACTTCGGCCCTCCAGATGTTTTGGATCACAACTCCCAGAATTCTAAGTCTGTATTGCCAACGACAAAGGACAGTGGGAGTTGTAGTCCCAAACATCAGGAGGGTCGATGTTTGGGCATTCCTGCCCTTGTCCATCCCCAGACGGGAGCCCTAATCATGCTCCCCGCCTGACCCCACCGAGGACCCCAGGACCGGCTGGGCGGCTTTACCTGTGAAGTCAGCCTCTTCGCGGGTCCCCCTTCTTCCGCCGCCTCCGCACCGGCCGCCCCTCCGAGCCCCGTCCCTGTCCCCGCCGGAACCCGCGCCCGCGCCACCGGAAGTGCTCGGCTACGGAGCCGGACGCCGACTGCCGAGAGCACCGGAAGCTCTGCCTCCATTTCAAGCGCTCCCCGACCACGTGGTGCGAGGACCCTACGGAGCAAGAGGGGAAACCCGCCCACCCCGGGCAACCAGCCAATCAGCTTCCTCTCAAGGTCTCGCCAGGGCGATGGAAAGGCGAAGAACTTTTCTTGTTTTTTTAAAAAAGAAAAAGAAACCGTAAAGAAATAGAGCAATAAAGTTAATCTATTTCCTTTGAGGGGGTCTCTGAGATGCTTTCACTTGTCCTTCATATTTTAATTTTATATTTCCCAAAATGACCCAAAAGGGTGGGCCATATGTGGAATTAGGGTTTACTCCCCTGCCAGGACCCGAGAAGTGGGCGGGGCGAAGAACCGGCCGGGGACTAGAGACCCCGCTTTGAAACCAGGTGCGCGGTTTCCAGAGGGAGGGAGGGAGGGAGGAGGAAAAGGGCGGAGGGGGCACAGGGGCTTGTGGGGGGGGGACGGTTGCCTGGCAACAGTTCGGAATTGGGGGAGCTCCGTCGAGGGGGGGGCGGAGACCACTGGCGTCCGGTTGGCATGACAACGGGAAAGGA
>JAHTLZ010000054.1:3668016-3678145 GCA_023846285.1 Phrynocephalus versicolor
TGAATGAATGAATGAATGAATGAATGAATGAATGAATGAATGAATGAATGAATGAATGAATGAATGTTGCACTGATCCATAGGGTTCTCTTTCAGCTCTGCAGTTCTGGGAGGCTGGTGGGGGATTGTATAGTTTATAAACATGAATCCACATCCTTCTACTGAATCTCGTTTATAGCTATCTTTTTCAAAGATCAGAACTCCCCAATCCCCATTTCAACTGACTGCAAGAGACAACGGGCGCAATTATCTGGTTCCTGGGGACCGGGCTCATTTGTAGAAGTAGCCAGCCATAAAATGTGGAGTAATGGGGTGTTTAAATTCATTCTGCAGCTCCAGTGACAGCTCCTCGGATGATGAGGAAGATTTAGAAGCGACAGACCCAGAGGACATGAAAGGAAAATCGAAGGCTTTTTTCCAGGCCTCCCGGTACAGAGTGACAGCATGTTCCACATTTTCCTGAAGGGGTTAATCTTGACAAGATTCAAATGCTTTCCTAGAGACAAGGCACCTTATACTGTTGCAAAGACATGGAGACTTGCATGTATCTACGAAATTGGCATATGGAAAAAGAAAAAAAAGTAAAACTCAGTGTTTTTCTCTAAGTACCTTGTCAGGAAACCCAAGCTAGCCACCTTCTGCTCTGCAAAGTGATAGCAATTGTTTCCAGCCTTTTAACAAGTGTCTGAAACATATCTCCAGACACATGTTTGCCTCCGTCACGTAGTTAGCAGTATCCCTTAAAAACGGCATGTGTGTGGTGGCCCTCAGATTTTCAGGAAGCAGGATCCTGTATTGAAAACCATTCCCTGGGCTGCCTTGTGTTTTTTGTGAAATCGAAGAGGCACATCGCCCTCCCAATTCAGGAGCCAGGCAGTATCACATCTGTAAGGGGCAAGTGCCTGATAGCCTATTCAGGTGATGGCAGTCACCAGGAACAGAGTCAGGGTCATCCATGAACTCTCTGAATGTCAAAGAGAAAAATGGGGAACCGGAAATGACAGACAGGGGAACAGAATCCCTTGCTTGATCATCCCTTATTGCGTTAGCAAGTAGCTCTATAACTATGCAAAACAGAACTGGTGATAAAGGACATCACCAGGGCCCATTTATAAAATCCTAGGAGAAGTAAGGTTTGGTGGACTGAAACCTGAAATGGAACACTCCTGGTGGCTTCTAGGCGACCCCATGCGGATAGCCGGCCCTACTGTATTGCCACTGGCTTTTTATTAATTGTGATGTTTACCATGGCATTGTTTTTTTTTAAATCTTTGAACCCATGTTGAGACGGTCTTCTGCTCTAAGAGGAAGACAAAAAGACCCGTTTTCTTATTCAGCAGGGCTTGCACAGGGAAAAGTTTTCTGCTGCAGCAACTTCGTCACTTCCGTGGGAAAGCGGCCCAGACTTCAGCCATGGGAGAAAGGGACCAAGATCTCACAACTTCAGAGGGGAGACATCTTCCAAGGGCCAAAGGAAGACACAGCCCAGCGCAGAGGAACCCGGCTTCCCTGGGGCCCACAGATTCAGCAGCCAGCTTCCCCCTGGCGTGTCCTAACAGCACAGCTAAACTCCCAAGAGAGGCCAAGAAATATGCCGACAAAGGGCCACGCCCCGAATTCCCCTGCGAGGTTTCTGCAGGGAGAGGTGCGATGTACCCAAGGTACTACATGAAAAACCCAAGACTGTTTGCCCTCAAATCCCCCCATTTCCTTCTAAATTAACAGAACATATATTTGAGTTATTCTAGTCATCAAAGAAATCCTGGTCTCAGGTTCCCCTGGCTCTTTCAGCACAGAGGTTTGCCACTGAGTCTTCTTGGTCCAAAATGCCCCCAACGGGAACCTCAAAGCAGCCCGAGGCCTTGGAGATCCTGCAGGACTCCAATTCCCATGATCCCCGGTGGCAGGTCATTCTGAACGAGGGGAGTTGATGCCAAACAAAACCTGAACAGTGGATCGCTTCCACTGTTCCCGGGTTTTTATTTTCATCCACATTTCAACTATACCCTAGATTTGAAAGACAGCACAGTGGAAGGCGTCGTTGGGCAGGAAGTGGACCTGGGTACATCCCAGGAAAACATAGAATCATAGAATCCTAGTGTTGGAAGAGACCTCAAGGGCCATCCAGTCCAACCCCCTGCCATGCAGGAACCCCATCACAATATTTCCGACAGATGGCCATCCAGCCTCTGCTTAAAAACCTCCAAAGAAGGAGACTCCATCACCCTCCTTTGTGGCAGCATATTCCACTGCCGGACAGCTCTAACGGTCATGAAGTTCTTCCTAATGTTCAAATGGAATCTCTTTTCCTGTAGTTTGAAACCATTTCCTCGAGTCCTAGTCTCTGAAGCCATGGAAAACAAACCTCTTCCCTCTTCAATATGACATTCTTTCAAATATTTAAACTTGGCTATCATATCCCCTCTCAGCCTTCTTTTTGTAAGGCTAAACCTTCCCAGCTCCCTAAGCCGTTCCTCGTAAGACATTTCTTCCAGACCTTCAACCATCCTGGTCGCCCTCCTCTGCACCCGCTCAAAGTTGTCAACATCCTTTTTAAATGACACAGGGACAGAAAGGATATGGTACCAAATGAGAAAAAGATACGTTTTTGTTTTTGTTTAAAAAGATGCCCTTGTGTTTGCACTTTGTAGGGCAGAAGCAAGCCAGAAAGAGAAGCAGGTAGACAAGAGGCCCGGGAAACAGCAGCCCCAGGAAATGTGGAAGAAATGAAAGCCTCAGCCCTCCACTGCTGGGAACACACCCTCATCTTCTTCCATCCAATCAGTCGCCCAGAACAACAGAAAAACATGTCCCCACCCCCACCCCAGGGATCTCTTGCTTCATGCATCTTACTTCCTTCCGGTTGTCTTTTGACTGTATTTCTTTAAAAGCAAAGCTCAAGGCACCCCACTGACAGCCTGGGAAGAGGTTTTGTTCTGATTTGCGTCCTGACAGAGTGTGTGAGCACAGTTCCAAAGCGATTTCCCACTGCCCTTTACGTTTCCGACGTCACGACAATCCTCCAACACCACTAAGACGCGGTGTTCAAGAAAACCAAGATCCAACTGTGTATTTTGGGTCCCCAGGATTTGGTGTGGGGGGTGTTCATTGCTGCCCTTTGTGATGCTTGAAATGTCTCAAAGTCTTTCCATACTTCCTGGGCTGGGACAGAGCTGGTTGTGATGCAACAGAAGCTGCAGGAGAAGGTGGGTAGGTGGTTTCATGTTCTCTGGCATAGAAGCAGGATCCCGCGGAAGTAGACCATTCGATCCTGGTCAAATACGCATTTCATGCATATTGGTTCTAATAAATGCCTTTGAAGAGTTCCCGCCACGTCTTGTGTTTTGTCCATTATTTTCACTCCTCTACACCTGTTTGTGTGCAGTCTTCCCCAATATGTTCATTCCCATTTTTTTTATTTTATTTTTATTTATTTATTTATTTATTGCATTTATACCCCGCTTATCTACATTGTGTACTCTAAGCGGCTTACAAGGCTTCAATAGCCACAGAAATTACAAAAAATGTTAATTGTTTTTGATGGATAATTGGAGCACAGAGAAATGCAAAGACCAAGTGACCACCCTGTTTTGATTCTTGTTCAGGCAGTGCAGATTGGGTACCTTTGCATTGAAATGCAAATTTCTCCTCCGCCTCTAACAGAAGGTAAATAAATACACATTTGTAGACAACTCAAAACACTAGAAAAACTGGAATCTGGAAGAGGAGTTCTAACCTAGTCTGTGCTATTTTTCGGTTTATGTTTTTCATGTGGAGGGTCCAGTATCCAGGTGCTTCCTCTTTTAGGATGAAGCCGCTACTGGCAAAACACAGAATTGAGAACCGTGATTTTCAGGACCAAGGACAGCTCCAAAATGCTTTAAAGAAGGAGCAAAACTCTCAGTATAATGACAGTCCAGATGCTCAGCCGTTTTAATCCTTGTTACAAGTTTTTTGGTCCAGTCTCTTGTCAGTTATAATGATAAAACAACAATTCTTGGGGGTTTTGCTGGCTTTTAAAAAGAAGATTGAATCATTAGCTGTCCAGAATAAAGGAGATGGCCTGCTGTCTGACCAGTCTGTCCACGCCCCATAGAAACAAGTACTGTCTCCTGGCCTCCCTTCCTTTCAATGTTTTACATGTTCCGTTATCCGACTGCTCCATCTTTTCCATTTGCCAATCTCATCCCAAATTTGACTCTTTCCTTCATGAGTTTTTGAATTAGACCTCCTCAGCTGGCTGTCATCTCTAGATCCATCTAGCAGACTCCGGTCTCTATCTCTGCTAATTAAAAAAAATTGAATTCTGCCACCAGGCGGGGGTGTGTATCTTTCTTCATGGCACGGATTTGCCGTTGCTGCCGTCTTAACCAATGTCTTGCAGGCCCATGCGTTGCCTTTCCCCGCCTGACAGATCTCGGTTCGTCATGACCCTCTGTGAATAAAACGCTGACAAGAGAAGCCATGACAGGATCCGCCGGTCTGTTTGTAGCTGTCCCCGAAAGATCGTTTGACGGCAGCATGGCGTGTGTCTCCTATTAGAACAGTCTCACTCCTTCTTCTTTGGTTCGCACCCAGATTGAGGAATGACTGAATGTTTTGACATGCGGAACCAAAGCAGTTATAATTTGGCAGCCGTGTCCCTTAAAGATCTGGAAACAAGGACGACTCAGGCGGTACATATTTCTAAGCAACACGGCGGCGTTGGCACCATGTCCCCTCCCCCCCAAAACAAATGTTCAGTTGCATTGTTTTATCGTCCAAATCCCTTGTTGGGTGTCTCATGGTGCGGGGGGGGGGGGGGAACTGATGTATGGCAGCCAAAACCATGTGCATGACCCAGGTCGCTGGCTCAAGGTGCACTCAGCCTTCCATCCTTCCGAGGTCAGTAAATTGAGTACCCAGTGTGGCCTTTGCCCCTCGGTGATGAATAATTTATGAGATGGGCCTTATGTCGATTGGTTGGTGGTTGACCAATGGGAGAGTTTAGGGGAGGAGCCTGACTGCTTTTAAGGCATAGCTCAGCACTGAATAGCTCAGATAGGCACTGACTGAGAGAGGCACTAACTGAAAGACGGTTAAAGACTAGAGAGAAAAAAGATAGGATTTTAGAACTTCTGTGAGGAAAACTAAGTGTCGAGTGTCTGTAAACTGAAGAACAGGCTGTGCAAGCAATCAGCTTTGTCTGTAATATAACCTTCGTGTGTTGGAGCTATATTCTTCCTTTTGTTTGTACCTAAACACAGGGTACCAGGGAAGGGAACTCAAGTCGCAGGACTCACTGTCAACTTGCTCCCCCCCAAATAAATAGGAATCAGATTATGATTGGGAGCCCCCTCTATTTTTGTGGAGGAAAAAGTTTGTTTTTAATAGGGACTCAGACTGGGGCATGGTGGCTCAGTGGACTAAGGCAACAAAACTGTAGACGGCAGCTCGGCGGTTCGAATCCCGGGTGCCACTCAGCGGAGCGAGCTCCTGCTGATCACTCCAGCTCCTGCCAACCTAGCAGTTCGAAAGCATGTCAATGCAAGTAGATAAATAGGTACTGCCATAAAAAGCGGGAAGGTAAAACAGTGTTTCCTTGCAGCCATGCCGGCCACATGGCCATGGACTTGCACAGCACTGGCTCTTCCGGCTTGAATACGGAGATGAGCACCGCCCCTAGAGTCGGACACGACTAGCATGCATATGCAGGAGGAACCTTTACCTTTACAGACTTGGGGCTTGATATCAGTCACTCAGTCAAAACATTATTGTTTATGACCGTATTCCTTTGTAAGTACAGTGGTACCCCGACTTAAGAGCATCTTGACTTAGGAACAATTCAACTTAAGAACAGAAAACTGTTGGCATTTTAATTGCCACCTTACAAATTTTAGATATGGTCTGCTTGACTTACAAATATTTTTCAATTGTTTAATTTTTTTAAAGTTTTTTTTTTCAATTTTAGATAGGTACCCCGACTTAAGAGTAGTTCGACTTAAGAGCATGCATTCGGAACGGATTGAATTCGTAAGTCGAGGTACCACTGTATATAGTGCACAGAGCCAAAGAGATTGCAGCTTTTTAAAACATCAGTGTTTGAAGGCACAATGCAGTACATATTTTAAAGTTCTTAGTGGCAGCTCCCACTGAATCAAGGACCTTTATGTCGAATGGCATTTAAGTCCTTAAGAAAGCCATTGATAAGTCATCGATAATCAGCTGTCCGTTGCTTATACTGTAGCGCTATTTGCATTGGCAACCAAGGACCTGAGGGCCGGCTTTGCAAGGACTTGATATCAAAGACTCAGACGTGGTTCCAAAGACTTGGACTTGCAACTTAGGCTCAAAAACTTGCCAACTTCCCTGCTGGGTGGCCTCTTCTGCAGTCGGGAATGTTTGGTTTTCCAGGTGTTTCTGAACTCTTTCGCCGATTCCTCATGGCACGCCAAGCAGTTCCTTTGCAGCTTGCTAAGGATGCCCAGACGACAGCTTGAGAGTGTCTGGCCCCGAAACTTGCAATTTTTCGGGCCCGTTCGTAATCCGTGTGAGTAATTGAGCTGAACAATAATTACACTGGAGGAGTCTGGAAGCCCTTTGCTGCCTAATGAAGGTGTTTGGGAAGTGATACTCTTCTCCCACCTGTCTCTCTCTCTCTCTCTCCACTCGCTCATTTTAAAAGCACATTAGCAATTACATTAATGGTCTCGGCTCGTTTAGAATCAGGAGGGAAAATGAGATGCCCGTTTTCCTTTTTTCCTCAGCTCATCTCTCCGTGCTGGGTGTGGGAAGGGAATTCCCGCCCTGTTCTTCTATGGAATCCCTCTGGGTTCCTCTTCTGGTTGTCGCTGTATAAATGTAACCGCGAATTAAATTGGCTCTAATCGGTGGCGCTTTTGTTCCACGGCTGCGCGCGAACATCTCAGCAGCGCTATAAACAGAACAGCAACCCTTAGACTGATTTGACCGTAGTTGCCTTACCTTCGGTTTCCAAAACCACCTGCGAACTAAACCAGGCTTGTAAACAGACATTTGCCCGGTCACTAAGAATTTCAATTAGACAAACTGTTATGGACATTTTTCAGGACCTGGCTTATTTTTAGTGTTCTAAAGCAAATATTTTATGCTGGTTTCCTCTTGGGTTTCTTTACTTCTAAGTCAGCAGAGCAGAGAAGTATAAACTTCGATCTTGCCAGTAGCAAGCTGGTTTGCAGGGTAATAATGGAGCCAGACATCATTCTAAAAACAATGTTGTCATTAGTACCATCAGGAATCTCCATAATGCCCTCTCCTCAATGGCCTCGCTCTGGTAGACACAACCCTGTGGCTTCCTTTAGGGAGTCCTTCCATCTTGTATTTCATCTTCCTCTTTTCCCGTTGCCTTCCATCTTAAGAACGTAAGAACCTAAGAAAAGCCATGCTGGATCAGGGCAAAGGCCCATCTAATACAGCTTCCTGTATCTCTCAGTGGCCCCAAAACTAGATATCTGTCTCCTGATACCACTCCCCTGCATCTGGTCCTTGGAGTACCCTGGTTTTAAGCCTGGAGATGACACATCTCCATCATGGTTTGTCACCTGGGATGGACTTTTCCTCCAGGAATCTGTCCAATCCCCTTTTGAAGGCATCCAGGCCAGATGCCATCACCACCTCCTGTGGCAGGGCGTTCCACAGACTAACAACATGCTGGGTTAAAAAAAAGTATTTTGTCTATTCTGACTCTCATAGCCCTCAATTTGAGAATAAGGATGTGATATGGACTGGCTTCACCAATTTTTTGCTCTGACTTCAAAGAGAAATTAACCCAAGTAGAATGCCTGTGACATTGGGTAGCCAGCAGGGGTCCCCACATACCTCTGCTTTTTTAAAAAAAATGAAGAAAAGGAGGCATCAAAGTGTATTTTCTATGTCGGAAAGTCCAGATGGCATCTGGGAAAGAAAATACAGATTGTGTGCCCCGTGTTTTTATCAGGAGCGGTGTCAAGGGGCCAAAAATGAAATAATGCTTCCCTTTTCCCTCAATGGCTTCCCGCCGAAACGCACATGAATCAATGCATGATTTCATGGGTTGTTCCAGCAGGCAAGTGTGTGACAAGCTTTCCCTGAATGAGGGTCTACCTGTCTTTTATATGAATCTACAGGATCACATAGACTTTGTGTTTATAGCTACTTGTAACCTTATGGGTTTACACTGACACTATGTTTTCAATGTTAGCTTCCATCACTCATAACTTTACATGGAATTTTACTCCCTTTTTAACTGCTCGCGTTCTTTGGTAGCTTTAATGTAATGTTGTCTGTTAATGCTGTAAGATGTCAATTATTCTAGCCAATTATTATTTCCTGCCTCTGCATTCAAAGAGAGCCCTGCCTCTCAGCTTGTGAGTGTTGTCCTCTCTGGAGTCTATTGAACTCTGTGGCTGAAATCAGTCACGTCTGTCATTTTGCGGTTGATTTGTAAGTAATGAAACTTTTTTTTTATCCTGTCTCCTACTAATGTCTTGGAGTGAGTTATGGAGACTACAAGTGCCAGTTCATGAAGGAATGCTGCACAGCTCGAGGGATTTTTTTAATTTTTCTAAAAAATTATTTAATTTAATTTTTTCTTTTTCTTTTTTCAATTTTTAATTTTTACAAAACCTACGAACGACAAAACAGAAGCAAATGGAAACTGAAAGGAAAACAGTGCAGAGGAATCTAACCAAACATTCAAAAAACCCTGCCCAACAGCTCCTTGGTCTGGACGTCCTGCCAGGCCAAACAGTATAAAGGCCTTTGTTTAGTTTTGTTTCAGGGCTTTTTTATGGTGAATAAATATATGTAAGCGGGTGAATGAATTGCTAGGAGAGGGAAGAAACACAAAGAATGAGAAGGTCACAGAGTGCAACCGTGCAGTCTTCTTGTGTGGACAACATACGAGCATTACTTATGTGGGTGCAACTTTTGATGGGGGGGTGGCCGTTTTGTATGCAACTTTTTTTTTAAATTGGAAAGTACCCGAGTTCAGATGTACGAGAAGGCAGAGCGAGCAGATTTGCCGGACAGCTAGGAACGAATGAGAAATTCTGTTCTGTTTAATTCTCTCTCTCTCTCTCTCTTTCTCAGAATTAAATGTGGGAGAAAGAGAAACAGGCAGATTGGCCTCTTCTTACTCTTAGGACCCAGCACCTGTTCCACTAGCATCACGTCTACATGACAACTCGCTTCCATTTTCAAGTGAGAAAGATCCATGTCGGCCTTAAATGAAGGCAATAAAAACAGAGCAAGATAGAAATGCTTAGGAGAGGTGGTTATGCATTCTGTAACAGGAAAAACCTGCATTCACTCATGTGTATACATATTCTAGGTCAGTGTTGGCGAACCTATGGCACGGGTGCCAAAGGTGGCCCTCGGAGCCCTTTCTGTGGGCACCCGGCATCGCAACTTCACAGCCACCTATATTCAGGTTAAATGGCTGTATTGACACTTTGAGGAAAAATTAGTGGGTTTTGAATCCCAGGTTGGGCACTCGGTCTCTAAAAGGTTCGCCATGAATGTTCTAGGTTCTCATCGGTGAAGTCCTAAGCAGCTGGTTCCGAGCTAGCCCAAGGAAGACATCTCCCTTTATGAACATGCTAAGGTGTTAAGATGATCGGGGGGGGGGGTCCTACCACCCTCACAGGTCCACTTGGTGGAAACACAGGAAAGGGTCTTCTCTGTGGCTGCTCCCAGTCTTTGGAACTCCCTCCCACTAGAGGCCAGGGTGGCCTCACCTTTCAAATCCTTCTGCAATCAGGCCAAGACCTTTCTCTTGGCTTTCTCTAGCTTCTAGTTTCTGAGAGGGTTTTTTTCCCCCAAACTGGATTTTTATACTTGATTACACTGAATGTATTTTGGGGTCGCCTATGTCTCTCGGTATTGTATTCACGGATCCTTTTAGTGTTGTATACTCGTGGCTCCTAATCTTGAATACTGGTTTTGAATTATTGAATCCTTTAAAAAAAGGAGAAAGATGGGCCATCCATACATCCATCTATCAGTCCGTCTGTCTGTCCATCCGTCCATCCATCCATCCATCCGTCCGTCCGTCCATCCATCCATCCATCCACCCATCCATCCATCCATCCATCCATCCATCCATCCATCCATCCATCCATCCATCCATCCAT
>JAHTLZ010000054.1:3683839-3707391 GCA_023846285.1 Phrynocephalus versicolor
GCAGTCTCCCCATGTTCTAAGCAAGTTTTTCTCCCCACCGACTTCCCCGGTGACAGCAGACATCAGACTAGCGGTCTCAAGCAAATGTTCAGCAATCAGAACCATGGACAGCGGTTTGGAAAGTTACTGCCTTTGGAAAGCTACGGTAGTTTACACAGGATTCCCTCATCAGCCTCTACGCTGCCTCCACCCGTCCTAGGAGTAGAAAAACCCCTCCAGAAAAAAATAACCCTTGTATGCTTTGGCCCTACAGCTGTTCTCTCATCTTCGAGATGTATCCTGCACCATCAGATAGTACTGTATGCACAGCATGCTAAAGCCGGCCTTCCCGGGGTATTTCACACACCAGGTTTTACTAAATAGATTTATTATCCTTTTAAAAAGGAGGTGAAATCCCCATCCATTACCTGTGTTTCTCTTTCAGCCATTTGGAAAGTGTATGCCCAAGGTGTGAGGATGTGATTTTGTCTCGGTGGTCTGTGGTGGAGAAGATATGAAGGGAATGCCCAGGAAAGTGGAACTGGAAAAGGCACAGAAGAGAGTGACTAAAATAATTACTGGGCTGGGGCACCTCCCTTATGAGGAAAGGCTAAAACATTTGGGGCTCTCTAGACTGGAAAAAAGGTGCCTGAGAGGGGATATGATTGAGACGTACAAAATAACGCAGGGCATGAGTCAAGTGAATAGAGGGACGCTCTTCTCTCACACACAAAATACCAGAACTAGGGGACATCCACTCAAATTGAGGGCTGGGAGAGTGAGAACAGACAAAAGAAAATGTTTTTTTCACCCAGTGCGTTGTTAGTCTGTGGAACTCCCTGCCACTGGATGTGGTGATGGCATCTGGCCTGGATGCCTTCAAAAGGGGATTGGACAGATTCCTGGAGGAAAAGTCCAACCCAGATGACAAACCATGCTGGAGATGTGTCATCTCCAGGCTTAAAACCAGGGTACTTCAAGGGCCAGATGCAGGGGAGTGGTATCAAGAGACAGTTATCTAGTCTCATGCGCTCCCGGACACATTTGGTGGGGCCCCTGTGTGATACAGGAAGCTGGACTAGATGGGCTTTTGACCTGATCTAGCATGGCTGTTTTAGGTTCTTAGGTTCTTATAATTGTCATGGAAAGCTCTGCCTCCGTCCTGCCCACCTCAAGCAGAGAGATGTCTGCTTTCTATCCACCTGGTGCTCTTTGCTTAGGTTGCCATGACAGTGATGTTTGAAGCCTTGCTCGGTAAACCCCTGGCGGCCCATCATATGCTGCAATTAATTCCCCCCCTCCCGTTGTCCCCTCAGCACAACATGTTGTTCTCTAGCACAGGTAGGACACCCACGAGGCCCCTGAAACTGCTTCCCAGCACAGGCGGACACTCTATCATACAAAATGCCTTACATGTGGAATAAGACAGCCAACGGTGCCCTGTTGTGTAATATATGGCAACAGATATCTCAGAGGATCAAAACTTTTGTAAGTTTTTCTACCCCTTCTCTGAATCCCTCACAAAAAGCACCCTTAGATCTTGGTCTGCAGTGTTATCAGTTTATTAATACGCATCATTATGGGAGGTAAGGTGGCATAAAAATGTTTTTAAACAGGGGCCGGATATCTCTGACACGGCTCCCCCCCCCCCCCCCGCAGCCTATGTTTGAATATGTAGTTGGGTTTTGGTCATATTTTAGGTGTAATCTGTCGAGAAAGGCCAGGTTACTAGTGAATGTGTTTAAACGTGCTTGTGGGTTCATGTGTAGGTTCCAGAGAAAGTGCAAAAGCGCGACCTCACATGACCCCCCCTCCCTACCACCAAGGGTTCCTTATTTTCAACGCAAATAAAGCAACGAGAAACCAATTCCTGCTTTTTTACTTAGAGCCCTTTTTCCTATTTGGTTTCTTCTGTTTTTCTCCAGTAGGAAACGGCCAAAAAGGAGACATGAGGAGGATCCCATTTTATGAGAGGCATGGGTGAAATTTTACAGACGGGCTTAGACATGTCATTGAGCTTTGAAGGCTTTTAATTGCTCATTTGATTCTAATGAACTCATTTAAAATTCACATGCTGTTGACGGGGTTGAGACTGGCCGTTAGGGCCTTTGGCAAACTCTGCGTGCTCGCCAATCATTCCTGATCAAATATATCCTGTTTCCTTGCCTCTCGTCTTCCGCCATTTGTAGACAGCTCAGTTGTCATGGCGGTTGTGGAATCCTTTCCCAAGATGGCTGCCTAGACTGGCGAATGCACATGATCTGGGGTGCTTCAATCCACGAGGATGATTTAAAGACATGAAAGGGTCCATTGGATGCCAAATCAATGTTCCCCGGTAGAGATGGGCACGACTCAAAAAAATGGTGTTTCGTTTGTCGTTTGTCGTTTGTCGTTTAGGGGGTCCGTTTCGGTTCATTTTTGTTTTTTGGTGGGTTTTTTTGCAAATTTTTCGTTTTCGTTTTCATTACATAACGAAACGAAAACGAAACGAAAAATTGCTGTTGCGTTAGCATTCTTTTCAGTTCAATGTATTTGCCGCAATGAAAACGAAAAACATGGCAAAATTTTTCGTTTTCATTTTCGTTTTCGTTTGAAAAATTTCTCGTTTTTGTTTTCGTTACGTAACGAAATGAAAAAACGAAAACGAAAAATTGCTCGTTTCATGCCCATCTCTATTCCCTGGGGTCACCTCAGAGATGTTGGCTACTCAGCCCCTCACAGACCTCTTCCTAATATCCGTGAAATGCACCACAGCCGACCAAGCGAACGAGCGTGGGGATATTTATTAAGCTCTTTAATTTGCATCCAGGCCGTTCCAAAATTATTTCTTGAGTCGGAAGCAATGATTCATGGCGATGACTCACGGCAGTGTTGACGTCGACTTGTCAGGAAGCTGCCAGCCGGTGACGTAGAGGAAGGTTACCCGTTCCAAATGTTCGCCTCTTTGCCTCTCCATCCCACAGAATTCTCTAAATGTCTGCAAACTTGTCCTCCATGGCAGAAGATCTCCTTTCGCGAGCCAGTTTTATCCGGTTCCAGCTCAGCTGAAAAGACACCTCGGCAAATCTCGAGAAAGGAATGGGTCCCTTCCTAAGTTGTTTGAGCCGCACCGTCGCTCAAAAAATAATAATAATTTCCCCTCACTTTCTGAACGAAAACCACTCGTATCTTGACCACCTTTGAGTGTAGAAAGGGTATTTCCTTCTGCAGGTTGGATCATTTGTTCCTCTCAGCAAAGATGGTCTCCTTTGGCTGGCAGCAGGTCTAAATGGTAGCAGTCATTATTCTTGTTATGGAGTGGCTGATCCATTTACAGGCCACGATTCAAAGTGCTGTTTTTAACCTTAAACGTCCCAGGTCTGAGCAATCCCAAAGACCTTGATTTCCCTTATGAAACTCCCCAAGTCCTAAATAATACGTAGGTCAACACATTCTCTGCAGCCATCAAGGTGTCCTTTCTGTAAAGCATAATGATTTCAAATCTGTGTTTAAAAAAAAAAAGCCCCAGAGTTTTCAGTGCCCTGAATGCTCCCCAGATTTCCTGTAGGACTAAAACACCCTTTTTTTTTTAAAGGAAGGGGGATTTTTGGAAAGTTTGCAAACAAAAAAAAACATGTGAATAGTTCCCTGTGTGTGTGTCAGCTTGGAACTGCTATCCACATAATATCTATAATTAATCTCCCCTCAAAAGAAGCACTATCAGGGATGATCTAAAACCTATAATTATGTTGCATACACTTCTGTGCGTGCGCACTTGCCTCCAGTTGTGTTCTCTGCACAGACTCTGAAGAGACCCCAATGTGATCAAGTTCCTTTGAAATATGGTTCCCCCCCCTCTGAAACTGGTGTCGAACCATCTCCCCCCAGCCCCCCCCCCAGCTGCCATATCAAGAGAGATCTGGTTTCCTTGTTGAATAGAAAGTACTTCAGTGTTCTCTCTCTCTCTCTCTCTCTCTCTCTCTCTCTCTCTCTCGACACCTTTTAATATGTAAACATAAGCAGCTTCATTGTTACCGTTGATCTGGCATGAAGGCTTAGAAAAATTGCTTTTTGGACTACAATTCCTACCTCAGTGGGAGGCTGCTAAAAGAACAGACAAAATATATATTTTTTTTACCCAGCGTGTTGTTAGTCTGTGGAACTCCCTGCCACAGGAGGTGGTGGCAGCACCTGGCCTGGATGCCTTCAGAAGGGGATTGGACAGATTCCTGGAGGAAAAGTCCATCCCAGGTGACAAACCATGAGGGAGATGTATCATCTCCCAGCTTAAAAACCAGGGTACTTCAAGGTCCAGATGCAGGGGAGTGGTATCAGGAGACAGAGATCTAGTCTCATGCACTCCCAAGCATCTGGTGAGGCCACTGTGAGATCCAGGAAGCTGGACTAGATGGGCCTTTGGGCTGATCCAGCATGGCTCTTCTTATGTTCTTATGTTCTTATGTTCTTATGTTCTAATGCTGCCCAGGAGGAGAGGGGAAAAGCAGGTACACACCCAACCTCCTGGTCTATAATGACATCTCTGCTGTCTTGGCTGATTACATCCTTGGCGTTGCATAAATGATCCCTGTTTCGCCTCGGGGGAGTTTGCCTTTTCCTCCTGAGAATATAGAATGAAATGGTATTGTAGTGTCATAGCAACTGATAAATCCTTTTCAGAACAGGATTATTCCAGAATAACTGGGGCATGATGACACCCAAGAGAGCGGCTCCTAACCAAATAACGTACGGGTTACATGTTTTGGATGGAGTCAGACTTGGCCCCTAGAGGGTGGCATTGCATCCCAATTTTGGAATCTTTTTTCCCCTCTTGCTGTGTGTGTGTGTGGTGCCGGTACAGTCGTGACCGACCCTTCATGACCCCATGTCCATGGAGTTTTCTTGGCAGGAATACTGGAGTGGTTTGCCAGTTCCTACTCCAGGCGCCTACAGCACCTGGTATTCCCTGGTGGTCGCCCATCCAAGTACTAACCAGGCTCGACCCTGCTTAGCTTCGGAGATCAGGTGAGATCGGATGTGCTTAGGGCATCTAGGCAGCTTCCCCTCTTGCTAGACACATGCAAAATTAAAATGTGCTGGGTCGTGCTGAAGTGGGCGTGGTCGCACCTTAAAAGTCCGCTGCGCATGGGAAAACTATTTTATGCTCCGCATATGCGAGCCCTTTGCAGCGGATTTTAGTGGTCGTTGGCCTGATCCAGCATGGCTCTTCTTATGTTCTTATGTTCTTATTGTCCTTTTGGGGAGAAAGATGGTAGAGAAATATTTTAAATAAGTTGTGTTTGGCTAACATGAAAAAAAGAAAAGAAAAGAACAACCCGAGTGTATTCAGGGGGCTTGTGCACGCATAACTCTTGTTCCCCTAAGGTTTCTGATCATTTTTCGCTTGGTGATTCCACCTGAATCTGAAATGATCCCAGATTCAGTCCATGCTCAAACATGAAATGGTTTATGCTTCAATCCATCTCTCTCCCCCCCCCCCCCCCCGGTCTGCAATCTCTTCCACAGCTTGGCCTTTCAGCTTTGCGTAACTTTGCTGCTGTCCTGCCGCTGCCGGTCTTTCATTCAATTTCCTCCCTCCCTGGTGTTCTCGTTACCTTAATTGCTCTTTAGGGAGACAATCTATTCAGTCGGTTCTTTGGGCGGAAGCCTCCAATGAGGTGACGTTCTCCCGGATGTCAAGAATGCCACCTGAGAGCCTTCGGGAAACATGTAGTCCAAAGATCTAAATGCCCGGAACCTCTCAGCACCCCCCCAAGTCTTCTCCCCAAGATGTTTTAATTATAACACCCCCTTGTGACATCTACAGGGGAGGAGAGGTATTGCCAGATCATGCTCCAGAAAACTGCAAAGACCAAGTTACAGGCTGGGCTCCACATGACAGGGTGACCTAACAAAGTGTGTTTCCTGGGTCCCCTGCTGCATTGAAGGACCAGCACCACCCACACCTCCATCTCATCAGGGAGAAGCCCCGTGGCCTGGGCCAAAGTTGGTCATCATCTAAATGCAACAGAAAGTGAAACAGAATTCACTGTCACTCATTCCTTCCAGTTTTTTTCCATCCAGGATTAGTGTGTTGAGTTATTACACATGAAGGGGGCATGTCGGCTCAGTGGACTAGAGTGCTGAAAATGGTTGGCTGCAAACTCAGCAGCTCGGCGGTTCGAACCCCGGGTGCCACGCAGTGGAGCGAGCTCCCGCCAACCTTGCAGTTTGAAAGCAGGCAAATGCAAGTGGATCAATAGGTACCACCATAAAAAGCAGGAAGGAAAACAGTGTTCCGTGCGCATAAATGGGATCCGCCGTGCCGGCCACATGGCCACGGACTTGCACAACACTGGCTCTTTGGCTTAAAAACGGAGACGAGCACCACCCCTGGAGATGGACATGGTTAGCACACATGTGTGTGTGTGTGGGAACTTTACCCTTTTAATTACCGATGAGGATGTGTTGCAGCAGAACGGCATTCACAAACTGGATGAAAGAGCGACTTCGGATCTCCAAGATGGCATTGCATTGGACACCACGTTCCTAAAGGAAGAAGAGAACAAGGAAGCCTGCAGAAGACCTGGCGAGTCACTTTCCACGAAGACCTGAATGCAGCGAATGTTGCCTGGGAAACTGTAGAAATGGAAGCTGCAGAGTGGACCCACTGGGATGCCGTTGTTGCTCGATGCGCCCAGCAGCGCAGGGGGGGGACAATGTCTAAGTCTAAGTGTTATTAAGCGTGCAATGGTTTGACTGGCACAGTTGCAGCTCAAGGTGCATCCATGCAGCGGGCCACTCCCTTCACAGATGACACACTATATTTGTGCTCTGCTATGGGACCCTCTCGAGTAGGAACTGGCAAACGACTCCAATATTCCAGCCAAGAAAACTCCATGGATATGGAGTCACGAAGGGTCAGTCACGACTGTAACGACACCACACACACACACACACACACACACACACACACACACACACAGAGAGAGAGAGAGAGAGAGAGAGAGAGAGAGAGAGAGAGAGAGAGAGAGTACCTTAGGGATTACCAGGGATTTAGCTGCAAAGGTGGCCTTCCAAAGGGCAGCCAACCCTCAGCTAACGGGAGAGGAGTGATGGGCACGCACCTCGGTTCCAGAGTTCACTCTTGTTTGTGAAGGTGGCCTGCACCTCCTCCAGCCCATCAGCCATTGCCAGGCCCAGCTTGCTTGGCTTTTTCCCCACCTCCTTGGCTAATCCCCCAGTCACGGGCAAGAGCACAGACTCCTCTCAACTGCCCTTTCGATCTGAGTGGGAGATCAGCCACGAGGGCGGGGCAAAGAAGGCCTACAAGGCTCTAAGGCTCTGTCTCCAATGTTCCCAAACCAAGTTATACTCCTTGGAAACCCATGAGTTTTTCCTCTTCTGCCCAGTTTTGTTTCTACCGATCCATGGGGGAAATGTCGCCCCACTCATCTCAGCTCCACAAATTCCGATAGAGAACACCCTTCATTATTCATAGATATTGAGCGTCGCTATGAATCATTCCCTCTGAAAGCCACTTGCCCCCCCCCTTAAAGAGACTGTGTTTAAAGCAAGGCCAGAATCCCGAAGGCTAAGGGAATGCTTCTCTCAAGGACAAAGAGAGGGTGGCTTTGAGATGAGAGGCTGCCCCTGCCAGTTGCGTAGCTACCAGGAGCTGGTCGAAGGGAAAAAGAAGCCACTCTTAGAGAATTCAGCCTGCTGAATCCCGAACTCTCCCCAGATAAAATACGCCCTGTTTGGCACTTGCAGTAAAAATCTCCCCATCAGAATGCCAAACTACGGATTCTGAGGGGCCCGAGCCAAACGGCGTAGAACATAGCTGTTCAGCTTTGAACAGACCAAGGTCTACTTTTTCTGGCCCAAAGTGCCTGAGGGCTACTACACTAAAACCTCTACTTACAAATTTTATCTGTTAAGAGCACATGCTCCTAAGTAAAAAAAAAATGTAAGTAGAGCAGTGGTTTCCCAGAGGAATGCATTGAAAACCAATTAATCTGTTCTGGAGGGATCAGATTTCAATGCACCGTGGTCCTTGGACTGCCCAGCTTGACTGAGACAGTGGGCTGGCAGACCCAGAACATTGCGGAGGCAGTGGTGGTCCTTGGGATGGGGGAGGGAGGGGGTGGAGCACTTATCCCCTCACTTTTTTTATTGATGGCCGCCGGGCTACTTTTGAACCCTTCACGGGCTACCAGTAGCCCGCGGTCTACCTGTTGGGCAGGCCTGGTGTAGAAGATCTGCAATGGGAACCCCTGGTTATTATTATTATTATTATTATTATTTGTAGAATCACTGCCTCGTGGGGTTTGGAAACCATAAAACTACACGCTGACATCTCCATCCAGCCTGGGGAGGGGCCAGCTAGTGGGAATGCGTGACAGGCGGAGCCGGCGAGGAGAAGAGGCTGTGGGCTGCTCGAAATTTGAAAACGGGCCGCATTTGACCATCGGGCCGCGTTTTGGATATTCCTGGTGTAGATCATCTAGTCCAGCCCGGGGTGGGTTGGAGGATCAAAATCCCAAGCCACCGACCTCACCAGCACTCCAAGCCGAAGGGGGAAGTGGGTGCATTTTGATAGTGACCGAGGCATGTCTGTTGGGGAGGGCTGTTTCATCCTCTCCCCTGCCCCATGGGGAGTATTCCTGTTCTACACCCCCTCCTACGCTTGCTCTCTGCACGCTTCTCCCTTGGGAGCAGAGGCAGCGACCACAGGAGGACCTCCCCTGCGGAGCTGACAGGCAGCAGCTCAGGAAGAGAATTTCGTTCCGAGAAAACGGCGCCCAGGGAAAGACAGCATGATTAGGAGATCGACCCGCTACTCCTTTCGAAACGAGAAGACCTTACAAAGGCTTTCACGTTAAAGTCTTCTTTTCATTCCTCATGACCCATACCATCTCTGTTTCGTGCCGTGGCTTCCAATAACCCAATCCACACTTTTATTACAACCGTATAAGCATGTATAAAACATGTGGTGGTGGTGGTGGTGGTTTATTTATTTATTTATTTTATTTTAGAGTATATTTTACCCCAGACAAACCAGCCTCTTCTCTCTCTCTCTCTCTCTCTCTCTCTCTCTCTCTCCCCCCTCCCACCGCCTTTTCTCAAGCGTCTCTTACATAACCGATCATTACTGGGCATTTGGAAGGATTATATATATTTTTTTAATTCCCAAATCCATTTAGGCAAAGCCTTGTCAAACCCAGGATGGAGGGTTGGGGCGGGGGGGGGGGAGAGGCCCAGCGGCAGACAGAGGCATCCGGAGTTTCTGGCAAAGAAAACAGCCCTCTCCTGCAGCCGGGTCACTTCCAGACACTGGGAGATTCAGCCAGCAAGCTGGCTTTTCCTTTGGTCTTCCTTCTGCTCCTACAGTGAGCTTTCCCCCCTAAAAGGTTAAGCCTGACATCTTCCCAATCAATACCTCCAGTCTTGTGACAATTCCCATTCATCCTGGTGGGGTTATCTGGAACTTGAGTCCTGGCAACTGGACTTCTTTTCTTGTGAGATTGATTTGTCCGTCTGACTGGCGAAACTGCTAGGATGAGCAGCGAAATGTTTCGAGCTCACAAGAAAAGAAGTCCTGTTACCATGACTCTGTTTCCAAGTACCTCCAGTCTTGTTCTTTGGAGTGGCTTTCCAGATGCTAATCTTTATTTCCAAGCTGTGAAGGAAGGATCTATTAAGGTGTCCTCCATTCAGGGCCAAGGAAGTAGCACTTTGAAAAGCTGGCCATCCAGAGGTGTGATCGGATTTATCCGACTCATTGATTTGTAAAGGTCTTCAAAGTACCAGAACGTTGGCAGAATTTTTTCCCTTTTAATACAAATACTGTACAAAAGTATTTTGAAGGTACAGTGGTACCTCGGATAATGAATTTAATTTGTTCTCCAAGGCAATTCATTATTTGAAAAAATTCGTTATCCGAAACTCTTTATAAAGTGCACTTTAAAGGTACAGATGTGATGCAGCCCAGGATAACTCTTTTTTACCGATGCATGCTGGAAATTCGTTATCCGAGGAAGCCCATAGGAAAATTCGTTATCCGAGGCCGATCTATACCTAGAATTGCAATTGGTTATCCAAGGCAGCCCATAGGGAAAATTCGTTATCCGAGGCAGCCCTACACCTGGAAATTGCGATTCGTTATCTGAAAAATTCGTTATCAGGGGCATTCGTTATCTGAGGTATCACTGTTTATGGCTATCTGTGCAATCTTTAAGACCAAGAGAAGAATGCATATGTAGGCACACGCATAAAGAGTGGTCTTCTCATTTCTGCAAAGAGGCAAGGTTGAGATTTGAACCAGGGATCTCTTGATTCAATGTGAATTGCTTTCCCCGCCGAGACCGATTTGCCTAACTCTAACGAAACGAGCGTTTCTCAGTCACGCTATTTCTGGCGGCTGCTTTGGTTGGGTGTTTTCTTTCCGCTTTAAGAGGTTCGTTCCGCCCAGCGCTGCGTGCTCCTCACCCACAGAAACTATAATTATATTTCATTATCCTTAATTTTTTAATGGATGTGTTTTCATGACCAGTCCTCTGAAGGTCTCAGCCCACTCGTTTCTGATGGGGTGGGGGGTAGCAAGGATGGAACCTGCTAAAAACTAGAGGGAAGGAGGTAGGAAGGATCCCAGCAGCCGTTTCCACCAAGATGGCTCAACCTGTGGTTTCCTACGCTGGCCCTTAAAAGAGCTGCTGGCATTTCTAGGATGGGTAGAGGCAAACCCACAGCCCTACCAATGACCAGCCCTACTGATCAGAGGATTCTTAATTGCTGCATATTTTATGCAAATCTGTATCCTCTTTTCCTCATCAGGGGTGATGCAGCATTAAACACGGTAAACATATATCTCGCCTCCTTTTTTGTTCTCCTGGTTCCCTGGTTTGGCTTCCGATGGTGAAAGGCACTGGTGCGAAAGCCACCAGGCCACAGTTCAGGCTGACGGACGGTTTCCCTGACACCCTGCAAGGCCTTGTGCTGGACCTGGTGAATCGCTGGGCGGCTGCACCACCAAGGCCCCCTGAGACAGTTTAGGAAACCACGGGGAAACAAGGAAACAGCTGCAGCTCTCCGCTCACGGAAGGCCTCCTCTGACATTGAATTTTTAGAGGGGAGAAACAGTAGGTTGATTTCCTTTCTTTATCTTCCACAAATAGACAAATCCATAGTTTTATGCCAGGCATATGGGTGGGATTTTAATATTCAAGGATTCCCAGTCCCATAATTTGACTTCAGATCAGAATCCTGCTCAGTTATGGTCCTGGAAGCCCTCGAATTCTGAAAATCCCGCCCCTAGCCATTTACAATTTCTTATGGTGCTGCTTCAGTAGAAACCCAAAGATGCATCTCTGCCATCTTAGAAAATGGCTGTGATGAAGCTCTGCCCAACCCGGGGGGAGACATGCCTTTAAAGGAGCCCGGCAATGATAAATGGTTCCGTTAATTGGAACGAACTAGAAAAAGTTGGGGAAAGGGCAACAAATTTCAATCAGCTGCCAAGGGACCTCCTCCTCCTTCCTTTCCACCCATTTGGAAATGTGCCATTCGCTTCTGCAAATTGTGCCAGGTCACCTTCAGCTCCCCGATGCTGTTTGCCAGGGTTTGACGGGGTCTGTGGCTATTTGCAGCGACAGTGGTGAGCAAGGAATGACAAACGTGTCAGGATCATGCCTCAGGGAGAGGAGAGCGGCTGGGTCAAGGCACCGAGAGCAGCGGTGTGTGGAGGAGAAGGGAGGGCAAGCCCTGGGCATCCTTTAGCACCTCGGGTGCTGCAGAAATGCCAGCCTCGTTTCTGTCGTGCGCTGCCCGGCACCGGAACTTGCCTCAATGAGAGGGGGTTCCATGGCTGTCATCTGGAGCTGCAAGCACTGAGCGTGGGCACAACTGAATGTCTAAACCAGTGGTTCTCAACCGGTGGGTCCCCAGATGTTCCTGGACTGCAACTCCCAGAAATCCTGGCCAGCTCAGCTAGGGATGAAGACATCTGGAAGTTGCAGTCCAGGAACATCTGGGGACCCACCGGTGGAGAACCACTGGTCTAAACACTGCTTCCTTATGATTCCAAAAGCGCTCATGGTGTCAAAAAGAGTGGGAGGTTCCTGCCATTGTCGTTCTTACCCTCAGGACCAAATTGTGCAGGATAAAAGCACATCCCCTTCTCTGACCACTCTTCATCTGAAGAAATAAAACTTCCCAAGAGCACCCTCATAGATGGGTGAAATATTACTTCTATGAGATACTTGGACTGATTCTCAAAGGATTATTTGGAGCAATTTATTTCCAATTCTATCCAACCTGGAAACAGTGGAACCGCTTGCTTCCCAGTGTTGTGGGTGTCCCATTGCTGGAGGTTTTCAAGAAAAGATTGGACAGCCATCTGTCCTGGATGGTAAGAGGTCTCCTGCCTTGGCCAGGGGGGTTGAACTGGAAGACCTCCAAGGTCCCTTTCAACCCTACAATGATCCCATGATTCTTTGATTCTATGAACTTAAATAATCATGTCCCATCAAGTCAGTTCTTTACTGTTGGTTTTCCAGGCTGAGAATACTCAAGGACGATTTGTCATTCCCGTCTTCTGGGGGTGCCCTGGGGCTGTGCAGCTTGCCCATGGCCACCCAGGCTGGCTAGATGGAGGCATCAAACTCCCAACCATCTATCTAGCCAGTTTTTTTTTTACCCCAGAGGCTATGCTATTACCTTTCATATACTTAAGGGAGCAGCAATGGGTGGATGACCCCTAGCCAACGTTAATCCTTGACTATTCCAGGAATGTCAGCACCTTGGACAGCAACCTTCTCAAAAGGGATTCCAATCACAGTAATATTGGTTGGTTGTTATGTGGTTGTTTTCACAGGGACCATCCAGTCCCACTGGTGGTGGGCTGTTCTATAGGACCAAATGGCACCCGTTACTTTTTCTTAGGGATCAGGGTGGGTGGAAGATGAGAATATGTTCTACATTATTTAAACCACAGAAAGAGGTCTAATTAAAAATTGAAGCTACCTAATGCAATATTTTCTCAGAGGAGCTTTTTCAGAGAGGAGATTTTTGTGAGAAAATGTTTGGGGAGTGAATTTGTTCATCTCCACTGAAAAACGGTTGATTTCCTAAATTCTCATGTGCAGATGGAGCCGGGGTGCAATCGGTTCATACTTCTCTAAAAGATCCAGAATTACACTGCGTCATTGTTGTTGTCATTTGTTATTGTTGTTGTTGTGGTATAGGAGCCAGATAACTCTATTTTATGACTGAATTGTTCACTCTTCCCTATGGTCTACCGACATCAGATGGGCAAGATAACTGATGCATGAATGTGTATTTGCATAAATAAAATAAACATGAATATCTTGTTATTTCTCTTCTAATAATAATAATAACTGTGTGCTGTCAAGACCATTCTGACTAATATTGTTTGCAACTGCAGCAAATAATAGCAGGAACAAATATGCTTTTACAAATTGACTTATTATTTAAATAAATAAATAAATAAAGATTTTGGATTCAACGATCTTTTGCAAAAGTATTAAAGCTACCAGAAGAGCCAGTGCAGTGCAGCAGATAGGGTAGCATACTGTACTGGAACTCACGAGACCTGGCGAAGCATCATGTGCCAAGGAGAGGTGGGGAATTGGCAGTTAAATTAATCAGTCTTGCTTTTTTTTATTGCCTGGGAGGGTGAGAGGTGTTTGTCTGACTTAATTAGTCAGGCAGCTGCCTCGTGTTTCGAAATAACTCAATTAGTCTTGTCCCTCACCACACACGTGTGTGTGTGTGTGTGTGTGTGTGTGTGTGTGTGTTGGGGAGGACTTCATTCTGTAGGGAGACAGAAAGGCCTTGGAAGGTGGGCTCAGGTTGGGAAATCACCTAAGGACAAGACCAGCGGGTATCCCCAAATTGGGACAGGGCTATGGATCCGTCCTGGGTTTTAGTCCGCACTTTTGCAGGACTACATTTGGAAGGCTGGGATCAGCACCATGGGGGATTCCTGCAAATGGCAATTGGAAAGCTGATGTGGATCTGCAGGGTCCCCCACCCCACCCCATCCCAATGAGCAGCTGCCAATGTCAAGGAAGGCAATTTCCCCACACACCCCGATGCCTCCGCTGACTGAATGGGCCTCCTCGGGTCCTTGGGCTGAGATTTGCCACAGCAGAAGAAGCAAGCTGCCTCAAATGATGGCCTGCAGATACATTGCACACTCCCTCCCTGCCTATTAGGAGCTGGAGCCTCTTCCGTAGCCTCTTCCATAGCCTTAGCAAGCTCCAGCAGCTGCGGTTGCCAAGGCAACCAGCTGAGGCCTGCAGGGTGCCAGAAAGCCTTCGTCCCCCAAATCAGGAGCAGCCATCCTCAACTCTGAGAAAAAGCAAAATTCATTTATTTAAATAAATAAAGGCTGCACTGGCTAATAAATAAATAGCCCTCTCACTACTACTGTTACATTTCATTTCGTCTTGAAAAATGAGTCTGCTCATAAATGCTGTTGTAATTCAGTTGCTCCCCAACTTAAAACAATATATTCTGTTCCCCTTTTTTGTTTAATTCAAGGAAGCTACCAGTGTCATCTGATGTGTCTTGCTTTGAAATTTCCTCCCAAATCACGTGAAGAAAGAAAGAAAGAAAGAAAGAAAGATGGGTGGGTGGGTGGGTGGATGTCAGGGCAACATTACACTTCCATCCTTGTAACAGTTACTTTGCCATTGGAAGCTAAGCAAGTAAAAGCTTTTCACAAAATTTTGGTCCACTATTTTGGACTACCTTGAATACACACTTCTGCATTTATAGGTCCAATTGTCTACATCTTCCTTTCTTCAAGAAATGTCTGCTTTCCACACGCTGAAGCTTTCAGCAGTATGAAATATAGCATATGATATCTTCCTCAAACTCAGAACAGATATTATTCAGTCCTTCAAATGGCATCACAATGGTTAATATAGGGTTTTCATGCTATTTCAGTGGGACATTCCTGTACACCTGTAATCTTAGGGACATTGGGGGGAACACAGAGCAATTGTCCCCTGTGAAACTCTGTACGTCTACCCCACAGCACAAGGAGTTTTAACAGAAACTTAAAACTCTGTAAAGATACAGCGCTATGCTGCTGATGTTACTCATAGGGGCCAATCATGCATAATATTTCTGGCAGAGACCAGCAAATATTTTTATTTACTACTAGGATATTCTTGGAAGAGAAGTAATTTTTTAAAAAAAAAAATTAGCAATATTTCCTTTGTTTGATGCTGGGCCTTCAGCATCCCTGCTAGTCCACTGTGCAAAGATTCCATTCCATTACCAGCCCAAAATTATGGGCCTGGCTAAGCAGCTGCAGCCGAAAATTTAAAAGGTGTCCATTTCACATGATGCTTAACATGCAGCACAACTGTGTGTGTGTGTGTGTGTGTGTGTGTGTGTGTGTGTGTGTGTGTGTGTGTGTGTGTGTGTGTGTGTGTGTGTGTGTGTGTGTAAACTCCCGGCTCATTTTGAAACTCAGCTGTTTTCACGCCATACTCATTCATTTCCAAGAAGCTTGGGCTGCAGAACATTCCAGATGGACATGTGGCACCTGTCTTCCATCCCAATGTATATATTTTCCATAGCATCTGAAGCCACAACAATCATAGGCTGGGCGGAAGCCATTTGTAGACATCCCCCCAAAAAAGATGCTGCTGCCTGAGACAGGGGGGGGGAAAGCAAACTGTTCCCTGCTGTCAGTTGATCCATCCCAAACAAGCTATTGGCCAAGTTATTTTAAGCCCTGGAGAAGAAAAACCAGCATCACTGTGTTGTGCCGCTCAAAAGGGGGCTTGAGTTCTTCCCAAGCAATTCATTACCTGAGAAGTCACGCCATGATGCCTGCATGCACTAAGAGTGAGTGTTTATCACAAGAGCTTGGTCACAGCCCCTGATGCTGTGGATCATCAAACACCCAACCGGCTGTGACTCAAGGGAGGGCTGTGGCAGATGCAAAGATGACCGTGAGGGAGGCCCTTGGATTGCCCGGCACCAAAACCCAACCCTTACTGCTCCTTGTCAGACCTGTTGGGAGCAAAAGGAAGAGAGATTTGCCTGTCCATCCCTCCGTCACCAAAGCATCACACAATGGGATCATCAGAGGCCCAAGGCCCGAAATTAACGAAGCTAGAGGAACACAACAAAGTGGAGAAGATAAATGGTGTGAGTGCAGCAGAGAGATTGAGGAAACAAAAAGAAATGGGGGAGGGGGAATGAGATGGAGCCCTTTTATGGGAACCCAGCCTCCTTCCCCGTCTCCTGCCTTCCTTCCCCTTTCCACCACCTCTGGATTTAATGGCATACTAATTGGGCTCTCTGTCAGCAGCCGTGCAGATGATCGCACCTGCTGTCAGGCGCCTCCCTGGGCTGACGGGCCAGGCTGCGGTTTGCCTTTTAATAAGATCTGGCCCGTAATGAAATCCACACTCATTCCCATCATCACTAAGAAACTGAACTCAATCCAGCGACGTGGCTGGAATGCACGCTGGGCTCTTCTGATGACCCTCTTCCTGGGGGTGTCTCGGCGGCAGCTTCTTGGGATGGCAGAAGGAAGAGCCCTTTTGGACAGCATGGCTGAAAATGGTGGCTCAAACGAGGAACCCCACTAACGAGAACTAATGAGGTTGTGTGGGTGAAAGGGAGGCTACGAGTCAAGAGCTTCTCAACCGGAAGGAGCACCTGACTAAGCACCCCACGCTTAGAGGGAATTTGTGCTTCTGGTTTTATTCTTCCGGAAGCAAAAGACAAATTCTATCCCACTTACAGAAGGCAAGTTATTACTGTCCCTGGTCGTGAGAAGTCTCCCGGGCACACGACGATCATGTGAGCCATAATCCATTACCACTCTTAAAGCCGCATCACACGTCATTAATGCATTTTGTTGCCCTTTCCCCGACTCCAAACTGAGAAGGAACCATACAGAGGTATTGATGTATTTTTACACCTGTTTTTATTTTATTTTATAGCAATTGACTGCAATATATAATTAATTAAATAACATTTAAAAACCTCCTTTGCACGAGTCAAGAGAGTCCCAGAATATTTACAAAGGTTTTGTTCTGCTCTTTCGTGTGTGTGTGTGTGTGTGTGTGTGTGTGTGTGTTTGATGGTGATTGTTCTTTGCTCCAGTATTTTATTATTATTATTATTATTATTATTATTCTTTTTATTCTCCCCCCTTTCTCTCTCCTCCAGGAAAGAGTGGACGTTGGTAACAACCTCTCTCCCTCCCCTTGCAGGAGTACAGTACAAGAACAGTGCATATACAACCAACCAGTTCACAATGCTAAGTCACAAACACAACGGAGGCAATGCAGTGAAGCTTTCCCAAAGGGGCCACTCTCGAGCAAGGAAATTGGCGTAAGGACTGGAAGAAGGATAACCCTCAGCATTGACCACTGAGGCCAGGGGCTCCCAGGGGTTCTTGGATTACAAGTCTCAGGAATCCTGGCCACCACCCCTGGTGGTGGCTTCCAGGAGTGGTAACCCAAGAACACCTGGGGACCCGAGCATGGGATCCACTGACGTAGGGCGAGGCAGGGCCAACCCACAATATTTGGCTGTCTGGGGCAAACGCCAAAAGAGGAAACCTCAACACCCCACCTTGGTTCCACAGATAGAACCCTATAGCTGATCTCAGAGGAGCCGGGTAGTTTAGAGGCATAGGGCAAGCTGGAAGGGTATTGCTTTCTATGTGGCACCCAAACATCTAGTCCCGTAAGTGGTTGCCTCACCCTCAGGTCAGGCCTTCCAAGAGGTAAGAGGCGTCCATGTTGACGTGGGAGGTGACCAAGAGAGCTTCTAGACATGGGCACGACTCAGCGAAATTTTCGTTTCCGTTTTCGTTTTTCGTTTTCATTACGCAACGAAAACGAAAATGAAAATTTTCCAAAAAAACCCAAAACGGAAACAGAAATGAAACGAAAAACTTTGCTGTGTTTTTCATTTTCGTTGCGGCAAGTACATTGAACTGAAAAGAATGCTAACGAAACAGAAATTTTCCGTTTCCGTTTCCGTTTTTTGTTTTCGTTACACAACGAAAACAAAAACGAAAATTTTCCCAAAAAACCAAAACGGAAACAGAAACGAAACGAAACGGACCCCTCAACGAAAAACAAAAAACGAAAAACCATTTTTTTTTTTGTCGTGCCCATCTCTAATAGCTTCTCAGAGGGACAGAAGTGAAGCTGTCCAGCACCTTCAGCGGACAGGCATGCCGTGGAGTTTGGGGGTGTCCCTGATTTCACTTGGGGTGCTGGAGGGCAAGGCGATAGCCAGCATCTGCTCCCATTTTCATTCCGACCTTGATAAGACCAACCCAAGGCGCTTAAGCTCTTTGCGGGTGACCATTCAAAGAGTTCAGAATAAAATAGGGAGTGGATTCATGACCAAACCTCCAGGCACAGCGTTAGAGTCAAGAAAACGGGTGTCGTGGCAGGGGTTGAAAAGGCAGCTACTGAAACTTAGTATACCAGCCACCCAATGTGCCACCTAATAACAGTCTTTGCTTTCAGAAAACAATATTTGCCTTAATCGCAATTGTCACTTTGGAAAAACTTCACTCCCTCAATGCTACAACAGGACATTGTCATTTTAAATGCTTCTGCAAAGTCTTATCTTCCATAAATTATCCATCTTCCACACAAGGAAAAAAATTATTATTATTTTTTTGCATTTTAAAAATTATTTGTTACCATTTTTATGTCTGTTTTTATTTTCTAAAAGCTTCGCTTCTTCTCAACAGTGACAGAAAATGAGGTAACATATGTTTAACACAGAAAAAGTAAACCTTCCTACATGGGGGTGGGGGGTTTGCAGGGGTGGGGGAGATGTCCAGAATCGAACCATCCAACAGAAGGGCAAACAACCATGAACAAGAACCAAGCTAATGGGAAAACAATCCCCTCTCAGGCCCACCTCATGTCCCCAACCCTCAACCCCCCCCAGAACCTCCCTCTTCTATTTCCCTTCTTCCACACTCACATTTGAGGGGGGGGGGGGGAGACACTCCAGAGCAAAAAAAAGTCTATAAGGTCTTAATCTTTATCTACATTATTGCACAAAAGATCAAAAGGGCAGTTGGGACCTAAGGCAAAAAGGAGAGTTTGCAGCTAAGATCTAGCATCGGTGCGGTGCCTATGTCTAACTAAAAAGAGATACGCTAGCGTCGGCTACCATCCCAACCTCCACACGTACACACAAGGGCGGCAGGGCGGCCACACAAGAGAAGGACTGGTCTGACGCGGAGAAGGGGTCGAGACGTACAAATTAACAAGCAGGGTCCGGGGTTGGGGGCGGGAGGAGGTGGGACAAGGTGAAAAACGAGCCAGGGGATGGGGTCACCTCTCTCAGCCAGGCCAAGGGAAGGCCGGGACCTTTGCCATGACCAGCGACTCAAAAGCTTGCCATGGCGACCCTCACCCACTCCACACTCCCACCCACCCCATGTCCGCCCCCAAGGCTTTGTTGAAGGCCAGCGAAGGGGTGGTGGTGGTGCTGCAGGTGGCCATGGCAGGCTGCTGGAAATGTGGAGTGTACGGGCGAGCGATCAGGGTCAACGCTTTGGGCAAGGGCGTTCCTGGCAGGCACGTGCAATTCTTGGAGATGCCTGCTTAGAAAACGTGCCCCTTGCGTTTTACATAAATACACACACACACACACTTGCACACATGAACACACCTACACACACACACACACACACACTTGTCCCCTCCATTGGGGAAGGTCAGGTCAAGAAAGAGGGGGTCGACAGCCATGTTGTGTGTGGGGTTTGTTGTTGTTGTCGTCGTTGGCTTGTTTGTAAACGGATTGTGTTATAGCCCTTGGTGCAGAGACAGACAGAGTCTCGGGGAGGGTGACGCCGATGGGCACACACACGGCAGTCCTAGAAAGTGGTCCAGAGAAGTGCGTGTGTGATATCACCCACAAAAAAAGAACCCATGTTGGGTTTCTCCTCGAAGCCCTATCAACCCTCCTTAAGCTTGGGATGATGGACGGAAATCGGGATAAGACGTAACCAACTGGACTCCATCAGGAAAGATCCTGCCTTGGTGATCTACCCAACCCCCTAGTTAACCTTTTTTCCCCAAGCAGTGACACCCCAGGGGGAAGTGCCAGTGATACTGAGAAGGCCATTCCCACAGTGCCACATACCTATGGCCAAGGGGAGGTCAATATTGGTCTAAGCCCTTGATGAAAGGAGGGTGTTGTGCCATCTGTAGGTGCTTCCTTCGCTCCTAGCCCACCTAAGTTTGCAAGGTGGCCTTCACAGCCGTATCATCTCCTTGCAATTCTGCTCAGAGACGACGCTCAGTCAGAACCACAAGATGCCGGACAAGATGTTTTGAGGTTGTCGTTTCTTAGGAGGGAAGCGCCTTTCATTTACTTTTGTTCAGCATTACCCTTCTCTGATCCTGCTCGGTCAATGCATTTTGGCCTTTGGGCCACCAGGGATGCAGAATGCCAAGCCTCGTTTTGAAAAGTGAGCCCAGATCAGAGGATTGTATGAAACGAACCCTTTGGATCCCTTGAAGGTCTCTGTGAGGCATCATGATAGATATTGCTCGGTGGCTCTCTTTGTGGACTTCGCGTCCATTACGTGGATGCCGATGCCCCATCTCCCTGGCTGCTGTAAGGCTGTCCCACTATCCACAGCGAAGCAGCCTGGAAAGATTCGAGAAACAGTATTGGAATAAAACCATGCTCCCTCCTAGACTCAAATCTCTTCGTTGCCTTGGGTCCTGCAGATCCTTGTGGTGTCCTGGAAGGAACCATGCACGATCTCATGAGATGCTGTCCCTCGTCCCTTTGCATTGCAAGGGTGCGCTTCCAGAGGCTTACGGGAGTAAGTTGGGGCTCCCACTTAGAAGCCCCCTCCCTACAGACAAAGTCTCGCCGCACGGATGCCCGGTTTTAACTGTGTTGCCATCCCGCACAACATGGCTTGTCTTTTGCCCCTCCATGACCCCGGCTCCCCAATGGCCAACCCTCTTGTTAGGCCCTAAAAGCAGAAGCAAGTCTGTTTCCTGAGGGGTGACGGGCGGACAGCAAAGTGTTGCAGTCGACATCACAACCGCGTAGACGCACGCAAACACACAGACATACATAACGCTTGCTACATGAGTGGCACCGGTTGCTTCCTTGGCAGACCTGTAGTCTTCCCAGGTTCTACCAACCAATCCTAATTCAGCATTTCATTCAGTGCCAGGGTGGAGGGACCTTTGTTTTCTGATCCTTCCCTAGGAAGAGATCTGGCCACGAGTGAGTTTAGGCTGAATGCTCGAATGGCTTAGCCAAGGGGACTCATTCCCCACCCCACCCCCCAGGACACAGTACCTGAGGCCGCCACTTCCATCTTGGGAGAAGAAGCCAACAAAAGTGGCTCAATCCAACAGACAACCTCCGCTGACCTTTGCCGAGGACTCTCCAGGCGGACCGAAGCTGCAAGCCTCATTTCACAGGGGTTTGGCGTCAGCTACATCCATGAAAACAGGAGAACACCGCGGACGGTCTGCACCGCTTGGTGAGGAAACCCAAGATAGGCAGAGAGTTCAGCCAACTAAGACTGAGTGACAATAGCATGCTTATTGCCTGGGGGGGGTTGCGCTTCCAGAGGACCTCTAGGGCGAGCCCCCCAGTATCGTTGCTCAGCACCAATTCTGTTTCTCCCAGCAGGCCCAACCCAACCGGCGAGGAAACCCCAAAACCGCCTACCAGATCCAAGGAGCGGCTGGGACCCACTTGGGTCCTGATCTCCCTAATCCCGCTGCTGCCACCATGTCAATGTTTAAGGGTTCCCATCCCCTCCCCTTCAAAAGAGGAGCCATATTTTTTTTAAAAAAACAACAACAATTCTGACTAGCAGCAGAGGCGTCGCTGACCCAAGGAAACCTCTCCCCTCCCACAAACCACCCAATGGTTACTCAACGTCAAAAAAAAAAAACACCACCCACCCCCAGGCCTGCTTGCATTCTCCTCTCCAGCCACCGGCCCACCGATCCCCCCCCCCCGTGGTCAGCTTTTCCTTCTCCGTCTTAAGTGTCGGGAAAGCAGCTTCTCCTGCCACGCGTGGCTGCCATTCGCCTCGGTTGTCTCCTTGAGCCAAACTCCAGCCGCCGGCCCTGCTTTTTGCCTCCTATTTGCTGACTCTTATTCTCTCCTCCCGTATTTATTTTTTTGTCAGTTCGTCCGTTTGGTTTGGTTTTTTTTTTTTTGCTTGGAAAGATACAAACCCCAGTCCCTCTGGGGGATGAAAAGAAAACAAAATCGGGGGGGGGGACAGATTTCTTTCGCTCATCACCCCCGCCCAGAGGGGAGACTGCTGTGGCGTCATCTTCCCCGTAGGTCCGCGTGGCACCTGGGAGCCGGCCCTGCACGGCTGCTCCTCAGACGCAGATCTCGATGGCCGTGGCTAGCACCATTTGACCCTTCCCTTTGTCCTGACGCCCGTCAGTTCTGCTCCCTCCCCCGGGAGAAGGGAGGCCGGATTCTGAGCCCGAGAGCCGAGAGACGCCGCCTTCCGTCAGAATGGTCCTCTTGAGCGGCGTCGGGGTGCAGGCGCTCGGCGTCTCGTGGCGGTGAGGGCCGGCGGAGAGCTTGTCCCCGGCGTGCTTGCGGGAGCGGTAAGAGGGCCGGCGGCGCACCTCCGACATCAGGTCGTACTTGATGAAGAAGAAGACCTCTTTGACAGGGCAACGTTTCTCCGGGTCGAGAGCCAGCAAGCGCTGGAACATGCGCAGGGCGTTGTCGGTGAAGCGGCGCCACTGGGAAGGCCAGCCCGCCAGGCGGCCCTTCTGCCACCGGGCAAACTCCTCGAAGAATGTGTCGGAGGCCGAGGCCGCCTCCCAAGGGAAGTTTCCCGTCAGCACGCAGAAGATGAGCACCCCGAAAGCCCAGACGTCGATGCTGGTATCCACGGTGAAGCCCTCCGCCCGCCCCGCCTGGCACACCTCCGGCGCCGTGTACGGGATCGTCCCGCTGATGCGCTTCACCCGGCAGCCCACCTTCCGGGTCATGCCAAAGTCCGCCAGCTTGACCCGCCGACAGTCGCGGTCAAAGAGAAGGACGTTTTCCGGCTTGATGTCCCGGTGCACCAGGTTTTTGCTGTGCATGTAATCCAAGGCGAGACCTAACTGCTGCACGCAACGCTTCACCATGTCCTCAGGAAGCCCCACCTGCCAACATACACACACACACACAGAGCACAATGGTGAGTGAGGAGTTTGCAACGAGAAGCCTTGAGGCCAAACCTGGCTTCCCAATGCACTCAGCTGTCCCCTTCTCAACCACCCAGGTGATGCACGGGGGTGGGGTGGGGGGCAAATCAAACATGACAAAGGACCTGCAGCTGTGACAGGGGGTCAATTTTACAGGGAAGTGCTCCAGGGTCTTTAAGGAAGCAATGTAAACAAGCAAAATGCCCTGCTTCGAACCCACCATATAGTGCTTAAAGCTCGAATTATGCAGGCTATACCTTCACACTAGTGAGCCAGCAAGGATGGGAACTCAAGGCATGGGGCTCTCAGATAGATAGATAGATAGATAGATAGATAGATAGATAGATAGATAGA
>JAHTLZ010000054.1:3732214-3745523 GCA_023846285.1 Phrynocephalus versicolor
AACATAAGTTCCTATTTGCCATCTCAAATGAGACAGATCTGAACCTGGGTTATCCCTGTGGTGAAGTCTAGACCATAACAGCTACTTTGTTGGCTAGAAAACAGCCATATATTTTGAGGGGGGGAGGTCACCTTGATGATCTCCATAACCCGCAAAAAAAATTATGGAGGGGAAAAGTTTAAGGAGAATTCAGCACCATTATGGACAGAAACATTCCGTCCCGCTCTCCTTGGATCGATAGCCGGTGCTGGCCAAAAACGGGAAAGTATAACAATAGCAATTAATAATTAATTCATACCCTTCTTTCAATTTAAAATGTACAGTACTTTATAATCTTTATCTCATCTGCTCTTACAGATAATGCAATGAGACAGATGGCTCCTCTCCATATCTCAGGGCAAGCAGCTGTATCTTTAAAAAAAAAACACCAACAAAAATAAAACAAATAACCCTTGATCTTAAAAAATCAGCCCAAATGCATTGGCCCACACCTGGACCAGGCATGATCCAATGCATCTGGCGGATTTTTAGAGCTGCGGCCATGACCACAGGGTTGAACGCCGAAGTGAGAGTCCGTTCAGATACTCTAGAGCCAGTGGTACCAATTGAGGTGGCATTGTGCCTTTGTATCACCATGGAACTGAAGATCTTTAAACCTAGGTCAAAAACCGCAAGTGCGTGACCTTGTGGGGGGCCAAGCTCAACTTTCCATATGCCATTAGTCTCCCGTAAATCCTAGCAACATGAACTACGGCAAGGGATTTATGGATTTGCAGCCCAGCCTGATCTGGAGGGGCACAAGTAAACCACCTCTGGCCTTGAGCATAGACCAGCCCGATTCTAGCTCTGCTATGGAGCCGCCACCGCCATCGTCAAGAGAGCTCCACCACCCGTGGGCGCAGCACACCAACACTAGCACCAGAGCCTGCCAAAACTCTGAAAAAGCTGGAAGATGTTGTGTCCCTTAGAGACAAGGGTAGTAGGCCTAGGAAGAAAACTCCGTTTTTGAGGGGGGGGGGGGAAATGGTGGCTGCTATCTAGAGATGAGCAAGGCTACAGGGAAAAGGAAGCAACTAATATATATATATACAGGTATATTGTCGTGTGTTAAGCTTAATATTCAATTGCTAAGCCTTGGGAGAAGTCCTTCCTTCCTTCCTTCCTCCCTCCCTCCCTCCCTTCCTGATATTTGGATGTCTGCTACCTCCTTCCTTCCTTCCTTCCTTCCTTCCTTCCTTCCTTCCTTCCTTCCTTCCTTCCTTCCTTCCTTCCTCCCTCCCTCCCTCTTCTCTTCCCTTCCCTTCTCTTCTTGTCTTCTTATTTGTTTTAATTATAGGCGGCCTTTTCTCCAATAAGGAGACCCAAGGTGGCTCACAATATTCAAAGAAGAGAATTAAAAGCATGATAGATTAAATATGTTTTAAAAAACATACGCTATGCACTACTTAAAATACAACCAGATAACTGAGAGCAGGTCAACATTAAACACTCTCTTAAGTTTAAAATGGTGTCCGTGTTCCATTTGGAGCGCTGGGTCAAGAGATCCTCTTCTCACCAAGGTTTCTCGCTTTGTCCTTGCAACTGGCTCTCTGCTGCGTGCCGGAAGAAAACAACTTTCAGGGCTACTTCCTCATCCAAGAGCTTTTAATACGGAGGGGCTTTGCTTAGGATTTAGCAGTGACATATGTGATGTGGACTGGAGGAAATATAAAGAGCAGGAGATCTATGGGGAAGGGGATTTTCCATTTTCCCCTATTTTATTTCAAGTCCTTAGAGCTGCCTAGATGCCCTAAGCGCATCTGATCTCGCCTGATTTTGGAAGCTAAACAGGGTCAGCCCTGGTTAGTACTTGGATGGGAGACCACCAGGGAATACCAGGTGCTGTAGGCGCCTGGAGTAGGAACTGGCAAACCACTCCAGCATTCCTGCCAAGAAAACTCCATGGATATGGGGTCATGAAGAGTTGGTCACGACTGTAACGACACAACACACACACATTTCGAGTCCTTATCGGCACAGGTTGTACTGCGCTCCACTCGGAGCTCTCCATGGTGCTGGTACATCCGCCTTCCTTTATTGTCTTACTCAATGCCTGAGCACGGCAGCCGGACTTAAATGCAAGCTCTACGCATCCAAGGAAGGCTCTCTGTGTGTGTCAGAGTTGGGGACAGATATTAGCAGGAAAGCTCCAAAATAAGGTCCCAAAGGCCTGTTCTTCATTTCTGGCTATTTCCAACCTTCATTCTTCTCTCTGCTGTGCATCAGGAGGCACTTTTTCTATCTCTGGTAGACGTCAGAGACCATAGAAGGGTTTGAGCCCATGATTGGGGTCAATGAGGCCAAAGTTCCACTGACTACTTCTGCTAAAAACCTAACAAAAGAACCTAAGAAGAGCCCTGCTGGATCAGGCCAAAGGCCCATCGAGTCCAGCTTCCTGGATCTCACAGTGGCCCCACCAGATGCGTCTGGGAGCGCACGAGGCTAGATCTCTGTCTCCTGATACCCCTCCCCTGCATCTGGCCCTTGAAGGACCCTGGTTTAAACCTGGAGGTGACACATCTCCACTGTTGTAGATGATGTAGGGTTTGGACATTTTGGTGGGCGGGGGAAGCACCAGCAAGGCTAGGGGGGAAATGACACTGAGATCATGGGCAATCAAAGGCAGCCGCCCTCCCAAAGGACTGCAGAAAAAGAAAGTTACAGCATCCCTCCTGCTTCATCTGGCCTGTGATCATGAGGGCTAGCACCTTGCGTTGGGCAACGAGAAAGGGCAGCTTTTTGCCCAACACGTTCTTGGTGCCTCTGATGGTTATTGGCAATGAAAATTATTCACCCGTGTGTTTTAAAGGCAGGGAGGGGGAACCACACCAGAAAAGAAACAGAGCAGAAGGAGAACTGTCTTCTCCGAACGCCCCACGCCATCACCACGCCAATGCTGCCTTGGCCAGAAGCCTGGGAATAGCCTATGACAGCTTGTTCCAGCAGACGCCCGGGGTTCGCACAAATGCCGTCACTGCCGGCTGGCCTGCTGGGCCCGGCACACATCCCAAGTCTTCGAAAAAGAGATGAGAAAGTCAGGTGCAATGTCCAGGTCTCAGAACGGCAAAGCCATTCCAAAGAGGGAGATACCCGGGGAAATGGCCTATTGCAGGGGTGTCCAAACTTTTTGCAAGGAGGGCCAGATTTGGTGAGGGGAAAATGTGTGGGGGGCAATCATTCAGCCGCATTGGGCCTCCAGGCTGGACTTTGGACAAGCCTCTATAACATGCAAGGAGGAAGGGAGGATGCTGCAACAATGGAGCCAGGGCAGGTAGGATGGGAAGGTGGCTGGGGGGGGGCGGATGGAGGCAGGGAGGGCAGGAAAAACATAAAACTTGCAAGCTGATGCCTCCATCTGGTATGGGGAAAGGCCAGCTGGCTGGGATGCATGACACGCTGAGCTGGTAGGGAGAAGAGGCTGCGGGCCACTCGAAATTTGTAAATGGGCCGCATTTGGCCCCCGGGCCTGACTTTGGACATGCCTGGCCTACTGGATGCCCAAGAGCAGGATGTAAGTACAACCGCAGCCTCCTGTGCATCTCGGCAAATGGCCCACGCAGCGTCTGATCTTGGAGGTCAGGCACCGCCATCAGCCCAAGCACAGTAGCCTTAATCTTCTGCAAAGCTGTCTAATCCTGTTTTGAAGCCACCCGAGTCGACAGCCTCACGGCACCCTGCAAAAACGAACGGGATGCTTGAGTTCGGTCTTGTCTCGAGTCCAAGGCATCTAAAAGACAGAACCTGCCTCTATGAGCCTGCCCGGGCATTAAGATCATCGGGAGAGCCATTTCCTTGGTCCCACCACCTTCAATGGTGTGTTTGGTGGCAACGCAGGAGACAACCTTGTCTGCTGCAGCTCCAAGACTCTGGAACTCCCTGCCACAGGAAGCCAGGCTGGCCCCATCATTGCTTCCCTTCCCTAAGCAAGCCAAGACATTTCTCTGCAGGCAGGCTTCTTAAATACCAGCAGTTTTTTTTTAACGGATTGTTGTCCTCTGATGTTTTAAATGTGCTTTAGTATCGATTTTAGGTGCCATTTTAATACAATAATTGCTTAATTCTTTTTTGAACTATTTATATACTTACTGTTTTTTAGCTTTGAAAAGCTATATTTTTAGAGGAAGTACGAGCCACCTCGGGTCCTTTTTAAGGGATAAGAATGCTATAAATAAATAAAACCAACACTTCTGGTCCGCCTTGAATCTCCCACCATTCACATGACCCTGAAGCCTAAACTCCAGAAACCAGAAATAATGTCCCCCTTCACGTTTACTCCATCTTGCATCACTAATCACGTGTGCATTGTGTGTTCTGTCATTACAAAACCCACATTGTTTTCACAGGGATGCCCTAACCCAGTGGTGGCGAACCTTCGGCACTCCAGATGTTTTGGACCACAACTCCCAGAATTCCAAGCTTGCGTTGCCAATGACAAAGGACTGTGTGTGAGAGTTATGGTCCAAAACATCTGGAGTGCCGAAGGTTCACCAACACTGACTTAAGTCATGAGCAGAGTTTTGCCTGCAGTGCTGCAATTTAACCAGTGCGCCATGAGGCTCATATGAGCCTGCGGTTTTTCTTAGGTACGTTTAGGATGGTCACCTATTCAGATTGAACAATCCTCGTCTGCATTCAGACAACCCCTGTGAGAGAGACCAGGACTAAAACATGCTTTAAAGCAAAATACCCACACGGAGGGAGATGGGGAACCTCCAGTTGGCCAAACGCAGTTAGTAGGGGGACGGCAGAACCCCCAGGCATAGGAGGGGTCACCTATCACCGGTAGGACTATGCCTCTGTCCAGTGATCAAATCCCAGGGACAACTAGTGGAATGAAATTTAAAGCATTCCAAAGCATACAGGCCAAGAATGGCATGAAGCTGCTCCCATATATTTTTGTTTAAAAAAAATGATCGCCTGTGTGTTAAATTTACACAGCAAAAGGGGTATAATGAGAATCTCTTCACAGTTAAGGCACCAGCAAATTGTGTTAAGGGATTCTGGGTCTCTAATCTTGCCTAAGCTCATTAAAAATGCCTTGCAAAAGAAAAAAGAAAAATCAGGCCAGAGCCCAGAAGTCTTTGCAAAAATCCCAGCCAGCTCAGAGGCACAGAAAGGACCGTCAGAGATCAGCCTGTGGCATCCAGGGGAACAGCTTTTGCTCTACGCAAGACGTGGTCTCCACCACTGCCACCATCAACACACATTGCTCAGATGGCAACCCCAGTCCGACTGCTGCTAAAATAAGCGTGTTTTAACCTAATAACCGACACCTATCTGAAATGCGTTTCAGGAACAGTTCACGCTCCCGTTTTTAGCTCCGGAGATGTAGGCAGCGCAGATGTAACTTGCATCCCCCCCCTTCTTTGTGGCCGCTGCTGTTTTTCCTTCTCCGATCACCGGCAAGGTTGCCATGTTTTTTAACCAGCCGGGCTCCTCTGCACTAACAGCACCCCGCACTCTGAAATGTAGCAGCTCAGGCCCCTCTGCAGCCACACCCAACCTCATGCTTTGCTTCTATGTTCATACAACAAGAATGGGCTCCATTTCTGGAGCAAGGGAATTTTTTTTTTAATTTTAAAGTAGCAGTGCTTCTCCTATGTCATGATGAGGTATTCAATTTCTAAAGATGAGCTCCCATATGGACCGGAGCTGAGAAATGTTAGCTTGGGGGGCTGCAACTCTTAGAACACCCTACCAGCAGGCCTGGTTTATTCCAGGTGTCCTTAAAATGATTGTCTGTGGTCTGACCACGATGAATCAAACGATTTTCCCAGAGAGGGGGTGGGGGTGGGAATCCGATTGCAGGCACAGTGCACAGAAAGCTGATCATGATGAATGTCTAACGTCTCAAAAAAAAAAAAAACCCAAAAAACAGGGTCGTAAATTTTGAAGCTCCAGGTCCTGGCAGCTGGCAAAGCAAACCCAGAAATGCGGGCGGATCAACAAACTGTCGGATCTTTCCAGAAGCAAATGTCTTAATCACCCGCTCCATGACCCAAACACCTGAAAATATTTCGCATTACATGGGGCACGAGCAATAACCTTTGAGCTCTCTTGGATGAATTTACCAGCTTAAAGAAAGAAGTACCCCAAACTTTTAGTGGGAGATCAAGTTCCAGATGAATAAAATCTTCTACATTAGAGATCAAAAACAGGAGTTGGGTGCTTCCCCCAACTCACAACATGTTGATTTTTTTAAAAATTAATTTGTTTGTTTTGTCTTGCCAGCTGGGATGCTGCCTGCAGTCGGTTTGAATGGGAGGGCCTTTTCTTGACTGTGGCGGCTGTCAATCTATCCAGCACCAACCAGTTTTCCCCTCCTGCCTCTGATTCAAAGAGAGCCCTTCCTCACTGCTTTCTTTTCTTCCCTCTATGTGGCTGGTGGAAAACAGTCGGTCTGTTGAAGCCTCCTGCACAGAGCCATCATGTTTGTTCGCTTGCTGTTATCTGTTCTCTGGAAATAAATGAAACCTTTTTGTTGTTGTTGTTGTTCTTTCATTACTCTGAATGTCTGAGGGAAATTATTGAGACCGTAAGTGCCAGGTGATGAGAAGAAAACCGGTGGCCTGACCTGGGGAATTTAACCAAAACATTCAAAACGAAGCAACACACACACACACACACACACACACACACACACACACACACACACGCACACACACACACACACACACACACACACACACACACACACACACACGCCACACCATCACAACTGCCATTCTCTCCTTGCACAGAGGAGACTGGCTCATAACCCAGTGGAAAAGAACATGCTTCACGTGTTTTTGGGTTTCATTGCCATCATTTCCAGTTAAATGGGCAGGTCACAAGCGATGGAGAAGATGCCTCCAGGAGCCTCACGAATGCTGCGGCCATCCTGAGTCCATGATGGTGGGATAAAAGGACAGAGCCTTTCAATCAGTACAAGGGATGCACCTACCCAACAAGGGGCATAAAGTGATTCTCAGCTTGTCTGGTGCTTCGCCAGGAGACGCCCTGCCCGGGGACCCCATAGATCTTTCCGCTAGCTTCAGGAGCAAGCAGGACTCTCTTTAGGCACCATAGAAGATGGGACAGGGAGTGAATGGAGGAAGCAATGGGAACACCCCATTTGCATGGTTTCCTGTAGCTTCTAGATAGCAGCAGCTCCGGGTTCCAAACTGGCCCCCTTGGTGGAAGCCATCATGGCAAAAAAAGACAGAACCAGGCTTCTCTGGAGGTGCCTTCGCACAGGGAAAGAATGGTCTGCTTTGCACACAAAGGCCCCAGGTTCGATCCTACCCACCTCCCTCAAGGGAATGGACTTTGGGTCACCGATGAGCTGAATAGGAATCCGGAGAAGCTCAGACAGCGTTAGATTGAGGCTTCTAATAGACAGCATGTCTAGCATTCTTGTGCTTCCTAGCTGGAAACGGGTTCGTCCCAAATCCAGTCTTTGTCCTAAGCCTACCTAACAAAGCCTAGTCTTCAAAACCAAGACGGCACTTGAGCATGTGTAAAGATCCTTTCTTTCCCTCCTCCTCCTTACTCAAACGGCGTGCCACCCATTTTAGAAATGGGTTTCAAAGTCACGCAGGAAGGGAGGCAACCTTTCCACCCTGCTCCGGACCCTGGCCCTTCTCTGCCAACAGACAAACCAACCACAGTGAGCGACTTCCCCTCGAACCCCGTGCCCGCCAGAAGTGTTGCATTTCAACTCTTCTCCCGCCTAGCCACCATGCCCGGAATGAGGGGATTCCTGGCCCAAAGTACCCGGACGGCAACAAGTCGGGCAGATTCAGGCCTTGGCCCCCACCTGGGTGGCACGGCTAGTGCCCTTCTCCTTAAGCCGCTCTGGGGTGGAGGGGAAGCCAAGAAAACCCACCTGCTCATTTGCAAAGGCTGCAGCTCATCTTTCGGGAAGCAGGCAAAGCAGAACGACTCCATCTCCTTAAGGGCGGAAGGAAGGGCTTGCACCGGCCCGGCCCGCCCTTGGCCGCTGGCGTGACTCACATCTTCTCGGGCCCCGCACGAGACCCCGCTCAGCTGTCCTGGCCGAGCAGCTGAGAGGGGACATCTTGCATCTCCTCTCTGGTTACCCACCTCGGGTTCCGGCATGTCGACTGGGCTGCTTCGCCGGCCACGAGGCTCCTCATGGTGAGAGACAAACCGGGAGCCCTCCAGCCCTGGAGAGATGAAGGGAGTCACTTTGTGCAGAGGAACGCAAGACCCAAGTGAGGAAAAGTGACTCGGTTGTGCACCGTCCCGGGGTCCCTTACGTCCAGGACGGTCCCCAAAGTCCTCTTCCTTCCTCACAGAAGTGTTGTTTCCCCTCTTTGGGGCCAAAGGAGAGTCCCCCTTACCCGAGACCGTATCGGCAAGCTCTCTCACAACGGGAACACGGAGCCTGAGAGGGTCCCTCGGTTGGGACGGGCACCAGGCAGCCAGAGGTCCTTCGCCAGGGATGCGGCCAGTGCCCAAACAGCTTCCGGAGCCAGGCCACGCTGAGCGATCACCAGGTACCGGATCTCCTCCAGAGAGAAGCCAGAGGTGACATTCTCTGTGCAGCGACCTCGGGGGAAAAGTTCTTTTAGATGGTTCCCGTCGAAAACCCCAAGGAAAATTCTCCAAGCTGGGCTTCACGGCCAGTTATCCAGGATGACACACCTTGGGGGGGGGGAGTTTTCTCCAGTCTTCTGGGGCCACGGTAGTCCTTCTGGGCCACGGTCACGGATGGGGGGGTCTGTGGATCAGCAGAAGGAGTGGTCGGAGCAGCAGGTGCAAGCATGCAAACAGGTGCGCATGAACGAGAGAGAGAGAGAGGAGGAGGAGGAGGAGGAGGATTCTCTTGCAGATTGGAGTCCTGGAGAACTACAGCCCACATCTGCTGAACCACTGGCCACCTCCGCCTTGCCCTGGCGGTGCAAACTTCTGGACCCCTGGCAGAAGGAGACACACATCCACAGGGCTGTTCTCATTGACAGTGCAGCCAGCTCTCTCTCTCTCTCTCTCTCACTCTCTCTCTCTCTCTCTCTCTCTCTCTCTCTCTCTCTCTCTGACAGATAAAGCTGTGCGGTATTAATAGCTCAAGATTCACAGGGAGAGGCTGGAGGGTTAACCCTTCCCCTGCCAGCTCCCTGGTCCTGTCAGTCCACACAGCCTCTCGGAGAATGACCCACTCCAGAGCTCATGTGCCCCCCCCCCGCATGCTGCTGTCCATTCAATGGGCGGCACAGAAATTCTCCCGCCGCCCTGAGACCCACAGAGGGGGACTCCGTGGAGGGCAGAGTGGGGGACCTCTTTTTTTTAAATTGTCTTCTGCAACATCCCTGCGCCATGGATAAAAGACCAGCCTGCCAACGAAGCAGAGGCGGCTGCTTTGCAGGCTCAAGGACCCCGTGTCAGGGGCTCGTTGCAAAGCATTGTTTTGGTTCTCCAGCTCAGGGAAGCTGGGAGGGGTTTTGGGGGGGGGGAGGCAGTGTTTGGAATACCTCCAGCAAACAGGGCTATTGGACCATGAAAGGAGCATGCTGGGATATGTAGTCCAAAAGTGGCTGTTAATTCTCTCCCCCACCTCGAAGTAGAAAGGAAAAGTCTGTTGCTATTTGACTGAAGAAGTGAACGTATCCACGAAACGTGACATTAAAATAGGAAAGTTTGTCTTTAAGTGCCATGTGCTTTTAATCTTTTTTAATCACTGCGTTTTGTTTTGTTTTGTTGTTTCGTTGATTTTTTTTGCCTGGAATTCTTGCACCGACTATGGCAACCTTGCACGGCTACCTTCTCCAAACCCTCAGGGAACTAGATGATACGAAATCTTAACCATCTTACTAGGGATGGGCAAGAAACGAAAAACGAAATGCTGCTTTGTCGTTTTGTTACGTAACAAAACGAAACGAAACGAGGAAGCAGCATTTTGTTATAGATGAAGTGAAACTCTCGTTTTTTCCCATTGAAATGAACCATTTCATTCCATCGTTTTTGGGCTCCTGCCGAGCTGTCCAGAGGGACTGACTGGGCCAGGTTTAAAGGGGTCCAGCCTATAACATCTCAGCAGGAGCCCTGAGGTCTTAGACCCGTGGTGGCAAGCTTTCCCCACTCCAGATGATTTGGATCACAACTCCCATAGTCCTTTGCCATTGGCAATCTAGGCTTGGGATTAGAGATGGGCACGAAATGAACAATTTTCCGTTTCCGTTTTTGTTTTTTCATTTCGTTACATAACGAAACGACAAACGAATTTTGTCTCTAAAATGAAACGAAATGAACAGAAACACCGGAAATTTTGTCGTGCGTTTCGTTTCCGTTACTGCAATATGAGTGAATTGCTTAAAAACCTAAAAAAATCACAAAAAATTGAAATAAATGGTAATGAAATGGTAACGAAACGAACAAAAATGAAAACGAATTTTTTGCAAAAATTCGCGAAAAAGGAAACAAACTGAAACAGACCCTCCAAATGACAAACGAAATGCCATTTTTTTTTATTCATGCCCATCTCTACTTGGGATGTTGGGAGTTGTGGCCCAAAACATCTTGAGGGCCGAAGTTTGGACACCACTGGGTTAGACGGCAGCTCCTGCCTCTCTTAACCTCTCACCCCACCAAGCACACCACCCGGCATGGGCTTTTGTCATTTTCCCTCTTGAATTATTCAACGCGGCTCCATACAAACTCCATCTCCCCAGCTTTGCCTTGGCCCTGCTAATGGGAAAAATCAAGCGCTTGTTAATTTATGTGGCGGGGGGGACGGGACAGGAGGAGCCTTTTCCATGCAACTCTCAAAGAACATTTGCACAATCAAATGGGACACCCATTTGGTGTCCCTCCTATGGGGGGGGGGGTTGAATCCCATGTACAGCCAGAAGACCATGTACGGAAAGGTGAGTTAAGAGTTCGATTCCCCGCTGTGCCTCTGCGACCTTCGTTCCATCCAGCGGTACCCGGCTCTCCTGACTTTTCTTAGAGGCGATCAAGGCGAATACAGCCCAATTGGCCCCGGGTGTTCCCATCCGAGCACTTAGACCACATCCTCCGCAGGCACTTATGTCCTCCTGGGACTCCAAGATCATCTCCATTAGGCGCCAGGCCTTGAAACGCCTCCATGTTCTCAGCGGCTATTCCGCTGAGAATATGGATTGAAAATAAAAGAGCCAACATTATAATGACATTGTACAAAACGAGAGTAAGGCCGCACCTGGAGTATTGTGCACAATTCCGGTCACCCATCTCAAAAAAGACATTGTGGAACCAGAAAAGGTGCAGAAGAGAGAGACTTAAATGATTACTTGGCTGGAGGACATCCCTTATGAAGAAAGGCTAAAACATTTGGGGCTCTTTAGTCTGGAAAAAAGGTGCCTGAGGGGGGATAGCATTGAGACGTACAAAATAATGCACGGCATGAGTAAAGTGGATAGAGGGACGCTCTTCTCCCTCTTACAAAATACCAGAATTAGGGGACATCCACTCAAACTGAGGGTTGGGAGAGTAAGAACAGACAAAAGAAAATATTTTTTCACCCGGCGCGTTGTTAGTCTTTGGAACTGCCTGCCATAGGATGTGGTGATGGCATCTGGCCTGGATGCTTTCAAAAGGGGATTGGACAGATTCCTGGAGGAAAAGTCCACCACAGGTTACAAACCATGATGCTAAAATCAACACAGCTCAAAGGAGTTAAAAACGCATTAGGCGAAGTTGAAATCCAGTTTAAATGATGTGCTTCCACACCCTTCCTAAAAGCAGCAAGTAAGAAGACTGTTCCCAGCTTTGAGATGAGCACATCTCACGTCTAGATCAGTGGTTCCCAACCTTCCTAATGCCGCGACCCTTTAATACAGTTCCTCATGTTGTGGTGACCCCCTTGCCCTGCTTGGAAGAGGCAACAAGCCCCCTTTGGCAGGCCACTGCTGCAGGTGCCCTAGAGAACTTCCCTCTACAGGCACCCTCAGCCAATCACAGCCTCCGGTGCCATTGACTGACATTCCCTCCAACCTATCAAGCTGTAACTCAGTCTTTCACCCCCTTCCTCCCCCTCCTCCGCCAGACCCAAACCCTTTGTGCATTTTTCTTCATTGGCTTATGGCGACCCCTGTGAAATGGTCGTTCGACCCCCAAAGGGGTCCCGACCCCCAGGTTGAGAACCACGGCGCTCAAGGCAGCATGCAAAATTGCAAAAACTCCCGCAGATGGAATGTTCCAGTTGAGCGAGGACCAAAGCCATTTCCTAAACTCGCGTCTCCAAGGCTGGCCCGGGCAACACGAATGCCTCTCTTCTCCAAAAAGAAATGTTAAAAATTTAATGTCTCCGCTAATGGGGGCAGGAGAGGAAAGAGAGGGAACAAGAGAGACGGCTGACAAACACAGCAGGGCCCTTGGGATTCCCCTAATGAGTTCCAGGAAGAAAGAGATGGCAATCCTAAAGGCCCCAACAGCTTGCTGGTAGCCAGGAGGTTGGAGGCAGCATCGCCTCCCACCCTGGGGGACGCCATGCATGGATGATATTGAATAAGCATCGACTGAGTCATTCCTTCCAAAACCACAGTGGCACTTGGAAAACAGAGAACGGGGGTAATTTCATGCCAGGGGTCGACAGAGCAGCCCGTTCTGTGTCCCCCCACGCCGCTCCTTCGGTGTAAACACAATACAGAACTCGGTTTTTAAAAACCCATTCATTTCACGCTTGCAAAACTCAGAACAACAGCCAGGTTTTAATAACTGGGTGTCCGGTTTTGCACACCAGCTTTTGGCTCCGTGTCAGCCCGTTTCTCACGCTGTCGCTGGAACAACCGAGGACCGTTGCCACTCTCCCCACCCCTTGTACGCTTGGGGCAGAATCCAGGCTCCCATAAGCAGCTTGAAGGGCCAGTTAATGAGAAAGGGGTGAACTGACTGAGGAACTTAAGAGCTGTTCTCCCCGGTGTGTCCTTCCTTTCACGGGTATTTGAGGAGGCCAGCCAAGTTAATTTGACAGTGTAGTAGTCCCGATAGTGTATTGGTCCAGTCCAGAAACTAAAACAGGGTTCTGAGATAGGTGAACAAGAACAAGGAAAGAGTTGTTCAGCGCCTGGGAAAGCTACCTGATCAAGAGAACTTGTTTAGTCCATAAACTTGACAATCACAGAAATCAAAGCGGGACTTTCCACATTGACTACTTACTTACTTGCTTACTTAGACTGTATCTGTTATGTAATACTAGTCAATTTCTGTGATTCTAAATGACTGCAATAATAATAATAATAATAATAATAATAATAATAATAATAATAATAATAATAATAATAATAATAAT
>JAHTLZ010000054.1:3745533-3770884 GCA_023846285.1 Phrynocephalus versicolor
ATAATAATAATAATAATAATAATAATAATAATAATAATAATAATAATTTCTTCCTATTCCTTGCAAACCTGCTTGTGCATATGACCTGATTTAAGCCCTGCTGCCCAGAGCATCATGACATATAAAGGCAAAAGCATATGTTTTCTGATTTTTGCACGTAGCACCTCTGAACAGTAGCAATGCCTTGCTTCCAAAAAGTCTCCAAGATCGATACTTGTTGCGACGTACTCCTAGGTCTTTTCCCGTTTATTTTTAACACTGAATTATCAGCTGGAACAATCGGTGCTATTTTTTAAATCATTTTTTTTTTTGCTGTTACGGCTTCCCACTCCATGGCTGCACCCAGTCCACTTCCCTGCATTGGATGTATACTTTTATCACGCTTTGATCTTTGCCTCCCCTGCTTAAAAAAAAAAACAACTACTAAACTACTTTTGCCTGGACTGTACCACTTCAGACAATACTGGGGGGGGGGGGCGGATGCTCAGAAAAGTCGTGGTTGCTTTTCCAAAATACTCAAATGAATCCCATCTTATATATATTTTTAAAATAATTATACAGTCCTCGCCTTATTCCCTTGTGCTTTTTTAAACCATGTGGTCTTTTCTTTTAGTCTAAAACGGTACAGGTTAATGTCTTATTCTCCCGCATGCAATTAATTTATTTTATTTTTATTAATTTTTCAGAAAAAACTAAACTTGGTGGAAAAGGGAGCAAACTGAACGACAAACACCCTTCCCTCCCTCTATATATTTTAATTCTTGGACCCTACTGCGCATGCTCACTGGAGGCAGCCTCCCAACGGCCTCTTTTCAACGGCGAGGCCCATGCCGGGCTTGTTGCGCATGCTCCGTGAGGCGCCCCCGGCAGGATAGGAATTAATATAAGAACGAGTCCCCTTCTCTCTCCCTCTCCCTTCGGGCGAGGGGGGCGTGGCTTCGCAGGCCACGCCCTCGGCCGCCTCCGGATTGGCCGCGCCAGCCGAGGGTGGGGAGGGGAGGGGCCTCCGTTGGGCTGGTTGCGATTGGCTGCGGCGGCCGCTTCCGGTGCGCGAGGCGGAAGGAAGGGACAGAGAGCCGCGGGTGGCGAGGGAAGAGGGGGCTGTGTCGAAGTGGGCGGGGCGTCCGAGCGGCTGTGGGCGGGGCAGCGGCGGCTTTTCCTCCCCCCCTCCCCCCCCCCCCGTGGGGGGGCAAACCGGGGGGGGGGGGGCGCCGGGGGGGGGGTTCGTGGGGCACCAGAACGGAGGGGAGGGGGCGGCTTAAAGGCCCTGCTTCTCTTAACCACCCCCCAAGAGACCCCTGGGGATCCCCTCTTTACCCCCCCTTTTGTGAGCCCCACCCCACCCTCCTTGAGGTAGGCTCCTCGCCCCCCCATCCCTTTCCAGAAGGATCCCCCTTCGACCCTCCTCACCCAGCCCCCCCACTCCCCCCTCTCCGAAGGGGGTTCACCCTCGTCCTCCATTTCCCTAAAACCACCCCCTCCCCTTCCAGAAGGACCCCCCTCGACCCTCCTCACCCAGCCCCCCCACTCCCCCCTCTCTGAAAGGGGTTCACCCTCATCCTCCATTTCCCTAAAACCACCCCCTCCCCAAGACCTCACATCCCCTTCGGGGGGGGGCTTTCCCCCACCCCATGGTAGGCACCCCTTGGCCAGGAAGGGCCCCATAGAGGCTACATTGGATTAGGCGAAATTGGGGGGGGGGTCTCTCATTCCCCATCTATTTAAATTCAGGTAGCTCAATATATTTTTTTTCAAAGAAATTGGGGTATCTTTTAAAATTAGGGTATATGTTTTTTAATAATTAAATCTGGGCTTTTTAAAAAAATTGGGGGTATTTAGATTTTTTTTTTAAAGAATTGGTAGAGGTTTTGCCTTAGAAAAATAAACACACACACACACACACACACATTCCTCCCTTAGTATCTGAAGCCTGATGGGTTTCTGAATCCACAGGCAGGGCAGGGCAGGGCGTTGGGGTTGAGACATCATTGAGAGGGTGAAATAAAGGGAGGGGGTGAGATTTTGCTTTATTTTCCCTCCGGCTCCAATGGAAGGAGGCGGCCCTCCTGGACAACGGCCGCTTTGACCATGGCGTGAGCGAAGAGAAAAGGAAAGAAACAGGATCTCGTGTCCCAGGAGCTGAACGACGCTTCCCTCAAGCACCATGGTAAGTTGGCAATCTAGCATTAAGTTCTCCTATATGTCTTGTAGCTGATAAGGTGCGACCTAGGCGTGTTGGGAGGTAATGGTAATGGTTTGGTAACCATGCTTCAGTCCCTGAATGAAATGCTTTTATCTGGGCAAGCTATGAGCAGCCTTGTAGAAAAAGCCTTATTGAAGAGGATTGATTTCAGGGGAGCATCCCGGGGCCAAGAGGGGTAAAGCTTGCCTAAGTGTTCCTGGGGGGAGCCCTTGGGTCCTTAACTTAGGTGTTGCAGCACAGCAGCTTCGGAACTGGCGGAAGGGATCGTTTACTCATAACATGGCTTTCCAAGTATGATTTCAAGCCTCTGTCCGCAGCAGTAGAAGAAGGAGGAGGCCCCTGCAGTTAGTTCATTGTCAAGGGAATGGTTCTAGATTTGAGAGCCTGGTATTTTCCTAGCAAAGATTTGTATGTCAGTGAGGATTGCAGCTAGAGATGATGATCAGGTGCCCTCCGGGTCTGCTGTCATCGTAGGCAGATGGCTACAATTGCACAGGAGACACAGGGCCATGAGAGAATACCTGTGTGTGCAGTTACAGAGCTGCAGATTCCACTTCCTGAAGTGCTCTAAAGATTTGATGTTTCAGTGTTTTCTCAAAATACTAGGCCATGAGGACCCAGGAAGTAATTCAGAATCTAGCACTACTAGCTAGCACAGTCGGGGCTTCGCCCACCTCCACCTTGACTTCCCACAATGGCCCTCCACAGCACACAGCAACCTACGCCTTAAGTTTTCCTTTTCGAAAGGCACAGAAGGAACAGGAAATCGCCAGCTCTGCCGTCCAAAACAGGATCTGGGGGAAGCACACAATGGCTTTAGTTCTCAGCACCTGTGGGCAGAAAAGGAGTTTGAGTGATTGGGCTGTTTGTTGCAGCATTAAATCCCAAATTGGGGGTCTGCGTTTAAAGTACCATCCTACACACACTGAACTCGTGGGTAACTGGATAGAGCTTGCCGAAAGTATAAAGCTGTCATATTAGAGGAGATCTGAGGTACTTTAAAAAGAGGGGTAATGTACATTTGCCTTTTGTGATTTGGGCTACTGGCCCGACATAGTGATGTGTTTTGGATGTCATCAATGCAAAATATTGGTCAATCTGCAACTCTGAGAACTTCTCAAGTTACTCACAAGTGTGGAAGCAGTGGAGAGGGCGTGCATTTATATAAAAATGAAATCCCAGGCTGTAGTTAATGTTCTTACCTTTTACACTCTGCTGGGTGGAGTTCATATAGGAAGCAAAAGGAAAGTCTGCTGCATATATACCACCCCATACCACTTCAAGCAGTCTCTGGGTGGTTTACAGTTTAATTATGCAGGCTACACATTGCCCCCCCCCTCCAGCAAGCTGGGTACTCATTTTACCGACCTCGGAAGGATGGAAGGCTGAGTGAACCTTGAGCCGGCTGCCTGGGATTGAACCCCTGGTCATGAACACGATTTTGGCTGCCGTACAGCAGCTTAACCACTGTGTCACAAGGCGCTATCACGGGGGGGGGGGGGGTTTGTGTCATTAAACTAATATCCCCCTGTAGTCTACACCAACAAATTTATTGAACTATAAGTTGGCATTGTTATGGCATGTGTTGGTTTTAATGTGTTATTATTATTTATTAAAAGTCTTTATTATTTTTCTATCTGCCAAATCTCCTAGTCTAATTCAAAGAAAACAGATTCGTTAAAAATTAAAAAAAAAGATTGCAAACTGTTTAAAAATCATTTCCTTTCCCATAGCTGCATAATTGGCTAAGTCCAAAATGCCCCAGGCTTTTTATGATGTAAGGAATGGACAAGATCTATAACAGTGCTCCCTAGAAAACGTACATTCTTTGTAGACATTGTGAATTTGATTCCAGCAAGGAAGTTTTTAAAAAAGAACTCCTTTCAGGTAGTGCTAATGGTGGTCTGAATGTGAAACTGACAATTGCTGCTAAGCTAAACAGGAACTGATGCTGTTCTGTGACACCCAAAAACTTATACAGTACTTTGGTATTGCTGAAGAAATACCTCACATTCTTAACAGATGTCTTGAAATATTTAGGTGCCTCTAGGCCACTAGCAATGTCTGGGGATTTTTTTTTCCCCAGCAGTGTATTTTGCTTTCTTGAAATGGCTCTGTAGGTTTTCCTGCACAATCAAAAATCCACAAACCCTGGCAAAAATGTGTGTGCCACTGAATAGGAGTGTGGGAAAGCACTCATGTCATAACCTGTGGCAATCCTGCAGGGGCCTGGTTTGCATGGACAAAGCACTGGCCTTGGTCATTCTTTAGCCTCCTCTGTCTTAATTTGCTTTACGTTCCCAACTGGGTGTGGAGCATTTCCACTGTATTTCTCACAGTGGCAATGGCCACTGCCCCAAACATATTCTTAGACTATAGGTGACAAAACCTGTAGACTTCAGTCTGAGCAAACACCATGCACGACTGGTCTTCCCAATCACAAGTTTACAGCAACATGCTTATAAAATGGCTGTCCTTCCTCCTCATTTTTTGGCCCTGAAGTTTTCTGCCCTTCTTTTTGCCCAAGTAATTCAATGCAGTACTCCCCCGTTTATTGCGGGAGTTTGGTGCCTGATCCACCCGCGATAAAGGAAAATCCATGAAATGCAGTCGCCTGAGTAAACTGACCTTGGGCTGCTCCTGCTGGCTGTGCTTGCAAAGAGAGGCTTTTAACCCCCTGCTGACACCTCAGCAGACCTTCGTGCCATGAGCTCAAGGTCTGTTTGCTGAAGTGTCAGGAGGGGGTTAAAAACCTTTCTTTGCAAGCGCGGCCAGCAGGAGAAGCCCCAGGTCTGTTTGCTGAGGTGCCAGGAGGGGGTTAAAAACCTCTCTTTGGAAGCCTGCTTCTCTCAAGGAAAAAACACTGCAATATACTGAGACCGTAATATATGAACCACGTTGTGGCGGGGGACAACGTCGCAAGCTTCATGGGGAAATTCACTTTCATCCCATTGTTTTTGGCAGCCTCCGTGTAAACCGAACTTTCTCTTAACAGCAAGTTTCTTGCTTTCATTTTCAAGTTCCATGCCCCTTCAGCGTGGTGGGTTGTGCAGATGGATCTTCTCATTGCTTCTCCTGCATTTTGTTCTCAGTTACCCAACAGACTAGCCTGCCTTTTCACAGCGGTGTATTTACCAGGAACAACATGGAGAACATTGTTCCAACAATAATAAGAAACCCCAGAGGGAGATACTGGTTCAGGTTACATTCTCTAATGCTTTTGTCAATTGAGAACTTGACCCAGAGCATCCGAGAACTTGTCAAAACAAGGACCTTGCAGCTAATTAGATGCAATCTGCACATGTGCCTGTAGAAGAACCCGAGCCTCTGCATATTCTAAAAGTTGATCAGACATTTCTATTTTAAGGAGGCTTTGCATTATTTGTAAGAAATTGGGAAAAAACACGAGGAACGTGTGAATAGATGCCAAACTTCTAAGAACATCAAAGGAAGTGTCAAGGATCTACTTTTAGTCCAGCAATAGTTAAACATGTGCTGGTGGATAAGTTATTAGAAATAGCATACTTTATTGAACCCTAAACAAAGGGAATCCTTTGCACTGAGGTCTTAGACCCATGATGGTGAGCTTTCCCTACTCCAGATGTTTTGGACCACAACTCCCACAGTCCTTTGTCATTGGCATTCTAGGCTTGGAATTCTGGAAGTTGTGGTCCAAAACATCTGGCGTGGCGAAGGTTTGCCACCATTGTCTTAGATCATCGGCCATCCTGAGGTTTTGGACCACAACTCCCAGAATTCCAAGCCTGTATTGCCAATGACAAAGGACTGTGGGCGTTGTGGTCCAAAACATCTGGAGTGGCAAAGGTTTTCGCCATTAGATGATATTCAGAAGAGTGTCTAATACATTATTCATATAATGTTCCAGACAGTTTTTCAAGGGCGACCTTGAATGAAATGAAAAGCTGCAATTTTCATTGGGGGGTGTCAGCAGTGATATATAATTTTTGTTATGTCACATTTTTAAAGCTGGTGTGTGAAAGGCACTTCAGAGTGCTCCAATTTGGAGAAGGATTCCTATAAAGAAAGGGTATTTACAAGTTCAAGGTTCTTGGTTGTGTAGGAGGAGAGCCTCCTTGGGAACAGGTATCTTTCCTGTCGTGATTGTGTTGCTTCTGAGTCATGGCAACCCTAGTGTGGTTTTCAGGGTAAACAAGATGTCTAAAGAGTACCAGCCACCCCATGGCTGAGTGTGGATTTGATCCCACATCTCACGAATCCTCTCCGGATACTGTCCACTGCTGGATGGTGGCTCTCGTATCTCCAGTTAGACGTGCATTAGAGTAGCAGCAAAGATCGTTTGTTTCTCTTGACAATTAAACACTTCTGTGGTTTTAAGCACCAGGTCAGGTTTACCATGTTTGCTCCGTAGCTGTTGCTCCAATCAATATTCCTGCTCTAAACTACTAATTGGAAGCCGTGAGGTTGGCTTAACGTGGAAAATCATTGCAGGACAGCTTTTTATAATATCCACTTCCCAAACACAGTCAATAGGCTGGAGATTGAATTTGCTAGTCCCTGTAGGGAAGAATGCCAATGAAGGGTGTTACTAGGCTGGGGGCCCAGCATTTAAAAATACCGAAAAATCGGTGCTTTATTTACTTCAAGGCCTCAAAAGCTGGCTGGCGACCAGTCCGCTGAATTAAAGGAATTAACAGAGAGATTGTATTTAGAAGGGCAGCAGTTGGGTGAATGCTGGATATAAAATATAGTGGTGTTTTTATTGCATTCCTCTGTGCTTTACCCATGTTCTCACTGGGAAACAGTTTGCAAGCTAAAGAAATGCTTTGCTGTAGCTGAATATTAAAGATACACACAATGATGCAGGTATGATTACAGTAGTTCTTCATAGTGTTTGAGGGTTGGGAGTGAAAGCATATACAACTGCTGGAAATCAATTGCATCAAATGCTACATTTTAATATTCTAAGAGGCCTCTCCTAATTCCCTGTTCTTAACTTGAATATATCTTAAATCTTCTGGGCTGTATATTGTCCCTCATTATTGTAAGCCACCTCGGGTCCCTTTTCCAAGGAGAAAGGTGGGATAAAAATATTCTAAATAAATAAATAAAAACAAATAAACTTGCAGTTTCCTCTTTTAAAAACCCCTTCCTCTTCTAAAGACCCCTTATGGTCACCCCCGTTTCCTAATGTACCCAGTTCGGTATAGTGGATAAAATGGGCTATTAAGGCCTCAGGAGACTTGGTTGATTGGCCATGGGAAATCATTGAATGAACAAGTGGATCCAAGTAGATCTCGGGGGTTCTTTTCAACAGCAGAGGAGATCTGACAAGATCAAAGTATGCCTACTTTTGCTTTTTGTGGTGTATGTATTGTCTGTTCTTTGCACTGGAAGGCAAAACCATGTACCAGAAATGAGATAAAAAGTATACAGTAGCTTATCTTGATTAAGCATAGTCTGAGTACCCAAAAACAATTTGAAACACAAGCCTTCTCCAAAATATATTAAGAGATAATAAGGTACAAAGCAATTGAGAGACTGGAAGGGAGGATAGGATAGGTCAACTTAAGGAGAGTTTGTTTTGTCTTTGAATCTGTCCAAAGGATATTAATCACCCGTCATTAGCATGTTAAAAGGTAAATGGGTTTGATAATCTTCCATTCTCCATAATGCCTCAGAACAGTCAGCCTGATGGGATGTGAACTCTATATTAAGCCCGGAAGCGAACATGAAAAGGCCTTATTCTGTTGCTAAGATACAAGTTGCAAAGGGTAAAGCAGCCTAAATTCAATTCCACTTTGGATCATTTCTGGCTTCAGGTGGCGCGTTTACCATATATGTTCTATAAGTCGACCTGAGTATAAGTCAGGGCCCCTAATTTAAACCCAAAAAACTGGGAAAATTTATTGACTCAAGTATAAGCCTAGGGTGGGAAATGCAACAGGGCCTGGCAACTCCTCCTTTGTGAGCTGGGGGGTGGTGTGTGATGTTTAAAATGACTTTTAGCTACCGAGGCAAACTTGGTGGCTAAAAAAAAAAAGTCATTTTAAACACGGGGGGGGGGTCCGGAGAAGTGGCACACAATGTTTAAAATGACTTTTAGCCACCGACTCAAACTTGCCTCAGTGGCTAAAAGTATTGACCCGAATATAAGCCAAGGACCCCTTTTTTCAGCCCAAAATTAGGGCTGAAAAACTAGGCTTATATTCAAGTATATATAGTAATTTAGGAAGTGCTACCTGACTGCTGTATTCTGTCCAGTAGACACCAAGGAAGTATTTGCAGCCACCCCTGTTGAAGCATAGTGTTGTATTTTGATGGGTTTCAGGCAGAAATCTGTCTCATAGAATCACCTAGCTCAGTTCTAATGTTGGAGTTGTTGCACACTGACAACCTAGTTGCTTTTCTTGTCCAATATTGAAAAAACTAATCATTATTGCAGTTTTGTGGAGGGAGAACCTTAATTTACGCACCAGCTAGAGATCACCTTATGAAATGAACAAGGCCTTTGAGGGAATTCTGACACAAGTCCCACTATCAAAGTGCTCATGGGGTAGCCGTGTTAATCTCTTGCAGTAAAAACAGGGTCTCATGCATTGGACGCTAATATCGGATTTTAACCAGTGTTTGTGTGCCCTTTGAAAAACCAATGGACTTTTTAAATCCACAATTGTCAGTAAAATGAGCCTTCAAAATAAGAAGTTCTCCCTTTCTCCTCCACCTCTTATACACAACAAGTATGCTCAGTCTTGCAGTGTCCACGTTCACGTATAGGTCTTAGCTGAGCCTTGGTTTGGCCGAAAGTTCCAAATGTTATTTCTCAGACTTTTCCATTTCTGAGCTACGGACTTCTATAAGTCCTTGGCATGGACTGCCAATGCGAACCGTTCTGCACTGAAGAGTTCTACTCTCAGGGAGATGGAGCAAAGGCAGACAGGAGGGAGGGAAATGAGATTAAAGATAAAAGTGGGCATACAAAGGAGGCCAGCGAAAGGTACTGGTGAAAAATGAGAGAGTAGGTTTTTTTAAGCCACAGGCGCATAAGTTGCTCAGTTCTAACGTTTCCTCTTGAACATTTTTAACAGGCATCCGAAGAGGCCTCACTGCGAGCCTTGGAGAGCCTGATGACTGAGTTTTTCCACAATTGCACTACGAACGAACGGAAGCGCGAAATTGGTAAACCCCTTTGCAATTTAAGTTTCTCCAGATTTTGGGCTGGATGTGATGATACTCCAAAGTCATTTCAGTCTTGGCATTGTGTGTTGCTGTATTTAACTTGGCATCTTGCTGTGCTCATCAAGTCCGTTGACTACAATCAGAGCATTTAATTGCCTATCTCCAAGAATACCTTAGGTCAGGCATGTCCAGATTTGGCTCTCCTGATGTTTTGGACCACAATTCCCAGAATTCCAAGCCTGTATTTCGAATGGCAAGGGGCTGTGGGAGTTGTGGTCCAAAACATCTGGAGGGCCGAAGTTTGGACATGCCCGCCTTAGTTGTTTTTATTCTTGTGTGTGTGTGTGTGTGTGTGTGTGTGTGTGTGTAAGCGTAGCTGATACTTTAGATCTGAGCTGGACAGTCTTGTTCCCCCTTGAATGTTGTGCCATTATATTTGAATAGGCAACATACCAGTATCTTTTTCATTATTTATTTATTTATTTATTGGTCTTATATCCTGCCCATCTTCATGGGTTTTGACACAGGCTTTTCTATACAAGGAATGCACGAAAGGTAATTTTTTGGGGCTGTAATTTGGGCTGTTGATTAACAAGCTGTCCTGAAGGAATTCTTCCTTTCTGTAGGCTCATTGCATCAAAGCTGATTTTTCTCCATGGCAGGTTGCTTGGGGGAACTCTGGGCCTTGTTGGTGCTACTCTCTGCCAAAGCACAATATATTGTATATTTTCATAGCACCGATGGAATGCAGAAAGACGGCGTGAATTGTATAGCTTTCTGTGAGGCTACAGAACTGCAAACCTCCCTGTTTATGAAATTCTTTCTTTCTCCCACTTACTGGCCTCGCAGCATTGGAACACAAGAATAATCTGAATTCCAGAATAATCTCCCAGCTAACTGTTAGAAAAGCATCTCCCTGAGCCAGGAAGCATGGATTAGTTACTGAGGCATTATCTTTAGACATCCAGAATCTCTAAGGCTTATCAGGCTTGATATGAACAGTAGAAGCAAACCTCTATAATTCTCTTTTTTAGAAAAACACAAGGATTCTAACCTTTGCATTTATTTAGATTTCAATCTTTTCCTCTATAGAAACTCATGTGTGATACTCCTTAAAGATCTTGCTAACTTTTGAGAGTTGGGGATGTAACATTTCCAGAAATTTTGAGGGGGGGCCCCTTTGTGTGTGTGTGTGTGTGTGTGTGTGTGTGTGTGTGTGAATAACTATGGAACAAACAGAAAAATTGGGTTAAAAAAAAACCCAGGTGTCTGCCCATTATTCCCCACCCACCCGAGAGTTTCCAGAAATTCTGACTTGACAGCACATATCAGCAAACATATGCAGATTTGTGTAGGTCACTGATCAACATGTTGGTTCTCCATAACTAACTGGCTTGACCAGCAGTTGGGTAGTTCATGAACCCTAGTACATAACTGGCTGCACTTGACTGACCAGCAGTTTGTGTCTCATTCCTCCCTGTCACCACAGTGTTGTGCTTGACTGCCGCTGGTGGGTGTTGGGATTGTAGCAAACAATCCTAAGTATATCCCAGAGGCTTGCAAACCTGCCCACTTCTGATTTAAAAGTCGCGTGAGATGTGGTCCTCCATCTTCCTCTTAACACACACAGTGCGTTCTCCACGGAGTAGAGTTGAGGTTGTGGGTTTTTTTTGGAAACGGGAGCAGGCCTGCCGTCTCTTCTCCGCTCCCACTCCTCAGAATATGAGAAATGAGTTTGAAATTAGAGCAGGCAGATCTATAAACCAGGGTGGAACAACCAGAGCTTTCCTGCCAGTCACCCAAATCAAGATGTGAACCTTGAGTGCTAGGAAAATAAAGGGCATCATCTACTGTCCTCCTTCACTTTCTTTCTTCTTCTGAATGTGTAAACGTTCCATTTCTTTTGGGCCGATACCGCTTTCTCCTCATTCTTTTAATGGGGTGTCTTGTGCCATGGGGGCGTGGTGGCGCAGTAGGTTAGAGCGCTGAAAACTGTCGGCTGCAAAGTCGGCAGCTCAGCAGTTCGAATCCCAGGTGCCACGCAGCAGAGCGACCTCCCACTGTTAACCTCAGCCCCTGCCAACCTTGCAGTTGGAAAGCATGTCAATGCAAGTAGATAAATAATTACCTCTGTTAAAAGCAGGAAGGTAACACAGTGTTCTGTGCGCAGAAATGTGTTCAGCCATGCCAGCCACATGGCCACGGACTTGCACAACACTGGCTCTTTGGCTTAGAAACAGAGATGAGCACCGCCCTAGAGTCGGACACGACTAGCACACATGTGCAGGGGAAACCTTTGCTTGTGCCTTTGCTTCATCGTGAAGTGAGCAGCCAATACCTTTGAAAGGAGGTACGCCGTGAGAATTAGCACACCCGCGTATTCAACCCACTCCTCCTTGCTTGAGAAGTGATTGAAACAAGCTTCCATTTACAAACCTGCTGCTGTCTGAACTTCCTGTTTGTTTGCTGGAGTCTGTAGTCAGTCGGCCTGCGTTTTGCAAGTCTGGAGAGCTGCTTCCAGGCAGAAATGACAGTATTGAGCTAGATGGCGCAATAGACGGCGTCAATATAATGCAGCACCCGCCTGTCTTGCTAAAGACCCTTTCTGTTTCATACCTTTTGCTACTTCTCTGTGAATGGAAGCTTGCTTCTGGTTTCGGGGGGGAGGGGGGGACAACCAACCCTGGCCCTCTTAATTAAAGCAGAACTTCATCCCTTTGGTTAAAAAGATTGGCCCTCCTGGAGGCATATAGGAGTTGCAAGTCTCTCTCTTTTTTAAGTCAAAAGAAGTATCCCGTCCCAGTGGCAGTGACTGAGGAAGATCCAGGCATGATCCTGAGCCAGGATAAATGTGCCAGTATGCAGACGATGAGCTTTGGTTGCCCACCGTGAGCTAAAGTAATCCAATGACATACAGTGGTGCCTCGGATAACGATGGTAATTCATTCTCCGAGGTTAGTTGTTATCCGAAACACATCGTTATCCGAAACGCAGTTTCCCGTAGGAATGAATGGGAAACCGTTTAATCCGTTCTGGAGCCTAGGAAAAAGGCACAGACACCTGTTTTTTTGCTCAAAACTCTTTAAAAAGTGTACTTTAAAGGTACAGATGCAATGCCACCTGGGATAACTTTTACTGATGCATGCTGGAAATTCATTATCTGAGGCAGTCCATAGGGAAAATTCGTTAATTCGAGGCAGCCCATAGGAAGATTCGTTATCCAAGGCAGCCCATAGAGAAAATTTGTTCTCCAAGGCAGACCTATACCTAGGAATTGCGATTCGTTATCAGAGGCAGCCCTATACCCGGAAATTTGCAGTTATCCGAATTATTCGTTAGTTATCCGAGGTACCACTGTACTTCCGTTGCAAACCCATGCTAGATATTTGTATTTTGTTAGTGACAGATTTTAGTTTGTTTATTCTGTTCACTGTGAGCTCCACTTGACTTGCTTTTCCCCATGTATCCAATGGTGCCACGTTACAGTCAATGGGAAGACAAAGAAAACAGTATTTCTGTAGGACCACCGGTGGCCAACACGTCCACTTTTGTTATTGGTGTTAACACTGGTTTCTTTGCACCAAGAGCAGTGCTTATGAGCATATTTGAGAGCGCATTCTGGTCATGATCTGGGAGCAAATTTATAAGACAACATCAAATCTCGCAATGTCCTCCATTGTGACCCGTTTCAATGCACAGTTTTTGACGCATAAATGTGTTTTTGTCTGGATCCCCCCCTCCCCCTCCAGAGGAACTCCTGAATAACTTTGCTCAGCAGGTTGGCGCCTGGAGATTCTGCCTCTACTTCCTCTCTAGCACAAGAAACGACTACGTCATGATGTACAGTTTGACCGTGTTTGAGGTGAGTTACTAGCCATTACTAGTGTAATGGCTGCGGGGTTTTTTTGTTTTGTTTTTTCAAAAAAACGGTTCAAAATTTTTTGAAGGATCCAATTAATCTCAAACGTTGCAGCGATTTCTTTTTCTTTTTCTGCCAACGAGTAAGATCTCAGTTGCAGCGTAGGGTTAATCTTATAGGGGTTATGATACCCCCCCACAGATTGAAACAAACCACCTTCTTAATTCTGAGTCAGGGCTTCACAGATGCTGAGCAAAACTTCTCTGGCAAACGCCCAACTGGTGAACATTTCCTAGACTTATCATTCATACTTTATGGGTTTCAGCACCTCTTAGGTCATTGTTCACCTTAAGGCTATGTATGGGCTGTTGTCTCCCTAACAAGCCTATTCAGGCCATTGTTCGTCTTACGAGCCCATTTCAGACCAGGGTGACAAGAGGTCAGATAAGATGGAGGACTCGCAACTAACTTTATTCGGACTGATGAAGCCGTTTGGATGAATAGCAAAACGTTTCTGTCAAGAAAAAGAAGTCCAGTTGCCATGACTCAGCTTCCAGATAAATTCACCTGGATGACTGAGAATCTTCCCAGACATTCATATCTATACCTCCCTGTTTATTATCTGTCTTAGCTGCAGCCTTGAGCAATGAGAAATCGTCTCTTCAGAGATCCCAAGGCTAATATCTCATGATGTTGTCTCTCTCTCTCTCTCTCTTTTTCAGAACCTTATTAACAAAATGTGGCTTGGCGTCCCCTCTCAAGATAAGATGGAGATTCGTAGCTGCCTGCCCAAACTTCTCCTGGCTCACCACAAAACTCTGCCTTACTTTATCAGGAACAAGCTTTGTAAAGTCATTGTGGATATTGGGCGGCAAGACTGGCCAATGTTCTACCACGACTTCTTTACGAATATTTTGCAGGTACGATGGCTCCTAGAGATCCCCACCTTACTGAAGTTGGATTTTATGAGCGTCTCTCCCTCAAATGCTTTTTGAGCTGGAGAAAAATAGTCTGAATAGGTTGGTTTCGCCGTCTTTTAAGAGCGACGTCCTCTAAAGGAAATGCGAAGGCCACGAAGCATCGGTCTGACTGTAACGGCACAAAACACACACACATGCCTAGGCCTTTATCTGAAAAAGACTTCCAGACCAGCTCATCCCTGAGCAATAGTAAGGCCCCACCTGGAGTATTGTGTACAATTCTGGTCACCGCATCTCAAGAAAGATATAGTGGAACTGGAAAAGGTGCAGAAGAGAGCGACTAAAATGATTACCGGGCTGGGGCACCTCCCTTATGAAGAAAGGCTAAAACATTTGGGCCTCTTTAGTCTGAGAAAAAGGCACTTGAGGGGGGACATGATTGAGACATACAAAATAATGCAGGGTATGAGTAAAGTGGATAGAGGGAAGCTCTTCTCTCTCTCCCAAAATACCAGAACTAGGGGACGTACACTCAAATTGAGGGCTGGGAGAGTAAGAACTGACAAAAGAAAATATTTTTTCACCCAGCGCGTTGTAAGTCTATGGAACTCCCTGCCACAGGATGTGGTGATGGCATCTGGCCTGGATGCCTTCAAAAGGGGATTGGACAGTTTCCTGGAGGAAAAGTCCATCACAGGTTACAAACCATGATGGAGATGTGTAGTCTCCAGGCTTAAAACCGGGGTACTTCAAGGGCCAGATGCAGGGGAGTGGTATCAGGAGACAGAGATCTAGTCTTGTGCACTCCCAGAGGCATCTGGTGGGGCCACTGTGAGATCCAGGAAGCTGGACTAGATGGGCCTTTGGCCTGATCCAGCACGGCTCTTCTTATGTTATGTTCTTCTTAATTCAACAGTTGATCCAGTCCCCGGTGACGACGCCACTTGGGCTGATCATGCTGAAGACGACCTCGGAAGAGCTGGCCTGCCCCCGGGAGGACCTCAGCATCGCGCGGAAGGAAGAGCTGCGGAAACTGCTTCTCGACCAGGTTCAGACGGTCCTTGGGCTCCTCACAGGTGAGCCGGGATGGTCGAGGGTGGCTCTCGCCGTGTCGTCAGTTTCATTTATACCCTCCCTTTCCACGACCCAGTAGTCTTTAAAGCGGCTTCCAGCCTCTGGTGCGATTGACTGACATCCCCTCCAATCTATCAAGCTGTAACTCACTCTTCCCCCCCTTCTTCCCCCTCCTCCTCCAGACCCAAGCCCTTTGTGCCTTTTTCTTCACTGGCTCATGGCGACCCCTGTGGAATGGTTGTTCAACCCCCAAAGGGGTCCCGACCCCCAGGTTGAGAACCACTAGTCTAGATAGAAGAGATGCAGGAGAAACCTTACCCCGTATGCTCCTCACTTGGTCCTCTGCAGCTGCTCTTCGTCTAAAGAAGGCTTTCCCCAAATATCTGGCCAGGTTCACAGCAAAGCAGGAGATCCCTTAGATAGCCAGGTCCCATCCTAGCTGTTCAGGGCTTTGGCGGATTAACCAAGCACCTTGGCCAGCTCCTTGCACCAACAGAAGTTCCCCAAACCTCTGCGATGCAGGCAAAGCAACCCGAAGAGGGTTGAATCAACAGGTGGCATCCCGTTCCGTTCCACCCACCCTGTCTTAAGTCCTTGACATCTAGAAACTATCAAGAGTCCCAGCTGACAGGACGAGTGGCTGCCAAGGGGACAGTGACAACCTTCTGCTGCTCGTTTGACCTTAAATGAGAACCACAGATCACTGAAGCTGGTCTTACGTAGCTGCCATCCGCAACAAAACATCCTTGAATTCTGGGCTTCCCAGACAGCTGATGGGGTCCGTTTTTGTTCATAAACTGAAACCCATCTCCGTTTCATCTGCTGAAATGGCGGTCCTGAGAAGTGCAAGTGTTAACTTTTAATTCCAGGTTCCAACAGCATTCTTAGGGTATTTTAATGGCAGCAGCAACCTGTGTGTTCTGATTGCTGCCTCCGGTGGTGCCAAGACCTTACCCCAGAACGGTGGTTCCCAGCCTCGGGTCTCCAGAAGCTCTTGGCTTCCAACTCCCCAGAACACTGCACCACTAGCTGTGCTGGCCAGGGTTTCTGGGAGTTGCAGTCCGAGAACATCTGGGAGACGCTGCCACCAGAGTGTGTTTTAAGGCGTAGAAAAGTGTAGCTTTTCTTAGACTGATAGAATCCTAAAGTCGGAAGGGGGCAGGAAGATGAATCGAAGGATGTCTTCTTCTCTCTTCGTAGGTATTCTGGAAAGCATCTGGGATAAATACAGTGTTACTGCTGCCACTCCACCACCCTCTCCAACATCAGGAGAAAGTGGTAAGGCTGACGTCAATCCCCACCCCCCCCCACCCCCATGCTTGCCTGCCTGCTGGTTTGTTTGCTGGTTTGAATGCTTTTATGCCTAGGCCAGTGATGGCGAACCTTTTAGAGACCAAGTGCCCAAACTGTGATTCAATACCCACTAATTATTTGCAAAGTGCCAATAAAGCCATTTAACCTAAATACAGGTGGCTGTGAAGGGGCGATGTTGGGTGCCCACAGAAAGGGCTCTGGGTGCCGCCTTTGGCACCCGTGCCATAGGTTCGCCAACACTGGCCTAAGCCTTAGCTGTATAGATGCCCTAAGCACTTCCGATCTCGCCTGATTTCGGAAGCTAAGCAGGGTTGGCCCTGGTTAGTCCTTGGATGGGAGACCACCAGGGAATACCAGGTGCTGCAGGCACCTGGAGTAGGAACTGGCAAACCACTCCGGTATTCCTGCCAAGAAAACCCCATGGACATGGGGTCACGAAGAGCCAGTCACAACTGTAACGACACAACACACACACATGCCTAGGCCTTTATCTGAAAAAGACTTCCAAGCCAGCTTATACAGATGTGATATATGGCAGTCCCTGTCCTTGAGTTTACAGCCTGAGAAGTAAAGCGAGGCACACAGAGAGCAAGGCATCTTAAAGAGGAAGAGTTTTTTGTTCCTTCTAAGTATTTTTGGTGGCATGTGTACCTCACTCATAAACTCGGAGCCTGGATCTCAGCTACACAGGGAATGAAATATAAAAAGGTGGGCTTGCAGGAAAGCGGGGGAGGGGAAATCTCAGCTTTATGGGAACGGTTGCGGGGTCATTCTTTTTTGTGTGTGTGTGCTGAGAAGGTGCCCCTGGCATGCCACCGTTGCTCTTTTTTTCTGAAGGAATGATGCCGACTGGACTGGCACCTTGTTGTCGATTCCTCCCGTGTGGCCAGAGGTTCCTCTGACATCTCTCCCTGCGGCTTGGCAAGAGCCCACATTGCAGGGGGCAGCTGGATTGCACTGGTGTAGTGTCTGAATTCACCTTCTAATAAGATGCATTATTTCACAGCCTCTCAGGCAGGCAGGGCGTTTGCAATGCAAAGGAGCGCACGCCCGACGCCAGTCATTAATATCTTCCGCAGCAGTCCTGTACCGTTTGGGAAGGCTCTCTATATCTCATTACCATACGAGAGGCCTGACACTTAAAAGCCAAGCCAAGCTGCGTAAATCGCACGCCGAAGTGCTTCTGTTTGACATCTGCGGTGCTGTTTTAATTAAAGGGCACATTAAGTCCACTTCAAGGAGCGCGAGACGCATTAAGATACAGCCGACATACCAGAGGGCTTAATTTTGCTGAACAAATTCTGCCCAGGCTTCTGGTAAATGGAAACAAGCTCAGCAGACTTCCCCCGTGTAGTCATTTAAATCTCCATTTACTTTTCAAAGGAAAACCTGGAAAGGGTTTTTTTTTTAAAGTGCGTCTCTGGAAGGAGGCTTCATGGTGGCAACACCTTCTACAAAACTGAGCCGTTAAATTCTATTCGGCTCCCAAAACTTTTTGACACCAGAGATGATTGGGATTTGCAGTTGGACAGCACATACCCCCTCGTTTTTGCTTTGAAGGAATCTGCTGCCAGGGAATAAGAACCGGTGAAAGGCAGTACAGTAGTACAGTAGTTCCAAAATTTCAACTAAATGAAATTTAACGGAGTTAAGTGCTAAATTCTACACCTAGAAGGGGTACAAGAGCTAAAATTGAAAAATTGGAAGGTGGGAGATCCTTGACTCCGTGATGCGACAGGAAGGATCTTTGGAATGGTTGTCGATGACACGCTGCATGTGAGCCAGCAGTGTGATGTGGCTGCAAAAAAGGCAAATACGGTTATAGGATGCATTCACAGAAATACTGCACGGTCTTCAAATCCGGTGAGGCAGTAGCCTGCCCCCCTCCTTTAGCACTCATTAGGCTTCATCTGGGTATTGTCTCCAGTTCTGGACACACTGCACTTGAAGGAAGAGGTCAGCAAACCAGAGCAAGTTTGGAAGAGGGCAACACGGTTGATCAGGGGACTGAAACTGGCCTTTATGCAAGCCATCGTGTCTCAGTACCAGCCCCTTTCCTTGAATGCACTTGGAAATTTGAGTTGGGTTAACTCTATTATAAGGAACCTCGCAGGCGTGTCCAAACTTCGGCCCTCCAGATGTTTTGGACCACAACTCCCCGAGTCCTTTGCCATTGGAAATACAGGCTTGGAATTCTGGGGGTTGTGGTCCAAAACATATGGGGGGAGAGTCAGGGGGCTAGACCAAGGCATGCTCATCTCAAATAAATAAAAGAGGAGCTTAGTTATGCAGTCTGTGTGAATTCTGAGCTGATGGGGTCTTTCTCTCCCTCCCCCAACCACCCAATTCCCCCTAGGTGACCTCCTAAGTAGCCTGCTGCAGGGTCCCAGGGCAGCCAAAGTCCTGAACCAGCCCATCCCTGTTCTGGACACGGAGAGCGAGTACGTCTGCTCCTTGGCGCTGGAGTGCCTGGCCCACCTCTTCAGCTGGATCCCTCTGTCGACCAGCATCTCCCCTTCCCTCCTGACCACCATCTTCCACTTTGCCCGCTTCGGCTGCGACACCCGGGCCAGGAAGATGTCCTCCCTCAACGGCAGCAGCCAGAACGCGGCCTCGCATCACGAGCGGGGCCGGCTGGGGGTGCTCGCCATGGCTTGCATCAACGAACTCATGTCCAAGAACTGCGTGCCGGTCGAGTTCGAGGAGTACTTGCTGAGAATGTTCCAGCAGACCTTTTACCTCCTGCAGAAGATCACCAAGGAGAACAACGCCCACACCGTGAAGAGTCGGCTGGAAGAGCTGGACGAGAGGTAAGGGAGAGGTCGCCAGCCGCCCTGCCGTGGCCGAACTTGCTTGCGTTGCCTGGGGAATTGCCGTTGCCGGTTGCTTCTTATGCATGCTGTGTCCAAATCACTGTTTTTCCAGGGTCCTGGGCTGAAGGAAGAAAAAGGAGGCAGGGGGTGTGGTATCAGAGACAGATACCTTATGTTGGGGTGGCCACCAAGTACATTAGTGGCGGGAATTGGACTTATTTCTCTCTCTCTCTCTCTCTCTCTCTCTCTCTCTCTCTATCTATCTATCTATCTATCTATCTATCTGTCTATCTGTCTATCTATCTATATCTTCCTTCCTTCCCTATCTATCTATCTATCTATCTATCTATCTATCTATCTATCTATCTATCTATCTATCTATCTATCTATCTATCTATCTATCTATCTATCTGTCTATCTGTCTATCTGTCTATCTATCTATCTATCTATCTATCTATCTATCTATCTATCTATCTATCTATCTATCTATCTATCTATCTGTCTATCTGTCTATCTATCTATCTATCTATGTTGTACAGATTTTATGTTATACAAACCGTTTGTTATATGAGGGTCCACTGTAATTGGTTTCATTGTCACACTGCACTAACAGGGAAGACTCCCCCCCCCCCCGATACAAAGGAAACAATTCTGTTTGCATTACCTAATTTCCCCATCAACCAGGTTTTCAAGAGGAGGTCTGAGAGTGAGTCATTTCAGCCTTCAGGTGGGGAGGGGGAATTCAAGGCTGAACTGGGGAAATGCTCAGAAAGGGGCATGAGAGGTTCTTAGAAGACACTTTTAAAGACGTCGTAGCTGCACTTGATGAGTCTTTTTCTGCTGGGTTTCAAATAATAATGGATTGAAAAGTTGACCGCCCTGTTGGGGATTCTTGTGGTGCTTTTGGTTGAGTTATTATTATTATTTTTCCAAACGCCTTCCTATTTATTGTCGAACAAGAGATACTAAATTGGCTTCAGTATTTCCTTGAAGATATTGAAACTATCCTCATGCATTTCATTGAGCTTTCTCTTGTTTTTTCATTTGCAGCTACATAGAGAAGTTTACTGATTTCCTGCGCCTCTTTGTCAGCGTCCATTTAAGGAGGATCGAGTCCTATTCTCAGTTCCCTGTCGTTGAATTCCTTGCGCTGCTGTTCAAGTACACGTTCCATCAGGTACAGTGCTGGGATTTTTATTTATCCTTAAACGGCAAAAAGTTGGATTATGCAGCGCAGCATTTCTTGCAAGCTCTTGCTTCAGAGATTCCATGTTGAAGAACCTCAGATGGCATTTGCTATTTAACATTTGCCTTTTCTCTGGCATCTCGGAATAGCAGCAGTCGCTGAAAGTCCAGTACAGTGGTACCTGGTATAAAGGAATTAATTCGTTCCAAATGAAATTATGTGAAGCAAATTTTCCTTTATACAAATTTCCCATAGGAATGCATTGAAAACGGAGTGATCCCATTTTTATGTTGTACGGATTTGCCCCATAGGCGATTCCGTTAGGCAAATTTCTCCTATCTCCGGAATATTTTATGTTGTACAAATTTTATGTTATACAAATGGTTTGTTATACAAGGGTCCACTGTGCTCATGTTTTAGGAATTGGTATGCGTGGAAATTATATGCCATGTCAGGCCATGTAGGAGCCTTAGCTAAGAGCAAAATCTTTCAGTAGCTCTTTTACTGCAGCAGAACAGAGCTAAAGGTAAAGGTTTCCCCCACACACACACACACATGTGCTAGTCGTGTCCGACTCTAAAGGCAGCACTGATCTCCGTTTCTAAGCCAAAGAGCCAGTGTTGTGCAAGTCCATGGCCATGTGGCCGATATGGCTGAACACATTTCCGTGCACGGAACACTGTTTACCTTCGCCCCCTTTTATGGCAGTACCTGTTTATCTACTTGCATTTACATGCTTTTGAACTGCTAGGTTGGTAGGAGCTGGGCTTAACAGCGGGAGCTCACTCCGCTGCATGGCACGCGGGACTCGAACCGCCGAGCTGCCGACTTTGCAGCCGACAGTCTTCTTGAGAAGTGATGATTGCAACCTGATAACGAATATTTGTTGATCCCTTGCGACATTGACTTCTGTATTTCAGCCCACGCATGAAGGCTACTTCTCTTGCTTAGACATCTGGACTCTTTTCTTGGACTACTTGACCAGTAAAATAAAGAGTCGTCTGGCAGATAAAGAAGCAGTCCTCAACAGGTGAGCAATCGGGCTTATTTATAAGGCAACGCTATGGGGGAAAAATCCCCTGATGATACGAAGGGCATGTTCTCCTACTGTGTGTCGTGAAAGACGGCAAATGGGTCTTAAAACCTGTGCGCCTGCCAGCAGAGCAGGGGTGTTCCTCATTGATTTAGGTGTACATCTACTTGTTTAAGAGTTCAGCTGAAAAGAACGACACCCAAAACGTACAGTCCGTGTACTCTCAGAATCTATTTAGATGGCAATTAGACACGCTGAGGGCAAATTGAATTCCGGTGCTTTGTTAAAACGGGCAGATCCATACAGCACAAAGTAGCAGATGATATAATTTTTTCTTTGAATGAGGAATTCATGTGCGGGTTATTCTGAATGATCCCCATATTGCAGGCAGTTAGCGAAACGAAACGAAAAAACGAAAACGAAAAATTCGCTAAGTCGTGCCCATCTCTACCCGCAATGAAGAACGAACAGAACTGACCCTTCCCCCTTCTTCCTGTAACCACTGTGCAAAACCCCCAGATTTGCAGGCTTTCTCTCTCCCCCCCCCCATAGCAGGATTTATTGGGCCAGCAGGGCAGCAAAAGGAGGAGGGTACAGTATTGACGCTTCTGGCAAAAGCATCACATTCTGGTACAATCCAGGATCCAGGCCATAAAAACAAATACGTTCAAACAAGCTAAGTAAAAATATTCCTGTTGGAGAGACAAGGGTGAGCTTAGGTTGTCCCTTGCACTGCAAACGTTCTTCCGCATGTGACCTGTCATGGTTGTTTGTGGTGCTATGGCCCGTTTTATTTTAATTGTTTTTAGTACCTTTATACTGGTATTATTATGGTTATTGGTATTTATTTTGTTTTGTTTTGTTTCTTTCTGTACTTGTATCGTGAGGGGGTTGTCTTGGCTTAGTAGCTATGGGCAGTTGCTGTTATATGTAATATGTTGTACTCCGCCCTGAGTTCCTATGGGAAAATCGGGTGGTCAATAAGTCTAAAAATAAATAAATATTTTTTTTTCAAAGGCAACTCTGCCTTAAAAGTCCTTTCTGCCATCTCGCGCTTCTGACAGCACAGACCAAACCCAGTGTAGTGCAGAGTAGAGATGGGCATGAAACGAACAATTTTCCATTTCCGTTTCCGTTTTTTCGTTTTGTTACGTAATGAAACGACAAACAAATTTTGTCTCTAAAATGATACGAAACAAACAGAAACACCGGAAATTTTGTCGTGTGTTTCGTTTCTGTTACTGCAATATGAGTGAATTGCTTAAAATCCTAAAAAAAAAATCACAAAAAATTGAAATAAATGGTAACGAAATGCTAACGAAACGAACGAAAATGAATTTTTTGCAACAATTCACGACAAACGGAAATGAACCGAAACGGACCCTCCAAACGACAAACGAAATGCCATTTTTTTTATTCGTGCCCATCTCTAGTGCAGAGTAGAAGTCTTAATTCTTTTCTGCCCCTGGATTACTAAGTATTTGGTGTGTGGCAAATGGGAGCCAGGGACATGTGCTGCGCGCTCACTGAACAGCGGACCTGTTGACAAAGAGTGCGAGCGAAAGAGGCTTGCGTCATTCTTTGCGAGTGTGTGCTTTGAAAATGCCGCTCTTGCAGCAGCAGTCCGTGTGAGCCGGATGGTGTAAGCGGGTGTTTACATGCTAGTGTGGTTACAACCACAGGAGCGGTGCTGGAGACTTCCTGTCCAGTTCAGATGAAGCCTGTTTTATTCAGAGAAGTGCAAAGTTAGAAATTCTCTAGCCCCGTTGTGGCTGGTGAACTCCCAATGTATTGGACACTTTAGCTGGTCTGCCCCCCCCCCCAGCCGCCCTACGGTCATACCTCAATCTCCCTTATGTGCTCTCCCTCCTGTACTGGGCTGGGAAGATTTTACATGCTCCGGCTTTGGTGTAAAGGTTATGCTATTGTGCTATGTTTGTTCTTGTGTGCATGGTTTTATTTTGGTTTTATGCGGAATGCATTTTGTATTTTGTCTGGTCAGTGACCGAAATAAAGATCTTCGACTACCCCGTGGTGCAGTGGTTAAATGCCTGCACTGCAGGTAAAAACTGTGCTCACGACTTGGGGTTCAATCCCAGCTAGCAGGCTCAAGGTTCACTCAGCCTTCCATCCTTCCGAGGTCGGTAAAATGAGTACTCAGCCTGCGGGGGGGGGCAATGTGTAGCCTGCATAATGTGCAGTAATTAAAACTGTAAGCCCAGAGACTCTTTGAAGTAGTATGGGGCGGTATATAAGCAGAACACTTTGCTTTGCTTTGCTTTGCTTTACTACTGCCGTTTGTCCTGCCTGCAGAGGTGAAGAAGTCATTGCAGGGTTGCTTGAACATAATGGCTCGGGTTTAGACTTTCAGATGTAAGGAGATTCAAATAACCCCAGAACCTCTCCTGCAGCACGCCGTACCTGACTCTTCCCAGGGAAGCCGGGAAGATGCGTCAGGCTTTTCCCCCAGAAGAGAGATGGAGCAAATGTTCTTAAGATGGAGCTCTTACGAAAGCACGACGCCATAGCAAGTGCTCCCGGCCGCTTGCTATGTCACCACCGGTTGATGTCAGTCTCTGAGAGCTTGGCGTTTTTTGAGCTTTTTTGTTTGAGCAACTGGGAGCGCTCGTGAGAAAATGACTCTTGACTTCCACCTTTGGGGTTGCGCAAGAGCTCTTGGCTGAGCTGAGAAGCAAAAATCCATTGGTGAACGAAGTCACACTCCTTAACCCCGCCCCTGCCCTGTGCCCATCCCCCCCCCGACCCGGGGGGGGGGGCTGCATCTCCCGTCTCTTCTCGTCCTGGGTCATGCTGGCTAAGACTGGTGGAATTCAGATCCAGAACAACCGTGGGATCTCTGCCTGTGATCTCGATGCTGGAACAGGAACCGTGACTTCTTGTAAAAGTGTAAAATGTATTTCTATTAAAAATGGCATTTAAAAAAAAAAAGAAAGGAAGTTAAAAGGAGATCAACCCTTTTCCATCTTTGATCTGCTACTTCAGGCATGTTCAAACTTCGGCCCTCCAGACAGGGCCGGCGCTAGGTTTTTTTGCGCCCTAGGCGAGGGGCAGGGGTGGGGCGGGCGGCGGGGGGGCGGCCGCGGGGGGGGCAGCAGGCTGGCCAGCACCCTCTCTCCATTTTGGCGCCCTAGGCAACTGCCTAGTTCGCCTTAATGGACGCGCCGGCCCTGCCTCCAGATGTGTTGGACTGCAATTCCCACAGTCCTTTGCCATTATCAATCTAAGATTAGAATTCTGGGAGTTGTGGTCCAAAACAACAGGAGGACCGCAGTTTGGACATGCCTGTACTAATTTGATTGGATTATTATAAAGGCGTGGAAGAACTGAGACGTACGGATTTTCCCCATAGGCAATTATGTTAAGCAAATTTCCCCTATCTCCAGAAATTTTTATGTTGTACAAATTTTATGTTATACAAGCTGTTTGTTATACAAGGGTCCACTGTATTTATATGTTTGTGATTTCGCCTGTTCCCAGGTACGAAGATGCTCTGGTTCTCCTGCTGACCGAGGTGTTGAATCGAATACAGTTCAGGTACAACCAGGCCCAGCTGGAAGAACTGGATGACGAAACGCTGGATGATGATGTAAGGAGGAGAACCCTACAGATTTGAGAAGTGATCATTGGAAACGTAGATCTAGAACTTGGTGGGGGGGTCACATGCGTTTCCCCAGAGCCGTTTCTGTGTCCAAAATATTATTATTGATGATGATGATGTTGATGATAATAATAATAATAATAATAATAATAATAATAATAATAATAATAAT
>JAHTLZ010000054.1:3770894-3804023 GCA_023846285.1 Phrynocephalus versicolor
ATAATAATAATAATAATAATAATAATAATAATAATAATAATAATAATGGCCCACTGGAATTTGTGTCAGAACTATCATCTGCCCGTAGCAAAGAACTGGTGGGATCATAAGCCTGAAAAAGTGATTGAAAATGAGCATGCAAAATTACTTTGGGACTTCCAAATATAGACAGGGTTTTTTGGAGCATAATACCCGGGATATTGTGATTGTAGAGAAGAAAAAAGTGTGGATCATTGATGTTGCTATACCAGGAGATAGTAGAGTCACCGAGAAACAACTTGAAAAAAATTACCCGATATCAGGATCTGAAAATTGAATTTCAGAGACTCTGGCATAAACCAGTACAGGGTTCGGTACTCTCGAACCCTGTGGGATTGGAATCGCCAGCCTAGCTGAAAGTCGAGTTTTAGGAATGTGTGAAGGAGCCAGATTCCTTAACAGAATCTCAAAAGATCAGCATCCAAGGTTTTTCTCACAAACAAAATGAACCGGTGAAATGCACTGTCCCAGATTAGACTGTATTTGAGGAACATCATTTTTAATCCTCTGTGTGGGGGAAATTTATTTATTTATTTATTTATTTATTTATTTATTGCATTGTTATTTTATTTCATGTATTAAATTTATACCCCGCCCATCTGGCTGTCTGGTGATCTGTCAACAGAGCTACTCTCCCTTCAAAATTCCTTGAAAGTAGAAACTGAGCAGGTTGTAGATGTGGTGGGTTTTTTTCCCCACTGCTACTTTTTAAAGTGCAGGTGCTTTGTTTCATTATGAGGAGAACATTTTTAAAACAAAAAAAATCTCTCCCCTTGAAATCAAGTTGCATAAATCCATTCTACCGCTTCGGAAATTCTTGTGTCATCGTATTGTTCCTTACGGTCATTTGATTGGGAAGAGTTAAAATCCGGGCGTTCCTTTTGTACAGCAGCAGACGGAGTGGCAGCGGTACTTGCGCCAAAGTTTGGAAGTCGTGGCCAGGGTGATGGAGCTCCTGCCGACACACGCCTTCTCTACCCTGGTAAGCACACGGGGGTGTCTAAGATCCACTCACTTCAGATGCTCTTTGCTGCGTCAGAGACATGCTTTGTTGTGGAAGAGGTAGCTGGAGGTCATATAGAATGCCCTCCCAAGTGAGATCCGCCTGGCGCCAACATTGATGACATTTCGGCGCCAGGTAAAAACCTTCCTGTTCCACAAGTTTTTTAATTGATACAACATAGACTGTGGGTCCTTTGATGGCAATTTTAGTGTGATGATTTTAGTATAATGTTTTGTTGCTGTTTTAATTATTTATTGATATTTGATGTTTTAACTGTTTTAATTCCTTATTGTAAGCCGCCCAGAGACCTTTGGGTAGTGGGCAGCATTTAAGTTGTAAAAATAAATAAATAAATAAATAAATAAATAAATAAATAAATAAATAAATAAATGTGAGAGGTCACCACACGGGGCTGCAAGATTTGCCTTCTTCTTCCTTCCTGTTTGGAAAGCTGTGCATGTTTAGTGCCCGTTTGTTTGCTTGTTTTTTTTTCAAAACGAATCTATTTTTTATCTCTTTGTGCACATTTTTTTTCCTGTTGACTCTATTGTGTTTGTGGGCATTCCCCCCCCCCCAAATCTGTATATCATACACATTTGACATTATGTATGGATAAAAGTGTGTGAATCTTTTCCCCCAAAGTAACGCCAGCCTCAGAAACGCACAGCGGTCCGAGGCACTATATGTATTATTCCCTTCCCTGTCTTGAAAGGTGCACCCGTGATGGTTTGTTGGTCCGCTTCAGTTATTGTTGTCCTGTGTTTTTATGTTGTGCATAAGAGAGTCTGTCGATAGTCCTGTTGGTGAAAAAGCATTAACTTATGAACTTTGACTTACAAAGATGAAATACCGCCCTGCCTTCAAAGATACCACTTGTTGCGTGCAAATCATCTCGGTGATATCAGTAGAGCACTGAAAGCATACAGAAATCAGCAGCGGCAATGAGTGTGAGCTATCAAAGCCCATGCACAAGTACCTAGTGTGAGGTTTAAGATCATTCTGTGCCATGATCAAAGAAAAACAAAACAGAACAAAACAAAAGACACAAAACATGTGACACTTTAAAACTAACTTCCATATTTTAATGTAACGTTTCGTCGACTACACGCCCAGCCTTCACCGCTGTGTCTTCTTTTCTTCTCCCTCCACAGTTTCCTCTTCTCCAAGAGAATTTGGACGTGTATCTGGGACTCCAGCAGTTTGTCGTCACCTCAGGGACAGGTAGGATGAAACTCTTCTGTCTCAAATCTTTAGCCACCTCCGCTGTTTGGGGCATTGTTAGAATACCATCTTAATCTCACGCAGTGCTTCTCCACCGGTGGGTCCCCAGATGTTCCTGGACGGCAACTCCCAGAAGCCTCCACCACTCGTTGTGCTGGAAGGGGGTTCTGGGAGTTGCAGTCCAGGAACACTTGGGGACCCACAGGTTGAGAACCACTGGTCTAGTGCCGTAAACTGAGTCTCTTCTGGATGCTGGACCGGGTTTGAGCCTCGAGGCAATCGGTCGGGGAACTGCTTATGAGCGGCGGAAACGAGAACAGCCTTGCCTGATTTCCCTTTCTTGAGTTGGACCCATTTAACAATCTGCAACTTTTTCGTGCTTGAACTGTGACCTACAAAGCGGCTGGCGTAGAGCAAAATGCATGTAATATAATTATACTAAATGCTGCATTTCCTGCTCAGCGAGCGCCATAATTAGGTTTCTCCTCCGAGGGCTTTGTGTGTTACCGACACATTTTGTATTTAAATTCCGCACAAGCTGGACTTGCCGCTGAGAAATGGAAACCAGCCCTTACTATTATCTCGACTCTAGCGCTTTGTCCCTGCTAACAGAGGCAGTGGCATTCCGCCCTTCCCCGACGTTGTTGGTTCCTGTTGTTGTTCTGGTTTTAATCTGGGATTGTCCCCGCTGTCCCTTCCAGGTCACAGGCTGAACATCACCGCTGAGAACGACTGCCGGCGCTTGCATTGCTCCTTACGAGACCTCAGCTCCTTGCTCCAGGCGGTGGGCCGGCTAGCCGAGTACTTCACCGGGGACATGTTTGCGGCCCGATTCAACGACGCTCACACCGTGGTGGAGAGGTCAGCGGCGGACTGTTCTTACAGCCGGAGTAGATGGTGGGGACGGTATGCAGGGTGGGCTGCCCTGCGCTGCCAGCTACGGCTGTTTGTACAGTGGTCCCCCACCCTTTCACGGTTCATAAACTGTGGTCCTGCTATATCATGGGACAGCAGTACCTGGAAAGGGCTTGGAGGGGGGAGGTTTGGGGGCTTTATAAACCTCCCTCCCCTTTCCCCAAGCCCCGGGCTCCAGCTGATTGGCGCTGGGGTGGGGAAGCAAAAGGTTTTTCTCCCCCACCCCAGCGCCAATCAGCTGGAATCTGGGGCTTGCCTCCGGACGTATCGCGTGCCACTTCTCCCCACCCCCTCGGGGTGCTGGCAAACAGTGTGCGATGCTAAAAGTCCTTTCGGCTGCAGAGCCGAGTTCCCTTTTAAAGATTGCCCGCCACTCGCCCATACCCCCTGGGGGTGTGCTGGCAAGCACCGCATGATGTTTAAAATTATACCCGACCTGCATCCGCATATCACGGATTCTCACTGATTGCGGGTTCGGTGGGTCCCTAACCCCCACGATAGACGGGTGGGGGTGGGGGTTACTGTCCTCCATTTGTTCTTGTTGGCTTTCTGCCTGGCACTGAGTCGAGACGGGCACGAACCGAACCGCGAAGCAGAAAAAATCAACAAACAAGGCTGTTTTGCAGTTCGTTCAGGAGCCGGTTCAGAGATCCCGTTTTGCCGAAGCAAAGCAAAGGACTGAACATTTTCCTCCTAAATGGGTTTTTTGTTTATTTATTTATTTGTTTGTTTATTCATTCATTAATTCATTTTATATACTGCCCTAAGCCACTGAGCTCCCCCCAGCAGTTCACCTTCTTCCAGAATTGTCCTTCACCTTCCTCTCTTCTCTGGCTGACTTCTTCCGGCAGGCTGGTCAAGGTGACCTTGTACGGGTCCCAGATCAAACTCTACAACATTGAAACTGCCGTGCCATCCGTGCTGAAGCCTGACCTTATCGACGTGTGAGTATGACACACCACGAAGCACCGCGTGGAAAAGTTACTCTCTCTTTATCTCCCCCCACCCTGCCCCCAACTACAGCTCAGGGAGCTGGAATAGAAGAAGCAACCTTTCCACGCTCAGTGACAAACCCGTCCCTAAAGAGCTCGTGTTGAATCAAGCCAAGAAAATACCAGGTCCTCTGCAAGGCAATTGGCTGGAGTGCTTTTAGCAAAGCCGTCCAGCAGGGAGGAGAGGGTCGCAGGTGTTGCATTCGGTCCCACACAGGCAATTCCTAGACTTGACCTCCGCAGCTGATGCTACCTTGAGAGCCCCTTGCAATCTTGGTCTATGGATGCTTCGTTCCTGGTTGCCCTTCCTGCAGGCTCTATATCAGTGGTTCTCAACCCGTGGATCCCTAGATGTTCCTGGACTGCAACTCCCAGAAATCCTGGCCAGCTCAGCTAGTGATGAAGACTTCTGGGAGTTGCAGTCCAGGAACATCTGGGGACCCTCCCAGGTTGAGAACCAGTACTGTATATGGATCGCCTCCCATGACGATTACCCAGTGGCTCTTTGAACCAACAACCACCCCACCTTCACCTGAGAGGGTGAGAGTAAACATGGGTGTTTAGTTTCAGAAGGGGGTTGGTTCCAAAATGAAATATGCCAGCACAGCTGGCACTCGGAACACAGTTCCCCCTCCCCTGGAACAAAACCAACCACTGTCTTACCTTGCTTAACCTCGCGCTGGGCGAAATTCCAATCAGGAAGCAGCCTCCGATGCGTCACCTTTCCCTCTCCCTGGCACTGGCCAATCAGGAGCTGTGCAAGGACATGCATCATCCCGCCTCCCTCTCTGATTGGCCAGTGCCAGGGAGAAGGAAAAATGGCACGTCAGAGGCTGCTTCCTGACTGGAATTTCGCCCAATGCGAGGTAAAGCAAGGTAAGACAGGGGCTGGTTTTGTTCCGGAGGGTGGGGCTGCGTTCCGAGGTTTCGTTTCGGAACCAGTCCCCTTCCGAAATGAAACACCCACGTCTAGGTGAGAGGCACGAGCCCCCTGCCTTTCCCACACCTTTGCTTGTGCCTGACTTCTCTCTGCCTTTCTTTCCCCAGGCATGCTCAGTCCCTGGCTGCCCTGCAAGCCTACTGTCACTGGCTAGCCCAGTTCTACGGCGAAGTGCATCGGCAGAATCCAGCGCAATTCATCTCGCTTGTCTCGACCGCTCTGGAGGCGATCACGCCACTTGTCAGTTCTAAGGTAGCATCACCCAAGAGGTCTCTGCCGCGGCATCGGTTGCCAAAGCCATGAAGTGATTTCTCCTTTGTCAGATCAGCTCTGCTGCTCCGTAGGGGCAACAGAAAACATCCAGGAAATGTATGGGTTGAGGAAAACTAAAGACCTTCCTTTTTAAAGAGGCTTTTGGTGACCATGTTAGTTAGGTTTTTTTTTCCCTCCCTCTTTCTCTGATCTGACTTGCCGCCATCTTGCCCTCCGTCGCTTTATTGCTCAGAGGTTTATCTGCTTGTTTTATGTGTTTTTTTTATTGTTAGCCGCCCAGAGTTCCCGCTGGGAAGATGGGCGGGATATAAGTTTAAAAATAAATGAATAAATAAATATTTATTTATTGTTTGTTGTTCAAACAAACGGCACAGGACTCTCTTCAAGATGGTTGCGTGGCCACCATTCAGACTTGAGCCCCAGGATCTTTTAGGACAATGGTTCCCGACCTTGGCTTCCCAAATGCCCTTTGACTCCAAGTCCCAGAAGCTTTCACCACTAGTTGTGCTGGCCAGGATTTCTGGGAGTTGTAGTCCAGGAACATCTGGAGAGACACTACCCTCTTTGGATATGTGGCTGACTTGTCTTTTTTTTTCTTGGCGGTCCGAGGTCTTCACCTGCCCCCGGTAGTCCTGGACTGATGAAAGTGGTTATGAGCAAGAATCTCTGCTCCCCCAAACAGAAGATAGAAAGGGCTGATCAGGTTTTGGAACGCCAGTGCAGTGAAGGTTACACAAGCGAGTCTGAGGAAAGGGCCTCCATCCACGAAAGCTCGCATATAGTAGCGATTAAGGCGCCACAACCGCTTTTGTCTTCTTTATTTTCCATTTTTGTTTTGGACTAACCTGTGCAAATGAGCTGCCCCTTCTTGAATACCTTCTAGTTTTCCAAATGAACTGGTGCCTCCTGGCTGGGTCTGACGATTGTCTTGACTGCCTTCTCCCAGGTACAAGAGAAGCTGCTGCTCTCGGCTTGCCACCTGCTGGTCTCCTTAGCCACCACCGTACGGCCCGTCTTTCTGATTAGCATCCCAGCTGTCCAGAAGATGTTCAACCGCATCACCGATACCTCGGCCCAGCGCCTTCCCGAGAAGGTAAACAGGAGGGGGCACTAAATGCCTTAGGACAGGCATGTCCAAACTTCGGCCCTCCTGATGTTTTGGACCACAACTCCTAGAATTCTAAGCTTAGATTGCCAGGGGCAAAGGACTGTGGGAGTTGCGGTCCAAAACACCTGGAGGGCCGAAGTTTGGACATGCCTGCCTTAGGAGGCGTTGCAGAAGGAGAGGTCCAAGGGCCATCTCTTCAGAGGTGGACTCCCTCCCAGGGTGATGGGTTGGACTTGATGCTACTTGAGATCTTATAGGGAATTGCAAGCAGCTCAAAGGTATCTGGCTGAGGAACCAAAGCAAAGCAAAAGCAAAAAAGCAAAGTGTTCTGCTTATATACCGCCCCATACCACTTTAAGTAGTCTGGGCGGTTTACAATTTTTAATTACAGTGTGCAGGCCGCACATTGCCCCCCCCCCCCCCCCCAAGCTGGGGTGGCATTTTAAAGAAAAGGGTAGGGTGGGAGGGTGTGTGTTTTTTTTTTTTGCTACCGGGGATTGAACTCCAGGTCGTGAGCACAGTTTTACCCGCAGTACAGGAATTTAACCACTGCGCCACGAGGCTGCTAGTCGGATACTCCCACTGTGCCTTTCTTATCAGGGGCTGGACTTGATGGTCCACAGGGTTTCTCCCAGCTCTGCAGTTCGACGGTTGCAACCATAGGTCAGGGAAAGCGAGCCCTTGTAGGGGGTGATGGAATCCCATCTCCCAGTCCCATTCAGCCTGTTGTGATGAGCAGGGATCATGGTCATTGGAGTCAAACAATCTGGAGAACCCATGTTCCCCAGGTGTTGTGGTGGTAAAAGGGCAAATCCACCTGTACCGTCTGATGCTGGCATCCTTCTACCAGCGTACAGAGGTATAACCTGGATGTGGGGGTTGTGGGTGTGTCTGTGTCTCAGCTTCCTCGTTCCCCCCCCTTTTTTGCACTGCAACTTTTAGTTTCTTTGCTCCATCTCGTCCTCTGCAGGCTCAGATACTCGTCTGCAGGGCCCTCTCAAATATCCTCCTCCTTCCGTGGCCAAACTTGCCCGAGAGTGAACAGCAGTGGGCCATTCGCTCGACTAACCATGCCAGCCTCATCGCCGCCCTCACCAGGGACTACCGCCACCTGAAATCCAATGCCATCTTGCCCCAGAGGAAAATCCAGCAGGACGACAGTAAGTCTCTCCGACGGAGGCCTTTCAGCCTCTCGGGTGACTGCAAAGCAGCTGCTGACGTGGTTGTGATGACCGAACTGGAAAGGTTTAGAGACACACAGCTTGTTGGGACGGGTTTGGGGAAAGCCGTGTTTTTGTCCTGTGACCACTTGCTTGAGCTCTGGGGTTCTAGGAGTTGCAGACACCCCCCCCCCAAAAAAAATGTAAAGTTTTCTGAGCTTAGGAAAATCAGACCCGCTGCTTTGAAGGGCCTGCAATTGTAGTGCAGAGCCTGGCTTTCGTGCTTCTATTTATTGTCAAGTTTTATGCCTCTTGCCTAATAAATACCTCCTGTATTTTGTTAAGACTGATGTTCTTGTTTTTAACGTTTTGTGTGAACCGCCCAGAGTTCCCATCGGGAAATGGGAGCAGTATAGAAACCTAGTCGGCCCGTCCGACTAGGTTGTCGCGGGCGCACATGCTGCATGTGGCCACGCCCAGGGAGGCTCGGAGATCTTCCGCCCGTACCCGAGCCTTCTCTGTGGCTGGCCCCACTATGTGGAACCACCTCCCAGCAGAAGTGCGCCTAGCAGAGTCCCTGCCAGCCTTCCGGAAGGCTTTAAAAACGTTTCAGCATCACGGGGGACCGTTATATCCCAAGTGGGACATTTGCCCTTGGCCAACACTAGGGGGAGCTTCAGTCGACCCACTCCGCTTCCTTCGCTTCCGAATTCCTACCCGGTGCCGCGGAGTTGTCTGCTTGCCTGAGCGCTTCCCCCCCCCCCCACTCCTGCTTTTTTTGCAGCCAAGGCCCTCATCCATCAGACCCTGAGCGTGCTGGAAGATATGGTGGAGAGCGTCTCGGGAGAAGCCACCAAGTCGCGCCAGATCTGCTACCAGTCGCTGCAGGAATCTGTGCAGGTCTCGCTAGCCCTCTTCCCAGCTTTCATTCATCAGTCAGGTATAAGCACGGGCCGGCCTTCCCCGCCGCGGGCAGGGCCGCAACTCTTTGTCGGCAGCCTTATATCCCAGTCCCCCTCGATCTCATCCGTTCCCAATGTTCGCTTGTCGTTCTTTTTGCAGATTGTTTTGTTTTCCCACCCCCTGCCCCCCGGCACCAGTTCCGTACTTGTGCATCAAGGTCTCTTGATCATATCCATCTGGGTTACCTTGGCTACCATGGGTCCGTCCCATCTCATTCAGCCTTTTTATTTATCAGGCCAACGAAAAAAGGAAGGTCCTGTTGAGAATCCATAGGGCAGGGCAGGCAAGGGTCGCATTTCCTTAGCTGTGCCTGCCTTTTCCCGAGATCCGTAGCTTTTGAGGCCTTTGTGTCTTGTTTTGCCTCCTGGGGGAGGTTCTTTTTACCAGCCGACTTCCCCTGAAGTGTAAATCCGGCCGCTCAGCCCTCCCCAGATCGCCCAGCATTTGGTCTGTGGTAGCGAGAAAGTGAAAAACATATTTATTGGGGAGCTGAACTGTAAATTCTGTGGAAATCGATGATGCAGCTGTCTGTTTGTCTCCTGGGTTGCCTATGCTTGATTTATTGACAGGGGGGTCTGTTGAAGAAGCACCAGGTGGCATTTCTGTTTGGCGTGAAAGGCAGCTAAAGCAGGCATGTCCAAACTTCGGCCCTCCTGATGTTTTGGACCACAACTCCCAGAATTCCAAGCCTGTCTTTCCAGTGGCAAAGGACTCGGGGGGAGTTGCGGTCCAAAACATCTGGAGGGCCGAAGTTTGGGCATGCCTGGGCTGAAGCAAACCAACATGGCTTTGATTCAGCTGTGCTGACCCTCCCAGATTAAACCCTGAAGGTCCAAGCAGAAGGCATCCTCTTCAGAACGTGCAGAGGTCCGCCCTGTCGTATCCCTCTGGAAAGATGCCATGCTAAATGACACCTCTGCTCATCTTCTGCCCTGAACAGAATTCAGTAGGATTGGCTTCTGAATAATTGGCTTGGATGTGACCCCACGGGCCTCCCGCTCGTTTTGAGCAACCTCTGGTGGTTGTGAGCTTTTTGGGTTACGTGGCCGTGTCCTGGAGGTCTTTCCTATAATTCTCTAGTTCCCGGCACTCCTGCCTTCTGGAAATGCCAGCCACAGAGACTGCCAAAATGTTAGGAAGAAAAACCTCCAGAACATGTCTTAATTGTACTTGGACTGTACCGTGGTGCATCTCCTTATCAATTTAATCCATTCTGAATACATGCTCTTAAGTCAAACAACTCTTAAGTAGAGGTAACGTATCTTAAAAAATCAAATCAATCAATCAATAAATTGAAATATTAAGGAAAAAAATTGTAAGTAGAGCAACCTGCATCTGAAATTTGCAAGGCAGCTGTTAAAACGCCAACAGTTTTCCACTTTTAAGTCACAGCCGCTCTTAGGTAGAGCTGCTCTTAAGCAGAGGTACCACGGTATATTACCCTTCATTCTGTAAGCTGCCTGGGGTCCTTTTCCAAGGAGAAAGGCCGGGTAAAATACTCTAAAATAAATAAATAATAAACATGGCCAAACAATCCGGAAAAAACACAACGTCCATCAGATTCCCACCTTCGAGAACACATGGGTGTCTGTTTTCTTGTGTTGGTTTTTCTACACACATTGGCTGCCGGTTAAGGCGTGTTCAAAGCCGAGCGCGAGGGAATGGGTTTCTGGTTTTGTGTTGCTTACAACCGAGCACTAGAGGACAACTTCCTCATCTCTGTGTGAGCCACGGAGGTTGTATTTTCTTCTCCACCCTGACGGCGATCAGGGTCCTGTCCTCAGCCACGTCACTCTGTGTTTCTGGCACTTGCTGAGAATGGAAAGCTAGAAGGAGCTGGCCCTGCCACGCAGGGAGGAGTTCCCGATGCATCTCCCAGCAATCAGGACCACCGTCTTGATCCCTGCCCCGACAAGGCCGGTTCTCAAGTTCCCGTGGGTTTGCTAATGCTTTCTTCCTCTTCTTCTGGTCCTTTCCGTCTTCCTCTTCCCCAGATGTGACAGATGAAATGTTGAGCTTCTTCCTCACCCTCTTTCAAGGCCTGCGGGTCCAGATGGGCGTGCCTTTCACCGAGCAGGTCATACAGACCTTCCTCAACATGTTCACCAGGTAACCGGTTGGCTTCCCCCGCCTAGGGATGTCTGTGGGGGCCTCCCATCTGCTGGGGGTGTTGGGAGATGCCTTCTAAAAACTGATGGTGCATCTCCCGCCGGGTGCGCCCCCCACCTGCCCTCATGGTCCCCTTCTGTGTCTCTACTGCGGACGCAGCATCCAGATTCGCGTCTCCCTCGCTGGCCTTGTTGCGTGTGTTACATTGCGGTGGTTTCCCCCCAGTCATGGAACCATCTACCCCCTGAAATTCGGCTGGCACCCTCGCTTCGAATTTTTAAAACAACTATTGAAGACCTGGCTGTATAGAACGGCCTTTCCTGATTTCCCAAGCATCCAATAAGATACCATTCATTATACCGCTTATCTTCTCTCTCCCATCCCGTTTTATCAGTCTCCTGCTATTTTTACAGTAAACCCCCACCTGTTGCAGGGGTTAGGGACCCGACCTGACCTGCAGTAGTTGAAAATCCGCAATCTGCGGATGCTGGGTCAGGTCGGGACTGGGCGAGCTCTCTGGGGGCTCTTGTACTTACCCCAGGCCTGGCACTGACCCAAACGGGCCTGCAAGGGGATTTCCAGTCTCCCGGAGGCCCCAAAAGTGCTTTCTAGTGATCCAGAGGTCACTTCCGGTTTACCAGAAGTCACTTCCGGTTTGCATGGAAGCACTTTGGGGGCCTCCAATGGGCCCGGGAAGGCCTTTCCCCCTTACCCCAGGGGGCTTTTTTTTCATATACAGCGTACCCACGATAAAGCGAAGCCGCAGCATATGAACTGCGAAAGGGCGGGGGGGACAGCTGTATCTCAACTGTAGCTTAATTTTAGTATATTGTTGTTGATTTATGTATATTTTGTTTTATTATGCTCCTTGTATTTTTTTTTAATGTGTTCCTTTGTTAGCTTGCCATGGGATTCCATGTTGTCAACCGCCCAGAGGAGTAAGCCCTAGGGCTAGATGGGGCGGTATAAAAGTCAAATAAATAAATAAATAAATGTGTTGTGTCCCAGAGAGCAGCTGGCAGAGAGCATCCTCCATGATGGCAGCACCGGCTGCCGGGTGGTGGAGAAATTTCTGAAGATTCTCCAGGTGGTGGTCCAAGAGCCGGGGCAAGCGTTTAAGCCCTTCCTGCCCAACATCATCTCCCTCTGCATGGAACAAGTCTACCCCATTGTGGCCGAGGTAGGTCTCTGGAAGGGACGAGACAAGCAAGGGCCTACGTCTGCAGGAGACCACAAGGCAGATGTTTCTGTAGGGATGTTCACACCATCGCTGGTCCAAACGCATAGATCGGTGGTGGTCCCTTCTCCTTGCCAGCGGTGTCTGCCCATCAGAGCTTAGCTTAGGACAAGTTTTTTTTTATGCAAGAGGAGGCATTAAGTCCAGTAACGTGTGGGGTGTCAGTCATTGGGTAATTCCAAGACCTTTGAATTTTGCTCAAAAACAAACCGGTGACCTTGACGCTCCAAAAATCTCCGAGAGATGGTTTGCGATGCCCATGGACCAGTCGCAGAGGAGCACAGATTGCTTCCTCCTTGCATCACTTTCCTGCGGTGGCCGCTACCCGGAGTGTCTCTTTCTGTGTCTAGTCAGGGAGATCCATTCCGAGACGAGACCCCCATGAACCCCCCCTGTTGTGTGTGTCCTTTTCCCTTCTCCCAAGCGTTCCTCTCCTGATGTGAAGGCGGAACTTTTTGAGCTGCTTTTCCGGGTCCTGCACCACAACTGGCGCTATTTCTTCAAGTCCACCGTTCTGACCAGCGTCCAGAGAGGAGCAGCGGAGGAACCGATGGAGAACGGAGCCCAGTTCAGTGCCATCATGCAGGTAATCAGGAGAAGGTCTCAACTTGGGAAAAGCCCAAGTACGTGTGGACTGTTCAGCCACAAAGGGGCTCAGATCATCTCTCACAGTGGTTCTCAACCTGGGGGTCGGGACCCCTTTGGGGGTCGAACGGCCATTTCACAGGGGTCGCCATGAGCCATTGAAGAAGAAGGCACAAACGACTTGGGGAGAGGGGGAGGAAGGGGTGGGGAGAGTGAGTTGCAGCAGGATAGGTTGGAGGGGATGTCAGTCATTGGCACTGGAGGCTGCGATTGGCTGAGGGTGCCTGCAGAGGGAAGTTCTCTAGGGCACCTGAGCCAGTGGCCTCTCAAAGGGGGCTTGTGGCCTCTTCCCAGCAGGGCAAGGGGGTCACCACAACATGAGGAACTGTATTAAAAGGTCACGGCTTAAGGAAGGTTGGGAACCACTGCTCTATCATATAAATATTATTATATTCCTTTAGGAGTTGCACAAGTCCTTTAGAGAGGGAGTTTGGCCTTATTTTGTATCTTATTTTTTTCCCAGCCAGGGCCCTTTGTCCGCTAGGGTTGCTGCATGCAACTCTTGGGCATGGTTTGCTTCTTTTGTTTGTTTTGTTTTTCCCCACCTTCTTCTGGGGGGGGGGGGTTGCCCTGGGACTGATCCGTTTACCCAAGGCCAGGTGGGCTGGCTCTTCTCCCTGCAGGCAGAGTAGGGAATTGAACTCACACGTTGCCAGACTCAGGTTACCCGAATGCTAACACTCTGTGTACTGGAGTGGTTGAGCCGTGAAGAGTTTGCTGGAGCAAGCCGTAGTCTTGTCGGAGAAGATACCTCTTAACCCCCTGATACGTTTTCTGTGTCCAGATTCCTTCCTGTATCCGTTCTGAATGGAGGTGGGCACAAACAGTGGTTCAGGGCGGTTCGTTTCTCAGCGGAACAGCCGATTCGCGGTTCAGCACCCCGCCCCATCCAGGCACTGCCCTCTGAGTGGGTGCCCACTAGAGGAGGTGGGGCACCGAACCACAAATCAACAATTCAGTTGGCAAACGAACCACACCGAACCAGCTGTCATGCCCATCTCTAGTTGGGCGTCTATTTAGATCCTGAGAAGTTGTTTGAGGAGCTCGGGGAGTGTTTACATTTTGCTTTTTTTGTTATTGTTTCCTGCCGTCTTGGGCCATGGCTAAGGAGCCAGCCTTCGCTGTCCCGCTTTCCCCCTCCCCACACCGAGAGATGACGTTTCTGTTAATTTATAAACAGAGCATTGTTAAATAGCTAAGCCGCTCCCCTGCTTTTTCATTAACCGTGGATTCCACGCCCAGCGCTTCCGATTCTTGGCAGTGCCGCTCAGGTCACGATCCTTGAGCAAGAAACTTCTGTTTGATGTTCTCTGAATGTTTTCCCTGGCGCTGCAGGCCTGCCTCCAACCAGGCTGTGGTTTGCTTACCGCTGGGTGGGGGTCAGAGTCCAGCCTCGATGCACTCTTCCTTGTTTCACTTCTCTGGAGAAAGCACTGAAAAGAAATTCCCTGGTCCCATTTCCCCCCCTTACCCTAAAGAAAAGGATCCAGTTCTGAGAGCAGGTCTACTTACCTCTCTGTTGCTGTTCGTCTCCAGCCCCCAAAAACAAGGGAGTGAAATTTGTCCATCAGAAAAATAGCTCTGCCGTGAGATCTCTCTCTAAAGACAAATTTCTGAAGATACCTTGGACAGCCAGAGGCACTAATCTGGCCGGATTACAGCACTTGAATAAAAAGCTAGAAATTCTCAATATCGTAAAGAGAAGAAAATTGCAATATTCCGTTCTCATAATGCGTAATAACAAATGCCATCTGCTGCAGGTTATCCTATTTTTCACCCATCCTATTTTGTTAGTCTGTGGAACTCCCTGCCACAGGATGTGGTGATGGCATCTGGCCTGGATGCCTTCAAAAGGGGATTGGAAAGATTCCTGGAGGAAAAAGTCAATCAGAGGTTACAAACCATGAGGGAGATGTGTCATCTCCAGGCTTAAAACCGGGGTACTTCAAGGGCCAGATGCAGGGGAGTCGGATCAGGAGACAGAGATCTAGTCTCGTGCGCTCCCAGAGGCATCTGGTGGGGCCACTGTGAGATACAGGAAGCTGGACTCGATGGGCCTTTGGCCTGATCCAGCAGGGCTCTTCTTAGGTTCTTATGAGACGCATGGCCCGGGGCATAGAAGAACCTTCTGGCTTAAGAATTTAAGCCCACGTTTCGCAGTGGGCACTGCTTTTCTATTTAGAATAGCTTTAGGTAAAAAAAAAAAAAAAACAGATTGCGCTACTGATTGCCAACGTTCTACGAGGATACAACACTTGAAAAAGAAGAAATGGGGATCTCTGTGTCATGGGTCATCTGCCTAGATGCCCTGAGCACATCTGGTCTCGCCAGGTCTCAGAAGCTAAGCGCTGTCGGCTAACAGCCCCGACGGTCTTCCTGAGAGCTCTTCTGCCTTCTAGGCGTTTGGCCAGTCCTTCCTGCAGTCGGACATCCACCTGTTCAAGCAGAACTTGTTCTACCTGGAGATGCTGAATGCAAAGCAGAAGCTCTATCATAAGGTGAGCAGGACGGCCTTTCCGGTTACCTGTATCGGGGTCCCTCAAGGGCGAGATGATGCAGGGGAGTGGGATCAGGAGACGGAGATCTAGTCTCATGCGCTCCCAGAGGCATCTGGTGGGGCCCCTGGGAGATCCAGGAAGCTGGACTCGATGGGCCTTTGGCCTGATCCAGCAGGGCTCTTCTTAGGTTCTTATGTTCTTATGGAGGGTTGGTGGGTGTGGGGGGGTATCAATGGTGTAATTGGGAGTATGGGGAAAAGGGAAGAGACCTGAAACATCTTAGAAGGACCAGATTTCGGCACTGCCTTTTCAGTTCCTCCAGTCACAGGGCGTTCCTCTGCTCACCCGTCTGCTTCCCCGACCCCCCCCCCCCCCGGGGGTGGGAACCACTGCACATTGCGAGTCTTCCTCTTCCCCTTTTTTTTGCCCCGCAGAAGATCTTCCGGACGGCCATGCTTTTCCAGTTTGTCAACGTCCTCCTTCAGGTCCTGGTGCACAAGTCCCACGACCTCCTGCAGGAGGAGATCGGCATTGCCGTCTACAACATGGCCTCCGTGGACTTCGACAGCTTCTACTCGGCTTTCCTCCCGGAGTTCTTAGCCAACTGCGACGGGATAGATGCCAACCAGAAGGGCGTGCTGGGAAGGAACTTCAAAGTAGACCGGGTGAGGAAGGGGGCCCTAGCTTTGCCTGGGATTCCATTTTGGGCAAGGTCTTTGCTGTACGAATCTACACACACACACACACACACACACACACACACACACATGCCCATCAACATTCGTAGACCTTCTTTGATTTTCCGACCTCTTCGTTCCATGCTTTGGCCCTTGCTTGAATGGGCAGCAGGACCTCTGTATGTCAATATCCGCAGCTTCCCTTATTCACGGCTGGAGGGGGAAATCACGTGTATTACCAGAAGCGGCCACTAGAGTGAGCCAAAGTCAATACGATGAATGACTGCTACTTAAGAATCCATAGCATGGTCCCTGGAGCTCCCTAGTGGCCAGTTCTTATAACGCATGTGAAAATAATTTTTCTCGGGGGTTCACCCCCCCCCTCTCTTTTAAAGTTCACCTTGCTTCTCCCCTGATCCTTTTCCTCTTGGAAAGGCCGTGTTGAACCCAGGATCTTTGTATGCTTGGCCATTGGTCTCCGGTTGCTCCCCTCGACTCCATAAGGGGGCAGGAAGCCCTAGAGCCCAGCGCTTGTGCTGTGCACGCAGAACATTCTGGCATCTGCAACAGCAAAAAGCAAAGCAAAGTGGTCTGCTGATATACTGCCCCATACCACTTCAAGTAGTGGGCGGTTTACAGTTTTTAATTACAGTAATGCAGGCTACACATTGCCCCCCCTCCCTCGCCCGCAAGCTGGGTACTCATTTTACCAACCTCGGGAGGATGGAAGGCTGAGTCAACCTTGAGCCTTGCTACCTGGGATTGAGCACAGTTTTACCTGCCGGACAAGCATTAAACCACTGCGCTTCTGCTTCAGAAGGTAACCTCAACATAACCTCTTTCCACTGGATCTTCTTCCTTTCCAGGACCTGCCCTCGTTTACGCAGAACGTGCACCGGTTGGTCAACGACCTGCGCTACTACAGACTCTGCAACGACAGCCTGCCCCCGGGAACGGTGAAGCTATAGCTCTCGGGCCCCGGACTCGGCGCGAATCGCCACCGAGAGGCCGAATCCGTTCGCCACGGCCTCGGCTCTCGGGTTTCGCCGGGCCTGCGAGGGGCCGCGTCTTGCGGGGGCCGCCCGCCGGGGCTGCATGTTCCTTATCTCCCTTCCGACTTGGGCCTTTCGGCTGAGCCGGCAGCTCTTGTGCCCTGCAAGGTGCCTTGGAAGGTGCCCTGTGCAGGCCCGTTTCCTTCGCTGGGTGTTTCGGCTCCCCCCTTTTTTTTTTATTTTGGTCTTAAATAACCGTGACATTCAGTTGCATCTGCAGGTTTCAGTGATTGGTTTTGTGCATCAATCATGAGGCCGGAGCGCCAAAGACTGCTTCAGAGGTTCCCATCTGCACATCATTCCACTTTCCTTCCTTCCTTCCTGCCTGCCTTCCTTCCTTTCCTTGCTGGACAGGAGGCATTCCCCCCCCCTCCGCCCCTGCCTTTGTTTTTAAATGGCCTTGACGTCTCGATGCCGTCGGAAGGGATCGAGAATGAGACGGGCGGACTGACTTCCTTTTTCTTTTCTTTTTTTTAAGAAGAAAAGTTGTTTCTCATCATTCCATTGTGATACTAAAATGTGCTTAATGGAAAATAAAGTGCTTATTTGGTTGTTTTAAACTCCCAACGCCACCTAGACCCTTTCGTATAAGAAGCGAGAGGACATCACTTCAGCAATCGGCCGGCAGAAATTACTCATGGAATCGCGCGGATGGCTTCCCAAATGTATTTCGGTAATATTTGACCCGCTAGCAAGAGGCTGGGGGGTATTTTCACCCCGTAAAGTTCGATTTTGTTGCAAAATCCTATGGAAGTCAAGTGACACGCGTTGTCAGGTTTAGGTAAATTATGGTGTGCACGGAACAGAAGTGGCATATTCACACTTAGTGAAAACGGATGGGTTTTTTTTGGAAGTGATTGCAGTATGTTGGGAGCACCTTGATGGGTTTCTCACAGTACAGTAGGAACCCTGTATCCACTGATTCGTTATCCACTGATTCAGTTATCCACAGTTGGCAGAGGAAAAATAATAATTCAGCAGCCATAAAGCAAGCTACTGTCACAATAAAGTGGGTTTTTTTTGGGGGGAGCATTCTCTCTTATCCATGGTTTTCATTATCCACGGGAAGGCAGATACCGGGGTCCTACTGTATATGAGATAGTTAAGGGGTGGTTTTACTATTGGAATTTACCATGGAGGTTCCATGGCCAAGCAGGGACCTCTCAGTCTTCTTCTTTCATCCTGTCCCTTCACCACACTGTCCCCCAACCCACCTACAATAAGCAACACACAATAAACAAGATACAGTTGTACCCCCGTATCTGCTGATTCAGCACCCGCTGATTCAGTTATCCGTGGTTTGGCACCCAATAAATAAATAGATATTAAATGCGTTGCTGTTAACAAAGCAAGTTACTGTTGCAAATAGCAGCCACTATAAATTTTGGGGAGTGCTGACAGGGTGTTCTCTCTTATCCACGGATTTTGGTATCCATGGGGAAGCCTGGAACCAACCCCCCTGCAGATACAGGGGTACTACTGTATGTTTTGTTCTGTGTGCATTTTTTCATGCCCACTTGCTCCATGTATCATTGGAACACATTTTTCCGGTCTGCACGCACACGTGTATTTAAACATAGGACGTATTTATGCCCTGCTGGCTTGGAATTTTCCCTGGAGTCATTGGAAACGGGGGGGGGGATGAATCTAGTCACCTGCGCAGCTTAAGTCTGATTTGATAGCAAGTACCTTGATGCAAATCGCCGTCCCTGTTTTCTTGTGCCTATGAATCTGGAACCCGGAGACGCAGAGGAGCTGCAAGCATCTGTCATGTCTGCCGATGGCTTTTTCTTTTAAGAGGGAAATAACTGAATGAAGAGTAGATCTAGGGCATTTTTTAAAAGCCTTTGAGTCTCATGCCTTGCCACCGTATTGTGTTTTGTGAAGGTGTCTAGGGTCGATGCGCCGAGTCAGCCGTTTCTGCCCGGTTTCGTTGGCAGGACCACTCTCGCGTCCCTGGCGAGGCGCAAGGGGTGGCAGCCTTGTTAACCTGCGCGTCCCTTGGCAAGGAGTGATGTTGACCCAGAACAAATATGCATGTTTCCCTGTCGGGAGCCACGGATCAAGGGCGTGCGTTTGAAAGGCAGCCAGGACTGGATGCGTTCAGCAAGTCCCCCTTCGGCTGGTGCCCGCTGGATGCGCTAGAACTCCAAATCCCATTGTGATCGTGGCGACGGGGGAGAATGGGAATTACAGCCTGGAAGGTGCCGGTTTGGGAAAGGCTGGGTTCAGGTCTATTTTGTTGTCTTGTGCAAAGTCTGTGTGTGAGCTCCTGGCGCAGTGGTTCAGTGCTTGTACTGCAGCTAAAACGGTGCTCACGACCTGGGGTTCAATCCCAGGTAGCAGGCTCAAGGTTCACTCAGCCTTCCATCCTTCTGAGGTTGATTAAATGAGTACCCAGCAATGTGTAGCCTGCATACTATAATTAAAACTATGAACCGCCCAGAGAGGACTTGAAGTGGTATGGGGCGGTATATATGCAGAACACTTTGCTTTATGTGCCATCAAGTGGGAAATGGCCTTAGCAGGGCTTCCAAGGTAAGTGAAACATTGACAAAGTGGTTTAATCAGGGCCAACACAAGGGGTACTCATGGCAAAGCTGGGGTTTGAACCCAAGACTCCTGCTACACTACGTTGGGTACGATGCCATGTCTGCTTAATTATAATCATGTTGATTGTCTCCTGTATTTCTTTGTCATGCTGAACTCAACATTGATCTCTTTGGCGTTCCCCCAGGATGTGGTGATAGCATCTGGCCTGGATGCCTTCAAAAGGGGATTGGACAGATTCCTGGAGGAAAAGTCCATCACAGGTTACAAACCATGATGGAGATGTGTCGTCTCCAGGCTTAAAACCAAGGTACTTCAAGGACCAGATGAAGGGGAGTGGTATCAGGAGACAGAGATCTAGTCTCATGTGCTCCCAGATGCATCTGGTGGGGTCACTGTGAGATACAGGAAGCTGGACTCAATGGGCCTTTGGCCTGATCCAGCAGGGCTCTTCTTAGGTTCTTATGTTCAGGGCATCTTCCATTCAAGGACTGAGCAGGCCAAGAGCTGATCAGCTTCAAGATGGCTAGTGCATGGCATTAATTCAGGTCTTATGGTTGTACGGCGTAATTCTGGATATATACGCTGGATAGCTCCGCGGTTTAGGTCTCTGACTGCGGACCCAGAGGTTTGGAGTTTGTTTGGTTCCACCAGTGGGACTCCTTGACACAGGCTGGTCGCAGTGATGCCCTTCCAGCAACGGCTGCTGTCGTGACCCTAAGGAGGGGACTGTTTGGGGGTCAAAACCTGAAAGATCAAGGGAGGCTTAGGTTAAGGAACAGAGGCAACGGAGTACGTGTCTCTTTTCGCTGTGTCAGCTGCAAGAGCAGCCCCCTGTCTGGGACAGGAGCAAGGGGACTCTCCCCTCGATGCTTCTGGCGATGTTTTCCCCCCGGGGGTCATTGTCCCGAGAGCATTAAAGTCCACCACAGGTGGAAAGTGCCCATTGGCCTTTCTGGACTGCAGCCAGATCAGGGGAGCTGGATCGATTCTGAGCTTTGCATGCAGGGCAGGAGACCAAGGATGTTCTGTGGAAAACAAGTCACGACCGCTTGAGATGCGGATGGCCACAGGTTGGACGCCAATTCCCATCATTCCCTCTCCACTGGTGACGACGGCTAGTTCTGATGGGAATTGTAGTCCAGTCTCCGGAGGGCTACATGTTCTCCACTCTTGATTGACGGGATAAGAAGAGCCATGCTGGATCAGGCCAAGGGCCCATCTAGTCCATCTTCCTGCTTCTCACAGTAGCCCCACTAAATGCCTCTGGGAGTGCATGAGACTAGATCTCTGTCTCCTGATACTACTCCCCTGCATCTGGCCCTTGAAGCACCCCGGTTTTAAGCCTGGGGATGACATATCTCCATCATGGTTTGCAACCTGTGATGGACTTTTCCTCCAGGAATCTGTCCAGTCCCCTTTTGAAAGCATCCAGGCTAGATGCCATCACCACCTCCTGTGGCAGGGAGTTCCACAGACTAACCGTGCGCTGGGTAAAGAAGTATTTTCTTTTGTCTGTTCTCACTCTCCCAACCCACAGTTTGAGTGGATGTCCCCTAGTTCTGGCATTTCATGAGAGGGATGTGAATCTTGTTCTTTTCACTGGACCTGAGTTTTCGTCGTACGCTTCCCTGCTTTGGTCTCCTGCTAGCCATTTTGATAGGTAGAGGGAAGGATTATTGCACACGATGGGAAACAGGAAACAACTCCATTTTATTCTGGCTGGCCCTACAGAACCCTAATTTCTGAGGTCAGTTTGTGGCTTCAGGGACAGGAAGTCTAGGAAATGCACCACGTTGCTTTTAATGGGTGAAGCAGGGGCCACCGTTGGTTCCTAATGCGCTCATGATTGCCTCCTGAGCTCTTCTAATTAGATGTTCTGCATGTTTAATGAGAAGAACACAGAGCATCCAGTAAACCAAACGTCCTCTTTTACTTTGCTCTTTCACTGCGCATTCGGCCCTTTCTCTCTGCGTTCAGTGACTGAAACGTTTCGCTGCTCATCCAAAGCCCTTTGTCAGACTGAGGAAAGTTAGTGGGGAGTCCTCCCTTTTGGAGTTGACTTGGACCTCGTCTCACCCTGGTCTGAAATAGGCTCACAAGATGGACAATCTCTCCTTAGGTCAGGCATGTCCAAACTCTGGCCCTCCAGATGTTTTGGACCACAACTCCCACAGTCCTTTGCCATTGGAAATACAGGCTTGGAATTCTGGGAGTTGTGGTCCAAAATATCTGGAGGGCCGAAGTTCGGACATGCCTGCCTTAGGTGGACAGTGGCCTAAGAAGGTGCTGAACGTCTTCCCTTGACTTGGTGGTGGAGGTGTGGAGTCTTGTAAGCCCACGGGGGTGTCGGGTGGGCGAAGAGGGGGAGGACTGGACTCCAAGGTGGGACCCCCGGCTCAAGCCAGGAAACCCCCACCCCCGTATCCGAGTTGATCGGTAGGCTGGAGAGGGCGATCGCCCATCCAAAAGTGGCCCCGGCCCTGCGCATCTCTGGCACGACCCGGCTCTTTCCTCAGGGTGGGTGGATCTCTTGGCTGCCGCCCCCTTTGAGGACTGGGGGTGGACGGGGAGGAGGATCGTAACCCGATCCTCCCCTTCTCCTCCTCCCGCCCCCCTCCGCTGTGTGTCTGAGCAGGGAGGGTGGGGGGCGCGGTGCCCAGGCGGCTGTCCGGCCGGTCTCCCGCCCGGTTTATAAACCCGGCGGGGTCCCCGTCTCCCTGCCTCCCGCCCTGCCCCGGTAGGCACCTCCCTGGGTCCTGGTCGCCCCGAATCCGCTTCGATCGCCCCCATGGTCTTCCTGCCTCGCTCCGTGGCCAGGAGCCTCCTGGGCTACCGGGAGAGCCTCCTGCCGCGGGCGGCAGCGCCCTCAGAGCTCCTCCCCGGAGGGACCCGGCGGTCCAGCACGGGTGAGTAGTGGAGTCCAGCAAGGAGGAATCCGGATCACACCGATCTCTCGATCTCTCCACCTCCCAGCCCTTTGGAGGTGGGGGCCGAAAAAAGGAACTTTCCCAAGCTGACATTAGCATTCCCACCACCACCACCACCACCTCCTCCTCCTCCTCCTTTCAATCGCCTGCGAGCGCTTGGCTGGAGATCGTCACCGTTTAAGGCGGAGAAACGCTCGTTACTTAGCCAGGGTTTGGAGTAACGGATCCCTTGCCCTCCTCCACCCGTCGTTACTTCTTCTGAGGGACTTTCCCCTTGCGCGCACAGGGTGCGCGCTCTTGACCAGGCTGTAACCGCTAGGCGCGCCTTCCGAGGTGAGGGGTGTAGGGGTTGAAGCGCAGCGTTTCTACCCAGGGGGTGGTGCCGGGGAGCTCCTCTCTGCCCCACCCAGCCCACGGCGAGGCAGTATGGGCTTTGTAGTCCAGATTCCCTGAGAGGCCAGGCCTTCCCCGCTTTGATCTAAAGCTACCCCCAGGGTGCTTTTAGGGGGTTCCCCATGCCTGCCCAAAATGGAAATTTTCTACCATTGTGCCTGGTGTTGTGTTTCTGGTTTGCCCCGATTGCTGTCACTCCATCTCACCACTTTCTCCCAGCCTGTAACCACTAGGCAGGAGCCGTAGCTGGAGCCCAGGTTGGGAAACAACCCTCCAGTATTCCTGGACAAGCTGTGCTGAGGGGGAGGGGGTTCTTATTTCTGGCTCAAGAGCTTGGAGGATGCTGGCTTAGAACCTTCTTGTCTTTTGCTAAATGCCTGTTTTGTTACTTCCTCCCACTATGGTGGCAGCAGGTGGGGACCACTCCCCAGACCTCTCATGATGCCCTAGATCAGTGTTGGCGAACCTATGGCACAGGTGCTAAAGGTGGCCCTCGGAGCCCTTTCTGTGGGGACCCGACATCGCCCCTTCGCAGCCACCTGGATTCAGGTTAAATGGCTGTGTTGTCAAGTTGTGAAAAATTAGTGGGTTTTGAATTGCAGTTTGGGCACTCGGTCTCTAAAAGGTTCGCCGTCACTGCCCTAGATGCACTAAGGTGTCCATCAGACCTGCTTGGCACAAGCCAGACCTTTGCATGAAAAAAGTATTTTTTAAAAAGGATGGGGAACTGGTGGTCTCTCAGGTTCCATCCTCCCTTGCCCATGGCCACACGGCGTGGGAGATGGGAGTCCAGAGGGCCCACACAAAGGCTTTCTCCTGGTTGATTTTGTGGACTTTCTCTGGTCCAACTGGTTTAAAGTTCCGGAAACCAGAGAGAAGAGCTGCAAGAATGCCAATGCTCCCCACGGGTGACAGGTTAAAATCAGGACATTTTGTGCATGGCTTATTGACACAGCTGGCTGATAACAGATTGGGCATGTTGCAACCTTTTCAATATATGACTTGAGAGGACCTTAAAAGTCCCAGGGGGTGTAGCAGACAGAGTGATGGATTAGGAATCAGGTGACCCGGGCTGGAATCCCTCCTCGGCCAGGGAAACTCACTAGGAAGAGGTGGGTGGTGGTGGTGGTACAATAGCAATCTCGCATGCCTTGAAAACTCTGTCAGGGCTTCCTTACGTCAGACGCAACTTGATGGCACGTCATCAGCAAACAGTTCTTAGCATGTTCTCTGGTGAACTACAGAAGGTGTGGTAAAAGTGGGAATGACTTGCAGATGATGATGATGATGATGATGACTTTTGCCAGGATTTTCTCAGCCTAGAAGAGTCTGTACTCTTTGGCTCTTCTGGGAGCCAAGCGAGCACAGTGAAGCTTTCCCAAGATCACCCAGGCTGGCTCTTCCCCTTAGGAGGATGGTAGGAATCGAACTCGCAGCCTCTGCCTCTATAGCAGGGAGAAGGACCCCGTAAGCTTACTGTACGTCCCATAAAAACTCTGTGAGGTACCCAGCCAGCTGACTCGCCACAAAAACTGGCTAGCCGGGGCCAAATTGATAGCCTGCCCAGTTGGTTAGGCTGTTTCCACGGTGGCCAGACAGTTCTTTTCCTGGCCAGCTGGCAAGCGGAGGGTGAGGGCAAACTTGGAGGGTGAGTCTGGCAGCTTTTCTCAGGTGCCCAAACCAGGGGGCCAGAGTAGTTTAGGGATCCCGGAGGATGTGTAAGTCAGAAAAGGGGGCCCCGTCAAGCCCCGTGGCCTCAGCTGAGAGCTTGGGAAACGGACCATTCTCTCGACCTTTTAAGCCTGTAGATCTGTGGAGCTTGAATATGAAGTTTCTTTCCCAAGTTGTGATTCAGAAAAATAGAGGTGGCTTAAAAAAAAGATATGGCTGCCTTGGCGATCAGCTATTGAGGGCCTTATCCGTCTGGACTGGTTCGTGCTGAGGAAGCGCAACACAAACATTGAAAGGATATCTTCGTTTCCTCTCTCGCAGGGCTTGAGAAACCCCCAAGCGGAACCCAAGTGTTCTCTGCCGGGGCTACGACATTCTTCCCCCTCCACCCACCCACCCCGGCTGCCTTCTGCCTCTGGTCCCACACAAACAGCTCATCATCATCTGCTACGTCAAGGCACCGAGCGGACTCTGCCAGGGTCTTCTCCCCCGGGGGCTGCGAGGCTGAGCCTGGAAGCTTTGCTTTCCTCCTCTCTCCCAGAAGACACGCAAACTTCAGCGTCTTGGCCCAAAGCCTACGCTGGGGCTTGCAAACTGGGGAGAAGACGCCCCTCGCCAAGGATTGGCAGGCGCCCCTCGGCAAAAGCAGCTTTGATCAGAGGCCGTTTTGCTGCTGTCTGTAGAGGCTCGGACAGCAAGAGTGCTTTGGCCTGGCCAGAATCCTGTTTAATGTTTCAGCAGACGCTCCAAAGGGGCCGGGCTCCGTTCTCCATCCTCTGAGAAGGCAGGACACAGAATAACGGGGTCAAGCGACAGGAAGTCAACTTTAGGCTGCATTATTTATTTATTTATTTATTTATTTATTTTTATTTAGCTTGTATGCCACCCACTACCCAAAGGTCTCTGGGCGGCTCAGAGTCAAAATAAACAATTAAAACATCAAAATTACAATAAAATGAGAATGATAAAAACATACAAATACAATAAATGCAGTACATTAAAACACAGCACTAAAACTGCCATCAGGAGCCACAATCATCATTAATCCACCACAGAAGGATTACTTACTTACTTACTTACTTACTTACTTACTTACTTACTTACTTACTTACTTACTTACTTACTTACTTATTTATTTATTTATTTATTTATTTATTTATATAGCTTGTATGCCACCCACTACTCAAAGGTCTCTGGGCAGCTCACAATCAAAGTAAACAATTCAGACCATTAAAACATCAACATTGCAATAAAATTAAAACAATAAGACGTTTAAATACAATAAATACAATATAGTAAAACACTACACTAAAATCGGCCACCAGGAGCCACAATGATCAGTTAAAAAACACTGAAAAAGCCTACCTGGGCCAGATCAAAGGCCTAGCTTAATCCCGCCTCCTCTTTCCTAAAGGAGCCAATCAGATACAGACCCAGAAAGACACCTGCCCACTTCTTTTTCACTTGAACTGCTACTTTTGCCCAGGACCGGTTATTCAGAAGCACACAGCCTCCTATCTGTTGCCGAGTTCTGAATTTCTCTTAGAATTCCTTTGGCAGCACATTAGAAGCACAGAGACTCATCCAGCAGAATAGCTACAAGTTCCGCAGACAGCCCCCCCCTTTAAAATTAACTAGCAAGGTATTACTGACTCAGAGACTTTTGTAGGAGAAAGATTTTTTAAAAGTTTCATTGCTTAGAGTTGTGAGTGGATCAACGGCAAACCAACAAAAGCTTCCAACAGACTAAAGAGAGGGAAGGGAAAGCACTCAGCGTAGGGATGGGGCTCTCCGTGAATTCAGATGCAGGAAGAAATGATTGGCTAGTGTTGAGTAGATTGACAGTCACCCCAGCCCAGAAAGGACCCTCCCAGCCACAATGACTACAGGCTGCATGTGAGGTTGTAAAAACTCCAACTATCATGCTGGTACTGTACCACCGGAATGACGAGTCCGCATGGCTAGTCTAATCCGCCACAAACGTCTCTGATTCCCCCTTTGAAAGTGGCATGGTGGACACCATTATGGCATGGGGAATTTCACTGTTTTGATACCCAGAGGGTAGAAGCTCTACTGTTTGGGGCTAACGTTGTTAGAACCCCTGAATCAGCCGTGGTTGTGTGTATTGGCGAGGCCACAGGGGCCATGTTGGCTGAAAGGATCTAGGAGATCTAGCCCCTCCACCCCCAAAAAATTAACATTTCCAAGCTATCACTGGACAAGGCGGTGCATGCAATAAGTCTTGTGTGTCTGTCCAGCTTCTGCAGACGGCATTCCTCCTGAAGGTCTTATAATAGGCCTTTCTTGGTGCCTTTCTCTCGCCCTGCTGGTTTCTCAGAGCCCCATCTAGACTTCTGTTTCTTGCCCCACAGGCCCTCCCGGGCTGCAGGAGCGCACGCTGATAGCCCTCAAGCCGGACGGGGTCCAGAGGAGACTGCTAGGCGACGTCATCAAACGTTTTGAGAGGCGCGGCTTCAAGCTGGTGGGACTCAAGTTACTCCAGGTAACGTTTATCGGGGTGAAATCGGAACCAAACTGCCTGTGTGGGATGAACGGAGACCAGGGGGCCACCCTTTGCAAACACAGGAGAGAAGTGAGCCCCATGTTTGACTCTTCCCATCCTTCTGCCAATAGGCAAAAAAGCTTTCTCTTTTAGGCAAAGCAATTCTATGTCAAGGAAGGGTTTTTCCAATGAGTGATCTCATGCCCTTGATCTTTCTTTCTAAATCTGCTTTGAATGGGGTGGTAACTGCTTTTATTTAATATTTTCAGTTGTTTTGCTTTGTTTTGTTTTGCTCTGTTCTCTTCTGTTGAAACTTGTTGCCAAAATCTTGTTGCCCCCGTAACTTTGGGTAGCAGATTGCTGGACGTCACAGAACGTGTTGTGCCCTGAAATGGGTACTAACTTGCCTCTGAAGTCTCACCTGTGAAATGAGAATTCCCTAGGTAAATTCATATTGCCTGGCCACAGAGGGAGAGAGGAGGAAATGGACAACCTTGTTTGCAGCTTGTTGACATAGCTGTGCTTGCAGCACAAATTGCACCTCTGACCCAGCAGATAAAGACCTCCTCCCCTCCATCTCCAAGGAAGTGAACTTATCCGGCAGAGGGGACTTGAACCGGGGTCTTCCTGACAGACCTGGAGCACTGAGGAGATCCATTGAGGGATCAGGCGGTGTCACCCTTCTTGACCGTTCTTTCTTCTCGGCAGGCCAACGAAGGGATCCTCTCAGAACATTACCATGAGCTGCGACGGAAGCCCTTCTATCATGAGCTGATACAGTACATGACCTCCGGACCAGTGGTTGCCATGGTAAGATGGCCATAAGGACTGTATAAATGGCCAGCACCGAGGGTATGCACACCATCAGGTTGTAGCTGCATCCTCACAGCTGGTCTCCTGCTCTCATATACAGTCAAGGGTGGTGCCTCATCACCACCGTGGAATCATGTTTAACCACCAGTCAGCCCAGAGTGAGGTTGTTCTGTCCTCATCTCCAGCAGCAACATGTCTTGAGACAACCCTGGCTCACGGGACTGTGATTCCACCGTTTTCCCCAAGAGTACCCAATAAGCACTGTTGGTAGAGCAAGATTTGAACTCGCATCTCTTGCATCCCTGGGGTTGACTTCAGAGCGAGAGAAATGGGTACTGACTTGCTGTGAAGTCTTACCTGCGAAATCAGGATTCCCTAGGTAAATTCATATTAGCTGGCTACAGAGGGAGAGAGGAGGAAATGGATAACCTTGTTTGCAGCTTGTTGACATAGATGTCCTGAAGCCCTCCGGATTTGCAGGAAGCACGGCTATAAAACTACCATAATGAGTTGCGAACAAAGTTTGAGAAGCAATTTCCCCCTCTGTTTCCCCCATTTTCCCTTTTCCTCTTGCTTTCTTTGGAGGTGGCCTAGCACAATGATGTTGGCTCCAAGCCTTTTTTTTTAAAGGAGGACATTGCTTCATAAACATAAAACCCTCCTGTTGTAGTTACACTGCCCCTCCACTGCTGCACCAACCACTAGCACCCCGGAGAAACATTTTGCTGCATTGGTCAAGCAGTCATTCTGGCTGAAGCAATGCAAATAGGTCTAATGTCCAAACAAAGTAGAAGCCCGAGCAACAGAGGAAACAACTACAAATGACAAAGGAATACGGACGGCCCTAGGCTGATTGACATTGGCTTTTACATCATGGGGCCAATAGGGAAAAACGTGAATCAGAGGGCCCCAATCCAGTAGCATTTCCTGCATGATTGACAATGATGTCATCATTTCTGGCTCCCTCTGGTGGTCGGTTCTGCTTTTTACACCATGGAACTATAAATACGTTTTTCTGAGGTTTTTTATTTTCAGGCAGCGGATAAGTGAATCCGTGGATGCTGTTTCAGCAGATGGTGAGGTGTCCTACTCTATTATGCTCAGTGGAGGTATCCAGGGAGTTCTCATCCACAAAATAATCTAGCCACGCTCTAGATAGTGCTATTTGTCTAATCAAAGGGTGATGGATGCATTGACTAATGAGGGCATTGATGTCACATTGGCCTCAACGGTTGTCCATTCTTATCCTACCCTGGATCCTCTGTAGGTCTGGGAAGGGCACAATGTCGTCAAGACCTCCCGGGCCATGGTGGGAGAGACGAACCCTGCGGAAGCCAAACCTGGGACTGTCCGCGGAGACTTCAGCGTCCACGTCAGCAGGTACCCAATCGCCAGATTGGCTTTGACTCGACCAATCCTGTCCAATCAGGGGAGGGAGAGAGAGAGAGAGAGAGAGAGAGAGAGAGAGAGAGAGAGAGCACATCCAGTCTCTTGACATCCACCAAGGATGCTGTTCTCAACTGGTTATCTCCTGTTATCGACACATGGAGCCTGCTTAACCCTTGAGATCCCTGTCAGCTTAGGAATTCTGGTGTGCCTCCCAGGACGAAGAGCCAGCTGTGTCACTAGAGCACCCCTAGAAAGAGGGAATGGTCCACCGCTCTGTACCCAAGAAGGTCACTATAACTTAAAAGTTGAAAGTATGTGATTATGATGATGATGATGACGACAATGTTAATGATGTAGACTGGTTCCTATCAGAATGTTACCAAAAATATGAAACTTCCTTAGAAGCATTCAGTGGTTCTCCACCTGTGGGTCCCCAGATGTTCCTGGACTGCAACTCCTGGAAATCCTGGCCAGCTCAGCTAGTGATGAAGACTTCTGGGAGTTGCAGACCAGGAACATCTGAGGGCCCCAGGTTGGGCGCCAAACCTGTAGCTCATTCTTTTCCAGTGTTCGTAGATCTACACCTCTCTGTGGAAAGACTTATGATGAATGAAGAGTTCTTTTCCCAGGATGTTTTGGGTGAAGGACCTTTGACAGCTCATGTCTCAGAGGGAGCTTCTGAAGGGGCGGCGGGCGAGGCGTGAAACACATTTATCTTTCTAACGTTCCTATTTCTTTTGGGAACAGGAATGTCGTTCACGCCAGCGATTCGGTGGAGACGGCCCAGCGGGAGATCAACCTTTGGTTCCGCAGTGACGAGCTGGTAAACTGGGACTGTTGCGACCACAAAATCATGTATGAACTCTGATGACGGCCTGGCCTCGTCCATCATCCCCCCCTCCCCCACCGCGGAGTGGATTTGCAGCTACCTCTGCTGACATGTGAATTCTCCAGAGCGCTCTGCTCTCTGGCCCGGTGCGTTTCCAGACTTCCAATCCAGAAGAAGGACTAAGGGGAGACCTCCTCAGCCAAAATGGCCTCCGCTCAGGGGAGAGGGCCACACATCCTGCACACCCAATTTGCACAGGTCATCTGGATGGTTCTACGTTCCTCAGATTCCACGTGGAGACACTGCCTGGGAATGTGGACCAACCTGATGGGGGAAAGGCGGAGCATGGGCCGTAAGAGAAATCGCATTAAACAAAACCAACAACGACCACAACGTTTGTACAAATTTGGTCCTTTGTGAGGCAGTTGTGATGATGGGGCAAGCATCGTTTCTCTGGCTGATGGCTCTGCTGTGTTTTAATCCTTGCCTACGTAGAAATGTTCTTTTTCATACAGTCGCCTGAATAGTGGCTGTGATTTCATCTTGGTTGCCCGTTGATTGCCATGCTGGAGAAACGCCAGCCTTTCACGCTTGAGTATCTGCCCGATATTCTGAAAAATGCTGTTCCAGTTGCTTGTTTCCAGCGTTTACCCATCTTCTGCTAAAAGAACTGCAGTCAAAATTCCTTTACCTGCAGGGGATATTTATGTCGCTGTGAAAATCCTGAAGGGAGATGACAGGCCTTCTTTGTGGGTTTAGCATCTCCCTTTCGGCGGCGCTTCTCCCAAGACAGCCAGCGTAGCCTAGTGGTTAGAGCGATGGACTTGCACCCTGGTTCTAGTCATGAAACTCAGCAGGTGCTTTGGGGTGAGTCAATCTCTCCCTCAGCCTGACCCACTTTTTTAGGGTTGCTGGGAGGATGAAGTGGGGAGCTAGATACCCACTGCGTGCGCTAGAGAAAAGGCACGTCCTCCTTAAGATCTTAGATCTACCGAGGTGGGAGGGGACCTAAAGATCATCAAGACCATCCCTCGTCAAGATTTGCACACTAGGGAATCAAACTCGCAATCTCAGGCTCCACAGCCAGGTGCCGTAACCACTAAACTGTCCAGCAGTGGTCTCTTACAGATGGAAAGGCATGGGCCTCTATCACACACACACACTAAATGCACATGTTGACTTGATGCGTACTTTCTCAAAAACCGGTCATGTGACAAGAGTTAGACATAATAATATAGTAAAAAAATAAACAACAACATTGCAAGTCCATTTCCTAAATCTATGCTTTCAACTGGGCATCTAAACCGGTATAGATGAGAAATTGACGACATCAATTTCTCATTTACACTGGCTGGTCCAGTTGGAGAAATTTCCAGGAAATCTCAAACTAAAGAGGGAGAACTTATTCAGAAAGAAAGAGGAGCCGGGGCCCTTGGTTTGTGAAAATTATTTTGTTATGCATCCTTAGATTTTTATTTTATTTTTATTTTTAAGCTTATATGACTTGGTTTTATGCCTTTAAAATATATTTTAAAAAGAGCTTACTAGAGAAGAAGCGAGTTGGGTGCATGAAGCGTAAACAAAAATGACAAAGCAAAAGTGAAGTTCAAACTAATTACAAAGTTGCGAGGAAAAAGTGCAGAGACGACGAACTGGCCAAGATGGAGGTGAGAATCAGCTACAGAATGGGAAGGATATAAACAACTGCAAAAAGCCATTTAAAAGATTGGAAACAGTGTTTAAAGTCACGGGGATGAAGTCTCCTGCTGGTATCTCAGCCGTGATAGGGATAGATTCACTTCCTAAAAGAAGCCATGGGCTAGAGGCTGCAAAACATGAACAGAGTGTCCGAGGACAGGATATTTTGGACAACACCCATTCACCCATTCGAGGCCATTTGACGTCACATCACAACACGGATTTATTATTTGCAGTGGGAGGCAAAACAAAGGGAAGGAAACCTGACCGTTTTCCGCCACCTTGAGGCCTGGGATTTATCTTATCATGGCCTTTCGCCAATTCCAGTCCACTTCTCCAGGTGCATAAAATAACTGAGCTTCAGATCTATATATAGTACATTTATATAGCGAGTGAGTTGCGCCTTGCACAGTCCCTGCCCGCCTTCAAAAAAGCTCTTAAAACCATGCTTTACCAGGAGGCATTTGGCTACCTTTAATTTAATTCAGTTTTTTTTTGACGCCTCCTGCCGATGACTCTTTTTATCAATGCTTTCTTCTTCTTCTTCTTCTTCTTCCTCTTCTTCTTCCTCTTCTTCTTCTTCTTCTTCTTCTTCTTCTTCTTCTTCTTCTTCTTCTTCTTTTCCTCCTCCTCCTCCTCCTCCTTCTTCCTCTTCTTCTTCTTCCTGGTGTTTTTCCCATTCTTTTAACCCGTGGTAAACCGCCCGGAGTTCCTTTTGGAAGACGGGCGGTATAAAAATATAATAAATAAATAAATAAATAAATAAATAAATAAATAAATAAATAAATTTATGTACACCTACAGGCCAAGGTCCTGTAGTTCTGAGACTCATGTGTCTGCTTCCTCTTTCAAGACTCCCTCTTCACGGCTCTTAACAGAGGAGGCATCAGTTGCTCAAACTGATTCCCCCCCATCCCCACCCCCCCCTTTGCATTCAGAAATCTGGGCAGAGAAAAAGGTTTCCTTTGTTGAGGAGCCTGGACCCCGTGACACGCGCACAGAGCAGGCCTGATGGTCACCACGTGAAAATGGGCTACGGGCGCTGGAGCAAGGCGATTTTCTGAGTTCCCACTCAGCTGCTGACTTGCTGTTCTGAGTTTTAGTATACTTTGCCAGTGGGGCACCAGTTATATGCCTGGTTCTCATGGGACGGCTTGCCCCTCCCCTTGGGAAATGTGGAAAAGGTGCAGCAACGGGCCCCAATCTCTTGCATACTTGTTAGGAAATAAATCCCCTTGCATACTCTGGTGGTGGAAACCCCCGTGCTGGTATTTTGACACAAGAGAAGGGCTCCCACGGATTTTGATCCCAGCATCATTAGGGCAGCCAAGTGCAAACTGTCGTATAAGTGATAGGAAGCCTCCCCACCTGCAGAATCCCACAATGATGCCTCCCAGTGCAGAAATCATCATCATCATCATCATCATCATCATCATCATGAAGAAGACGAAGAAGAAACAACAACAACAACAACAACAACAACAACAACAACAACAACAACAACAACAACAACAACAACAA
>JAHTLZ010000054.1:3849337-3897911 GCA_023846285.1 Phrynocephalus versicolor
ACCCGTGATTAGTAAAAAGTTATTTATTAAACCCAAAAGTAATTTTGTTACCAGGCCCTGCATTGTTTTTGTCAAAATAATGTCGATATGCCCTCATTATTCCCTGCCCTGCCAACGCCGTAGGTAACGCTGTCGCTTTTACCCGGTTACTTCTAAGCTTTGACAAAGGAAGTAAGTATCTAAAATATGTTTGTACTGCCCGTCGATCAAGACAAAAGCTGTCATGAGAAGGAAAATCCATCTTGGCTTCCTCAAGAGTTAGAATAAGGAATTTTTTTTTTTTTGGGGGGGGGACATGCAGTTCAAAAGGGTTGTTTAAAAATTACCCACCTTCTATTTTCTTCCTCCATTTGCTTTTCCCTAAATATTAACAAATGTCTGCAATGCCAAGTAGTAGAGGAGGTGGAAATGTAAGGCACAAGTAAATCAGTAAAACACTACTCTTAGGACAGGACTCAATGATTTATGTTCATTGGACCCCATTGATTCCACTGGTATCAACAGTCTGCCTTCCTCTTGCAGCCTCCCCTGAAAAATATACTCTCTAGAAAGTTCTAGAATGGCTTTTTGACACCACACAGGGCTGTTGTAAGGCTAGGAAGGCAAAGGAGGTCTCGGTTCTGCCAATATTGGATACTTAAGTATACCACTGTGCCTTTGTTCAATGTACATATAGTGACTTTGCTGTCAGATGGGCGATACAGAAATCCAAGCAATCAATAAAAATAAATATTGCTCATGCATCTTTGGAGAGCAGCGTATAGTAGCAGACAGAGTTTCAGGCCAAGACTCAGAGGATCTGGGTTCAAATCCCTCCACAGCCATGGACATTCAGTGAGGGGTAGTCACAGCCGCTTCCCTCATTTTGTAAGGCACTTAACAAGCCAAACTGGGAATAAACTGGGATGAGGATTCTATGATTCTATGGAATGCTTTTAGGAAGGTTTCAATGCACAATGAAAACAGGGCAGGTTTTAATACCTCTTAAAGAGGCATCTTTGTGTATTGGCTACATTGTGCAAAAGCACCAGAGATGGAAAAGACACTTCCAAACATAGTGGGGGTCTGTGCAAGCCTGTCAGACCAAAACAAAAAATAACGAAGTCAAAAACCTTATGGTATCTTAAAAAGTTATTTTCATGTGTGCTTTTGTCTGAGGAAGTGGAGTTGATCCATGACATCTACATTAAAATAGAGCAGTTAGTCTTTAAGGTGCCATGTATACTCCCCCTCTCTGCTTCTCTCAAGAGATAAAGGAAAAGTCCCTCCTGTTTTAGCCAGAATGCCTCAAGGGTGGCCACCGACCCTTCCCTTCCCGTTGGTGGTTTCTGGCTACAGTCTTAAAAGTAACTTTTCCAGATCTTCTGCAGCAGTCTCTCTTTGGATTTCCCTTGCAAGACTAGGCTGGAGGATTCTGGGAGCTGTGGTCCAAATGTTTAAAAAAAACAACACAGAGAACCTTTCCAAAGCTCTGTGTAAAGCAAACGGTAGGAACCTGGGCTGATTTTTTTTTTAATTGTATGGTATTTGTCCTTCCTCAACCTTGTCCGGTTAATGCCTTTGGTCGAGCATCCCGGGGCAACTTGTACAAAAGGCTTTATCGGCCGAGGAGAAAATGTGCTGAGGTCAGGATGGTTGGCAATCCGTACAAAAGCAAACTTCCGTAGCAAAATAATCTGTGAAAGGGCTCGGAACAGCTGCGGTGGAAATGAGCCTGTCCTTCCTGAGGGTGTCCACAGAGGTTAGGGCAAAGTTGGGTTCAGGCATTTGGAAAAAAAAACCTCACTCACGGGACATGCTTATTAGGAGTCTCAGGTAGAATTTCCTCTCCTTTTGTGGTCAATATTGGACTCAGAATTAAGGAAATATTTGTCCCATCCCTTCCCAAAGAGTTCAAGGGGAGAGATACTAAGGACATCCATCTTCATCTCATTTGAAACATTTAGTGTGTCTCCTTGTTTAATTGTTTAATTGCTGCTGTATCTTAGTATATTTGATCTTGCGGCTTTATTTTATATTTGCAATGGTTTTTAAAAATTATTTGACTGTGTTGTGAACTGCCATGACGGCCTTTGACGAGACGGGTGGTATACAAGGCAAATCAATCAATGCATCTGACAGTCTTTTCTTTTTAGTGTGGAACTGTGGGGCGGGAGGGGGGGATCTCTCTTGCCGCCTTAGATCTTGCTGTGTGATTCTGATTTTTTTTTCTCCTGCGAAGGAAAAAAATTATCCTAGAAAATCTTTGCAGTTTTTCCTCAAAAGTTTCACCATCATATATAGTTGGAAGAGACCTCAAGGGCCTGTCCAACCCCCTACCATGCAGGAACCCCCATCAAAGTACCCCCGACAGATGGCCATCCAGCCTTTGCTTAAAAACCTCCAAAGAAGGAAACTCCACCATCCTCCATGTCAGCTTATCCTGCTGCTGAGAAGCTCTAACCATCAGGAAGTTCTTCCTAATTTTTTTTTTTTGAGAAGAAACTCAATCTACCACAAATGGTTACAATTGCTACAAGCAATGGCATGTTTCTCCCACAATATCTCATAGAAACTGTGTTAAGTGGTGTCGGGATTGCCAGTGTTTTGTACTAAAGAATGAAGGATTGGTGTTTGTTGGTTTGTCTTTCCCCCCATTGGAAAACTCATTTTTGCAGGGAGCTGGGAATTCTTGGCCAAGACCCTTTATATGGCAAGACTTTAGAAAACGGCTGAGAATCAATATTCAAATCTTGCTCACATCCCTATTATATATAGCTTATATCCAGGTTTTAACTCATTCCGCCACTGCTGTAGAAATTATCTGAGGAATCAGGTGCTCATTGAGAAATATTAGATACTGTTTTAATGGAAGTTTAGGAGAGACCATGGGCATCCTAAGAGCATCTTTCTTCAAATGTATTGGTGTTCTTACCCCTGTATTTGGGGCCAAACGATATTCTTGCATGCCTTGAACATCTAAAAGCTGGTCTGCTGCTTTGCGCCCTTGAAGACTTAATTTGGACTTAAGTTCTGCCTACAGTTTTAAGTGTAGTTCTTGTAGTTTTAAGAAATTGAAATGAATGTCTACCAAACCTTCCTCCATTATATTCCAAGGCAACAGCCCTCAAGCTCAGAATATTCTCTTCCCTCCCGCCCCTGCTACCTATTTTTTCCAGCATTTTCCCAGACCTCTGACCTCAAAATCTCCCATGCTTGCTTATACCCTTTGGGTTGGCCAAATAAATATATTGCCCTGCTATAGATTTTGGAATGGTTAACCAGCCAAGCTCTGTGTTTGTTTGCATCTGATTATCGGTCACCGGTCCCGTGCATTTTGGTTTTTTGGCTCCAGGAGGTTTCCTTTAACCTTGTGAAAGGTGGCTTCTGAGCTGAACACTGACATCGCTGTTGACTTGCAAAGCTGAGCTTTGTAGTGTTGGCATAGTGGAAGTGATAAGGATATGTGTTGTTTGCTTGATTTTCTGCCTTGAGGAAAGCAGAGGCCAAGGTGTCCTTCAGGAGTCATTCGCCCGCTTCTGTTACGCCCTTCAGAAGAGAACGGCTGGGGTACTGCAGTTTCTAATCATAGACGTTATTCCCACACATGTCAAGAAGGAAACGTCTGTAAAAATATTCTAGTTTTCTTGCTTGAACACATAGCTGTTTCTAATGCTGATCATTGGAATCAGTATTGCGCTTTTCAAAGAATAACATGCAGAGGTTTTATTTATTAGATGAAAATTGGATGAATATACAGTAGGACCCCAGTATCCGCTGGGGATTGGTTCCAGGCCTTCCCATGGATAATGAAAACCGTGGATAAAAGAGAACACCAAGGAAATCCCCCAAAACTGCTGTTTTATGACAGTAGCTTGCTTTACAGCTGCTGTTTGCTCATGACCTGGGGCTCGATCCCAGGTGGCAGGCTTATGGTTGACTCAACCTTCCATCCTTCCGAGGTCAGTAAAGTGAGTACCCAGCTTGCTGGGGGGGGGGCAATGTGTAGCCTGCATGCTGTAATCCGCCCAGAGAACTTGAAGTGGTATAGGGTGGTATATACGTAGAACTTTGCTTTTTACAGCTGCTGTTTTATGACAGTAGCTTGCTTTGCAGCTGCAGGATTATGTATTTATTTTTTCCTTTGCCAACCGTGGATAATTGAATCAGTGGATAATGAATCAGTGGATACAGGGGTCCTACTGTACTGTATTCACATACAGAGCCTTCAAATTCTTCTCTCTCTTGTTGGACATCCACCCAGTTTTAAAACCAACACCCTCTTCTCTTCTCTTCCTTCCTCTCAATCCCTTTATGCTACAGAATTAAATTCCTTGAGATACTGAAAAAACTCACTATCCTCTTGAACTGTCTGCATTGTATTTGAATATTTAATTTGGGGGCTGCGATGGAGGAAGGAACTAGTAAATGTCCATATTAATTCCAGCAAACATCAGTTTTTGCGTGTGTCAGATTGATTTAAGTCACGTGCGTACTTAAGTCTGTGTGTACCTGTGTATAAAGAAATGCCATGATGCAAACAATTCATTAAGGACTTTTAAATGAAGGCTAGGAATGGATATGGTGGGATGCCGGAATACATAGTATGCTCTTGTTGAATCACCTGTTAAAAGTTTGAACCAATATGTGGAAGTATTTGTTACTCTTTGCTTTTGCAAGTCATGTCTCGTACATGCTGCATGAAGTTCTCATGGTGGGTAATTTAAAGAAATCCATGAGCTAAGTCAGCTGGAATAACCATAAATAGAAGTGTGCCATCACTTGCAAAATGAATCTGTGAGTCATCACTGGTAAGCAGGTTTAAGTTCACCAAGTGGGCATCTGACTCAGTGGTTCCCAACCTTTGGTCCCATAAATGTTTTTCTGATGCTCGTGGAGGTGCAGCACTGGCCAAAGTATGACCAGAGGACAGATGTCTTGGTGGCTGCGGGTGCTGCCTGCCAGGCTGGCGACTAGCAAAAGCAAAGCAAAATGTGCTGCATCTATTCCACATCTGTAATGCTTAAAGCACTCTCTCGGTAGTTTGCAATTCAATGATTTAATCTTCCCGCCTCACTCAGTACTCAGTTGACTGACCTTGGAAGGACGGAAGGCTGAGTCAACCTCAAGATGGCTCCCTCAGTCCATTGGAATTGCCCTTAGGTTCTGAGAAGAGTCTTGACTGCACGACGGCAGTTTTGCCAGTGTGCCAAGAGGCTCCTAAATAGGAGCTAGTAGACATACATCCTCACGCATTCCTTGTTGTTATTTTATTTGCCAGGCCAATGAGGTGACGGACAGTGCGTACATGGGCTCGGAAAGCACCTACAGCGAGTGTGAAACATTCACCGACGAGGACACCAGCACTCTGGTCCATCACGAGATGCATGATGATGTGGAGACGGACAGTGCGATTGACTCGACGGTGCACTCAGAGCTGACGGACCCCATTGAGGAGCCCGAGAATGGGTAGGTGCCTTGGCCTGCTTGCCGACAGGCATGTGGGCCACGGTGGGGCAAAGGGGGTATTGAACTACAGCAGAGACGTGATGAAAGGGCTTCTTGTTTTTATTTTGTAGAAGCTTTTGCGCATCCCAGCACACTTCTTCCGATGAATGGAGTGGCTGTGGGTGGAGAATGCAGTTATGCCAGGCATGTCCAAACTTCAGCCCTCCAGATGTTTTGGACCACAACTCCCACAGTCCTTGGCCACTGGCAGTCTAAGCTTAGAATTCTGGGAGTTGTGGTCCAAAACATCAGGAGGGTTGAAGTTTGGACATGCCTGAGCTATGCTAGCCAGTCTGAAATCCCCTTCCCTATTATCCAGCCTGACATCTCAGGGGACGTGTAACAAGCCCACCGTGACAGCGGTTGCCTTCTTCCTTGCTTGCTTCCCAGCGGCTGATATTCAAATACTGCCTTTTGAAGGGCTGGCTGATGCCTGCACCGGCTTTGCTTTGGCATCACGTTAAAACGTGGCACCTCTGCCAGGCGTGGAGGCCAGGCCCTGTGGCCCTCACCTCGTGGCTCTTGGGCTTGGCCTCTTTGATCATCATTTAAATAAGTCTCTCTGCATTCTGTTGCCCTGAAATCTCTGGGTTGCAATGCAAATGTTGAAATATCAATATCAGAGTTTTGGCTGCAGTACTGCACGTTAACCCTTGTGCCATGAACCGCCTTCCGCTGTTTCTTTTGTGTCTCCTGGACTTTCCATGGGGCTGGAGCCCCTCAACCAGTCTGTGTCTGTCAGAGACAGGAGAGAGGATGGTTCTGCCTGTATCGCATCCAGCCTCAATCAAGGCAGACACAGCCTGTGGTTTCCTTCTTTGCAAGGAGGATGATTGACAGCCATTCTGTCCACAGCCTTCTCTTGGGCACGGGCCGCCACTATAGGTTGGCAGGCAGAAAAGTGCCCTTCGGCTGTGCCAATTCGGGCACCAAAACTGCCCAGCCTGGAAATTTTATTTGTGGATTACAAATTCCCAGAATCCCCTGGCTGGCAAAGCTAGAGAGATTCTGGAGACCCAACCCACGACCCTCCCAGCTTTCCCAAGCACAAGTTTATGTACACACTTGTGTGACTCTATTGAACTTTATTAACCTGAACTGACCAAGTTGTGGCTCTGTGCTTTGGCTCGCCCTTCTTCTTAAAAAGTCAGCCTCAACCTCCTTGTGGGCTGATCATCTATTCAAAACAAGCTGTCTGGGGAGAATGTACCCCTTTCCTAAGCAAACCTAAACAGCATCTTAAAAACCAGAGACATCACTTTGCCGACAACGATCTGGATAGTCAAAGCTATGGTTTATTCCAGTAGTGATGTATGGAAGTGAGAGCTGGACTATAAAGAAGGCTGATCACCGCAGAACTGACGCTTTTGAGCGGTGATGCTGGAGGAAACTCTTGAGAGTCCCCTGGACTGCAAGGAAATCAAACCCATATATCATGAAAGAAATCAAGGTAATCAACCCCAAATGTTCACTGGAAGGACGGATTTTGATGCTGAGGCTCCAATACTTTGGCCACCTCACGAGGAGAGAGGACTCCTTGGAAAAGTCCCTGGTGTCAAGGAAGATGGAAGGCAAAAGGAAAAGGGGAGGACGGCAGAGAATGAGATGGTTGGATGGTGTCATGGATGCAAGCAATATGGATTTGACCAAACTCCGGGAGGCAGTGGAAGACAGGAGGGCCTGGTGAGCTCTGTTCCATGGGGTCACAAAGAGTCGGACACAACTTAACAACTGAACAAAACCCTCTCCCCACGCAAAAGGGAGCCTTTCCCCAGATCTTCAACCCTTCTTGGAGGTAATCCTCTCCGCGTCCATTTGTAGGGGCAAGGAGCCCTGAAAGGGAATCCCTCCCCTTCCCCCACAAAGGATCTGGAGAGGCCTATAGCTGCAAAGTGAGTTTGAAAGGATGAATACATGGATGCCGGAGGGCCCCCGCAGATGACGGAGTGGGGGGCAGGGAGACAGGATTATCTAGGGAGGCACTGTTTCTTTGGCTTGCCTGGTTGCTAACCCACAGTCTGTAATCGGCTTCTGAGCTGCAAGACCTCTCTGAGTCCCCCCTTTTTTTTCTTGGAGAGAAATAGCAAGCATGCCAGCCTGTGTCCGTTCGACGCAGCCTCCTGGGTGTATGGCTCCATCCCTTGGACTTTCCTGCCTGTAGGTACAAACGCCTCTCTTTGCGTTTTCATCGTGGATGCATTGGTTCCTAAGTAACCCGGGCTGAGGGGGGAATGTTTTGACTTGGCTGGAACAAGGCTGGTATGCCTCTCCTCTTTGTTTGGCCGTCTTGGGGGGGGGGCAGGACATGGGGCCATTCCTGTAGGTCTTAAATGTTTTGTGCATGCCGGTGCAGCAGAGGGGAGTTGTGGAGGAGAGAAAGTGACAGTTGTGGGGGCTCTGAAATGGAATTTGGTGGAATTGAGGTTGACGATCAGGAAAACTTCCCCAAATTAGAGAGCAGTTCAGCAATGGAAACAGTGATCCCAAGAGGTGGCGGGCACTCCAACACTGGAGGCTTTGGAGAGAAATGTGGACAACCACCTAGTAGATCTCCTTTGATTCGTATCCCTGCCTTGAGCAGAGGTGGAAAACAGCCTTATAACTCCTATAAAATATGCACAGTAAAAAAGTTTTCATCAATATTCGTTGGAGTTGTTTATACGTTTGGTTCTGTCCCCCCAACCCCTACACCGGCTCATGTCCATATTTTATATTTCCGTGCTAATTGCGGGGTTTTTTGTTTGTTTGTTTGTTTTATTTTAATCTGCACTTGGAGCACAGGACAATTCTGGAAACACAGACTCATGCTTCCAAGACAGCAAATATTTTTCTGCCTGTTCAAGCAAAAATAGCAGAGGCGTTTTCACCCCTAGAATTGTCGATAGCTCCGGGTTTCCTGTTTTTGAGTTCCTGTAAGCTCCGTGCCACAAATGGTGGGCCGTTTCAGGTGCAGCTTTTGCGTGTCTGTTCTGCTTTAGAAAAATCTCTATCTGATGTCATTTAAAATATTTTACCCCACTTTTCTCCTTAAAATGGACCAAAGGCAGCTTACATCCTCAAATACATTATTTATATGAATATTTAAAGGATGAAAAAAGTGCCACATGCGAGATGGCGTGCTATATCAACAAAAACACCACTGCCTCCAGCTGCACTCTTCCCGTTGCTCTTTACACTCTCTTGTTGCTTACTCAGAAGATTCTCATTTGCACGCATGGACAATGCCTCTGCAAAGTGGGTGAGCGTCACCCCCATTTTTCCACATTAGGGAAGCAGGGAGGTGCAACTGACCTCAGACTTTCCCATAACGTCTCAGCTGGGCCGAGATGGCAGATTTACCGACCAAATCTACCCTGTTTATCACTCAGCTGCACCTGTACACAAAGCTGGCTCCTTGTAATGAAATGCCCATGTTTAGGGGATTAACCAGGCCACTGACGGGTTACGCTGCTTTAAAGCCGGGGCCATTAATAGGATTGTGTAACCTCGTGTGCGGTAGCAGTTTAATACAAGGGGTTGAGCATGCCGCTGACTATATTTATTGCTGCTTCACGGGCTACTGGGTTTTCCTGTTTGCCATGTAATTTCCTCGCTATCTATATTTTCTTATGGTCCACAGCCAAATGCCTAAACCACTGAGCAATCCCGCAGTTCCAGTTACTGTACTTGTAAGAAGTAACCTTGTTACCAAAACACCAGTGGGTTAGGTGACGAAAGTTGCATTTTGGAAACCACACAATGCCTGGAAACAAAAGTAATTTTCCCAGTATAACAAGTAACATTTGTTAACGTTTGTTTCAAAGAGACCTTTCAGAGGCATGTTGAAAGGGATGTTTTGGGTTTTATGCTAACAAATTACACAACAAGCAACTTCTCTCCCCCCCCCACACCAAGTAGCAACAATGAATTACTTGACAAAAATGAAAACAAATAATAGGATTGTGCCATTTGTAGAAGGAGTTTTCTAACTTTGAGCTGTAAGTATCAAGACAGGCTGTTACCTTGCCTCTTACCTTGCCTCCTGCCGCACTCAATGGTCCATGACATCAGAAAGCAATGACAGTAAGATCACACTGTTGAACCAGTGGCATCATGACCATGTGCTTAGGAGTTTATCCACTAGACTAGAGCACTGCAGCGGAGTGGTTAAATTGCAGTACTGCAGCCAAAAATCTGCTCACCACCTGGGTTCCATCCCAGGTTGCCGGCTGGAGGTTGAGTCAGCCTTCCATCCTTCCAAGGTCAAGGAACAGAGTACCCAGCTTACTGGGAGGGAGCTGCGAGTTGGAAGGGCATGTCTAGCCTGCATAATTAAATTGTAACCCCCCCCCCAGAGAGTGCTATAGCGCTATGGGGTGGGATAGAAGCAGCATGCATTGGCTTGAGCTTTGAGTGCAGTGGAGCACCTGGGTGGGGGGGTCCTCCCTGGTCTTTGACTTCCTACCTCTTCCTTTCCTCCCCCAGCTCTCACCCTCATGACCTGCCCTTGGTCTCGGATGTCAACGGCCACTCCATCGTCACCGTAATTACCGGGGAGGAGCACTTTGAGGACTACGGGGAAGGGGATGAGGTGGACCTTTTCTCGGACAGCTTATGCAACGGAGAAAGTGGCTTCAGCAGTTCCTCCTTCCTTTCTCCCAGGTAAGTGGAATAACCCTCGTCTCGCGGCGTCCTTGAACTCAGAGCCTCCCCAAAGTAGATTGTCCCTGTCTGGGCTTCCTGCATGTCCTGTCTCTTCTGCCTTGCGTCGCTGTGTAGGAGGTACCTAGCGCATCTACCTGTGGACGTCTGCAAGCCACCTCTGCAAACATTAGACCAGAGGGGGTGGGGGACCTTTGGCCCTCCAGATGTTTTTGGGCCACAGCTCCTTCCGTTCTTGATCAACAGAGGCTTCGAATTCTGGGGGCTACAGCCCAAAACCTCTGGAAGGCTAAAGGCTCCCCACCCCCTGCATTAGACAGAAGATCGTCTGTCACGGGCACTTTGATGTGGGGTTGTAGTCGATCAAGGGAAGTGGGGAGCACATCTGGGGACCCCAACGGAACACAATTTTTGCCTGTGTTTTCTCCCTGGGTTTGGTCGCTGTGCATCTGAGATGAAGGAGCCCACCTAACAGCGAAGTGCCTTTGCAAGAAGTGTCTTTCCTTATGCGATTGTCTTGACTTATCTGTGGTATTCTCCCTGGGTCCCTAACCAAAGCTTGGAAACAGCTGGGCTCATCCTAATCAATTAACATCCCATAGCTTTTAAAAATCCAATTTTGAACTCAACGTTATGAAGAGCGGTAAAATTCACTGACGGATTAAAATGTCAAAAGGTGGCTGGTGGTCCCATCGGATACGTTGTCCTCATAAGTGGGCTGTATTTCTCAAGTTCCAAATCAAACTTCTCTTGTTATTTTTGCTGCAACAGGGTAATACAGCTACAGATTTGATGGTCACCACTTCTCCTGGCAGGGAGTTCCACAGACCAGTGATCCTCTGGCGGAAAAAGTACTTTCTCTTATTTGTTTGGGATCTTGAACTCAGAAGTTTCATGGAGTGCCCCCTAGTTCTAGTGTGGTGCGATAGGGAAAACAATTTTTCCTTATCGCTTTTGTCCACAAAGTTTTTTAAAAGTCTGATTTTTTTTAAAAAAACATCCATTTCTTTTAAATCATTGATTAAATGATTCATGCATCAGTTGAATGCAAGCACACAAAGAACTAAAATACGACCCGAACATATGACGCCTGCTTGATTGGTGTTCAGGATGGTTGTGCGCAGTTGCAAGGAGCCATGCCTATGCTCTTGTTCCTCCTGGGGTTGAACTCAAGCTACCTGCCACGTGCGTGGTGACGAACGTGGCGCCTTTTGCTCACCAGTCATTGCACGACTAGTCGGGAAATGCAAAGAGCTGAATGAATCTGCCAAAACAGTGTTTGCAGCCAAAGTTGTGGGTTCTTAGGCAGATGGAAATCGGAAGGAATGTCTGATCCGGGGTTGGAATTCTGGCGGCTGTCTTTCTTCTTCCCTTGGTTGCTCTATTCAGCATCGGTGTATAAGGAGAGGTATTGAAAGAAGAGGCGCAGTTGCCTGGTTCATCATCCCAGATGAATCTTCGGCATTTAGGGGCGTCGGAAGTTTCAGGCGGTGCTCCATACAGTAAATTAGTGCTTTGTATTGGGGGACGGGGCTAGGGTAAGAAGCATGCGTGCACAACGGCGGCTGTGAACAAGTATGAAGGTCCAGAAGAGAAGAAGGGGAACAGAAATGGGTGGGGTGGGGGAGGGGGAGAGAGAAAATTCCCTCCTGGACAAAGTGCTTCACAGACTGGACGGCATCGAGGAATGAGGCCATGCTAGATCAGGACAAGGGCCCATCTAGTCCGGCTTCCTGTGTTTCACAGTAACCCCATCAGATGCCTCTGGGGGCACATGAGACACGTAGTTACCAGCCTCCAGATGCCAGTCCCCTGCACCTGGCATTTTGAGAATTTATCATTGGGTTCTTAGTTGAAATACCGTAGCATTCCACTTCCACACACACCGCAGCCCCAATCCACAGGATCACGATCTGCTGGTTCACTTTACCAATGTGTAAAAAGACTAAATTAAAAAAAAAAACACCCCAAACTAGATATTTATACACACAGTGGTACCTTGTATAAAGGAACTAATTTGTTCCAAATGAAATTATATTAGGCAAATTTTCCTTTATACACATTTCCCATAGGAATGCATTGAAAACGGAGTAATCCCCAATCGTGACCATTTTTATGTTGCATGGATTTGACCCATAGAAAATTCTGTTAAGCAAATTTCTCCTATCTCCAGAATTTTTTATGTTGTACAGATTTTATGTTATACAAATCATTTGTTTTCCAAGGGTCCACTGTACAGTCCTTTACAGTATTTCTAGGACATATTTACCAGAACGGAACACTAGAGGGTGCCATGTAATGTACTAACTATAGCAGTCTTGTCCAAACTTTGGCCCTCCAGATGTTTTGGACCACAAAGGCCTTTGGCGAGCTATAATTTTTTTCCCTCTCTCCCGCCATCTCTATTGATCTCTATTGATCTCTATTGATCACTGACCATTGGTGTCCTTTGATATTCAATTGTTAGGATTTTCGCCTTTGCTGGTGTCTCGGGATGCTACAGGATTTTATGTGTTACATGTGTCTTTTATATTGTGGTTGTTATTATTTGATTATTTCTGTATTATATATTATTATTGTTTTGTGTCGGCGCTTGGTCGCCCGTTTGTACGCCGCTTAGAGTTCTGTTTAGAAGATAAGCGGGATATAAATATAATAATAAATAAATAAATAAATAAATAAATAAAATAAAATAAACTGCCACAGTCCTTTGCCATTGGAAATACAGGCTTGGAATTTTGGGAGTTGTGGCCCAAAACCTCAGGAGGGCCGAAGTTTGAACATGCTTGAACTATAGCATTCGATACTTCCGTGTTTTCCGGTATATGCTTGAGGTGGGGTTTGGAATTGGTCTATCCCCCCCCCCGGAAACCGTGGCCCTCCTGTTTTGGGGAGAATGCCTGCCCCTCTCTTCCCCTGCACTCCAGCCTGGAAGAACCTGGCTTCACATCATTCTTGTTCTTATCTTGCACATTCAAGGGGTTAGGCACACATCTGTCTCTTCCGTTGCCAATCCTGATCACGGCACCCCCCCCCTTGCTACATCACCAGTAGCACTGAGTCACCCTCTTAAAGAGCTATGAGAGAGAGAAGAGAGAGAGATCTTCCAAGAGAAGAAGAGAAATCTCTTCTTCTTCTTTTTTTCCAGTGGGAAGGGGGAGTTTGGCGCATGTTTTGGAGAATCTTGACTTGAAATTGGTAACAGTCCAAAAGCATCCAGTATAAAAGCATCCAAAGGCTGCCTAATTATCGGAAAGGAAATGGCTTGCGTTATGCACTGACTTGTGTTGTTCCCATGTATTTCACGGGGCGCCTGAATCCCTCTCTCTTGAGGCCTGGTTGCACTAAAGACACCTAACTGAGCTTCCTTCCAGATGTCTGCACTTATCCTCCTTTCTGCCAGCTCACTTCAGCGGGCACACTTGTGTCTGTCTCTCTGTGCGTGCCTTGACAATTAAAACTCCTAATCATGGTTTTCACCATTAACCTTTCTGTGATCGACCGTTGTGGCTTCCAGAAGTCTCTTTCAGCAGAAGAGAAGGCAGAACGCATGCCTGTCTCTAGGAAATATTGAATATTTGCTGCCAACATATCTTGATTTGAACTTGTATTTAGCCATCAGCAGGGGACGAAAGGCAGCTAGGAGCCTCTGCAGTCCATATTCTTGGGCTTATATCTGCAGTAACTCTGCAGTTACTTTGTTGGGCTGTAACTTCTGAAATATTCCATCCAGCAGGGCCGTGTAGTCTAGGGAATTCTAAGAGTTATAGCCTGCAAAAATGAAGTTTCCAGGCACTCCCACTCCAGCGATGATGGCAAAAACAAATCATAGCCAGATTTATTGGCACGGAGCAGTAATATCACTTTGATATTATCAGGCTCTTAAATTTGGTTCAGGTATCCCAAATGGTTGGTTGGATCCGATCATTCCATAAACGGCCTTATCAGGTATCCAGCTCTCTGTCAAGCTGTTGCATCAGAAACCAGCCGTTGGACTGAACGGATATGTCCGTCTAAACTTCTGGAAGCCACAAGCAGACCCAGGGCTCGGCCTGTTATATTCTGTTTTCTTTTTCTCCTCCTCGAATGACCCTTGTGACTTTTTCCAGTGCCAACCCACTTGCCGCGAAACTGCACAGCATCCTCACAGACGAGGCGTTTGAGTTTTACTGTACCCAGTGCCACAAACAAATCAACCGCCTCGAGGACCTTTCCGCCCGGCTAAACGATCTCGAAATGAATAGGTAACGGGCTGGAGGCATGGCACGCGTACCGAAGCGCATGATTCCTGAGGAAGGAAGGACCCTCATTCCTCATTCCTCCCCTCCAGGTGTTGGGCAAGCTTTCTTGGGGCGCTTTTACATGACCTCTAAAATCCGGTGTCAACTTAAATTTGGACCAGAGATCATGGGGGTTTGTCGCTCTTTCTGTGTTCCCACCCCCTCCGCACTCCATTGTTCCTGTCTGCGTGAGGGGAGGGAGAAAAAAATGCAGGCTCATCTCCGTCTGCCAGTCGAAGCAGCCCCAGCAGCCCCGTCTTCGTGATTCCTGCCTCTTAAAGGAGCGGCGGGGCCAAAAAAACAAACAGAAAGCGAGGGAGCCCGGCATTCACAGCTTTACAATCCGCATCGGAAGATTTTTTACCTCCTGGGGGCCAGGTACTTGAAAAGTGCACTGGGATGCGCTTAGGTGGGCATGGTCGTACTTAATTTTTTTTTAAAGTCCGGAGCTGATGGGAAAACATTTTAAAGCTCCGGATCTGGGAGCCCTTTGCCTCGGATTTTAGGGGTTGTGTAAAAGCGCCCTTTGACTTACATCGAAACCCGCTTTGGGGTTCCATGTAGAAAGGGAGGCCTCAAGCTGATGTTTGGTGTTTGTAGTCCCTGGTTTTTTTCCCCTGTAGGTTTTGAGTTTGAATCTAGACCCTGCCTTGTTGACTCCTTGGCCTGTGACAAATGTCAGCCCATAGTGTTAAAACCGTTTACTCTCTGGACCATTGGTGAAACAAAGTGGACGCTGTTTTCCTCCAAGGAAGCAGCAGCTGTAGACCTCCAGACATTGCTCAAGTGCAGGTCCCATAATCCCCTGACCACTGATGGTGCCACTGGAGCAGCTGCATAGTAGCCACAGTTGTCTTGCCTGGAAGACACCGAGCATTTGGAAAAGTTGCTTTTTGACAGAGGGTCACTCTCCAAATTGCTCAGAGTGTCGGCATATCTTGATATTCCCCTAGGTGAGAGAGGAGCGGCTTCACTCACCCCAATCTTGGTTGTTAAGAGAGAATCTGTATACCATTGACTTTTTTTTGAGGAAGGGAACCTAGTGTTACCTTGTGAAAACACTTTTGAACTCACCAAAATGGACAACTCTCCTTGATGACATACAGTATAAGGGGTAAGAACGCGGGCAGTGAGGGTCCTTCCTTTTGTGCATGCCTGCTGTCCCCGTGTTCTGTGAGCAGCCCCATTTGCATGTTCTTCTGGGGTGTGTAGGGAAAGCACCCCTTGCTTCTTGATTTCCACACTGTGCCTTCCTGGGGCTGCTGAGATGGGCGGAGGGGGAAGCAGGGGACTTACCCAATAAAAGACCCGGAGATCCAGCCGAGATCCAGCAGGAGTCTGTAGCGGTTCAGAATCTGGACACTGGGGTTCGAAATGCAGAGAAATGAGCCTTCATGGTGAGGTGTGAGGGCAGCAGAGCGGGCAGGGAAGCTGCAGCGGGTCTGCCTTTTCCTTCAGCCCTCACTAACCCACGGCGAGAGCTGCCTAGATGCCCCAAGCACATCTGATCTCACCTGATTTTGGAAGCTAAGCAGGGTCGGCCCTGGTTAGTCCTTGGATGGGAGACCACCAGGGAAGACCAGGTGCTGTAGGCGCCTGGAGTAGGAACTGGCCAGCCGCTCCAGGATTCCTGCCAAGAAAAACTCCATGGACATGGAGTCATGAAGAGTCGGTCACGACTGTAATGACACAACACACACACACACACACACACACAACACGCAGTGAGGTTTGGTAGGAATTTCTCTCCTCCTTCATCTGGAGGAACACCCACCCCACCCCCATCGCCCTCTTGCTAGCCCAGCAGAAGGGATGGGATGCCGGTGGGTGGAGATCGGAGGAAATGGAGGAGCTTGGGCCAAGCAGGGAGAGGTGGGTGGGAGGCAACGCTTTCGGGGATCCGTTTTGCAGGACAGTCATGCGCCCGTCGAGCCCGCCCGAAGGGTCCTTACGTTCCACACGGCGTCCTGCGTACACGTGCATGGAACGGCAGCCTTGCCTTCAGCCGAGACCATTCCATTCCCAACTGTTTGTGCATGGTCGGTATGGAGTGACAGAGACTTTCCCTGAGTTTGGTTGCTGGGGGGGAGGCGGGTGTTTTCCAGCCCGGGACGCCTCCTGCTCCTGAGCGACCAACCCTCTTACGGTTGGAGGAGATCAAGAAAGAGGTGGATTGCAGTTCTCAGAATGGGTCTCATAGTTATGATAGAGACCCTGGTGTTGGAGGTTTCCGGGGTTGGGGTGGGGTGGGGGGCAGAGAGAGAGAGGCAGGGAGGGAGGCAGGGAGGGAGAGACACAGAGAGAAGCATTTTGAAGGGTCCAAGAGCTACTGAGGTTGGTGAGGGTTGCATGTGGCCCATCTCTGCGAGGTATCACGGAAGAATTCCATTTGACCAGGACTTTATGTATTCCCAGCAGTTATGTTTCATTATTGTAACCCAAACCTGAAGCTCACTCTGGTAAAATTTCACTATAAAAACCCTCGTTTTGGAGTATGTCTGTGAAGATTCTCAGTCATCCAGGTGAGTTTATCTGGAGGTTGAGTCATGGCTACTGGACCTCTTTTTTGAGAGAGAGGAATGTTTTGCTGCTCATCCAAACAGCTTCCTCAGAGACTGAGGAAGCTGTTTGGATGAGTAGTGAAACGTTTCTATCTCTCAAAAATAAAAATAAAAAAGTCCAGTAGCCATGACTCAACTTCCAGACATAGTTTTGGAGAGGGAGGCAAAAAAACAAGTTATGTGAATACTCCTTTCTGGCACTTGGAGGTCAATCTCCCCCACACCCCACCCCCGGTTGGGTCATGACTTAACCAAGGAATACTTAAATACCTGGCAGTCTGGTTCTGAAATGCTTACAATGCAATCATGCATCCTACATTGTAGGAAAACCATGCAAGCTTCAAAAACAATATTTGAATGCTTCCTGAAAGCCAGTACTGATGTTTGAAAACGTGAGGGTGGGGTTGAGGGAAGGAGATAGTGGACAGAGAGTGGCGAAGGCCAACACAATGGGAATGCATTGTCAGCATCTAAAATAAAGCGCTCTTGAAGCCAAAAACTGAAAAGGAAACGAGAGGAAAAGCCTTCTGTGTGACATGACTTCCTTTCTGCAGGATGGGATTTTTATGGCTGACCGGAGCCGTCAAATCTGTCTTCTGCAGCAACATAGGAGACACGGATGCCTCCTACCCCCTAGCATATTCTTGTTTGCCTTCAAATTATGCCCTTGGTGGGTTCTGCAGGAGCTCTGGGTTCTTTTTTCAGAAGGCAGGGCGCAAATACTTTAAATAAATAAAGCAGTGTTTAAAAGTCTTGGGTTCAGGTCCCCACCACCACCACCACCACCACCAGTGCTTCCTCACACACGTGTCATGCTTTGAGCCATCCTCCTGCCCTGGCCTCCTTACCCCAGTGGCTGATGCTTCTGCCGAGAATCATTTCTCAACCCTATTGTTCTTGAAAAAGCAAGCCTTCGTTGGATCAACCTAAACACCCTCGTACCTCTCGCCGGCCATTTTAATTGACATTGACAATGCGCTGGCTCCAGCCACGTCAAAGCATGTGTAAATTTGGAGAGCAGGTGAGCTCCAGAGCCTCCTTGCACGATCCAACCGGCGGTGTACGAAGAAACCAGTCACTTAGGAGATCCTGTTCGGGATAATAAGAAAGAAAGAAAAATGCTTTCCTCCACCTCCCCTCCCCGGAGCAAATACCTGCACTAAAATCCTGATACATTCCGGGCATGTCTCATGGGTGGAGCATCCTGTGCCTGCAAGGAGAGAGTGTGTGTGGACCAGCGGTGGCCTCTGCAGGGGTGTGCCGTCTCTTTGACCTTCGGTTCTCCAACCTTTCCTGCCCCACACGAGTTCCGGGTCTGACCCAAGCAGTTCTGGTTGGCTGGGGAACTTGGATCCAGCCTTCTCCATTCCCGGATACCTTCACACTAAGAGCAGTTTGAATATAGCACAGACCTGGGCCCAAGTCCCACTGAACCCATGTTCTATTCTTAGCCGAGGGATCCCCTTTCAGGGACTGAGTGGGTGAACCGGTGAAAGAGAGAGAGAGAGAGAAGAGCCCCTCTTGGCCTCCCGGGAGCGATCAGAGCTTCTGGGTCTCCAGCTCGCCAGGTTCTGGCAGGCAAAGGCTTATCTGGACCTGTGTAAAACGTGGCCTCTGGTCTAGACGGGGAAACAGGGAGGGAGCGCAAGGCATGCCCAGGGTGTGCTGTGTACTATGTTCTCTCTGTGTGTTTGGTGTGTGAGAGAGAGCTGTGCTGTGCTGTTAAACGAGAAAGGATACGGCTTCGTCGCCCGGTCTTTGCTTGCTTCCTGTTTCGCTTGTTGCTGCCTGGTGTCCTCTTTTCCGACTTAATTTTCCTGTTGTTCATTCTACAGTCCGAATCAGAGGCTCTCCACCAAGAAAGTCGCAAGGTATGCGGACGCTTCTTCCCCTTCCCTCCTTTTCCCTCTGAAAGCCCTCTCGCCCGGGGTCCATTCTCCTCCATGTGGTGCTGGTTGACTCTTCCCGATGGGAAATGGTTTTTCTGGGACACTGTGAGATGCCTTTTTCTTCTCCTGAGAAGCAGAGCTGTTCAACTCATTGGTTTTTCTGCTCAAGGGCTTTGAGACCCCGGGAAAAGGTTCCTCCTGGCTTCCTGGCCTCTCCTTGTCCCCGGGGTGAAAGGGGACGATTCCTCATGGAGAGATTTAATTTCTGTGGTTTCCACCCAAGGCCACCTTCTCTCAGTGGCAGGAGCTTCTGTCCTCCTTGCCTGGGAAATGGCCTCCTTCCACATCTCTTTTTTCGACCTTGGAGGTCCAGGGTGGTGTGGTAGGGATGCTGGAGGGTTCAAATGATAGCATTTGCCCCTTCTATTTGGAGCTCTTAAGTTGCACGTGAAAAGGTGTTCTTGGTGGCCTCTCTCCTCTTGCGGAGGAGCTAGCGATCTCAAGCTGGGCTGGACTGGACATCAGGGCAAGTTACTTTCAGGAAAGTTACTTTCTTTTTTGGAGACAACTCTCTGATTCCATCTGTCAGCACATGCATTAGAACCACGTTGCCCAGCCTTGTACTGGGTTACGTCGCCAAAGTTGAGGGTGGAGGGGGAGTCTGGCGACTTGGCTGCATTAGAGACCAATTTATTCTGTTATGTTTGTGTCGTCTCTTGTGGAACCACCACCAGCAGCAGCAGCTGTTGGGAAGCACCATGTTCAAAGAGGCAGAGCATCCCTTCTGATCCCCTACGATCACTCCTGAAATGCTTCAGCCGTATCCTAATACCAGGCAGTCCAGATTAGAGATGGGCACGAAACGAACAATTTTTCATTTCCATTTTTGTTTTTTCGTTTCGTTATGTAACGAAACGACAAACGAATTTTGTCTCTAAAATGAAACGAAACAAACAGAAACACCGGAAATTTTGTCATTTCCGTTACTGCAGTATGAGTGAATTGCTTAAAATCCTTTAAAAAATCACAAAAAATTGAAATAAGTGGTAACGAAATGGTAATGAAATGAATGAAAACGAAAACGATTTTTTTGCAAAAATTCAAGAACAACGGAAACGAACTGAAATGGACCCTACAAACGACAAATGACAAACGAAAAACGAAATGCCATTTTTTTTATTCGTGCCCATCTCTAGTCCAGATAGTCCTGCTATAGCTAGAACATGACTTCAGGGTTTGCTTCCCAGAATCTCTTCAGGTGGCTTTGCTTTTCAGGCAAAAAGTGTCCCTTTCTTGGTTATTTTGCTAGCTATTCTGTCTATATTAGAGACAATGCTCCTCACAAAAGACCCATGAAATCACTCAGCTCACTAGTTGGGTTGTATTGGAAGCCTTGGGTAGACCTTCCAGAGTCGGTTGTCTGCAAGGCTAGCCTCCTAATGCAGAGCTTAGAAAAGTTGTGTTCTGCAATTATAACTCCCATAATCCCCTACAGCCCCCAGGCCCAGGCCTACAGAGACTTTCAGAAATCTTGCTCACCTAGAACCAGAGCCTGCCTTAAAGGCTCCATGCTACTTTCTTTAACAACAGGATGGAGGGCCTCAAAATGGAAGCACCTGTGGTGCTTTCTGGGTATTGTAGTTCTTTAGGAGGTACCTTCTATGCAACCTAATGAGATGTTGTCATCCAGAAAGCCCCATGGTAGAGCAGAGTTCAGTTGAAGGGAAGAAATCTAGCAGTTGTCACCCTTCTGAATGTCCTAGTACAGGAAACTTACATCTAAACTACCTTGGGGGTGGCAGATTGAGTGGGGTTTATTACTAAACTCAACATTATCCCTTGATCAGTCCTTCCTCACAAACACCTGGATTTTAATAGTTTCTCCTGAAGCTGGTGATAAGGGAAGAAGTGTCAAAACTTGGCAAGCAAGCTTGGTGCCAGCAGTAATCCTGGTGTGATGGCCGGTATAATAATGATGCCAAACAATAAAACAGTTTGGACCATCTAATCCAGTTTTCAATGGGAGTACAATAGCCCCCCCCCCCCATCTTCAGGATCAGTGTGCGCTGATGCATTTATCTGCTGCCTGAAGATACTAATATGAAAAAAAAAAAACATCAGAAAGACATCTTTGCAAGCACTTCCAGGGTGTATTTACCAGAAATCACAGAATCATAGAGATAGACGGGGTCTTTAAGGCCATCAAACCTAACCTTCTGCTTGGTAGAAGGTAGAAGCAGAAGGTTTATTTAAGTGACAGCAGAAAACGACTTCTATGCAATGAAGTTTCAAGATGCAAAAAATGTTAACGGCACCATCAGAGAGAGAACGTGAAGGTCAGATAAAAAGCAACGATAAAATGAAAAATGGAATACAGGCTCAGAGGAAGCTATTTCTGACACCCAGGAAGAATTTGCCAGACTCTGGTCTTCCTACAATACTAGAGTTGTCCTCTATGTCCCTCTGGCCTCCCGTTAAAGCTGCTAGTTGTGCTAGCAACCTGGGAACACAGTGGAATCCAATGGATAGCATTGGATGCCTCCATGTTATTTTGCCATTCTTGAGGGGGGGGGGCTTGGAAGCACACACACACACACACACACCCCGCAGATAGTGTGGTCCGACTCTAGTTTATGTCACCCAGTGGATATCTTGGTTGAGGATGATGGTGGCCGGAGTCCAGCATGCCCCAGAGGAACCCAAATTGTAGAACTACGATTCACCCATTACAGTGCAGTTATTCTTAAAGTTTGAGGTAATTAAAACAAAAAGAAACCAGGGGCCATGGCCACCGCTCTCCACGCTAACATCATTACTGGTTAACAGCTGATAAATGTCTGGTTGGGACGTTGGGTCATAAACGGGTGGCCTTTGGACTACCACATAGAGCCATGGGAGAGAGAAACTTCACGGCGGGAGAAGCTGTATCTCAGTCCCATTTTCTCCTCCTCCTGACCTGACTGCCCCCACCTCCGCAGGCTTATGTCCCTTCTTGTTGATTGATCAGGAGCATGTGCTCCCCCTCTCTCTCTTTCCATCGCAAAGATCAAAAAGTAAGCGGGTGGCGGGGAAGTCCGATCGTTATCGCTTCCTATTATTCCAAAGAGCAAAGGAAGTGATCATTCCGCGTGAAATGCTTGGCACCACCACCTTCTCGACCTGCCACTGGGCAAGGGGGCCGAGGTTGGGTGTCTGGCTTATGGGGGTCAAGGAACAAGGTGGCGGCTGAGATTTAAGAGCTGTGGATGGATGTCTCTCCTAGGAGCCCCCTTCTCATTTAAGCCAGGATGTCTTTCATTAAAGACCCGATTCAGGGCCACAGTAGGGGTTTAAAGGGTGCGGTTATGGGATCTTCCGCAGAAGACAGGAGAGCGAATAGCTCTTGAAGCTTGGGGTTCCCCACCGCGATGTTCTCTCTGATGGTGTTCCTGGTTTGCATTGGGTGGCTCTGTCTCTGTTTCAGGCACCTCCACCAAACAAGCAGCTTCACTATGGATGCCCTGGAAGAACCTTACAGGAACAGCCCCCAATGCTTGGAAGAGGATATCACGGAAAAGGTAGGTGCTTTATTTAAAGCGTGGGAGAATGCCTGGTAGGCCAAATTGTATGAGCCGCACTGGGAAAAAAAAATTCTCCTCTTTGGACTACAACATCCAGAATCCCCAGTGTAGCCCTCATGTGGATTCTGGGAGCTGTTGTCAAAAAAAAAAGACCATTTGTTTCCAGTTCTCTATGACAGAAACCATAGGTTTAAATCAGGCCTTGTCCAAACGTTGGCCCTCCAGATGTTTTGGACCGCAACTCCCACAGTCCTTTGTCATGGGCAATCTAAGCTTAAAATTCGGGGAGTTGTGGTCCGAAACATCAGGGGGGGCGAAGTTTGGTCATGCCTGGTTTAAATAGTCACCCTTGAATCTGGCCACTGCAGCCGCTTTCTTTGAATGGGAAAGCGATCCTGATCCAAGTGGACTCTCCTGTAGAAAACTGGACTCCAGCTGGTTTCTGCTTTGTGAGTCTTCCCACCTCACAAAGCAAAGCAACACAAAGGTTGTGAGGCTGCAGGCAGCCCCCCCCAATCCCACCCTGAGGGTCCTACTCACTTCCACCAAAAAATGGGAGAAGCCAGTCCTGTTGTTCCAGCATGCAGCTAATGTCCCATGGAAGCTACTGCTAAGTGTGTGATTTGATTAAGGTATGCTCCCTGAATTTAAAACTCAGGCGAAAGTATTCAGAATGAGAAAGGGCTTCTTTTGGTGTCTGTAAGGGCAATGGGGTTTCTGCTTTCTTGATTTCTGCCAATGAGATGGGCCTGTTTGGTCAGGAACAGTGCAGAGCCAGTGGTCAGACAGAAGGGCAGGAGGCACCTGCCTTGCGATTAGAGATGGGCACGAAATGAGAAAATAGTGTTTCGTTTTTCATTTCATTCAATTCCCTTCTGGTTTTTCTTCATTTTAAATATTTTTTTAAAAAAATACTGGTTTTGTTTTTCATTTTGTTTCATTTTTCTTTTTTTAACACGCGTGTGAGTGTGTAGTCCTGTGTGTGAGAGAGAGTGGGGATTTGAACCCACTTCTTCCCAGTTGTCGTCCGATGCTTGACTCGCTGCATCTCCCTCTCTTATCAGCTTCTTTTGATTCATGACACGAGGAAGCCCTTGTAAAGAAGGTCCCGCAAGGGGTCGGTTTTAGAATCCTTAGAACTTGTGACCTTGACTTGGAAGGGATAGAGGGTCCTTGGCACGGCTGTACGTTGATGGCTTCATTTTCAGTTGGGAGTTGTGTCGGTTTGAAAACTTGCACCTTGGCCCCAAGTACAAGGTGTTCAACTTACTACTTTTAGCCGGGGAGCGAGGTTAGAGCTTGTGGGGAGGAAAAGAGCACCTCTGGTGTTTTCTACAATTAAGCTGATGATTTTTAACCAGGCCTTTCTGGATCCAAGCGCCCAGCATTCTTCATCGTGATCGCTGTGCAACCAAACTAAAAGGGCTTCCCCTGCTTATGCAGCAGAACAGATTGAACCGGAGAAGATTTAGTGCCAGTTCTCAGGTGACCCCCTTTGAAGGACCACAGCTCCAGCTCTGTAACACATTTGTCTTGTGTTGGGATTCTCCAACCGATCGTGCTAGGAAGCCGTAAGTCAGCATACCCATTGGTAGGGGGTGGAGATTGAAAGTAGTCTTTTTAGAACCTAAGAACATAAGAAGAGCCCTGCTGGATCAGGCCAAAGGCCCATCGAGTCCAGCTTCCTGTATCTTACAGTGGCCCCACCAGATGCATCTGGGAGTGCACGAGACTAGATCTCTGTCTCCTGATACCACTCCCTTGCATCTGGTCCTTTTCTTTTTCTGTCATTTGACCAGAGCTCAGAGGCTTGGAACTAGAGAGACTGGAACAGTCTCCTGTTCGGTATTTCTGTGGCAGCTACTTATTTCTTTGTTTGTTTTGTATACCCACCCCAACAGGGCAAACGCACTACTCTGGGTGGTTTGCAATCCACTAAAACAATAAATATACATTAAATTAAAAATTAGGTATCAATCAATGCATCAAGTGGGGGTAATTATCTAGTGCAGGAGGGCGGAGGCGCGGGGACAGACAGAGCAAGAGGGAACGGATCAGATAGGGTTACCCCAAAAAGGCCTCTTTGTAAAGCAGAGTTTTCAGCGTTAAAGGACCGGGGGGGGATGTGTAACAGTCGTCCATCTGAGGAGGGGAAATTCCAGATCAGCAGTTCTCATACTGGGTGTGTCTGGGGTGCCGCAAGCGTATGCCAGAGGTGATGTAGAAATAATGAAAAATTCACCCAAACAGTTTGATTGATCGCATTAAAGATAACTGAGTATTAAATTTGCACAGTTTTTTCTTCTTTCCCTAAGTATTCAAACCACTTTAAAGGTAGCTGTACTGCAATTTTTTTTGTTGGTTTTAGCCTGACAAGGGTGCCGTGGTGAGAAAAGTTTGAGAACCACTGCTCTAGATCTCTGACGGACAATTTCTAGAGGTCGGCCCTGACTTTGGAAGGTGGTGCCAGTGCCCTATATCCCATCCATCCTCTGGGTTCAGTCGGTCCTTGGTAGAGATGGGCACGAAACGAACAATTTTTCATTTCCATTTTTGTTTTTTCGTTTCATTACGCAACAAAATGACAAACGAAATTTGTCTCCAAAATGAAACGAAATGAACAGAAACACCGGAAATTTTGTTGTGCGTTTTGTTTCCATTACTGCAATACGGTGAACTGCTTTAAATGCTAAAAAAAGACAAAAAATTAAAATAAATGGTAATGAAATGGTAATGAAACGAACGAAAACGAAAACGAAAATGAATTTTTTGCAAAAATTCGCGAAAAATGGAAACGAACTGAAACGGACCCTCCAAACGACAAACGAAATGTCATTTTTTTGATTCGTGCCCATCTCTAGTCCTTGGTGTTTCTGAAGTAGCCTCTTAGCACCCTCTAGCGGCTGCTGATGGGGATTTTTTTTGGCCTTGCTGCTCGTAAGTAGGTATGAAGAAGTAACTGTAAAGCCCTTTTCCCTTCAACATCAAGGGCAAGAGTTTTACATACCTTGAAATAGTCCAGCCTGGTTCCAAGAGGTCTTATTTGCATGAGGTTCCTCCTCAGCACAGCAGGTGGAAAGGAGAGGGGAGCCAGCTTAGTGCTACGTGTGCAGCAAGGTCTCCGTGTCTCTCCTGTCCTTCCTGTTTCTGCATTCGGGAGAGAACTGTGCATTTCAGAGAATGCCCCTGCACCTAAAAAGGGGGCTGCAGCTCACGAAAACTTAGGCCAGGCAGAATGGGTTGGTTTCAAAGGTGCCACGAGATTAATACAGCCGGCAAGGTCCAGGCTGTCCTGATGTCTGCACACTGGAGAAGTTGGACTAGAGGCAGGCTGTTTGCACTCTACCCCCACAAGATGCGTTTGAACTCCACCTCCTTCGAGTTAGATGCAAACATAAGGACACTCCTATTGCCAGCTATGTGCAAACGGCATCTCTGTCTAGATGGTGTTGTCCATTGTTAAATGCTGTTCCTTTCATTGCATGTGGTTTTGCATTTTTCCACTGTAGAACACCCACTCTGTGCATCCTCTGCTTTTCAACACTGGTTCCTGGGGGACTGTTTCATTAATTATAGGTATTAACTTTGCTTTTCTGTATCACTTTTGCCAGCTGGACCGAGGACTTGATCGGGCCCGTGCTTTGCAATCGGGCAAAAGAGTCTCCGCTCTTAAGCAGTCACACCCATAAAGTCCCTTTGTTCCTCCCAGATATTCAGAAGAGCGTGCAGAGTTTGCAAAACTCTTTTTAAAGTTGTGCAAGTTCCAGAATTCTGAGGGCCGTCACCCCAAAATTCCAGCTGTAGTCCAAGCAGGTAGCTTTTCTGAGCTTTGTAGACATGTTGGCTTGTAGCAAGACATTAAATAGAGGCAAATGAACACCAATGGAAAAAAATTTAAGAGAAGCTAATGCCTTCCAAGCTGGGATATTAGAAGCATGGAAAGGCTTAAGATCTGTAATTAAGTCTTGAGTGTTTTTTCTTTTAAGATCCTGAGCATTGACTTAAATGGATTACCTAGGAGGAGAGCTCTGTTTTTAATATCTCAACCACAACGAGGACCTCTGTTTCTAACCAAGTTGAGAGCAAAGGATGATGTATAAGCTCCAGCACGGAGCCCCTGCTCTTTGGAGGGAATGAGGTGTGTAGGGGAATGGAGGAGCTGCCATTTGATGTGACCAAATGGACGTCATGTTATATTTCAGCATTTGAATAGCTTTGCGCCTTCAGATAAAACATGTGAAGGAGGGGCCTTTTTTGGTGCTTCACTGCCATCGCTGTCTCTCCTCCTGCTTCTGCAGGTGATCTTCTTAGAGAGAAGAGTGACCGAGCTGGAAAAAGACACCGCCGCAAACGGAGAGCAGCACAGCCGGTTAAAACAAGAGAACCTGCAGCTGGTGCACAGGTAACGTGGAAAAACAGGGGATGGACATCTTTGAGGCAACAGGTGTAGCCTTTGGAGAGCCTGGCAGTGGCTACAGAGGAGAGAGTGGGCCACTTGTACTCTTGCCCTTCCCCTGGTGCTCGCCCAGGTGGGAGGCTGGAGCGATGGGGAGGCAGACCGGAGGAGAAGCCTTCTCCTTGCCAACGTCAGTCTCTATCGGCTGGCATTTCTCCCACCCTGGTTCTTCCTCTTTCTGGGGCAGGCTTTCTCTTTAGGGTTTTGTGATGAATTCTACTTCTCGCCCCTTAGTGGAGGAAAGGGGAAGGGTGTTGTGTGCCTTCTAAGTCTCGGAGACTAAGGGTCTCCACCTTGATCCCTTCCAAAGGGGATTGGACAGATTCCTGGAGGAAAAGTCCATCCCAGGTGACAAACCATGATGGAGATGTGTCATCTCCAGGCTTAAAAACCAGGGTCCTTCAAGAGGCAGAGGCAGGGGAGGGTATCAGGAGACAGAGATCTAGTCTCGTGTGCTCCCAGAAGCATCTGGTGGGGCCACTGGGAGATACAGGAAGCTGGACTCGATGGGCTTTTGGCCTGATCCAGCAGGGCTCTTCTTATGTTCTTTTTGTGTCATGGGCATGGCCCTTGAGAAGCATTGCTGGTGAGGGATCAAGAGCACCAAACCCTCTGTGGCAGGAATGGCATCCTTCCCCAGGACAGATGGCAGCTAACAAGTGAGAGGCTGCTCAAGCCCCCCCCCTTTTTTTTTGTCTACCATTGAGAAGCAGAGGGGAAGATTCCAGAGTGGCTCTCTCACATCACTGACCACGGCCCACTCGAGACAAGAACATGGATTTTACCCAGAAGGTGCTTCTGAGTGCAGGGACGCAGTCAGGCCATATTTCCAGGATGGGTTGACTTGGCCAACATGGCATTGGGTGTGGCTTTCATGAAGGGCTCAACCGCTCAGTGTCCACAGTGTGAGCATAGAGTAGGTGGTTCCAAATGAAAACTCTCCACCAGATAGACTTTGTTTTATTCCGTGGGGGGAAAGCTTTGTCCTCCGAATAGCCAGACTCCTGGGAGATGCCTCCTCAGTCTCTCTCCCCCCTGTTTCCCTGTCTTCTCAGAGCCAACGCCTTGGAGGAGCAGTTGAAAGAGCAGGAGCTGAAATCGGACGAGATCCTTGTGGAAGAAATCCGGAAACAGCGGGAGATGCTTAACAAAATGGAGAGGGAAAAAAGCATCGAGATTGAAAACCTGCAGGCGCGGTAAGGGCGGCAGAAGCCTCCTGGCTGGGGGGGCCTCCTTGGAGGCTCTTCTAGAATGTGGTATAGAGGGCAGAAATGCCCCCTACAGGCATGTGTCTTGGGCCACCACGGGTACAAGCCACATACGATAGGAGTGAAGGTGTCCACTTGTAAGGTTTGATTCCAGTCTGAAGCCAAAATGTGATGCGCATCTCCTGCAAGGACTTGCTAGGGTTTGCAAAGAAGGGTTGGGAGCATTTGCACAACCCCTGCAAGACCGGAGAAGCTCTGCAGTGAGAGTGTCATGTTGAGCCTGTGCTGTCTAAAGATGGTAAAAATGGTGCAGATATGGAGAACGTGGATTAAAATCCTGCCTTGTTTTCTTGCAGAATACATTTTTTTTATGCAACAACAAACAAAATCAAAAACACCTCTCTCTCTCTCTCTCTCACACACACACACACACACACACACACACACACACACACACCTTTGGCAAATGCTGGTCTTCATGGTCTTGCGTGGAACAAAATATCTGTGCAGCCCAAGGTTTTAAGGCAGCTGTTTTTGTCAAGAATGAGGAAAATCTGAAGCATACATTGCATCCTGAGAGCAGCGTATGTCATGTGCTTAGTATACGTTCTTCCCTTGCAATTGGTATTTGCAACCAAAATTCTGCAGGATAGCTTTTAGAATCGCATCTTCTCTGTATTGCATTTTGGTAGATATTTTATGCAAGTGTTTGGTTCTTGGTCTGTGCTGCAAAAACATGACAGATTGTCAAGTCCCCTGTGCACCCTTTCCCCCAGAAAATTGGCAAACCCCCCAGCATCTGCAGAGGTGGAGGGGCCAGAAATATTGGGGACTAATTCCTGGGGATTTAGTGATCGATCGAAGGGTTACAAAACGCTTTCTCGGTGTGTTCGTAGCATTGTGGACAGAAGCTTGCTGTAGATTGAATTATGGCTCTGTGAGCCAAATGCAGGTGCAGCGCCGTTTGTGGGGAGCTGGGATGAGGAGCCGGCATTTTTAAACACTTGTGTTCCTCCTGACTGCAGGTTGCAGCAGCTGGACGATGAGAACGGCGAGCTGCGCTCCTGCGTCCCATGCCTGAAGGCCAACATTGAGCGGCTGGAGGAGGTGAGGGGCTCCGTCTCGGTGACCTTCACCTGCGTGTCTGAAAATAGAAGCATTGGTGCACATTCCCTCAGCACTTCTGAGCAGCTGCTCGGTTCCACAGGGATGAAGGATTAGGCAGTGACTCAGCCCTGTCCCGGTCTGTTCTTCCAGGGTGCCCTTTAGGATGCGACCTGCTCCGTCGGCGTTGATTCCGGCATCCTTCCTTAAGGCATCGGCCTAATATGTAGTCCTCGGCCATTGCCTGTGTTAGGTTTCTTCCTAGTCCCCAAGACCAAAATGTCTCAGCGTGCTTACTTGATCTGCCAGGAAAAATATACGCTTTTCCCTTTGGTGCTGTTGGCCAAAACATAATGTAACCTCAGCAGGACCCATGGAATGGAGCTGGGCCGCGGCTGTAGAATGTTGTCATAACTTCTGGGTTATCTTCAGAGAGGGCTGGGGACCCTCATCCCTCTCTTCACCTGCCACCACGGGTGGCTTACAAGGTTGATCAGCCCTCCTCCCACCATTGCCACCAGCAACGGAGGACAGATGTGCAAAACACCTGGAAGTTCAAATGTGTATCCTCCTGGTCCTAAGATCACAACCAACCAGGTTTATTCAATTTCTAATGTCTATGATTAAACAGAAAGCCAATGTTTGGTTGACAAGATGTGGTGATGGCATCTAACCTGGATGCCTTCAAAAGGGGATTGGACAGATTCCTGGAGGAAAAGTCCATCACAGGTCACAAACCATAATGGAGATGTGTCATCTCCAGGCTTAAAACCAGGGTACTTCAAGGGCCAGATGCAGGGAAGCGGTATCAGGAGGCAGATATCTAGTTTCATGTGCTCCCAGACGCATCTGTTGGGGCCACTGTGAGATCCAGGAAGCTGGACTAGATGGGCCTTTGGCCTGATCCAGCAGGGCTCTCCTTATTGTCTTATGTTCTTAAGTGCGACCTCCACAAGGGTCATTAGAGAAAGTACGGTGGTAAAAATGTTGGCTAGTACATGGGAGATCCAGGCTAGTGACTCTCATCCTGACCTACCTTATAGGGTTGTCGTGAAGATAAAAGTGGCAAAGAAGGTGACCATGGGTGCCGCCTTGCTTCTCTTCAGAAGAAAGGAGAGGCACGGTTGTAAACAATGAATAATAATAGATTTGGGATTTTGGTTTTTCTGGAGATGATAGAGACAAGGTTAAAAAAAAAAGAGGCAAGTGGAGGATCTTTTAATTCTGGGTCCCAGACACACAAAATGTGAAATGCAAGCTTTTTGCTCCTGATCCCTTCCTTGCGCTGAGTGGAATAAGAAAAGGATGCTTTAAAAACCAGCATAAAGAGTTAATGTAGTGATAGTATGTTGCTTATGATCTTTGAGAGTAGAGATGGGCACGAATTAAAAAATGGCATTTCGTTTGTCGTTTGGAGGATCCGTTTCGGTTCGTTTCCATTTTTCGTGAATTTTTGCAAAAAAATTGTTTTCGTTTTCGTTCATTTTGTTACCATTTCATTACCATTAATTTCAATTTTTTGTGATTTTTTGGGGGGGGATTTTAAGCAATTCACTCATATTGCAGTAACGGAAACGAAACACATGACAAAATTTTCGGTGTTTCTGTTCGTTTCGTTTCATTTTAGAGACAAAATGCGTTTGTCGTTTCGTTACGTAACGAAACGAAAAAACGAAAATGGAAACGAAAAATTGTTCATTTCGTGCCCATCTCTATTTGAGAGCTTCCCATTGCATATTGCTAAGAATATGACTGGGAATCAATGCCTTCTGTAGATTTGGTTCTTGTGTTTTTGCACCTGCCACAGAGTTTAATCCCTTCATTTTGGGAGAATTTAGTCCTATAAGATTGTATATTTTTTCATGTATCCTATCAAAAAATTATCTGAATTTGTTGAAAGGTGGGAAGAGACTTTTGGAGGCAGATAACAAGTGTCCTGGTGGGTGAGGTCTAACTTTATCGGGGGCGGGGGCATTTTCTCAGGCAGAGGAAGTGCCTTTAAAGTGACGTGGGCGATCTGGGTGGGGTGTGTGTGTGTGGGATTCACGCAGGTCTCCTGCTCAAGGGTGTCTGGAAGCTTCTCTTGCGCAACAATTGCATTGCCTCATTGGCTGAGTTTTGAAAGGGGGCAGGTTGGCAGGGATCCCCACCTTTACCCCCCCCCCCCGGGCATGCTTCCGGCTTCTTTTCTGCCCCTCCACAATCTTGGTCAGGTGGTCTAGCTGCACACGCCGGTCTTTTGATCAGCATCGGCTTGGAAAGCTAGCCCTCAAGGCTGCTTGGAGCGTCGGGACCTGCCTGGAAATGCAAGCAATGTGTATGTGTGTGTGGGGGGGATGAAGCCAAGGCCTCCTTGCGTGCAACGTGTGCTCAGCTCCGCCGCGGCACCGCCTGCTGCCTTTTCCCCTTCGAGGTGGTGAGAAGAGGGGAGCCTGAGGGAAAGCCACCCCCTCCCCCGGCCTCCATCCTTCCTTCACCTTCCTTTCAGGAGAAGCGCAAGTTGCTGGATGAGATTGAAGATCTCACAGGGCAACTAAACGAGGAGCTGGAGAACAAGAGGAAACTGGGTGACAAGTTGAACCAGGAGAGACACCAGTTCCAGAAGGACAAAGAATCCACGCAGGAGGTGAGTGTCTCCCCCCCGGGGGGGGGGCACGTAATGAATCCAGGGTCACCCAAGTGTCCCATTTCTCCTGGCTTTAGGAGGCCGGATGCTGCCAGAAAGCTTGAGTTACTAGACAGCATGGGGGTGTGATGAGTCAAGAGGCTGTCATCCAGAGAAACCTGAACATATTTAAGCAGCCCATGGGAATTTATGTCCATATTGGACGACCGTCCGTTTGCGCTTTTCTGGACTGTGTTTTTAGCAACCAGTTCATTTCATTAGAGGGATCATATTTCAGTTTTTACTGGAGAAACAGCTAACTGGAGTGAGACATCTGCAGAATAATTATTTAAGAAAATGTCTAAATGACTCTGTTTGCTTTTCGGTTTTTTAAAAAAATACCTAATGCATTGAACGGCACTTCAAAAGCAAGCAAAATAATAAAATGCAAAAAGTGATCAATGCAGAAGCAACTTGGAGACATCTGCAGAATAATTATTTGAGAAAATGCCTAAATGACTCCATTTGCTTCTTGGTTTTAAAAAAAATACCCAATGCATTGAACGGCACTTCAAAAGCAAGTAAAATGCAAAAAGTGATCAATGTAGAAGCAACTGCGGCTGGTGTTTGAAGATACAAAACAACCCCCACCTCCCAAGTTTCTGATCTTAACCAGCCTCTGGGAATGGAAAGGGAGAAAGGATCTCGGAGTGATGGGGGCAGGCTTCTTGAAGAGACAAGAGCCTTGCCCTTCCTGGCTCATAAAACTGGCCCTCGGGAATTGACCCAAGAGGGCGAGAGAAATGGTGGCAACTGTATTACAAGAAGCCCAGGTTGGAGGATGGATGGCTGTTGGAAACAAAGGGGCCCTTTCCAAGTTCCTTTGGGACTCGGGCAGGATGCAAGGTGTCTTTTCTCCACGCCTGCGTCCGACCGCAGATCCCTTTGCCGGTGGCTGGGGAGGAACCAGGTGGGGTGGCGCTCCGGGCCTCCAGTGATCCTGCTTGCTTGCCTGCCTGCCTTTGTAGCTGATTGAGGATCTCCGGAAACAGCTGGAGCACCTGCAGCTCTTCAAGCTCGAGGCGGAGCAGCGGAGGGGCCGGAGCAGCAGTGTCGGCCTCCAGGAGTACAACAGCCGGACGCGGGAGACGGAGCTGGAGCAGGAGATCCGGAGGCTGAAGCAGGTAGGAGGGAGATGAGGGTCGGGGGGGCGCACACTCAACTGGCAACAATGCCATCTGGAGCCCTCCCCCTCCTTCCTGGTCATTCAAGCGGTGTGATGTGGTGGCAGCGGCAGCAGTAAGGAGAGAGGCCAGGTGGCGGACATTGGCTAGGGGGTGCTCCTACCTCCTAGCCCATGGATAACCGGAAGGAGAGACAGCTCACTTCTGAAGCCTGAGCTGAACAGCCGCTCTGCTCCGGACACTCCGGAGGGCTGCCTGGTGCGGTTCTGGGTATTTGGGAAGGCAGGGCTCCTACTTTTCCGGGCGTGCTGACTGGACTAGGGTCGGAATTAAAGGGCTGTCCCTGAATGGCAGAGCCCATGCCTTGCATGGAGATGGCCCCCTGGACCAATCTCTGACATCTCCACTTCCTTTATATAAATAAATAAATAAATAAATAAATAAATAAATAAATAAATAAATAAATAAATAAATAAATAAATAAATATCATCATCATCATCATTATCATCAAAGGATATTCTAGCCAGTCATAGGAATGGCCCGAGGTCTCTGCTAGAAATCCTATACAGTGGTACCTTGTATAAAAAAAATTAATTTGTTCCAAATTAAATTATGTTAAGCAAATTTTCCTTTATACAAATCTCCCATAGGAATGCATTGAAAACAGAGTAATCCCTAATCGCGACCATTTTTATGTTGTACGGTTTCACCCCATAGGCGATTCTGTTACGCAAATGCCCCCTATCTCCAGAATTTTTTTATGTTGTACAGATTTTATGTTACACAAACCGTTTGTTATACGAGGGTCCACTGTAGAGCCGTTCCTGGCTGGAACGGCTGAAACTGACTTTGGGTCAAGATTTTGTCATCCCAGCACTAGGCAACCTATTTTTTGGTTTAAGGCCCATCCTGTCCGGGAAGAGGTGTTGAAAGATTTTGGGATGGGAAAACGGCCACACGAGATCTGGGAGACCACCACCTGAAGGCATTGTGGGGGAAGGGGGTGGCTTAGCCATCCGGGGACACCAGAATGGAACCCCCGAGAGAGCCACCTCTGGTCCCGGAGCCTGAGGGTCCCTGCCCCTAGGTCAGTTGGGCAAAGAGGGGGAGTTGACGTCAGGACACAGCCCTTTGTCCTGTGTGTCTCCGGAGGATGATGTCTTTCTGGCCGCACGTACGCAGATATTAGGGTCACCTCCAGCATCTCTGCAGAGAAGAGCCTCAGCAGCAAGGCTGTGAGAAGACCTCTGGCTACGAGAGGGGGCTGCTTGTTCTGAGCCAGAAGGTTGGACTCAGTGTTAGGTGGACTCGGGTTGGACTCAGGTCTAGTACAAAGAAATGGAGGCCATGACAGGCTTGGCATTTTGGAGGTGTCTTTTTTTCCCAACAGGACAACCGAAACCTGAAGGAACAGAATGACGAGCTGAATGGGCAGATCATAAACCTCAGCATTCAAGGTGCCAAGAACCTCTTCTCTGCTTCCTTCTCTGAATCCCTGGCGGCGGAAATCAGCTCCGTGTCCAGAGATGAGGTACGGGGGTGGGACAGCCTGCAGGAAGCTCTTTCCTTTGCCATTGGCAATCTAAGCTTAGAATTCTATGAGTTGTGGTCCAAAATATCAGGAGGGCCAAAGTTTGGACATGCCTGCTTTACCCCCTAACCCCCAGTGGTGCTCTGACGGAACCACTTTATGGTTAAACAGCCAGAGGCCTGTCTTATTATAGATCTGATTATTGGGGGGGGGGGAGAACAATTGTTACTACTTTGTTTTAAAACCCCAAATATAAATAAAACATCACTCATCAGTGATAAATATCTAAGTGCCTATTATGTGATTAGCCTGTTTAAATTACCCACTGTTACTTAATTGCATGTTAAGTTGTATAAAGTACCTGAGGCTATAACATCATTTCTGGAATGATTCCTTTATTACTACCATTAAGAAGGCATTAAGATGACAGGAGGCTCAAACCGTGCCCTACTTTTGTCATGCTTTTTTTCTGGGATGTTTCCTTGCGTGGTACAAGACACCTTTGTGTCCTCATATGCAGTTGCCCTCGGCTACATATTTTGCTTTGAGCGTGCTTTGTTTCAGATGGCCAACATTATTGGTTAGAGAGGGGCCAACAGGGGCTTAATTGAGTTGGCTGGTTTCTCATTCCTCATGTGTCCTTTAGGAAATGGATATTTTGGACCTTTGGGAGAATGAAACTCTTTATGAGAAGGAATGTGTGTTCTCCTTAACATCTGTTGTTGATATGTCTGTGAAGATTCTCAGTCATCCAGGTGAGTTTATCTGGAAGTTGAGTCATGGCTACTAGACTTCTTTTTTGAGAGATAGAAACGTTTTGCCGCTCATCCAAACAGCTTCATCAGTCTGAATACAGCTAGTGCGAGTCCTCCATCTTATAGTCAGTCAGCTTTGACCTCTTGTCACCCTGGTCTGAATTAGGCTCATAACATGAACAATGGCCTGAATAGGCTCGTTAGGGAGACAGTAGTATTCATAGCCTTAAGGTGAACAATGGCCTAAGGTGCTGAAACCTATCAAGAATGGTTCGTTAGCTATGGCCTTGGTGGTGAAGGCTTTTTGAGCCTATTCAGGCCATTGTTCATCTTATGAGCCTAATTCAGACCAGAGTGACAAGAGGTCAAAGCTGACTGATATAAGATGGAGGACTCGCACTAGCTGTATTCAGACTGAGGAAGCTGTTTGGATGAGCAGCGAAACGTTTCTATCTCTCAAAAAAGAAGTCCAGTAGCCATGACTCGACTTCCAGATCTGCTGTTGATGCTCATTTTGCTCCTGTATCGGGAGAATCCTGCGCTGACAATCTTGGTGTGTTTGGGCAAAGTAAGCCCCGGAAAAGCAGCCCTTTATTAACCCCTCTTCCTTCTTCTCTGCTCTGCCCAACAGCTCATGGAAGCCATTCAGAAGCAAGAAGAAATCAACTACCGACTCCAAGACTACATTGACCGGATTATTGTGGCCATCATGGAGACCAACCCGTCCATCCTGGAAGTCAAGTAGGAGGAGGCTGGTTGCTGAGGACTTGGCGCTCCGAAGGGGCACCACCTGGGGACGTTGGATTTGCTGCTCAAAGAGGACGACGCTGGCAACGTCTTCGCTCCACGGAGAAGGTGGCACCAGGAAGCCTCACGTTGAGCTTGGGTGGCACGGGACAGATCCTGCGTGGAGGTGGGGAAGAACAGACCAGGCATCATACCTGGCTGTGCTCCACTCCGGTGGGTTTTTGGAGCCCCCCTGGCTTCTTTGGGGTGAAGAAGGGGTGGCGGCACATGGGAACCTGGCAATGAAAGGATGCCACCTCCGGGACTGGGTACAAAAGAGGTGGGTGGGTGTGGAAGCTCAGCCGCCTTCTGGGGCAGGAGCCGAGGGGCATCTTGAAACCCAGACCCTTCCCATAAGCACCCATAAGACCTCTTCCCCACCCATAGCCGAGGCCGAATTATGGTGGAAAGGAGAATCTGAAATTGTCTGCACCCCGTCTTCATAATGGGGGGAAAAAGCTCCAGAGAAGGCTTCCCTCCCTCACCTTGTTCAGGCATCCTTGCTTTTGTCTTCTGGTCCTGAATGGTCTCCCCCCCAAACTTCAGGTAGGTGGTACTCCAAAGCTGTCTGCAGTCTCTGAGAAACAGGAAGGGGTGTGGTGTGTGTGTGTGCCTGGGATATCTCCCTTGTTGTGCCGGTGGAACGCTTTGGCCCGCACCCGGTTCAGAAACTTTGCGCTTGCGGAAACCTTTTTTATTTAGCTGGCACGCAGCAGATCCTTGCATCAGCGCCTGCTGCCTGACGCTCTCTGCGTTTCCTAAGCCCCCCCCTTTTCCCCGTTTGGCCAGCTGCCTTAAAAGAAAAGTGACCTGGGCGTAGCCACAACTCGGATTGCCGCCTGGCGATGCAGCTTCTTGCTGACCGGGCAGAAAATTGGACCAGTGACACATCCTTGGGTTGAGGTTCCAATGGGGGCCGGTGGCAGCCTTTCCCCGCCTGGCGATGGGGGCTGGTTGGCCTGGGGCAAGCGGGAGGCAGCCTGGCTGGGGAGCCGGGGATGTGCGTGTGCTCGGCTAATGACACACACATGCTGGAGGCCGAGCTGTGCCCTATCCCTATCGCTGCCCCTCGCCACTGGTCCACGCCGCTCTTCACTGCACACTCCGTTCTTACTTGAAGCATCTCTTTTATTTCCTCACCGGATTGGTCACTTTTAGGGTGGGAATGCCAAATGTTCTGAGGACCTGTTTTTTTAAAAAAAAAAATTGAGGAAGGAAGGAGAGCTTGTGGGGAGAGATTAAAAACAGATTCTGTGCTGACACGGTAGCATCTTTCTGTACAAGAGATCCTCTTAACCATGTGATAGGTTAGAATTGAGGCCTGAGAATTAAGTGTTAAGCTTAATCAAATGTAGCAAGATGTTGGACAAGTCACTCCATTTTTATAACTTAAAGAAGAGGAATTCCTTTTCTCTTCCTACCTCCAAGTTTAAAAGAAAAAAGAAACTTTTCACTAGGATAATCTGGAAAAAAGGGGTCCGATTGTTCACCCAACCACTCCCTTTTTTTCAGGGGAAGAGGTTTCCTTTGCCCTTTTTAAAAGGTGCACTGTTTACACTGGATTTTTCTTGGCCTTGAGGACTAGTCTTAAAGCGTGCGTTGCTCTGGGGCTTCTCTTCTTAATGGCGCAACTGGGGAAGTTGAAAGGGGGCATGCAAGTCTCGTATAGGATGTTGCATGCCTGCTATATGAGCAAGGGGGAACCCCAAAAGGTGGAGGCGGAACTCCAAACAACAGTTCGATTCTGGCAGGGAGTCATTTGAGCTTCTCATGGCCGCCTCTTCTATCTTTAAGAATTTCCCCTGAAGTTTATATAAAACAATCACTATATCGAGGCATAAGACATGTGGCAGCATCTGTCCATGCCTGCATGGACCACCAATGCATCTCATCCTTAAAAAGAAGCAGGGTCGCCTTCCTTCTTCCTTGAGAACATCAGACGCTTGCGTTCCAGGCTCCCTGGTGTACTCTGAAGCCTCTGCAAACCCTTTTTCCAAAATTGAAAATGCACAAAAAGAAGGAGCATCCCGTAATCCAAAGTCACTGTCAAGAGGGATGGCATTTGTCCAGTCTCACAAAGAGGATGGAGCCCCCACACACACCTGGGCCAGACCTGTCTGAACATACATATATATTTTTTAAATTGCAATTAATCGGTTTCGGCCATTGCTGTTTAAAAAGTGGTTTCACGTGCAGAGATGAGAAGCAGAAGGGGGCCCCGTGCAAGGGACTGCTCTTTCACTGGACAAAACGCCTCCATCCTTCCACGTTCTGCGTTCCTGCCTGCCTCTCCCCGGCCCCTCCAAATGGGTGAGAGAATCTGTGTACTGTACATTTCGAGAGGAATTGGGGTTGTAAATCAGTGTATACTTTACGAGGGAAAGTTTTTTTGTTTTCTACCTTGTAGAGTTAGGTATTTTTTATAGATTGAAGGCTGATCAATTTTTTAAATACTTTAAAGAAGAGAGCAGTGTATCTGCACACAGACACACACAAACACACACACACAAATCTATATATATAATGTATGTATGTATGTATGTATATGTATGTATAATGTACAAATCTATAAATAATCAGATCTGCCTTTCTCAACTTGGGCACATATGTCTGTGATAACGAACGCGTGCTCTCCTCTCGTGACCTCCCGGTTTGATCACACACAAGAGGTACTGTAAATGTAAATAGTCCCGGGAGGGGGGCGCGCGCGCACTCGTGCGGAAAACAAAGGTGAAGCACTGGCTTGCACACAGCTTTAATTTCCTGAGGAAAACTGTTCTTCCCTGCTGGTATGTGAAGGAATTTCCAAAAAAAAAAAAAAGAGGCAAAAGAGGTATTTGTCTTAACAGGTGTACTGATTCTTTGTCCGATTAAAGCCTGTTACTGTCTCTTGGCTGGGAGACCTGTTTCCCCGTGTCTTGGCTGGGTTGTGCGATGCTCTCTTCTTCTCGTGGAAATGGGGAAGATGGTGGTGGTGTCTCTGGGAAGAAAACGGGGCAGTCGAGGCCGTTGTTTGCGGGCCCGTGAGCTTCAGCCCGCCAGGAGTGGGATACCACTGGGAGGGCTGGTCTTTGTTCCTATTTAGAAATGGAGCAGGGAGGGATTTCGGGTTTGACAGCGGCCGGGACGGTTAACCCGAGAAAAATTGACCTCAGAAGCTGCAGGTACAAGGTGGTGGTGGAGGAACCTCTTGGCGCAGTGGTTTAAGTGCAATGCTGCAGACAAAACTCTGCCCGCGATGTCGAATTCATTCCCAGGTAAGTGGCTTGAGATTCACTCCGCCATCCAGCCTTATGGGGTCAGTAAACCAAGTATCTCGTTTGCTGCTCATGAAACGATAAACCATCCAGAGAGAGCCTTATGTGCTGTGGGTGGTGTATAAGCAGCACATTTTGTAAGCAAGGCTGTTTATTCCACTAGTGGAGAAAACACACCTGAATGTGTGAGTATGGAACCCAAAAGGATGGCATACAGGTCAGCTTTTATAGAAAATCAAAGACCCTTAACAAAAGCATAAGGCCGTGGCTCTTTCGCGTAAGCATCACTCAGGATATTACATAGACATCAGCCTGGATGGTGATGAGGTTCATCTTCTGTTCCCGGATCAGGAATGTACTGCATTTGGCCCAGAACAGAAAGGAACAAGACCCTGTGAATTTCTTTATTTGCTCGTAGCAGACGAAGCACAGGGAACATTTTGCTTTTTCATGTGTTGGGCTTGCAAGATTCCAGTATGGATGTGACATTAATACACTGTATTGGTTGGGTTAATACTGAGCCGTGCTAATGAAGTTAAAATGGCATAAAGGACTCACAGCCTTGATTATAAGAAACATTTTGGGGCTTTCTGAAACTCGTTGAAGAAACACCTTGACTCAGAAATGCACATGCTTGCAAAATGTGTGTGTGTGTGTGTGTGTGTGTGTGTGTGTGTGTGTGTCATCATTACAGTCGTGACCGACTCCTCGTGACTCCATGTCTATGGAGTTTTCTTGGCAGGAATACTGGAGTGGTTTGCCAGTTCCTACTCCAAATCAAAACAGCCTCTTTTCTGTCCTTTAGGGTTGGAGTGGCACAGAATTTGAAAGAAAAATCCTGGAAAAAATGCCTCTGAGCGTGCCCTTTAAAAGTAACTTTTGAAGCTGAGGAAATCTGAAATGACAGTCATTTCACTAACAAAGGAACTTTGGAACTACTTGTTAATTACTTTTGAAATGCAACTTAATATCACCATTGATAACCCCCAAATGCAACTAATTATGTTTCAGTGTCCTTCCCAGCTCTGGCTGTCACTTAATTGGATTTTGTTGTGAGAGCAAGCCAGCCAAATGGATTTGCGTTCTGCACAACGGCTGGGAAAGGCAACAGGGTGTGAAAGGCAGTCCTGTTCTCTGCAGATGCCGCCGCCTGGCTGTTCCGCAGAATTAGAGGTACTTTGTTAGAGCAACACATGAGCACAGGGAAACGTAATGGGCAGAAGTAAAAATGTTGGACCAAAATGCCACCCGCCCATTTTAAATATTTATTTTGGCATAGGATGGAGGCTGGGGATAAGCCCGAGCTCAACTGAAGCTCTTCTGTCAATTGCATGCAGTTCCTGCCAGGAATTGCCAAGAACTCAAGAAATGCAGGTGTTGAGTCTACACTGCTGTCATGGAGCCAGCGTTCACAGGAGCAAAGCTCCAGAGCCTCGTGGCGCAGTGGTTCAATGCCTGTCCTGCAGGGTGAAACTGTGCTCACGACCTGGGGTTCAATCCCAGGTAGCAGGCTCAAGGTTCACTCAGCCTTCCATCCTTCCAAGGTCGGTAAAATGAGTACCCAGCTTCTGAAGGGGGGGGGGCAATGTGTAGCCTGCACACTGTAATTAAAAAATTTTAAACCGCCCAGAGACTACTTAAAGTGGTATGGGGCGGTATATAAGCAGAACACTTTTTGCTTTTGATATAACCGGGACAATAACATCACTCAACACCTCTTCATGGGCTTCCCTGTTCTCTCTTAGTTATCATCCTCACAGTAACAGGGAAATGAATGGATTTCCCCAAGAAACCAGTCTTTTCCTGTAGCAATGCTAAGTATTGGATTGTGGTTTTGTTTGGTCTGGGCAATTAAGAGCCACATGCTTTACAAAAGACCTGTTGTTTGTGGATATGGACTCCTTCAGCTGTCTGTGGGTTGGGAGGTTGGACTCTCGGGGGGGGGGCTGGCTATGAAAACTCTGATAATTAGCACCCTGTGTTTCCAGATTTATCCACACAGCATCAGCTGCGGCCCTGCACCCTGTACGAGATGACAAGAGCGACACTGAGACGACAGCCGGAGACCGGAGACGTAGCTGCTTCCCCAGGTTCTGCCTATGGTTCGCAGCCTGCGACGCCTGGAAGAGGCCGAGGGCCGTGCAGTCAGGCTGCTGACTCACAGGACGGAGGGAGATGGGATGGAAGTGGTGGAACACAGGCATGAGGACTGATGACTCCTAGTCTTTTCCATAGGTGGGAGTGGAAATAGTAACGCATACATCCCAGGCCTGCCTGGTGATATGTGTCTTTTCTGGTTCCCAGTTCTTGGTTTCTTTTTCTTCCAGCATCCCTGCTATCAGCTTTCTGTTCTCCCCTGCCCCCCCCCCCCCGCAGTCATGGCACCAGTCTCAGCCACCCCCATAGAATCTTCCAGGAGAGTTTCCAAATGAGGACGTTCCTTTCACTGCCCCCCCCCACTTTGCTCCCATTTCTCTCAAAAATCGGCTCCTTGACAGAAATTTGAAATCCCCGTCGTGACTCAAAACGGTCATGCTTTTAAGCACTCATTACAAATGCAAAATGGAAATGGAGAATCTCTAAGGGACGTGACAAGGAAAGCCATTTTTCTCTGAAGTGCATATGGATTTCGAAATGCTTTGGTATAAAAGCCCCCAAGCAACTCGGGCCATCAACGCTTGCAAAAAAACCTTCTCGTTCGGTATCCCAGGTTGGTGCCTGTCAGGTCTAAAGAGAATGCCTTCCCCTCAACCTTGCAACTCCTCTTCTCTCTGGCTCTTAGGTTGTGTTTCTCACTGACCAACCCCTCTGCAAATTGACTCCTCTCTGTTTTCTCAATCTGCCCATGCACAAATTGGTCCCTGAAATTTCCTAGTTCGGGAAGGGCAGAGAGGAAAGCGCAAAAAGCCATTTCAGGGGCAGACCGCAAATGGGAGACTACAATGCATCAACAGTTCAGTTCTGTTCCTCTGAGCCTGGATGGAGACAATGGTTTTGTGTCCTACACCAGATATAAATTAAGCCAATATTGCTAAGTTGATTGTGCTACTGATACTGCTGTGGTGAAAAGGCACTGTCTATTTTCGGAATTTGGGAAAGATTTTTGGACCAGAATCCTCTGTTCAAAAGCCCCTAAAGTAACTTTTCTAAGCTCTGTTTATTTCCCATATAGTCAAGCTTTAAGTGGATTGTCACTATCTGTACGTTGTGCTTTTAATTTCCCATTCCTTCCTTCCTTCTTTATAAGCCTCCACCCCACCACTCACCTTCTATTATCCTCACAGTGTGTATATATACACCTGTATCTGATGGAGTGGATTCTATTAACGCGTTTTGTTTGGAGATGTTTTGGCTTTTTGTTTGGCTTTGTTTGCTGCAGACCAGAATAATGTAGCTATTTTTTTCTGGAGAGGCAATAATAAATGCACAGTTGAGAAATGCTGGCTACAGGGCAAGGCAGCCTCTTAATTTACGGTCAGCAGATCTGAAGGAGAGAGAGTTCTGATTCATTGCCTTATCACTGCCTGTTTCTGTTCCGCTCAGGTCAAGAGCATGACTTAGAAACTGAGGAGTTTCTGGATGAGTAAATGAGGGAAGCATCACCAACCAGTTTCCTTGGTTAAGAAGGCAGAACGTCCAAAAGGAGGCAGCATGGGCAGGCTTTAGTCTCCTTTAATCATAAGGATTCTGTGGTACACCAAAGGAACTTCCATTCTGTGGTTAAAATATACATTCCTACCTACAATCATTGTGGGGAGCACATGTCACCCCCAGAGTTGCTTAATGATGCAGCCTGGACCTGATATGTTGGTCTCTGGAGGGTCATCTTTTCTGTCTGGCTTCCCAGTTTTCCTCTTTAGCTTTTGGCTTCTTGGCTCAGCATCTAAATTTGTCAAATCACCTACCTTGTGTACTTTCAGGTAAGAATATTTATGATTTCCAAGCCCCAAATAGCTTTGCGTGCCTTGCCTGTTCCTGATGACAGAAGTTTGGGGGCAGAAAAAGAAACAAGAATAGCTACTTCGTGTCATGGAATGTAGAGGCATATTTTTTTTCCAATGTCACTTGGATTTGCTCAAAACTCCTACTGGAGGATGACGAAATATGTGTGAGCGCACAAGACATGATCTCCTGAGCAGGGCGTCCTTGGAGCTCTGCGCCCTGCCCAGTCTGAACATTGTGCTCATCAGAAGACATGGGGTGTTTCCTTCCCTCTTGGTCTCGTTTTAAGGGCCCTTCAGAAAATTAGATTATTGAACTGTCGGATGGCTTGACAGAAGGAGTAGATGATTGATGTTGAGACTTTAATAGCACGGCCACTGCTATAATGAGCGGGGTGTGTGTACATGCATGCACATGAACACAGGGAACTTTTCTCAAAGGTGTGCTTGCTGCAGACCTTGTATGCACTTTTCCCATTAAGACCTCTACTGCAGCTGAGTTGGCAATGCAACCTTCTGGTTCTGACTGCAGTGACAGACCTTAGATTGCAGAACCTCTATCTTCTAGGTCCGGATTGTCATCCCTGCCTACTTTCATTCAAGGCAGATTCCTGGTCTAATTAAGGCAAGTCAGTTTCTCTGCTTCAGCTTCTGGGTCACATCAATCTCCTGATGGCTAATTTATTTATTTATTTATTTATTTTCAAACTTATATACTGCACCTATTTCCCCAAAGGGGACTCAGGGCGGTTTACACAATACCATAGCAAATAAAACAGATAAAAACAATAAAACAATCAACAGCGGTGTCCAGGACAGCAAGCCAATGTAGGAAGGGCAGCGGGGGGGGGGGGGAAGGTTACCCCTGGAAGTTACCAAAGGCGTCCTTAAATAGCCATGTTTTTAAGGCTCTCTTGAAGGATGCCAGCAATGGAGCTTGCCGCAACACTGCCAAACAAAGAGCTGCTTGCTGCTTCTTCCCAGGACCTACACAAGCTGCACAAGACCTGACCACCTAACAAAAGGTGGGGTGGTAACCCAAATAGAAGGTGCCCAGAAGTCAACTTTCAGCGTTTGAGGTTTGGGGCAGCAAAATGGGATTACGGGCTTGGCTTTTTTGAAATACAAAACAGCTGGCCCTAGAGCAGTGATGGCGAATCTTTTAGAGACCAAGTGCCCAAACTACGATTCAAAACCCACTAATTTTTCCCAAAGTGCCAGTACAGCAATTTAACCTGAATACAGGTGGTTGTGAAGGGGCGATGCTGGGTGCCCACAGAAAGGGCTCTGAGTGCCACCTTGGGCACCTGTGCCATAGGTTCGCCAACACTGCCCTAGACGCTTCCAGGAGATCATGCTCTCCCTTGACATAGAACCTGAGCAGACCAAGCCATAAGTAAGCGGTCTGATTGGAACAGCATTATAATCCTTGCCTGTCACCTCACTTCCTTTCCCGTTTTCCCGATGCCAGATTTAAGATTTAAGGTTGCAAACTTCCTGAGGCAGATGCCTGTCCTCTTATGCTCTGCAATGTGTTATATCCATTGAAAACAACAACATTATCTGAAATGCATGGAGGGACATATCTTAATAACTAGACAGAACACGTTCTTTTTTTAAGCAAACAAACCTCTAATTAATATCGGATCAAACTGCAGTTGTGAGATATCCGTTCCTGCGTTAAATTGAGATAGATGAGGTTGGGCAGGAGTCTGGCGCTAATGAGTCTTCTTTTCCCCAGGTTTTAAGACAGGGCCCTCCATGACCAGAAGAATAGGTTCAGGGAGAAGTTTTGCACACCTCAAATTAGTGGCATAGCTGCTGCTGCCAAAGATGTTACTGGTTAAATTGATTTTTCTGATATACAAGCACTGCTTGATTATTTCAGCCTAAACCACATGGGCAAGGTTCACGCTTCATTGCTGCGATGCTGTAATTGCCTCTGGTTTAAGGAGCACCAAAGGTTTGCCCACAGCAGTGGGGGAAAAAACCTGGGTGTAGCACAACGCTAGATATGGCGAATCCAAAACTGAAGACGCAACACGGCTCCAGTCAAATACATTTGACTTGTTTTCTCAGAGCGATCAGAATTGTTCATCGATTTAAAAAGAGGACAAATGCCAGCACTCAGGCTTGTTTGGGAGTTTGTCTCAAATATTTAATTCGCAGGTTCCCCCCTTTGGAGCTTCTTTCACATCATGACCCTTCCTGATTGTCCCAGGCAAGGCTGCAACCATACCCGCTTGTTAACTCAGGAGCAAAACAAGCCTTCCAGCCTAGCAAGAGAAGAGAGCAAAGTATAAGTGGCTTTGTCCAATTATTGTACACAGGACAATGCAGCAGTCTTAACTACTTCTCCAGTTTGTTTACGATAACAGGATAGTGGGAAAACATTCGTTACTATAGATTAGAGATGGGCACGAACTGAACTGGGCTGGTTCATGGTTCAGGGAATCCTGTTTTGCCAAAATGCAATAAAGCACACGCTCCCCCAAATCCCAGTTGGTGCTTCCTTTTTCTGTTGCCAGACAGGATGCCTGTCCCCCATTGCCTCCCCATCTTGTCTTAAAACTGCTGCTGCCGCCTCCACCTCCTCCAGTGCCGCCATCTTGAGAGGCAGCCGCTCCAGCTCCTTGTATGTTGCTTGTGCTAGCCATGTTTGGTTTTTGGAGGGTCTGTGACAGTTTGTGGTAAATGTCTGTGAAGATTCTCAGTCATCCAGGTGAAGTTATCTGGAAGTTGAGTCCTGGCAGCTGGCCTCTTCTTGAGAGAGTGAAATGTTTTGCCGCTCATCCAAGCAGCTCCATCAGTCTGAGGGAAGCTTGTGGGGAGACCTCCAATTTATAGTTCACCTTGATTTCACATCAACCTGGTCTGAATAGGCTCATTAGGTGGACAGCAGCCTGAATAGGATCGTCAAGTGGACACTGGCCTGAACAGGCTTGTTAGGTAGACAATAGCCTGGGGTGTATGAAAGACCCACCTATGCAACCCTTCCCAAAACCCATTAAGTATGGGTCCTTAGCTGTGGCCTTGCTGGTGGAAGTGTAGAGTGTTTCTGATTTATTTGGGGATGGCTGAAAAAACAGCTTGATAGTAGCAGACAGATTGTGCCTGAGTCCCTCACCTCTGTTGAGAGGGGTTTTCAATACACAGATGGTTCCCTGACCCCTCTCTCAAACCACCTATCTTCTCTTGCCAGCCTGTGATTGTTTATTTATTTAGAATATTTTCCCTTTGCCTTTCTCCTTGGAAAAGGAGGCAAGTTGGCTTACAATACTGAAGGACAATATACAACCCAGAACATTTAAGGAGGCGTCCCTAAAATTCTGGCGCAAGTTGCACCCACCTATTCGCGTCCACGAGCCTCACACGACCTTCATTAGATTTACTGGCTAATATTAACCAGCCTCTTCAATGTGAAGGCATGAAAGCAGTGTACAACACTAATAAATACAAAACCACAAACAAGACACAGCCAAATTGAAACACACAATTTTCTTCCTTAGGCGGTAGACTGGATTTGACAGGGAGAGCTTGCAAAGGAGTCACGCCCCCGGCAACAAAATAAAACTATTGTATAATAAATACTGTATAATAATTTCCCCCCCAAAAAATAAGAATCTTGCGCCGCCTGCATTTCTACTCTTGGAACACTGCTTATCTTCCCGCTTTTTACGATGACACCTATTTATCTCCTTGCATTTCCATGCTTTCGAACTGCTAGGTTGGCAGGAGCTGGGGTGAACAGCGGGCGCTCGAGTGGCACCCGGGATTCGAACCGCCGAGCTGCGGTTTGCAAGGCGCACCGCCTAAGCGCACGTCGCCGCTTCCAGGGCATCGCTTAGCCCCGCCCATCCGCTCCACCTCCCACCGCGCCTCAGGTGAGCCGCCGCACAGCAGCTGGCTCGGCGGGAGGGCGCAAGGCACCCTGGGAGCTGTAGTCCCAAGCCGGCTGCTCCCTTTGCCCCTGAGAGGAAAAAGAAGGGCATCGGCGGCCCCAGAGGGCGCGTCATTTACCCCTTCCTTTCTTCCAAGGAGAACCCGCCACTCCACTTCATCCTCCCCTTTCTTCGCGGCTGGGGGAGAGCGGTCCCTTCCCCTCCCCAGGACTACAACTCCCGGCCCCGCTCGCTCCGCCTTTGCCGGCCTGCTTGGCCGCCACATCCGCTTCCCACCCGCTCGCCCTCCTTTTTTCAACCTCCCGCTAGGCCCTCTGGGGCTTGTAGTCTCTCACCTTTGCTATTCACGACGGCGCCGGCGCTCTTCCCGCCGCGGCCGCCCTTCGCCGGTGGAGGAGGAGCCGCTACGCTACGCTACGGAAACGGCGTAAGGGACTCTATCAGGAGGAGGAGGAGGAGGAGCGAGGTGTGTGTGAGTGAGTGTGTGTGAGGGGGGGGAGCGACGGCGGTTATGCTAGGAAGAGGTGAATAATAATATTAATAATAAAATGATAATGATAATAATGAAAGAGGGAAGGGGAAAGAGAGGGGACCGTTTCCTCTGAGGGAACCGAGCTGGGCGGGGAAGGGAAGGAGGCGGGAGGGTGGGCGGTCCAAGTTATTCGGCCGCCCGAGGCGGTGTGTGTGTGTTTGTGTGTGTATGACTATGTGGTGTGTTTGTGTGGTGTGTGTGTGTGAGAGAGAGAGAGAAGAAGGGAAGTGCTGAGGAGGCGCGCTCGCGCGCGAGAGAGAAAAGCACCAGGAGCCGGAGCCGTCCAGTCCAGTCAGTCAGACCGGCGTCCCCTCCCTCAGCCACCAACGGTCAGTTCAGTGCGGGCGGGCGCCTGCCTGTGTGGGGGAGGGGAGGAGGGGCGGGGAGGGTCTCTGTGTGTGGGGGGGGGAGAGGGGGGGTTGGAAGGGGGGGGCACCCAAGCCCCCCCCCCCCGCCCCACATGCAGGTCTCTCTCTCTCTCTCTTGAGGGAAGTGGGGGGGGGGGGAGGGGGCGCCACTTCTGAGGAGGAGGAGGGGGCGGGGTGGAGGAGGGGGGGGGGGCGACGACGGGAGAGAGCGAGACTTGGGGGGGTCGTCGTCGTTGTTGGTGTTGTTGGTGGTGTGGGGGGGAGAGGGGAGGGGAGGCCTCTCTTGCCACCCCACCCCCCTTTTTCTATGGGGAAGGGAAGCCGCCTTTTCCCGCCCGCTCCTGGGCAAGGCAGGGGGGCTGGGGGTGGGTGGGTGGGCGTGAGAGGCTGAGGCGGGGAGAGGGGCGACCGAGAAAAGGTGGGTGGTGGGTGGGTGGGGGAATCCGTGAGGAAAGCGGCGCTTCCCCCCTCCCCTCCCCGTGGGATCCCCACCCATTGGGGTCAACTCGTGGAGCCCAGAGGTGCG
>JAHTLZ010000054.1:3898116-3934473 GCA_023846285.1 Phrynocephalus versicolor
CAACCCCAAATGATCTCAGTAGGGCTTATGATCTAATATTTGTTTGGAGGTAAGTTAAACACTTAACACAAAGAATAGTGAGTTGGACTCGAAGTAGCCACTGGGTCTTTAGACATAAAAGGAGCTTTAGCAACTCTGAGTGAGTTATTGAATACATCCTGAGACATGTGAGTTAGGCTCAAGTATCAAAGGGCATTTTCCCATTAAAGTTTAAATTGACTCCTGATGTGAATGTAAGACCTATACTAGTTGGATCCAGAGAAACAAAAAGGAATCTCTGGATTTCAGTCCCTGTATTTGATTTTTATCTTGTCCAAGGGTGCTGCTGTTTCAGACAGAAACTGACCTTTGATGGCAAAGTTAATGCATATATGTTGGTGGAATCAGAAGGACGGGCAAGAGTATGTCCTTTGCTGGTGGTTATCAGTCTGCTTTAAATCCATTGACCCATAGTAATGGGATTGGGAAATGGGGCTTATTTGGCCAAAGGAGCACTGTCATTTTCCCACTTCTTAAATGTTACTTGTTTTTTATAATCTTTCCCCATTTTTTTATCCCTGCTGTTTGATTTTTGTGATTTTTGGTTTATTCTCTCTTTGACATGGTACAGAGAAGTGGAGCATCCATGATGTGTTTTTGAATCTGAAAAAAATTGTGTCCTCAAATTGGGTTGCATAAAATCTGCTGCATTTTATGGAAATAGTTTTATTTGTGTTTTGTAGTTACTTAAACTAAGCACATCCAATCTCGCCTGATTTCGGAAGCTAGGCAGGGTCAGTCCTGGTTATAGGAGACCACCAGGGAATACCAGATGCTGTAGGCACCTGGAGTAGGAACTGTCAAGCCACTCCAGCATTTCTGTCAAGAAAACTCCATGGACATCTAAAATCAAATCTGTAAGGATCTTAATGAGTGACTGCTTCAGACCCCAAAGTGTGATGTTCTGAGTTCCTTTGAGGAAAAATGAAATAGCTTAAAATTACCCAGTGGCCTTTATAATATGTGTATCAGTATATCTGATAGGGGCTAGGTAAATATTTTAGTGACATTGGTGTTTTCACACATTCTTTTCTCTTTTTGCTCTGCTTTGATTTTTTAATATATATATACATTTGTATATATACAGTAGTTGCTATTTAGCCAATAATTTTTAGAACCTGGTGAAACAGAATATTAGTTTTGCATGAAAGATGGAGAGCTGAGGCTTAAGAGATGATGTGCTTTGTTTAGGACTGCCTAGTGATTCTATATCTGGGATTGACTGGAAATTTGAAATGGCAATTTTTAATACACCCTTCCAGGGCTCTGGAAAGCACACTTACGGAACCTTCATCTTGTTCAAAGAGCAAAGAGTATTCTAGTCTGTGGGTCACACTGAATTTTTCCTCAAGAAGTTTGCCATCTGATTATCAGGTTGGCCTCGACCTTTGCTCTCCAAAAGATAGCAGGCTTTGCCACAAAATTTATCCATACCCATAAAAGAAGGTTTATAAGAAAGGTAAATCTTGAGAAAGACTCTGCCAAGTGACACATTAACTAGCTTATCCGTCCATACAGCGCTGTTAAGATAGGAATCCATATGTAACTGCTTAATGTTCATTTCAGAAGAAAAATGACAGAGGTTGAAGAAAGAAGAGACCGCTTGCAAACACATTCTCTTCACTTTTTGTCTGCCCACATCTCCAGAACAATAGCACAGTTGAATTGATAGGTATTGTAGTTGTGTTTTCTAATTGCAAACAAGGGTTGCAAAAATGTGTCGCATCATCACTGACAGAGAGCGTGTTCAGACCTGTAATAGATGTAAGTTTGCTGAGTCATGGAAGGAGTCAGATATTTGTAGTAGAAATGGAGCAGTAGTGTTTATTAAGGAAACAGTTGTTTGGCAACGGAAAATACTTCCCCCTGACTTGAGGCAAGCTAATTCTGCCACTTTTGTAGGTGGGTCATTTCATTACAGTTGTCTGTGATTAGCCTTCAGATTCCTACTACTTTTACTGCTTTTTTCTAGGTATCGTTTTCATTGAGGTTGGGGGATGCAGAATGAATTTTAAAGCAGCTTTATAAACCCGAATATTGTAACTGGTTGCTTAACCTTGGTTAGTTACTGCATTAAAATGTTTGAGAATTTACAATTTAAACCTTATATCCAGATACTCTTGTGCTCTTGTGCTTCCCTTTCATTAGAGTTCACTGTTAGACAACTATGATTGTTTTATTTAGCGCAGAGAAGACTCAAATGTCTCTTTAGCAGCAAATAAGAAGTTCTGGGCTAGCCACTCCATGCAAAGAGCTTTGATTTGAATGTCTTTTAAGCAGCTGTCCATATATAGAGGAAGAGAACGTGAAAGATTATTGGGTTTCACCTGCTTACCTGACTTCTCATCTGTTCCGTGGCTTGGAAGAAAATATTATTGGGACGATCTGATGCAAAGGAGAAAAGCAAAGGCGTTCAGTAAACATTGAGTTGGTGTTTACTGTTCCTAGCCACTTTGCCCCTTCCCTGCCATTATTGGATAAACAAATGTTCCTACCCTCCAAAACCCACAAAGACTAAGCGGTAAAGATAAAGAATGCTTGTTCGTTTTGATCTTGTATGCTTTTGAGCAGGCTTGAACTCAAGGGTAGCCCTGGGGGAAATGTGAAGAAAAAAAGCCCCTTATTTTACTTTAGCTCCAGAATTAACAGAAATGTTGCATTTCTCCTTCAGGTACGCTTATTTTGTACTTGCTTTACTTTACAGAGCAGAATGTGTCATTTTGCTCAGGATAAAATTCCTATTTCAGCTTTCAGCATGTTTTCATGCCTACAGGCTTGTGGTTGGACGCTGGGCACCTTTGCCCTTCATGCTACTATCTATCTGTCTCTTGCCTGCTTATCTCAGCTGTCATGGAAGCAAGCAGAGTCTTTCTGATACAACCCAGAGGCTTCTGGAAAGAAATCACGAGTGGATGGGAAACTAATGGAGTATGAGGGGAGGTGATTCATTTCATTTGCTGGAAAGGTAACTTACTGCTGAGGAATCCATGTGACCTTGGCTTCTAGCGTTAGGTTGAAGATATATAAACATTCAGACAGAAAGAAAAAAAATGCTAGTATCCATATTTCTGGTTGGAAATCTATGTAGCCCAGTGATGGTGAACCTTTTAGAGACCGAGTGCACAAACTGCAATTCAAAACCCACTAAATTTTTTTGCAAAGTGCCAATACAGCAATTTAACCTGTATATAGGTGTCTATGAAGGGGCGATGTCGGGTGCCCACAGAAAGAGCTCCGAGCGCCACCTTTGGCACCCGTGCCATGGGTTCGCCATCACTGGCCTATGGTATTGCTTCAGCATTATTAAAAAATGTAATAGCCTAATTGGAAGTTTGCACTGACAGATCAAGCTTCAAGGAGTACCTGGCATCTCCATCAGATCACATGCCAGTGAGTAGAACTGGCCACATCCTTGTGTGACTCTTCTTTTCTTTAGGTAGCTAGAAAGACCTGTTTTGCCATAGGTTCGCCATCACTGATGTAGCCTACTTAAAGTGCTGTGTAATATAATTTTCCGTCTATATGACACCCCCATTCGTAAAACGACCCCCACTTTCCCAACCCACAACTACAGTTTCAAAACTGCATGCTCCTCTCCTCAGCTTATTTCCATGTATCAAGCGACCCTTAATTTTTAATCTAACAATTTTAGACAAAAATATAGTCTCATACTGTACATGGAAAAATACTGTACATAACCTATAAATTCCCAGGGAGCTGGTTAGTCAATTCACTTGCTGCTGTTGCGTGCCATTGTACAAATGAGAGAGGACTTGAATAGCTTTACGTTTGCTAAAATTTCACACATTCTTGGTGTCACTGTTTAATCTCTGTTTTAAGTATTTCAGCTTAGTGCTTCTCTGCACGATGCACTTGGCTTTCATGTTGTTACTTGTGGCAAGATAACTTGACTTGGCAAGGAGAACCAATTGAAACCTTTGACTGTTACTGGATGAAATGCCCCCCTGGAGATCTTACATCCACCCCTTCCTTTTTGTATTTTGTATTTATAAAAAGGACCACCATTCTAGAAGAAAGCATGGTACTATAGCCCCGTGGTGCAGCGGTTAAATGCCTTTACTGCAGGTAAAACTGTGCTCACGACCTGGGGTTCAATCTCAGGTAGCAGGCTCAAGGTTCACTCAGCCTTCCATCCTTCCGAGGTCGGTAAAATGAGTACCCAGCTTGCTCAGGGAGGGGGGGCAATGTGTAGCTTGCATACTGTAATTGAACTGTAAACTGCCCAGAGGCTACTTGAAGTGGTATGGGTCGGTATATAAGCAGAACACATTGCTTTGCTTTGCTTTGTTTAGTGTAACAGGCAAGGAATGAGGAGATAGATGCTCAATGGCTGACCTTTGACAAATTATTCACTTTCCGCCTAAACTATCTCATAAGCATGTAATAAGTATGGAGTGGAGTGGGGAACAGTGCCTCCCTGGGCTCCTTCGAGGGAGGTTATGGTAAAGAAAAATGTAATGAATAAATGTCTGATGTAGTTATTGGCTCACTTGAGAGATTTGGCTAAACTTTCTTGCCCTGATGTTTTTATACATTGTTTGATTCACTGTCAAATAATAGCTGATCTGGCTTCTTGTGGCTATAGGACAGTGGTGGCAAACCTTTGGTACGCCAGATGTTTTGAACCACAACTCCCACAGTCCTTTGTCTTTGGCAATCTAGGCTCGGAATTCTGGGAGTTGTGGTCTAAAACATCTGGGGTGCCGAAGGTTCACCACCACTGTTGTAGGGTCTTGACTTTCATTGTGTACTTTATGGGAAGTAGGGCAGAATTATTAGCATATTCAGCACATCTGTGACAAATGTTTTCTTTGTTTTCGGACCTATGGTGCGATTATGATGGGGAGAAAAGCAGGCAGAGGAGAAACTTTCTTTTGCTCCTCCTGCATGGTAGATACAAATTAGTTTCTATTGAAAGTGTCTCCTCCTTTCCTCCAATGTTCATGCCACCTCTGTGTTAGCCTGAGGCCACATCAGAGACACCAGTCCTCTCAAATCTAGGACAGTGGATAGGAAATTAGGACACAGTGAATGATTTGAACAGAGAGATGACAAATAATATTGAAACCCTGGAAACAGGAACAGGACCTGTTTGCAGTAGTAATGTTAATCTCTTATTGCATGTTGTCATACTGTATATATAGAATGTGGAAATGCATATCAATTTGGTTTTGAACTGGTCTGGCTTCTAATTCTTGCTCAGATATAATCAGTTTCACATCTATAAAATGCAAATAATACACCTCACACACACTTGATACATTTATTAAGGTTATAGTAAAATATGTGAGTCTTTCAGGCTGTAGAAGTTATTTGTGATCATCAAAATGCTTTATAAGAATCTTGGCATCGGTTTTAGAGTCTTGAGATTTCTAGTGTTTTCTCTTTATTCCTCTTTCCCCCCTAGCTACATTTCCCAAACTAAAAAAGAATCGACCCCCCCCCCCCAAAAAAAAAATGTTGATTTAAGTTTGGAAATGACAAAGCATGTAAAAACCTGTCCAGGGTTGAACAATAATGGATGAGAAAAAGCAAATAATAGTCTTAAGAACACAAAATTATAATACCAGGAAATCCTAAATAAAATTATCCTAGATTATTGCTGGAAGATGACAATACAGTACTTAATAAACCTTGAGGGCTAATGAGCTCTTTAGTTGTACCAGGGCTTCCTTGGCTCTGATTAAATTACCGTAGCTATCTTCCAAATTAGAAATTTGCCCTCAAATTCAGTGGGTAGTGCAGTAGCCAAAGTCAAACCCTGAATGCCAAAGTGATGTCTAAAAACATTTTGCTAACAATGCTATCAACGAGGTGAGTGATCCTTGGCTGTAGAACAGGCCATGTGTCTATGTATTATTGTTAGCCTCAAAGAAGACTGGGATGATAAAGACATGAACATGATCTGTGAATTATAATCCTGAGAGGACATTATTGGTAATGGTTTTAGAGACAGCCTCTACTAAGACCTGCAATGTCACCTCATTATAGCATGGAGATGACATTGGATGCTCAAAGGTTGTGCAAGTAGAGTGCAGAATGTGGCAGGTTCTAAGTGCTGTAGTAAAAATCTACATATGGCAAAAATATGCTTGCCATTGAAGGACTAGGCTAGCTAAGTGCAGAGAGACTTGTCACTGAAAGGCTGGCCATAATCATAGTGAGTACGTAGTACTTGTGGTCTACATTTATAGAAACCACACCAACTGCAGTATTCCTGTTTTCTTCCCCATTTATACAAAACCACTGTGAAAAGTCATCCACAGGTTCAGGATATGATGTCATTTGTGTACGATGACTTACAATTCTAACCCTCTTTTTCACCCGAAGATTCCAGATTTTCATGCATAGCCCTAAAAAGGAGATTTAAAATTATTTAAATACCAAAGTAATACAAAAGCAGATACATTCTTACATAGAGTGCACCACTTCACATTACAGGACTTCATATGTTTGAAGGCTTTCCTGCGTTTAAAAGTCCTCAGAACAAGAAAAGAAGCAAAAAAAGACAGAGGTCATGGTTTCTCTTCGCTATGCAGGTTTATTACTTGCAAAGCCCAGTTGTTGATTGTGTGCCTTTTTAAAAATGTGCGTCTAAAATGTGGCCTTCAATCTGTCATCTGAATCGATCAAGCCCTTTCTATTCAGCTATATGTATAGACTGAGCGACAATGTTATTTTCTATCTAGTGTGCCTGATTTTTCCCCAAATGCATTTGCCATGCTGCTGTTCCATAGATTTGCTAATATTGTGAATGAGATGCTGCTTTTTCCTAGTCAGACTCCGTTTGTAAAGCTGATGCCTCAGGCTATTTCCTCCGTGTTAACAACATTAGCTTCTTAAACAGAAGACATTTGGCAACATTGTGCAAGGTTTAGAACAAGGCACATGTTATGTTGTTACATCAGTTTCTCTTATCTCTTTGAATATTATGTGCTTTATTAACATATACCTTTTATTAGCGCATTTGCCCTTTGGAGCAGCACTATGCTGCTAATCTGTTTAATACTGTGGATAGAGATCTGTGATACACCTGAGCTGAATGCGAGCAGAGGGTGGAACCTAGATCTAATTTCTAACTAAAATTGCATTTTTAAAGCTAAAACCCTTTTACCATTTTTTATTATATAGCTACAGTCTGTATTTAGTGAGTTTTGGTGGGAAAGAAAAGTACTGTATTTCATTTGGTTTCACAGCATGGGGTTCTATCCTCAGCTTACTTCCGTGTGTGAGATGACCCTCTGTTTTCAGTCTAACAGATTTAGACAAAAATATAGTCTTATACTGCACCTGGAAAAATGCTGTACTTCTTACTACAATTCTCAGAATTCCCCAGTTAGCATAGTCACTGACATTATCTACCCTTTATATAAGCTATACATATTGCATGTGAAGGTGTACCTCTTGCTTCCTAAATGATACAGAGGATTCTTACTCTCTCACCACATCCCTTTGGAGTTCCCACATAAAAGTCATAATGCCGTAAAAACATACATATCTTCCGGATATTGTAAGATCACATCGAAGGCGATGTTCATACTTGGTAGCACTGAAGGTGCTTGCAGCACCCAGAGTTTTGGAGACCATTCATACATGCTGACTCATGAGCACCCAACACAGCAGACCTCATAAGGAGGCAAGCGGCTGGCTCTTAGTCATGTTTATCTCTTGGCTGAGAATGTGCAGCAGCAACAATGCTGCTCTGAACAGACTGGCACAGCCTCCGATGGAGAAGTGTGCGCCTTGCCCACTCCGCAGACAATTGGGGAGAGAAGGGAGTCCATGGCAGGGCTCAGCTGCATAGCAGAACCGAGCATGCTTGGCTTGGTTTTAGGCTTGTCGTTTTGACAGTTGGAGTAAAATATTAATATGCAAACAACCAAAAAACAGTCCAACACTTGCTTAATGTTTGCAGATCAAAAGGCACACTCAAGATTGCAGTACTTGTCAGCGCCGCTGAAAGAAGTGTCAGCAAAAGCATTTTAGCAGCGGAAGCTGTGCGCTAAAGAACAGAGACCGTGTTAACTGCTTAGGAAAATGTATTGGAACAGACAGTGAAGTGCCATTCTCCTTAAACACTTCCCCTTGCCTTGGCCCCTTTTAGATGTCATTCTCAAATGAATGGCTGTCAAGAAAGACAATTATGACATATCTTGATGACACTTGAAGACTTATTTTGTGAAACAACCTTTGCAATGTCTGCGAATAGCCGAGGAAGCTATTTCGAATGATGACTGGCTAGAGCAGTGGTTCTCAACCGGTGGGTCCCCAGATGCTCCTGGACTGCAACTCCCAGAATTCCTGGCCAGCTCAGCTATTGTTGAAGACTACTGGGAGTTGCAGTCCAGGAACATCTGGGGACCCACAGGTTGAGAACCACTGAGCTAGAGCAATCTAGGACTTTTACTAGTGACAGAGAGCCTGCAAAAATAGTATTTTGTGTGTGTGTGTGTGTGTGTGTGTGTGTGTGTGTGTGTGTGTTGTGTCGTTACAGTCTTGACCGACTCTTCGTGACCCCATGTCCATGGAGTTTTCTTGGCAGGAATACTGGAGTGGCTTGCCAATTCCTACTCCAGGCGCCAACAACACCTGGTATTCCCTGGTGGTCTCCCATCCAAGTACTAACCAGGGCCGACCCTGCTTAGCTTCCGAAATCAGACGAGATCGGATGTGCTGAGGGCATTAGGGGTTCAGAATAAAAAAGTTCATGCTATTGTTACCATTCCCTAAGCAAAGCATCTGTATGGAGTTTTATACATAATACCTTCAGCTACAGGACCTTTCCAACAACTGTGACTAGTATGTCAAGCAGATGTACTGTATCCCTATTTTTCCATCTTCCCTGTTCTGTTTTTTCTGAACTCTCTCTCTCTCTGAAAGAAAAATATTTATTTGATTTATTTAGTATCATTTGTAGACCACCTTTCTTAGAGGCCAGGTGACTCATAACATTAAAGCAATTACAATTTAAAGTGCAACGTGTTGTTAGTATATAAAAAGCAACATAAAAGAGTCAGTTATGAAACAGGCTGTCTGAAAAAGTTGTCAGTGGAAGGATAAAAGGGAGGAGGCCCAACCTACTCTCTAGGGGTAACGCCCACAATCAGGGAGCTGCCACAGAGAAACTCCTCTCTTGCGTACCTCTGATGACAGTGGGACCAAGAAGGGTATTTTTAGTGTCCCAGTAGCCCTTACGTAATGGAACAGAAATAACCCAGTGTAGTAGTTACAGTGTCAGATTCAAATGGAAATCTTGGGAGACCTGTATTTAAGTACTCATTCAGCTATGAGGCTCTGTTAGCTTTATTTCTCTTCCAGGATTCTTTGGCCTGCCTGCACTCTTCCGTGAGCAATTCCCCCCCCCCGCCCCACCCCATTCTTTTGCTACTGGAAGAAAAGCAGGTGCGTGGAGGTGAAATCCTATGCACAGAAGCCACCAAGGGCATGTGTGGCCGTGCAACGCAGAGGGAGCCTTGCTTCTCTCAATCTGGGTTTTCTTCCAGTTACTGGATTGGAATTTATTTGTTGGAAAAAAATCCATGTACTGTGCTGTCTAACCCAAACTATGTTTTAATGTGCTTCAACGTATTCTTTAGTGTGGGAACAAGAGTTAAATTCTAGTGTCCATCGTATTTTATAGAACCATGTTTCTGGTATAAATTGTACAGGCAACAAAGAATGATTCCTTTCTTAGGTTACTATCAAGAAAAAGTCAGAGTCCTAGAGATCCCTGGATTCTACAGTTAAGAGATGCAGGTGGGAATGATTTTGATTCATCATTCTGCGAGCCTGATGAATTGTATTACATATTGTTCCTTTTTTGTGGTTATGACAACAAAAGGCTATCTTGACTATCGGGAACTGAGTTACTTGACTGGAACTCTTTTTCTCATTTTGAAAGTATTGTTGTCTCCAAAGGGCCATTTACCTATCCATGTTTGGACGTGGTGGTGGGTGCAGAATTTATGTCTGGATCATTGGCAGCTTTTGATTGAGGTGCCATGGATTGATTTCAGTAAATTTGTAGAAGCTGAAGTTTAGGTTCTGTTTGTCAGGTGCCTTTTATTTGCTTGCAGTCTGCTTGAAAGCATCTTTTTTTCTTACTTTTTAAACAACGGTGTTAACCGACCTTGGGGTTCTGAATACAAAATACTTCTCTTTTGTGATTCCTTCTGTGTAGAAAATGATTTCCACTCTTCCTGAATTGTTTGTAAAGTGCTTGTGGTGTTAATGCAGAACTGGCAATCTCAAGGATTTTCTCTCTTGGTTTTTAGATTATAGTGTTCAGATCCTCAGAGAATCTTAAGTGCTACAAGCTATTGGCCCACCATCTATAATTTTGTGTGTGCAAAGACTGCAAGTGTAGCTTCCTCTGATTGTTCAGTATATTACCTAGAAATTAATGTAGGAATTTTTTTTGACGCTCCCTATGTTTCTTAGTGCGACTTGCAGTCTAATCAGAATAGTACTGTATATTAAAGATAACACCATCATGAAAAATGAACAGCAAAAATAATAATACGATAACACTAATAGTATTGAAAATAACAGTATAAATTAAAGATATTAATGAAATAAAATTAACAAATCAAGTTAGAGGCCTCTAGGTGTCTAGGACAGTGATGGCAAACTTTTTAGAGACCGAGTGCCCAAACTGCGATTCAAAACCCACTAATTTTTCGCAAAGTGCCAATACAGCAATTTAACCTCAATACCGATGGCTGTGAAGAGGCAATGTCGTGTGCCCACAGAAAGGGCTCCAAATGCCACCTTTGGCACCCGTGCCATAGGTTGGCCAACATTCGTCCAGGAGAACACTTGGCTTCTAAAGCTGTTAAGCAGGTTGCACTATCTTACAGCAAGCGATTTCCAGTTTCTAAATAGCAAAAGCAGCAAAAGAAGTTTCATCAGTGATTTTGCCTCTGTATGAGATCTTAAGCCACAGAGTTCTCCTTTTTCTTCTTATCAGTTAGAAACAGTACAAAGCAAGAAAGTGGTTTTCTGTTCTTTCTCACAAGTTTGAAATGTGTGTTAGCGGTTAAGAATGAAATAAGCGTAGAGACCTTTAATGATAAATATATCAGAGATCCTAATGATGAATTATAATCTAATTTTCTTACTGTGTTGCTCACAGTATTGATATGTAGATCTGTGGGAATTTTGTATCTTCCAGTGAAAAAAGTACAATACCATCTGAAGATTAGCTCCCTGCTTTTGTGGCTTGCTGAGACCAACATGGGTGAATGAATAACAATCAGTGAGCTGCTTCTGGTGCTGGAAAGTCTCAGAGAAAAGCAAACAGCACAGCACTTTTCAATAAGCTGGAGAATCTCTGTATTTGCATCAGTCTGATTGTATGGCTGAAATAATGGCCTCTGGAGAATAAGGAGCAGGCATCAAAGCTATCAGTGCCACTCTCTTTCTGGTCATCTCCGCTGCTGCAATAAAATCGTTCAGGCCAGGCTCAATATTGAAAAGATAAGAGTGCCATCTTAAAAAGGCTCTCTATACTTGGCTAGATAGCTATAATGAATGGGAAGGTGAAACTGCTTCTGTCATGAATTTCCTTCAGTCCAATGCCTTTGCCTTAGAGGATGTCAGTGGGAGCTGTCACCTGGAAATTACCAATTATTCATAAAGGAAGACCTGTCCTTATCATGGCATGTGTGGATTCCAGGTGATGGAATTCAAAGCAAAGCAAAGCAAAGTGTTCTGCTTATATACCGCCCCATACCACTTTAAGTAGTCTCTGGGCGGTTTACAATTTTAATTACAGTGTGAAGGCTACACATTGCCCCCCCCCAGCAAGCTGGGTACTCATTTTACCGACCTCGGAAGGATGGAAGGCTGAGTGAACCTTGAGCCTGCTACCTGGGATTGAACCCCAGGTCGTGAGCACAGTTTCACCTGCAGTACAGGCATTTAACCACTGCGCCACGAGGCTCTGTATAAAAGGTGTTCAGCCAAGGTCCTCAGCAGTTATATTAACTAGTAGGCATTAGACCAGGCATGTTCAAACTTCAGCCCTCCTGATGTTTTAGAACACAACTCCCAGAATTCTAAGCTTAGATTGCCAATGGCAAAGGACTGTGGGAATTACAGTCCAAGACATCTGGAGGGCCAAAGTTTGGGCATGCCTGCATTAGGCAAAGTGTGGTGCTGATGAAGCCCCAAGATGCCGAGAGGCAACATTGCCTGAATTACCTTGATTGTATGGGCACCGTGTTATTTCTGCCCCTGATGATGAATCTAAGTTTATCCTGTATATTGTGTTATTTGTCCCCACTACCATGTGGGACAAACACTAAGAAAAAAGAAGAAGGGTGTGCCTCTTCTTCAATTTATCCTTGTCTGCACATCTAGATTTTCTAACTAGGCATGTCAGAGAATGAGCCTGGGACATTCTGCATACAAATCAGGTGCTCTGCCATTGATCGATAGTTTTTTCCATCATTGCTTTGTAATCTATGAGGCTGAACTATGCTGACCTCATGTGAAGAAAAGCGGGTCTGCATATGCACCTCAATCTGCGTTCCAAGAATTAACCCTGGCGCTGAAAACACACTGTCTAGCTGAGCAGAGCCCTTGTGGTGCTTCATATCCCTAGGGTGCAAGAACGGTGCCTTTGGGCTGTCAGAGATGTGACTTTGTGAGGGGAAAATACAGTTTGTGCCCCGGTGGATTTGATTTAAATCAGATTGATTTAAAACATGATATAAAATTTAAAAATTGATTTTTAAATTGATTTAAATAAATTTGATTTTATCCACCCTGGTCTGTCCCCTTCAAACGGTCCTTTAATCCTGCTCTTCCTGCTAAGCAGATGTAGGGCTCAGAATCTGGATAACTTCTGCCCTGGAAGAAGGTTGGTTTATAGGCTTATGGGTCTGTCCAGGGGCGGACTCAGGCATGCCCCACCTCCTTGTCATGTCTCGTGAAAAGCAGATGCGTCTGGGTTTACTTGGAACATCTTGTCTAAGAGGTTACGGGATAAGCAACCCCTCCGTAGTCTGTTTATCCCAATGGGTGTTCTTAATCTGATCTAGTGCAGAGAAGGCCAAGGATAAGATCTGCCTTCTGCTCCTTTTTTCCTCCAGCCCATTTCTTCCCTGTTAATTGTGTGCATGTGGTCTCGAAGCAGCTGCTGCTGCTGCTTAGTGTGCATCTGAAGAGGGCGAAATATCTGTGTCAGGGAACTAGGGTCTTTCCTCTTGTGGATGGATGGTCTTGTGGGGGACCAGAAGAACCCTGTGCTCGGGCCTGGAGAACATCCCTGTCTCTCTGCTTTCTTTCCAGCCTGTTGTAAGTAGTCGCGTGGGAGAGAAAGAAAGAGTAGGAGTAAGTTGTTTCATAAGATCAGATTGTTTGTTCTAGAAACAGTCTTGCAGGCGTAATTAACCGTAGCACTTGAAATGTAGCAATTATGCATTAATATCACAAAAGGAAGCAAAATAGGTGCTTAACCATTTGCTTCTATTAGTTAAATCCCCAGTTTATCTCCCTCTCCTGTTGTTACTGCTGTAGCACTGGGTCTCCCAAATTAGATTAACTCAAGTACTGTAGTGATTTATTTCTTTCCATGGGGAGGCTAATCCTCTCCCCCCATCATGCACTTTCTAATGCCATTAAAAAGAGAGAGAACGGGTTTGGGTTTTCTGTGATTTTCCTTAATGCCAGTTACATATTTAGCAAATCTTATTTGCTGCTTTTACCTCTTTGTTTGGCCTCTCCTGGGTTCCCCACAAATATCACAAACCACTGGATCAAGGATTCTGAATAATGTTCTGCATTGTTAGAGGACTTTTTGTCTTTACAGCTCTATGCAAATAATAAATCAGCACAAAAAACTGTAATGAAGCAGCCATATAATTACTTACGGCCTACATCACTTCACCTATTGGTTTTTCTTTTAGTGTAGAGCAGGTTGTGGTTAAAACATCAAACATACGCCTAAGCTTATGCTGTCAAGAAGATGCAAGTTCCCTGGGGGGGTAAATGGGGGTGTCCACATTTTATGATTCCTTTTCTATCTAAAGATCTTTCCAGTTGTTATTTATTTGCATATGTATTATAATAAAGGCATAGTTGGCTTGCTTTTGTTTAAACCTGGGGAAGAGAAAATGAAAGAATGTGGACTGATGCAGACGTAATATGGCTGTCTGTTAAGAATTGCTGAGGTCTCGGGATGCTGGATTTACACATTCCCATCTCTCCTTGCCCTTTGCAGTAGCTAAAGCTTATGTGAAACTCTTTGTAACTAATAGTTAATCATTACTATTTGTTCTCATTGGGGTCAATAGCTTCTAACCCTGGTTTTGATTAACAGTGAACCCATAGTTAACACTGATGTTATATTGAATCATGGCTATAACTGTTGAAGTAAGCCTGCACATGTGAGATGATTAAAAGAGAGCTGTGTTGGACCTTCACCTACTCTGTTAGCCAGATACCAGTTCCTTGCCTGAGTAAGGCTGGGAGTTCAGTTCCCCACTGTGCCTTCTTCTTAATAGGGGCGGGACACCATGATGCATAGGGTTCTCAATGATGATGATGATGATGATGATGATGAAATAGGTTTTAAGCTTCTAAAAAAGTAATGACAGCGTGAAGCAGTTGCATGGTAAAAAGCAAAACAAAACTCACTCAGAGACAACCAGTTAAGAGCACAATCCACAGAAATCAATAAGAGCAATCAGGGCCACAACTTGTCTGGCTAATTAGGAGATGCCCCTTTCCTCCTGTCCAGCTCATTGCAGTTCCCAAGGTCAGTTTTCACAGACTTCAGGGAATGAACCTGGAAGTTGAGTCATGGCAACTGGACTTCTCTTCTTGTGAGATCGAAATGTTTCACTGCTCATCGAAGGAGCTTCGTCCGTCTGACAAAGCAGCTTGGATGAGCTGTGGAACGTTTCAATCTCAGAAGAAAAGAAGTCCAGTTGCCATGACTCAGCTTTTGGATAACCTCTCCTGGATGACTGAGTGAGAATCTTCACAAACTTCAGGGAATGAAATTAACCCTCTCCTTCCCTCATGACTGTTGTGATTTATGTTAAAGTGAGTGGACAGCAACAAATCCTAAATTTACAGCCATGCATAGTCTGAAATGGTCCCTATTATTTGTGACAGGCCTGAATAAACCGTCACTTGTTTCTTAATTTTCTTCTGCACAGTGGGAAGCTGTGTGGTGTATTAAATTGTTGGACTTGGAGTAAAGGAACCTGAGTGCAGATCCTTCCTCAGCCATGAAACTCACTGAATAATTTTGTCCCACTTTCTCATCCTAGCTTATTTTACAGGGTAGGTATAAAAATCAAAAGCCCTTTCCCCCGTTTGACTTCCTGAGCTGTTTGGTGAACTAGCTGGGCATAGTTGTGAGAAATAATCATTAATCAGGAAAACCAGATGATCCCCAACTGCTATTATTTTCCTGTGAGAAAGTGAAATGGAATTTCCTTGCCTTTTCTCTCTCTCATGGGCTTACTGAATCATGCTGTGGGTCAAAGCGGATCTTAAGTTTTCCCCATAGTTGTAGCTGCTTCATGGGCATGGGGCAAAATAATAAGCAATATATTTAACAGCAGGACATATTTTTAAAATTCTGTGGCCAAGCATTTATTCATAGTTGTTCCTAGGAGCCCTTGGAAGCATTTCAGGACGCAATCTGAAAACATCATGTCAGGTTGCTGGCTAGAGCCTCCTGCTTTGAATGGCTGAACAGCACAGCTTAGAAATAATTATTCAATATAATTTGTTCATTTTTGAAAAAGCAATTAATCATTAGTTTGTCATTTTTAGTGGGAGGAATCTTGTGTTTTAAACAGGCTTCGGAAACCGAATGCCCTTGTGAGGAATGAGTTGTAGTGAGAAGTGCTGTATACTTTACTGTCTTTTGTTTTTCTCTGGCTTTTAACTCCATTCATTGTGTGGCTATTAATAGTGGTATGTTTACTTATATTTTAATACTCTCATGTATTATGGTTTTTAGTTTTTGAATACTCTACGCCTAATTTATTATGATTCCAATTTGTTTCTTCTTGCAGTTTGTAAGCTATTGTAGGCCTCTTTTGGGAAAAATGTAGCACAAATCTGCAGTAAATAAAAAAAAGTCTCATTGCATTATCTCAATATTGTACAATAATTTTCAGTAGGTCTAAGCAGCCGTTTGATATTTGATGATTTGAATGGATTAGCCAATGAGTGTATTTCCTTAACATTCATTATTAACTAGATAAATTGGCTAACCTCCATGATTTCATGTTAATGCCTAAGGAGTACCGCTAATGGTTCCAGGTTGTGCCAGAGACATCTCCTTTTCCATTTAGAGTCTGAATATGCAGGCATTGTGATTCAGTATGATCAAAATTTCCGTCTGATCTCCCCAGCTGTAAGTCTTGTGAAGAGATATGGTTATCTCACAGTTGGCCAATGTTTGTGGCCTGTTAGTTGATATTACAACAATATACTGTACATGTTTCTTACATCTGTGCTTCTGCTTTTTACTTGTCTGTTTAGGGACATTTAGGGACATTAAGAAACAGTATCATGAGTTCTAGACTTAGAGGTATGTCTGAAAAACATTTGGGGACCTTCTGAACTGTGCCGTTTTCAGCCACCTGAATGTTGTACCTTTCTTCATAAAGGTTCATACAGAACAGATTTCCTAGGACACGTGCTCCTGTATTACTGAACAGCATTTGAGACTGGCAGCTTAGCTTGGGTTATCCTGCATCTATTTATAGAGCTTTTCCGCCTACATTCAGCTCTCCTTTGGTTAAAGCTTTTCAAGGCAACATCAAATCAGGCTTGCTTTTCCCTCCTCCTGCAGAACATTCCCACACTCAGCAGCTGATTCTGACTTTCTGTGGAAGATGTCTGCAGTAGCATGTCTTGTACTTTCCTAGTTGACAACAGTAGTGGCAGCAGTCATGATAGTCTACAGGACACCCTCTTGTGTTCAATGCTATTCACAAAGGGACACCAAGCAAGGAACAGTCCCAGAAGCTTCCTCTCTCACCCAAACACAATCGTCATTGTTGTTTTTCAACAAGTATGAATGGTAGTAAGCATGACAAGGTATCTTGTGTAGACCATCTTGTCTCCTGCCATGGAGTTATTAACATTCAGACTGCCCTTTGCAGTGTAATGCTTGGCATCCTTCTAAAAAAGTTGATTCGATTTTCCAGCTCAATATCATTGATGTACTCTCTCATCCAGATGAGTATGTACAACATTACAGCTTTAGCCCCTCAGACAGTAGAGACATACAGATTTGTGTTTTGGACTACAGCTCCCAGAATTCTCCAGGCAGCAGAGTGTACAACTGCAGGATTTACAGAGTGCAGCAAACACAATATGTTCACCAATGAGCTTGCTGATCCCAGCTCAAGCTGAGCACACTTGCTAAAATGTCCCGAGGAATGGAGGGCCTACACTCTTGCTAGATGCAATGCTATTCCATCTGCAGTGTTGTATGGGAGATTCATTGGAACTCCATACAACAACAGGCATTGCTCGTGTTCATTGCTCCTGTGGTGTGGAATCACTCTCCCATGTGGTTCTGTACTGTCCATTTTATGATCATTTTCGTAAAAAACTCTTTGATCCACTCCTTCTGAATAAGAGGCTTTGTTCAGACACGGACAATTTGAGGTTTCTTCTGTCTTCAAGAGAGTCTATGGTGATAAAAAATGTGGCAACTTTTTTAGCCCATTTGGTCAGGACCCGCAGGCAGAGATGCACTGAGCTGTTACCTTTGTAATGCAAGTATTTTAAAATTTGTATTAGTTTTGTAATTACCCTTTGAATCTGTACTGAAACTGTGATGTTTACTCTTTTTGTATGCCAATAAAGCCTGATTGATTGATGTCAGGGTAGATTAAAAACAGTTGGTGACCTATCTGCTATTATTTGTTTACTTTCTGATAAGATTTCCAAGAAATCAGAGGGCTTTCAAAGCACAGTTTGAAAATAGCTGGGCTCCACTGTTTCCACATGCGAATCTTCACAAAGTAGAAGTGAACTTGAGAAAAAGATGATTAAGATGACCTTGAGAACTTAGCAATTGGCCATTTACATTGTACAACTAAAGATGATCCTCCATTTTACTCACCTCACTCCACACATTGAAGTTTGAATATATTGGTTTACCCTGAATGAAACATGTGTTGGTCATAATCTTGGGCACCATCTCTGTTTTTTTTAACAAGCTCTTAGTAATGTTCACTTCATTGGTTCAAATACATCATTCCTTATTTCTTTCTTTCTTTTCTCTCTCCTCTCCTCTCCTTTTCCTTTTGTTTTGTTTTACAATCAGCACCAGATTCCTTTCCTCCGGTGTTGGCAACTTTTACATCAATCCATGCTACAGCTCTTCACCCTTTCGGGTCGACCACTCATGCCGCTGGCTTGGACCTAACCTAGGATAAATCTTGGCCTGGCGAGGGTTTGGGGGGAGAGCCATGGGCAGCTCAGCCTCATCGCTGGCCGGCGAGACGGAGTCGGACCATGGTTTCCCTGGCCCAACCTATCCAGGGCACCTTGCGGCAAGTTGGTATAGGAGTAGCCACAGTGGCCCTGTTTGGGAAAGTGCCCTTATAACACGACAGCATCAGCACGTGAACCACAGGGCACGAAGGTAAGAAAGCAGGGGAAGGAACTTGATCTTATACCACTCAGCTCTGTTCAACATTTGGAACTGCATGAGTTGCGATCTTGTGGGATTTAGCTATGCTTTCATTAAAGATGGCACAAATATCTCCAAAGACTTCCTTGCAGTTACTTCTTGTCTCTTTATTAAAGTAACAATAATAGCCTGTTGTATGCATTTGAATTTATTCTGCTCAGCACTGTATTCTGATATGTGTGTTATTAAGACATATATATTATTCAGTTCTTCCAAAAAAAAACAAAAAACTTTGGTTTGTGACGGTGGTGTATTGTCCTTCTGTGCTCAGGATTCCAAAAGCCAGGAAATGGCCCAGTAGCACTGCACAATATGCCCAAGTTGCTGGCAGGAAAAAAAAGATGCTAAGCTTTACATATCAAAGAGCAGCCTGAGTGTTGACAACACCACCAGCAGCAGTCAAGGTGATCTACAGCAGTGGTTCTCAACCTGTGGGTCCCCAGGTGTTCCTGGACTGCAGCTCCCAGAAGTCTTCATCACTAGCTGAGCTGGCCAGGATTTCTGGGAGTTGCAGTCCAGGAACATATAGGGACCCACCGGTTGAGAGTCACTGAGCTTCAGGATAGTGACAGGACGCAAGGGAATATTTCCGATTTGTATTCCTGCATGGAGCAGGGGGTTGGATTTGATGGCCTTATGGGTTCCTTTAACTTCAGTGTTACATGATTCTGTGATACCAGAAGCGACTCCTTTTTCCTATCAGTTAACCACCTCTCACAAAAAAGCACAAAGCAGTTTTCAAATATGAATTAAACATATATATTATCAAGACACATGCGTAAGATATATTTCTAAGTGACAGTTCCCCAGCTAGAACAAGATTTTGTTCTAGATACCAAGACCTGTTTTAAGGAGTTGCTATCAAATTTTTGAGTGGAACCTGTAGATACAATCCAATATGTATTTCAGACTCGTAATTGGACATAAAAGTGTAATACAGGTATGTGATCCTTACCCTGCCTCCAGCCAGAGCTGTACTTGTGTCTCTACACTAGAGATGGTCAACTGTGAAGGGTTTTAGGTCATTCTGTAGTAGACAACAATAGTCTGTCCCAGCAGTATTACAAGTACAGTTATGCCTTGAATTGCGAATGCTTTGAACAATGAGAAACTTGAATTGCGAAAGGAAATCCACCCGTATAGGGAAATTCCCATTTGAAGTCGCCACCTGCCCAATCTCCTCCCTGGATGATGAGATAATTTGGGTGTGAAAGAGAGTCAATGGGACGGTTTCCCGTTTTTAAAAATAGCAATAACAGTGATTACTATTACATGTATACTATCAGGGCCACAGAAATGGCACAAACAGTTCAATTCCCACCGCTTCAGATTTTAGCTGAACTTCTTTTGGGAGGCCATTTCTTCCTTGGTGATCTGTGAAGCCGGACTACAAAAATGAAACCATCATATCACCAGTAGAATATTGTCGGAAACTCAAATGTGTGAACTTCACCTTGTAAGAATAAGATTTTTTTTCTTCAAGAGCTGCTATCAATTGTGTCTCTTCATATCCTGGAGCATATGCATAGGAGAATTTGGACACCTGACAATAACCGCAGGGATTGGCAACCAGCATAATGTCTCTGAATTGGTCAGGCCTCGTAGAAATGCAAGTTTAGATTAGCTCCAGTCTATTTGTTTCAGCCATTCGCCATTACAAAGTCGGTATCCGTGGCATACATTACTTCACACAGTTTATGGACTGTGATATACATTGCTCTGGTGAACAATCCATTTAACCAAGTCTCCGCAGACTCTGATCAAAACAGATGCCAAAGAAGCTTCTTCTCTTAAAAAGAAAATTTGGCATATTTCTGTTGACAGGAAGGAAATTCTATATTTTGTGAATTGGCCCATATCCATGACATTTAATATTTCTAACTCAATTCAAAACCAATCCCTTATATGTGAAGATGGCAACTGAATTAATCGTGTTGCATTTGCAACTAAATTGGTTCAAGGACCCAAATCTTCCACATTGTATGGAATGCTGTGATTAAATTTCACCTTACTTAGGGCTCTCTCTATGGGGAATTTGTTCGTTTTGATGAAGTCGGTCTTCCAGTTCGCAGCTGTCTCCCTTGTACAGTTGGCCCAGCAGCTTTTCTGGCCTCCTGCATTTCAGATTCCATCTCTCCAGCACACGACTCCGTTCCAGAATTTGGCTTGAAGGACTTTGTACTAGAGAATCCTCTTCTGCCTCTATTTTTGGTATGGGCACTTAACAGGCCCAATTTATTCACAAATGGCAGTTTAATATTCAGATGGCAAAAATAGGCTTTGACCAGTATTTATAAAAATGGATTGAATGGTCTGTTGGACTGAGCCAGCTGGCCAGATGATGTCATAGGAGCAGAAGTGCTGCCCCCCTCTGACATCATCCTGCCAGACTCATCTTCCAGATGCATCCTTGCCTCCCTGCAGAGCTGTCATTTTCTTCATTTTCTTCTTGCCCTTTTTATGGAGAATGGCATGCTTTTAGATCAGAGGAGGCAAGATGATTGTACCACCACTATCCTGTTCCTGCGTGTGCGTGCATATGTTCAGGGAGAGGGTAGGTGGCATCCTGGTGCGCTCTGAAATCAGAGAGAGTGTCCATTGGGAGAGTGAGCAGGATGTTGAGGGTGGAATCTGTTGAGGAATTTTGGTTGCATATTTTTAGTTGGCAGAGGATGAGGTAGAAATAAATACATTAGCTTGAAATAGACCCCTCTCACTGATACCCAGTGTTAGTGCATGCATGATGGTTCTTTTCCCGGTGGAATCCTGTCTCTTATTTGAGTTTGGAGATAGCAGTGGCTCCCTCTGGTTTCAGCTTGCCTTCTCAGGTGAGATACACAGGCAAATAATGCTTAGGAAGGAGTGGAACATCAGGGACTAGAGTAGTGGTGGCAAACCTTTGGCGACCACAACCCTTACAGTCCTTTGTCATTGGCAGTCTAGGCTCAGTTCTGAGTCTAGGCTCAGAATTCTGGGAGTTGCGGTCCAAAACATCTGGAGTGGCAAAGGTTCGCTGCAATTGGACTACAGCAGTGGTTCCCAACCGGTGGGTCCCCAGATGTTCCTGGACTGCAACTCCCAGAAATCCTTTCCAGCACAGCAAGTGATGCAGGGTTCTGGGAGTTGCAGTCCAAGAACATCTGGGGACCCACAGGTTGAGAAGCACTTGATTAGTGCATCCTTCGGACACACCCACTCTCAGGATGTAGATTCTCTTCCCCAGCCTAAATTAAGGTGATCAAAGGCTCCCAGTAACTCAAATGTTTTTTCTATTAAAAATGTCCCTGGCATGGCAGAATCATAAGCAATTATGACCAAAATAGGTCAGAGAATGATTTCCTGTTCTTTATGTAAAGTTTTGCCCTTTGTGAAGCCTACCAGTCAAACAGCCGATTAATATAAATACGGTACTTGTTCATCCAGTCACTTTCTCTTGCAATTAACATTTCCCTCCTGAGTTGGGGGCTGCTGCCCTACATTTAGTCCTTTTGCAGGTTGAGAGGTATGTCAACGCATTTACCTACAGTATGTGCTGCTTGAGGTGTGTGCATGTGGGGGGGGGGGGCTTAGCTATCGAAAACTGACATGTGTTGTGCTAAGGATATAGGAGCCTTTGATTAATGCTTGCTTTTTACAGCATTTTTGCTTGCTGGATGACTTGGTATCTTCTTTTATCATGCATGGGAGCTGCTGCCTTTCTAAAATAAAATAAAAACATTAAAATAAAAAGAGAAGTTTTCTGTTGTCCCCAAGCTGCTTTGCCTTGAAAAAACATTTGTTTTGTGAATGTGCCTGTGTGCATCCCTTGATTTTCCTCTTGCCTGTTGCCTCGGGGAATTTGCTGCTTGGTTGCTTCCTCTTGGGCGCACAGGCTTGGGGGAATTTTTCATGCAAACTAATCTTGCGGATTAATCCCATGGACCTTTTTTTGGTTTCGCCTTGAATTTCCTATGTCAACAATGCAGTATGCATATTTAACAATACTCCAGGCAGGAAACAATGACCATCAGATCAGATTTAAAATATGTTAACATATTAAAAATACTTAAAAGGTTGCGCTGAGAATCCGGGACAAACCTTGATAAGAAAGAATATGCGTTCCATCTCTGTGAAGTTATTTTGCTGTAGCTGAGAGACCATACTGGAAACCCAGTGGGAGCCAAAGGGCAATAGCTAATTTGCATACTTATTGCTACACCTTGGATGTGCTATTGTTTTAGGTCCCTGCTGTTGGTGCATTGTGTTGCTGATCTGATAACTGTTCATCCCATAAGGTTGGAAGCTCATCCAATGGCATGAGACAAGAATTGCTTGTTCGAATAATGTTTTTGGGTTTTTTAAATACTAAGACTGCTTGGTTCCTATTTAACTTAATCTACAACAGAAGATTCATCTTGTTTGTCAGATGTGAACAAAAGGGTTTGTTGGGTCCACACAGCTTCCCTATCTCTGAAGTAAGCGATTTGTGATTATAAGGTAGATGCTCCATTGTTTCAAAGATGATAGTGCTATCTCTTTCACACACGCACAGCCCCACAGTTGGTGGCTTGCTTGCTTGCTTGTTTCTCAGAGCACACAGTGATTCTGGTTCTAATCTAGAAACAAGCTGAAAACCTCTGCCCCAAGTATCAGAAAATATAAAATATATTTTTTTTCTGAAGTACCAGTAGTCATGCTTTTATTCTATTTTCATTTCACAGCAGTGGTGCTTGGATGCAAAACACCGTAGTTAGCAGCTGAACAAAAATTCAATAAGCAGATGTTGGGGGAATCAAATGCAGTGAACCTGGATTTCTCTTATCTTCCCAGTCTTTCAACACCAGTAATTGCACTTTTCAAGTTACTGGAATTGTAAGGGTTAGAAACCTTTTCTTTAAAAACTGCACATTTCAGATCGCCCATGTTCTGTTTTAAATAACATTTCAGACAGTGTAAGAAGAGTGGTTTTGTGTGAAGAAGAAATTTTGCATGCCTTTCCCATTGTTAGGATTTTATCAGTCACCGTATTTCTAGTTCTCGTCACACATGGTTAGATTGTGTGGCTTTGGTCAAGGTGATTTGCCTGTAGCCTTATTCCCCTTGAGCAAACCGGATCACACCCTCAATCTGTCTTTTACCCATTTGTTTTAATGACACGAAGCTGGGTCCACACTCCAAGTCTGGAAGTGCAACTGTTAGGCCTGTCAAGGCTGTTTCCTACTCAGTTGTTGAACGCTAAAGTGAATCTGTTCACAGATGGAGAAATACGGACCGAGATACAAAGAGTGCAGGGAGATTTTTTTATTTTTATTTTTTGCAAATCCCCTGAGACGTGGTAATTGGCAAGAGGCTTTTGTATCTTCGTGCAAATAGTTATAGAAATGAAGGGGGAGAGAAGCTGGTCAGAATCAGGTTGGACAGTGTATCTGTCCGGGCTGCGCTGAGTAGTCCTGCTAGTTCAGATGTGTGGAACGAGCAGCCAGGCAGCTTCACCTTCTTGACCCCTAATAATGCCAGAGGTAGGGGTGTGTGTTGTTCTTTTACAACTCTAATGAAGGGAAGCTCCCATTGGCCTCTTTGCTATTGGGAAAGACAGATGATTGTATCTCACACAGCTATTGCCCTGTAGCAGCATCTGCAGAAAGAGACACTGTTGGGAGTTGTTAGCCTAACTTCGTAGCAGACAGGTTTGGGTTAGTCAGCAATCATTTCAAGTCTCATGGGCATGGTTTTGCGTTTCTCTGCCTTGAGGGATCTCATTCCTTACAGACAATGCGTGATCTGTGGTTTTTGTTTTCACAGAAAGATTTCTTGCCGCTCCTGGCCTCCCTAATTAGAAATTCCTATGTTTCTAAGGGGTTTGCGTGTCTATGTTCCCGTTTGTGGTCCTCTAGATGTTATTGGACTACAACTCCCATCAGCTTTAAGAGGAATAATCGGTGTAGAAGAATGAAAGCTTCTGTCCAACAATCATTGTGTGTGTGTGTGTGTTGTGTTGTTACAGTCGTGACCGACTCTTCGTGACTCCATGACCATGGAGTTTTCTTGGCAGGAATCCTGGAGTGGCTTGCCAGTTCCTACTCCAGGCGCCTACAGCACCTGGTATTCCCTGGTGGTCTCCCATCCAAGTACTAACCAGGGCCGACCCTGCTTAGCTTCCGAAATCAGGCGACATCAGATGTGCTTAGGGCATCTAGGCAGCTTGCCCAACAATCATTGGGGGGGGCATAAGTAACCCTTTATAATAAAGTCCCATATTTTCTAGAGATCATTCTGAAAGCTATTGCTTTGAAGATTTCTGAATAATTAAAGGTAACAGCAGCATTGATTATCTGGCTGATTCCTCTCCCAATGGACATCCCTTTGTTCTTCCAAACTATCTTGTTATACTACGGACAGTAAATCCTCGAAGTAGCACTTATTTTTTGGAAGAAACCCAAGGCTGAAATGAGTTCAGTGCAGTGAGATCTGTTCAGCAAATGTGAGATCTGTTTGGCAGCTTCATTGAGTATATAAAGCTGCAGTGAAATCCTATGTAGTTTATATAATGTAGTGTTCCTTACCATGACTTTTTGATTGCTAAACTATGTATATAATGCTGGTGAAAATTGTTGGTTATATTCAAGAATAATCTTTTTTTCAGAAACCGGTACCTTGAAATTTAGAAAATGAGTGAAAAATGAGAGCCAGTTTAGTGCAAAAAGCTAAAGTGGAAAGATTGCAACTGCATTACAACTCCAAGATTCACCCAGCTCACATGGCAATTGTAGTCTCAAAAAGTATGTTTTTCTGGTCACAGAATGGTTAAGGAGTTGCTGGTTCAATTCCTTACTGAACTATACAGTCTCATTTGGGTCAGTCATTTCTCCTTGGTCTCTAGTTACCTCATAAATTACTGTCACAACAAAAATAATAGGAAAGGGAAGAAAACTTGTTTGGCGCTGCATGGCAGAAGGACAGAATTAAAATTAACGAAACAAATGGGGAATTACTGCCTTTAAAAAGACCTTGTTAAAGTCACATACTTTACATGAGTCTCTTTATTCTTTATACCTGAAGTATCATCACCCAGCCCTCTTTCCCATTCTAGCGGAAAGCATGACACTGGAATCATTCACACCAGTCTCCCCAGATTGAATGGCACTGTTGTGTCTGCAAGTAAGGTAGCATTGCTATTATGTTTTCGAACAACTCTCTGTAGCTATGAAGGCCAATTTTTTCCCCTTAATTTAATATGAAGTGGATCAAAATTGTAATCAAACCAGAAAAAATATTGCCAGATAAGTATAAATACCATCTGAGCAGATTAATATATCCAAATAATCTGTTTCCATTTGTTAGTCCAGATCAGTGGTTCTCAACCTGTGGGTCCCCAGATGTTCCTGAACTGCAACTCCCAGAAATCCTTTCCAGCACAGCAAGTGTTGGAGGCTTCTGGGAGTTGCAGTCCAGGAACATCTGGGGACCCACAGGTTGAGAACCACTGGTCTAGATCATCTTCCAGAAAGGACTCTTATGGTGGATATATCCATGGGCATATCATATAAAGCTCAAATTCTTTTTAGTCTAATAGACAGACCTGGTGAACTTCTACTTGCCATGGATCAGTCAAACAACATCATTGCCATTTGGGACATCACCTCTTGTTCCAGCAACCTTTGTTAGAAGTAGAACTGTGTGCTAGAGTTTGGCATAAATGTAGTTGGTACTGGGTTTATCTCCTTGTTCTTTCCTATTAACTTCAGTAACTGCTACTAATTTTCATCTTAAACGAGCATTTCTTCTTAGATACTGTAAAAGGCTGCCTTTTATGGGGAAATATGGCCTGTGGATAATGAAGTGAAGCCCTTATTGAAAATGGCTGTAGCTGTGACTTCTTCTAATTTCAAATACTGTATTTCAATTAATGTCTTACAAAGTTTTCTAATTGTTTCAAAACAAGGCTGGTGTTTTAAATCAGCAGAAAGTCCTTTTAAGGGGAAGCAGTAATGACATGGTTTACAGGCTGGAATCAATATATATTAGTGACTGACATTGGCTTGATAGTCTTGGAAACAGTAGTTATTCCTGCCAGCATTGGCATCATTGCCTCTGAAATATCACTAAAGACACGTCCACACAGATTTTACTTAGAAGAGCAGAGGTGCTGTTACAATACATTTCAATTTCTCATTCATTTTTCATATTAGCATTTGGTTTATGTTGAAAAGAATGAACCTTACCCCTCTTACCCCTCTCCTCCCTGGTTTCTGTGCACTCTCCTTATTTCCAGTGTCACTTCAAAAGATATCTAAAGCCTGATACCATTTGAGATGAACCAAAGTTTTCACGTATTTTATGAACTTTACATTGTAGTTCATCTTAGCTGTGGTTTCTTTGAAAGAAGCCAGCTCCATAATTCATGAGTCTTGGGATCAAGTCTTCTGTGGATGAGGCAGGGTTTATTCTGGTTTTGGAACACATATATAGTGTAATTCTAGGTGTTTTTTTCTCCTGTGCATGTTCTCATGGTTGGACTTTGCATTAAATGTCAGATAGATTTCATTTCTAAGTTAAGCATTTCCCTATTTCATCATGTTTTGCATGGAATTTCTTCCTGTGTGGAAAGAACTTGAAGGAAAATATTTGAATGTGGGAGAAACGGAAACTGACAGATTCATTCATCCAAGAACAATACCTTGGCTGCTAAGCTTTTGAAAGTTGGTGTTTGAAGCCCTGTGGTCAGCATGCTGTAGCTAATCCCAACAAAATTAAATTGTATTTCATTTTAACTATTGACTCAGTGAGACTTGGATAAGTGTTGACATAGTGTTCAGTAATTGATTCAGTAGTGCTACTTTTGGTTGGGAATAGCACTAGGATATACTTGATCTTGTTAATGCAGAATTGTGGTTGCTACCTCTTGATTGCCCCTAATATTTTAACGCCTGTGTGTAAGGCAGATTTAACATTGCTTTTGCCACTCTGGAAATAATAGCGCCTATTGAATTCTGCTGATTCAGACTGGAGACACTTTTTGGTCCGCTTTGCTAATGGGCCAGTGTGATTGGGTTCTTTAATGGAGATGGGGCCCAGTTCAGCCCCATCTACAAAACCACCACTGCTGCCTTTCTCTTTCTTTCTTTAAGCGTCTCTTCCCCCCACCCCTGTCTCCCCCAAGAAGGAGGGTTTGTATCTGGGTCAGTCGTGTCCTTACCATTCAGCCTCTTCATTTGGAATCTACTCCAAACTCTCAGGTAACTCCAATGGTTAGGATAATCACTCCCTCTCTATGTACTTGCCTCCTCCTTAACCCCCTCCTTGTCACTTGGCTCTATATCCCTTGACTTCTCTCTTGCTGCTTCCTGCCACCCCACTTTTCCTGTCCTCCCTTGCACTCTTGCCTTTCCATGACCCCTCCCTTTCTGCCAGTTGTTCCTCTCTTGGTCTTTTCATTGAATCTGGGCTATTTGGTCTGGCAGGAGAATATAAACTTATCAGCTCTATCCCAAAGTCTGTTTGTGAATGCAAGGTCTCACATCTCTCTGTTTCTAGAGGTTGATGGAATGGCACAATGGTAGGGAGACTCATCTCCTTGTTTGCCTTCTCATAACTAGTATTTGTAAATGTCCTAATAGTCACATGGGTCAGACTCAATAGGACATAATTATTATTCTTCCTGGTGGAAGAGCTAGCAACCGTTCAGACCACCTGGAGAGTGAGCTTTAAAGAAGCAATACTGATTGTTCCATAGTCAGTTTTCTTTGTTTTCTCATCCTCCTTTACGCATAGTGATGCATATTTCTCATTCTTGTGCTACGCACCTTTTTACAGGCCTCAGAGCTTCTGTATCTCTGAATGCTGAAGGAACCATAGTGTAGGAGAAGGTCAAGGCTGCTGTGCAACATTCTCATTACAAGTTTTTTAAAGCCTCTCATAGAATCATAGAGTTGGAAGAGACCTCAAGGGCCATCCAGTCCAACCCCCGTCATGCAGGGACCCCCATCCCAGTATTTCCAACAGATGCCCATCCAACCTCTGCTTAAAAACCTCCAAACTCTTCTGCTTTCTAAACAATTCATTTAGAATATTTCAGATTCTGTTACACATCTACATGTAAAAAACACTTTCTAAAGTTTTTGACTGCTACATATAAAACAGAAAGTGAGCACTGAATAACCAAAAAGGTGGGAGGGGATGAAATGAGAAGAGAGATAAATGTACACGGTACTAGCATTCTCGACTGGAGTGCATTACACCTGCTAAATTCTTCATGGTTTGTGAGGAATAACGGACTTGATCAATCCGAAATGACAGCTTCTGTAAAAGCGGTATCTTTTACCACTGTACAACTGGCTGTGATTCTTTATTGCTTTATTTCTTCAAGCACTCGGGCCATGCAAAGTTCTCTGGAGCATGGGCAATTCATCACAAGATTAAAACAAAATTAATTTTTGCTTCTTAAGTATACAGGCTTGGGTGGCCTGATTACTCTGAGGCTCCACCAGGTCCCTGCCCAAGGCAGATAATTGGATTGCAAACAGCCTAATTTGGCCAGTGAATGATTCAATCTATTATCTCTCCTATGCCTTGCAATGCTTTCCCGTTGGCTTCTGTAATGATTTCTTTATATTTCTAGCCCACCCTCATTCAGAAGCTTCGCATACATAATATTATCCATGTAAGAAGTACTTTGTTGAGATTTTACACAGTCAAGATTTTTTTTTTGGGGGGGGTCTTTTCAGGGTTGTTTATTAAGAATTATCCATTCTGGTAGGCGCCAGCTGTATGTATCACAGTTGTTGAGGTATCTCAAATTGTCATAGGTCACTGCAGTTTCACTGTGGCCTTGAAAACCCCTGCATGACAGAAATGCACCTGCTGCTTTTTATATGATCCTCTCTCCAAAGAAAGGTCCGTAGGTTTCTGTTCTCGCCACAGAGGCCAGATTGTCTTTTAGATCACTTTGACCTCAGAGGTGGCAGGCCTTAGAAAGTTCATTTCTGAGGCTACAAGTCCCAGAATTGCATATCCATAATAACCCCATGGAGTGACTGTCCGAAAAAAGAACTTTTCCAGTTAGGGGACAATTATTTCAGGTCCTTTCATGCTATATTTTAGGATGTGGGAAACTCTTGGTATTGGTATTCTTCCCTCCTTCTGGCAAGAAGAGAGTGGGTGCCATGGGGGAACCGCTTCAGTCTTGCCTGAGGGTGTGCTTTCTCTACAGCATGGCCTGCGGGATAGTGGAGGCCAAATGGGAGAGAACCTCCTTGGCAGAAGCTTTCCGAATCTTGGTGGTTTCTAAAGAAAGGAGGAGAGAGGAGTGAAAAGTGAAGACAACAATAGCACTGTTGCTTTGCTTCACATGAACTTTTTCCCATTCTGCATTCCGTTTGCATAAATTCCTTCAGAACAAGGAAGCCCTAAGCACCACCAGCGGATATCATTGTTATTTCCTTCCTCCTCAAACTGAGCTTGTTAGCTTTTCCTTCACTTTGTGGGCTGTGCTGTTTCTGCTCGATCAAATGATAAACTAGCCTTGCAGAGGTGTCCCAGGGGACCTGCCCTTTTTTTCAAAAAAATGCTCTAGCAACATCTCTGTTGTGTTCCCCATAAGTGGCCGCATGCAGTTACTATGTAGGAAATTGCCCCCTCATACAAAATCACACCACTGCTCCCTCAAACTCCCTCCTGTCTGCACTCTTAGCCTGTAGCTCTCTTCTGCAGGTACAGTGGTGCCTCGGATAATGACGGTAATTCATTCTCCGAGGTTAGTTGTTATCCGAAACACATCGTTATCCGAAACGCAGTTTCCCATAGGAATGAATGGGAAACCATTTAATCCGTTCTGGAGCCTAGGAAAAAGGCACAGTCACCTGGTTTTTTGCTCAAAACTCTTTAAAAAGTGCACTTTAAAGGTACAGATGCAATTTCACCTGGGATAACTTTTTAAATGATGCATGCTGGAAATTCATTATCTGAGGCAGTCCATAGGGAAAATTCGTTATCCGAGGCAGCCCATAGAGAAAATTCATTCTCCAAGGCAGACCTATACCTAGGAATTGCGACTCGTTATCCGAGGCAGCTCATAGGGAAAATTCGTTATCAGAGGCAGCCCTATACCCGGAAATTTGCAGTTGTTGTCCGAATTATTCGTTATTCGGGGCAGTTGTTATCCGAGGTACCACTGCACTTTTGTAAACCCAGCTGATAGGGAGTCTGGTCATTGAACCGGGGACCTTTTGCATGCAAACTGTGTGCTCTTCCACTGATCTGTGCCCCTTTCCAATAGAGGCCAGCTGTAACCCATCACAGTAGCATGCTGCTGGCCCTCTTCCAGTGAAATGTAATGTTTCTCATTCAGCAGGCACTGAAGTCAGCAAATGAGGGGAAGTTATTATTAACCAGTCTGGAAATCCAAACCTCCTCCTTTTGCATCATAGGCACTTAGTGTTCCATGTGAGCACTAATGTGAACACGTTCTAAGCAGGCTGTCCGGCTTTGTACAGCAGAGGAAAAGGTGACAGCTTACCTGAAATTGAAGGACAGCTCCCGCTAGCTGCTGCCTGACCCCAAACAGAGAGGCAGCTGCTTTCGAGTATTTATCTTTGGCAGAGAGCTATAGGCAGTTGCTGGCCTCCTGCACTTTGACTAGGAGTGGATGCAGCCGAGATCAGAGTCACTGCAGAGCTGAACTGTGTGCTATTTCAAGGGGAACCTTAGCTGCCATCAGGATAGCAACTGCACTGAACAGGTGTAATATCAAATCTGAATTAATATTCCTTTTGCATCATAGACGGTCTATAAATTATGAAGCATGCAATTTGCTTCATAAAGCATCTTAAGCTGCGGCCAACAAAATGCCCAGGGGTGTTTTTCATTGGGTCTCCCTTAGAAACTTTTGCCAACCATGTAAACCTAACCTCTATTGATTGTTGTCTACGGAGGTGAACATGCACAAATAGCTAGGCCTTTTGTGCCTCTGTAGTAGCAATGTGCATACTTGGCAAGCTGAGAGCCAACTTTCTGTTGCTGGACCCACTGGAGCCAGACCATTAAAATGTCCTGTGTGTTGTGTTGTTACAGTCATCACTTGCTCTTCATGACTCCATGTCCATGGAGTTTTCTTGGCAGGAATACTGGAGTGGCTTGCCAGTTCCTACTCCAGGCGCCTACAGCACCTGGTATTCCCTGGTGGTCTCCCATCCAAGTACTAGCCAGGGCTGACCCTGCTTAGCTTCCGAAATCAGGCGAGATGTGCTTAGGGCATATAGGCAGCTTTTAAAATGTCCTAGAATATATTTTTTTTTAAAGTAGAGGGAAGTGCCTCTAGAAGCACCACCCCAGTTTTAAAAAATTGATATTTTGCTATACTAAATGGCTTAGCAAAAGCTATAAGGCCTATTTAAAAGGTGAATTGCAACTTTTAGGAGTTGCGATTTAGTCTTGTTTTGCTAGGGGTAGTAGGAGAGGGATCAAGAATTGAAAATCCAAAAACACCCTTTAGCTTTGCCTACCTCGCTCAGTAGAGAGGGTCAGAAATGCAAAGAAATTGATTTGAAGCAGTGGTGTTTGAAGGGCTAAAAAGACATCCAAGAGTTGGAGACAGCTCTTGTTCTATGGCTTAAGAGACTTAAGTGGAACCGCGGTCGATGAAATACTTGTTTCTACTTCCTCATGGTCATTTTGCTAGTGTTTGGGAATGCTTGGCTCAGAATATGAATTTACTCGGGGGCATTACTGATTGATTGATTGGTTTGGATTGGTTTAGTTTGGTTTGATTCGATTTGTATTCTGCCTCATCAAGTGGAAAGCATTATTCTGTCCAGTCTACAGCAAATAACAAAACAGAGTGACGAAGTAATAGGGAATAAATTATTTCCTCTCAGGTCTCCCTCTTGCTCAGGATGTAAAATGTTATTCTGATACAGACAGGCTTTCAGATTGAGCACTAAACTACTCCATAGGTCTGTCTGCAAAAGTATGCATTGTCAAGGGAGGCTCTTACATTGAACAGCTAAGCAAATTGCATAAGAGTGGGAAATGGGACTGGAGCATAGAATTGTCTGAGTTACGATTAGCATCTAGGACTTCATCAAAATGTAGATGAAATTTTGTAAGGTGTCTGAAAATGGAAAGACTGAAACAGTGCGTGCAGACATTTCAAGTAGGAGTAGAGTTCTAAGACAGACACACACACACACACACACACAGAGATTTACAACAATATGTAAATAATTATCTCTAAAGGGCTATGAATAAATAGAAGTTGCTTAGGGCTCAGCCATTGCGAGTCTTCCTGTGTGCAAAATTGGCAGACTGTTAACAACTACCGAGTGACCCAAAGATTTGCCCGTCACTCTGTAAGAACGTAATAAAAGATTTTAAATATACAGAAACAAAAGCCTAGCTCATGCTGTGTGTTTAGAATGGTGTTTGCGAAAAATGCCAGAGCCTAAAACCAGCTGCTGCTCTGGAATTGCTACCTGCTCACATATAGGTTTGGCTGTTTCCGATCATTTCTCTGTTCTTCTCCTAGAGGAAATGCCATCATTCAGTAGTAATGCACCTGCTTTGCATGCATACCATTCCAGGCCCAATCCCCTGTATCTCCAGGCAGGGCTTAGGAAGGTTTCTGCGTTAAATCCCGGAGACCTAATACAAGGCTGTAAACCAATGTTTTTCAGCCTTTTAAGATCCATGTCATCCTGCCAGAAACATAGTCTGATGCCTTCCCTTCAAACGCGCCTCCCTCAATAATTTTATTTCGTATTAAAATCTTGTGACTGAAAACAAATCAAAGCATATAAGTTTCGGAGGGGAAATATTTTGATCTCTGTTTTCACTTTCATGAATTGCCGTGATAAAGATTAATTGCTGTGAGATAAAGAAAGGGGCTATTATCAAAAGACAATGGGATCAAGAAGGTAAGCTATAGGATGATGCAGGGAACTACAGATAGATGGATGGACGGACGGACGGACACACACACACACATGCACTCTCTCTCTCTCTCTCTCTCTCTCTCACACACACACACACACACACACACACACACACACACACACACAGTGTTGTTGATTTGTTCTCTGGTGAAACAAATCTAAACTGAAGAATAATTATCTAGATACACAGGAGTCTTGTATGACTCTTTGAGGCTATAACAGACAACAGAGTGAATCAGTTGCATGATGCTGTGATATTGATCCCCTCCATTTTATTGGATCTTTTTATCTTTTTTTGTTTTGATTTTTGGTTTTTCCTTATTGTAGCTTTGTATTCTGTTAGCCGCCCAGAGTTCCGCTCTGGAAGATGGGCAGGATATAAGTAGAACAGATAAATAAATATAAATAAATAGAGGCATTGCTTACATTTTGAAAGATTGTTTGAAGAGAGGAATTTATCAAGGGCTGTCGATATAATACTACTACCCTTCAAATATTGACCTAGTCTCACCCAGAATAAAGTTCCCATTAACTTTGCCCTTTTTTTGAGTGGCACTGTGCCTAGAGAAAATTTGAGTGGCAGGAAACGGATGAGAAAATCACCTGCAGATACAAATCATCACGACTGTAGTTTTGAAAGAGGTAGCCATGTTAGTCTCTGCAAGCATATCAGAAAAAATAAAATAAAAACAAGACAAAAATGTGCCAACTTAAAGACTGTTATACAGTATTTTAATGTAAGCTTTCATGGACACGTCAACTTCATCCAACATATGGCAGCAGAAGGGAATTTTGAATGAAATATCAGTTTCATAACAAATATTCATTGGCTCTTGGGTAGAAGAGCGGGCTGAGACGTCCTGGACTTGCATAATGAGTTGGCTCACATTAAAGAAGATAAATGATGATTCATTTACTAGTGGCAAGTCAGCACTACAGTTTATTCCATTGCTGCTAATGCTAGCAAGAATAACCAGTTTGATTTTGCTCATGGTGATCAAAACCTAAGTTGGGAATGTTTCATGAAGCCTCTTTTCCCTGGGCAAGGTTCATCTGTTGGTCTTCGCGTTTGCTAAGCCCTGGGATTTCCCCAATTGCAGGACATTGACTGCATAATTTGTGGACCAAGGTGTTCAGCAGAGTGTCTTTTTTCCCTTTCCAAGTATTGTGATTTTAATGAATGCTTTGGTTGACTTTCTCTCCTTCTGCCTCTGTTTATGAAACATACAGTTTGTTCACAGCCGTCAGATTTGTTTGTCTGTAAGCTGGCACCAGTACTCATTGCTTGCAGATGCCGTCCAGGAATAAGGGGCAAACAGGTCACCGTGTCTGATGGCACTCATCCGTCTAGAATGGCATTCAACTCCTCACGGTGTCTTCTGTGACCCATAGCCCTGGAGCGCCTGGCTCCAACTGCCCTCTCGCATCATGCACATGCGCTGCCTTGTGCCAAGATGACAGAGGGCGAGGATTTGTTTGCAAGAAGTTTTGGCCTGAATTTAATCCTTACTGATGACCTTGCCTGGAGGCTGAAAATAGGGAGGGAGTGGAGAAAAATACGTAGTTAGTTGCTGGTGTGGTGAGGGCATTAATCCAGGCTGAGAGATCAATATGTGCTATTTCCTTCTGATTGGGAATAGAGCTATCCGAACATTAACAGACCAAGGGAGATGGAGGAAAAGCAAGCCTGTGTGATTTAAATTTAATTACATTATTTATATGCCACCTTTTCCCCCATAGGTGTCTTGTAGAAAAATCTGTGTATATTTTAACCAGGTTCTCCTAATGTAGCAATTCATTTGAGTATTTGAGTTGAATTACATAACTTTTGTCTTGGAGCCAATGGAACTGCTCTAATAAGAGTATTATGTGATCCCTGTAGCCTTACCTCAGGCACCGATCTGGCTGCTGCATTTTGGACCCACTGACATTTCCTGACACTTTTCATTGGTAGCCCCACATAAAGCATGTTAAAGTAACTGAGCAGGGAAGTAACTAGGGCACCTGTCACAGCGCCAAGATCAGATCTTTCAAGAAACTGACGTAGCTGATGGCACTAGTTTTAATTGTGCAAATATGCACTCCTGGCCACGGCTGAGACCCTGAGCATCCAGGCTCAAGGATGAATCTTGCCAGGAAGGAAGGAAAGTTGCTGATTCACAGAATTTTGCAGAGAGGAAGATTGGGTAGAAAAGCCCTCAACCAGGTGGATTGCTGTAAATAACCTATGTGGGACAGTAGCGAATCACATGTATTGGCTCTTGCTGTCCAGACAGAATTGCTTAATTACATTTCTGACCTTGCAAGCTTAAGTAGGATTTTCCTGGAACGTCTCTGCTGTTAGCCTACCTCCCGAGTGGGAAGTGTGTAAACCTGTCTTCTACCTTTGATGGTGGAGAAATATGACTTCCGGATGAAGATAACTTCTATTTTAAAAGACATTTAACTGTTACAAGTGTAATTATTTATCCATTTGAAAATATTGCTGATTCACAATATTTTCCAAACAATTTCTTAATTATCAGCCCGAGCTTCCAAACCATTTCCTAATTGTCAGTCTAAAAAAAGAGAGACTGTGACGAAGTCAGATTTTTTCCATTTGTTTTGTCTGCAGCTGTTACCGCTACTACCACTTGTGTGTGTGTGTGTGTGTGTGTGTGTGTGTGTGTGTGTGTGTGTGTGTGTGTGTGTGTGTGTGTGTTTTAAAAA
>JAHTLZ010000054.1:3934483-3959326 GCA_023846285.1 Phrynocephalus versicolor
CGATCAGGAGGTCTCTAAAACCTCCAGTGGGACATTAACAGATCAAAGCTCCCCTGCTCTTGAACCACTGCCCACAGGGCTAAGAAATCTCCGTAGGTGATCCAGACCCAATGAACGCTGAAGCAACTCAGCGTTCCACTCTTTAAAATGTTCTTCCTTAATTAGTGTAATAAAGCATGGAGCTTTACTACCATTTTTAAATAGAGGGTTGTTGTGTATTATCCAGCTGTGGTGTAGGTCAGGGCAAATCAGAATAGATCTGAGCGAAGTGAGAAGGGTGTTGTGAAGTGTTCAGTATTCAGCACTGCACGTCAGTCTCTGGCCGCTTCTTTGAATGTTGCATTTGCAAAATTGACTTTTTTCATCATCTGGGACTCGTTCTGGGTGCTGCTGCCTGGAGGGATTTGTTGGATGGTGAATGAAGGCAGAGCTCTTAGCCTGTTCAGCCTCTTCAAAATTCATTTGCTCTTGTTCCTTTCATGAAATGGGAGCTCTCTGGAAGCAGCTGGAGAGAGAGTGGTTGTTTCCTTGTCCATCTATCTCTCCTTCCCATCTCGTTTGGATACTTAGACCACTCAGTGATGTTGGCTCCCTCATTCTTAATTTCACACCCCGACCCTCTTCTTAGGATTCTAATGAGTGTAAATGAGGAGAGCCATGTACTTGAGCTGATGGGTGAAAAAGTGAGATGTGCGTAAAACAAACAAAGATTAAATAAAACAAATAATAAAAGAAGTTCTCATATAATCACACCACTGACTGTGTGAAGATGCAGGAAATAACTTTCTTTGATGCAGTTTGTAGAATCCTGCATGGCCAGCGAGACAAGCTGGCCGAGGGGGTTTGAGAGCTGAAATGGATAAAACTCTTGTCTGCAGTTGAAAAAAAGAACAATTTCCCCAATCCCTGCAAACGTGGTTCTCCCATCCCTCTTTCGATGATCCCTGTAAGAGCAGTTGGTCACTTTTATCTCATCCATCTGTTCCCGAAAGCTTGCAGATGCTACTTTTGGGGGGCTATGGCTGCACTGGCTAGAAGATTTTAGATGTTAAAAGTTTCAAATTAGCTGCCCAAGCTCTGTCATTTGCACAGAAGGGCAAAAGCTGGAATCTGCAGCTTTGATGGAGCAGAAAGCTCCACACTCTTATCTCCTGCTGTTGGGAGTAACTCATTGCCTTCTTCATTGCACTCAGCTGATCATGGCAGGCCAAGGACACCTCAGGTTTTCAGGGTGTCTTCTTTCAAGATCGGCCTGTGGGGAGAGACTGTAGCTTAATGTTGGACTAAAAGGCCACAGGTTCAGTCCCAGGCAAAACTGGGAAGACTCCTGTCTGGAACCCTGAAAAGCCACTCCTGGTTCATGGTGACAGTTCTTGACCAGGTAGATCAAAAGTCAGACTCATTCATTGTAGGCCAGGGTAATTTCCTGCCATCTTGTGAGACTGCAACTATGTCTCATCCAGTGTTGTTGACATAGTTGAGTTAGCCACTTTGTTACTAGAACTAAGATAAATAAGAAAAGTCTCTTTTTAGTGCAGTGATACAAATCGCTATTTGGATTTTTTGAACAGGATACTAGATTGCAAATTGTGCTTGTCACTGTTCCAAGTTTCAAGAATGCCTGGCTTGCTACACAGAAGAGCATCTGTTTAGAAAACACAGTCTTGAACCAGATCTGGTGTATAAAAATATTTTTGTTCAGTAATAGGTATTATTCTGATTCTGATTCTTATTCTTAAAACCATTTGTAACTTTCAACCAGCTTTGAGAGTGGTGAGTCAGCACACCATGTAAAGAGATATAGCACTTTCAGTCATAAAGGTGGTGGTAATGTATGACAAAAGGGGGCGTAATGAAAAAGGAGAGTCTAGAAGGTGTGCATTTCCTATATAATGGAGGTCTTTTTCGGGGAGGGGGGACCTCATCACTCTCAAGATTGTTAAGAAGACAAGAATAATTTCTTGCTATGACTGCAAAAACATCTTCAAGGGAACTGTGAAGCACCTATATGCAAAATGTTAAATCGTAATATGGTCTCAGTGCAGAACTGTAGTTGGACAGGGGGCCAGAAATTGGACGCAGTGGCTACTGTTAATTTTTTAGCTACATTTATACTCTATAATAATATGCATGGAGCTCGAAATGATGCAAAGCAAAGTATTCTGCTTATATACTGCCCCATACTACTTCAAGTAGTCTCTGGGCAGTTTACAGTTTTGAATTACAGTATGCAGGCTACACCCCCCCCCCCCCCGCAATCTGGGTCCTCATTTTAACAACCTTGGAAGGATGGAAGGATGAGTCAACCATGACCCTGCTACCTGGGATCGAACCCCAGGTCGTGAGCACAGTTTTAGCTGCAGTACAGGCATTTAACCAAAGCTCCACTTTGTCATAACAACAAGCCTGTGAGATCTCTCAGGCTGAGAGATCATTGGTCATCCCAAGGTGACCCAAGGTGAGTTTCAAGAATAAGTGGGAATAGGAACCTGGCTTCCTTAGCTCCTTTAGTGTGTAAAATGAGAGCCACTATGCTCAGCCTGATCATTAAACCTTTCTAGTTTTTTCCAGGCCATGGCAGCTAGATCATTCTTCAGTCTGCTCCTTAAGATCTCTGTGCCCAGTATTCACTCACTCATCACTGTTCCACACTGGGCTTCCACCTGGAATCACTGCTTCTCTCTGAAATTTGATTTGATAACCTTTTTTTTGCTGCATTTTATTGGCATTTGAAGAGGACTTTATGAACTGGGATTTTTCTGTGTACTTAAAATGTTTGGAATGGATTAAATGCAAAGGTGGAAAATGGGAGGATCGAAGGAGCTGGATGGACTGTTTCTGATGTTGTTTTTTAATTGTGCCCAGATGGGACCAAGATGAAAGTGAGAGATTAATTAGCGTTTATTCTGTCTTGGGTGTGTTAAAGCTTTGCGCCTTCCCTGAAGGTAGTTGCATTCAGTAGGACTATGCTGTTGAAGGTGACTGGGTGCCATACATTCTTTCAGATACTGTCTTCATCATTTTCTATTTATTTTCTATTTCTTTTTCTTTCCCTCAGCCCCAAAAAGCAGATAAGGAAAGTGAATTGCTGCCTGCATTTATTATTTATTTATTTATGAGTATGTTTACCCTGCCTTTCTCCTTGGAAAAGGACCCAAGGAGGCTTACAGTAATGGGGGACAATACACAGTCCAATACAATTAAGACATATTCAAGTTTAAGAGTAGAATTGGGTGGAGGTTTTTGTGAACTAAGCAAATGTGCATAAATTCTCCTGGGTTGCATACAGTTTGATATGATTTTTTATGCAGCTTTTGTTTGCGTGAATTGCTGCTGAGGGTTGGATCCAGAAACAGGAAGCGGTATATATGAGTCCATGTATTGAAGCATTACAGCTGCAGGCCACACTGGCTGGGGGATCATTTTGCCAAGAATTACAAAGAAATATATTTTCCAAATCCAAATATTCACTTTGCTAGGTTTCTGCATCCTGGCAGCTATGAGAAGGTTGCTATGAGAAGCAGCAAAGTTGTGAAGGAGGTTTGTCGATCTCCCCTCTTATTAGCCATAGCGTGGCAAATCATGAAGAATGCTGGAACTGTAGTACAACAACATCTGGTTCATTATGCAAATTAAGCAAGCGTGCACTGGAGTTTGTCAGCTGTCACTGGAGATTGTATTCAGTATTTTGGTCCGCTGAAAGTGTTCTGACTTTTTCAGGCTTATCTCTGCCGTGAACGTGACCAGAAACAGGAAATTTTACTAGTGAAAACTGAGATGCCAAATTCTGTGGCCAGTACTAGTGTTGTTTGACACTGAGGCACATTTAGATACCTGGTGTCTTTGTTTGAGGCCACAACAATCAGTTGGGTAATTGGACAGCATCTCAAAGAAAGGCAGACTGTGGAAAAATTACTTGTTGGAGTAGAAATCCCAGGATCTGGGAACCGAAGACAAAAAAGACAACTTTTGCAAGCTGTGTGGGAAACTTGTATTTTTGGTGTTTTAGGATCTAAGAGACACGGAAGCATATGAAACTATATTGTCTACCTCTGCAAGGACTTAAGCTGTTTTTTTTTCAGCTGCAGCTTCCTGGCTTTACTACATATGACCACGTTTAGTTGACAAATGTTGAGCTGGAGTATTTTTGCAGGCAAAGCATGGGCTGTACCTTCTAAGCCGTGATATTTCCCCAGAGGTGTATGGGATCCATCTGTACCTAGAAGCTGCGTACCCAGGAGTGCTTCTCCCAGCTCATTTTATCCTTCTGCTGAGGCCAAGGTGGCTTCTTTCCAGCACTATTTTGAGAGCAAAGGAGAACAATGGGCATCTGTATAAACGCTACAAGGACTGAGTCTAGTAACTGTGCCCAGTTGGTCACCCTTGACATGCCTTGCTTTAGATGCAGCCGTTTTGCAAAAGAGTTAACTGGTCTGCTTCCTTGTTTGCATAGTCTCAGGGCAGCTGCAGCCCCTCTTCTCATGCTTCAACCTCTGGAGTGAGAGTGAGAGTGCTTCCAAATCAAATTGCCAAGTTTCTCACTTGCCCATCCCTCAACCTTAAATTTCCATGATTACTAAAACAGCGAGATACCACTGAGTTTACTGAATTGTGCGGCTGCAAGGACAGCCAGTCTGCCGGTCTGTTCTAGTTCTCTTCTTGGAAAAAAAAATCCTGCTTACATTTTTTCAAGAATTACTGTTTTGTTTTTGCCTTACGTGATCTAAAGATGGGCAGAAATCGGTAGGCAAGCTGCTAATTTTGCACGGGAACGGTTTCAAACAGTGGCAGATGTTCCGTTTATAATGGCCCGGCTAGCTCTTGGCACACACAGCACTGACATCCTCCCAGCAAAGATCACAGCCGTACATTGTGCATGTGTGGCAGGCCACTTTGGGGCTTTACCACACGTCACTGGAAGTTTGCAAGGAAGCAGAAGTCTCACTGTGCGCACATAGCAGATGATGCTGTCCCTCCTGTTGGCTTGGACTAAAGCTAATCTATTGGCGAGAGTTACTTTAATAGGGTTGCTGAGAGGCAAACAGTGAACCCGCAAGTCCACGGTACAACTCTGGCTTCCATCAGAAACTCAGCAACCATCAGTCTTAGATAAGCTGCCATTATCAGTTGCCCGTTTCAGTCTGTTCAATATGGAATACTGTACTGCAGTGATCAGAAGTAAACAGGACAGTAGAGGAAGTCTCTACACCTTAGCTCAGTACAGTCTGCACCAGAAGAGGACAGCTGTTGATTTCTTGGTATTTTTTGAATTTCAGCTCTCATAATGCCTCATAGTAGCAATGCTGGCTAAGTCTGATAAAGTTGCAGCTGAAACAAAAATACCTGAAAGGCCGTAGTATCCCACTGCTAATCTCCCGAGTGGCTGCGGTGTTCTAGAGCCTCGGGAAAGCATCTCACCTAATCTGGAGACGACAAAGATCCATCTGGGACAGTTGCATGAAAAGCAAGTGAGTTCATTGCACTAAAAATGTTGCTAAACTTTTTTTTTAGCAAACTAACTTGTTTGTTTCCCCCAAGAAACAAACCCTCTGTCAGATTCGTCAGGGAATCGAAACAGAATTGAAACAAGGCTGAAGCAACAGTTGTGACAGGGCAGTAGCTGCAGTTCTAACGGTAAAGTGTTCTGCTTATATACCGCCCCATACCACTACAAGTAGTCTCTGGGTGGTTTACAGTTTTAATTACAGTGTGCAGGCTACACACTGCCCCCCCACCACCAGCAAGCTGGGTACTCATTTTACCGACCTTGGAAGGATGGAAGGCTGAGTGAACCTTGAGCCTGCTACTAGGGATTGAACCCAGATCGTGAGCACAGTTTTACCTGCAGTACAGGCATTTAACCACTGCACCACGAGGTAGATTAAGAATGGTTAAAATGTTAAACCAGGTCAGTTGCCACTTCACCAGGTTGGAACCAGCACCCCACAAAGGACTTGGGAGATGACAGATCCGTTGTTGCTGGACTTCTGCTTTTATCAGGAAACCACATGAGAAACACATGCCAGTTTGTTTGTGCATGCACATCGAAACAGCCTAATTGTGAGAAGATTACTGTTTGGACCACAACTTGCAGAATTCTCAGTTTAAACTCTGGAAGTTACCTTTGCACAGAGACTGGCCTACATGGATAGTATAATATCCCCAGGCATAGTGTTTATAACATTGTTCTCTGATGTAGGAAACACAGCCATCCTATCGTTTGTTGTTTTGTTGCTGTTACGTGCCGTCAATTCACTGTGATTCATGGTGACCCTGTGAATGAGCAGTCTCCAAAAAGTAACTGCCCTGTTCAGCTCTTGCAAACTCAGAGGGAGTCATTCCATCTTACATTTGCTTTTCCTCTTTTCCTTCCGCATTCCATCTTTCCCAGCATGATTGTTTTTTCCAGAGAATACCAGCTTCTCATGATGTGCCCGAAGTAGGACAACCTCAGTTTCAACATTTTGCCTCCTTAAAACGTGGCCTTAGACTTGTGCCAGTTCAGGTGGTGCCAAAAATCTGCCAAAAGACCTTAGTGAGGTCCCCTTAATCTGGAATTGTGTTGTCTAAGACTTCCTATTGTAAAAGGAGTGTGACTTTTGTATCAAAGTCAGTGGACCATTTTCCAGTCTTAAAGCTTGAGTACATGCCACCTTTCACATCTGCCTTTGAACACAGGCCTTGTGCACTGTCGCATTCGTTGCTGACAAGTAAAAGGTCAGTTTTTAGCATAAACCTGCCTTTGCCTTGCTCCAGTGCACACTCCATAATTCACAATCTACAGTTAATACTAGAAGACTGCTCAGTCTTTACAACTAAAAAGGTTGCGGGAAATTCAGTCAAGTGAACATACCCTTGTGACTCCTCCTCTCATTTCAAGTATTTTGGGATCTTACCTTTGGGATTTGGCTTCATTCTGTATATTTGCCAATTTACTCTAAAATTCATCTGATATTTTTCCTTGACCTAAATGAGTTGGCATAGGTTGGCCTTGTTATACCCATGCACTATATTATGTGGTTTAAGCTTTCCCACTTGGATCGTCTTTGCTTGTTGGAGCAAGCTAATGGCACTTGCCTTACAGGCATATTCTACCTTGGATTCTACCTTCTGTTTGTTGTCATCTTAATATTGGATAATGGTGGAAATCAATTTTGGATGCAGAAGGGTGAGAGTGAGAAATCAAAGCTTCCCTTGAAGTGGGTGGCCTCTTAATGTTTCCCAGCCAGTATGACAGTTCAGTTGATACAGTGTGGAATGAAGCCAAGGAAAAGAGCTTTGGAAGAAATGCAAGTGCTTGTTGGAGGCACGCCTCTCCTTTGCTGACTGGCACAATTCATAGTCGCAGGAGTCTCCCTTGCCCTTCTCATGAGTCATGCTGTTCAGTCTGGGCTGACTTATTTCTAGCCATATGTCTGTGAAGATTCTCAGTCATCCAGGTGAGTTTACCTGAAAGTTGAGTCATGGCTACTGGACTTCTTTTTTGAGAGAAATGTTTCGCTGCTCATCCAAACAGCTTCATCAGTCTGAATACAGCTTTCTAGCCATATTTTGCCTCCAAACGTAGCCCCATAAATCTCCTTTAAGTCATAGTTTCAGATCATAATTTGGAGGCAGGCTGAATACTGCTACTAAGCTTAGTTAGCAGGACATAGAGATGGTGATTGAAGCATAAGGATGGAGCATGTAAACCTATGTTCTCAAACTTTGGTACTTCTTTTTTGCTCTTCCTTGAGATACTCAAAATTGTGGTTTTGAATTGTTCTGTCACCCAAATATATATAATGTTCTGCACATCAAAGATTTGGGAAAGTTTCTTTGTACAAATGTACTTAGCCTCAACCAGTTTACTCTACGTAGTATTGACTTAGTTGATAGAATCATGTATTTCCAAGTTATTTTTTTTTTTGCAGATAGAGGTAGAACTACTGCAAAACTCAAGTATTGTGTTGGCATTCGTAGCTAGTGTGATGTGATTACTTTGGGCTTTTTTTGTATGTGTATGTATTGAGTCCTGGATGAGTGTGACTGATGATTACTGTGCCTATTGTTGAGTTCCAGGGAAGTGATGTGACTTCACTCTAGAATTTTTATTTACTAAGTTAATTCTCCCAGAAGAGCACTATGCCTCATGCGTAGAATCCCAAGGACCTGGGTGTAGAGTAGTTTTCTTTGTTATAGCTTCTCTCCTTGAATTATACTCCTTTCTTCCGAGACAGTGAAACACAAGCAAAGATGCTATGGCTTGGTCGATCCTAGTGTGTAAAAGGAGGGCAAGGAGAGACTGCTGTTATTTTACCTTGATGAGAATTGACCCTGTGTGTGAGGATGGGTCATAAGATCATAAGAACCTAAGAAGAGCCCTGCTGGATCAGGCCAAAGGCCCATCGAGTCCAGCTTCCTGGATCTCACAGTGGCCCCACCAAATGCCTCTGGGAGCACACGAGACTAGATATCTGTCTCCTAATACCCCTCCCCTGCCTCTGGTCCTTTAAGTACCCCAGGTTTAAGCCTGGAGATGACACATCTCCATCATGGTTTGTCACCTGTGATGGACTTCTCCTCCAGGAATCTGTCCAATCCCCTTCTGAAGGCATCCAGGCCAGATGTCATCACCACCTCCTGTGGCAGGGAGTTCCACAGGCTAACAACACGCTGTTTAAAAAAATATTTTCTTTTGTCTGTTCTCACTCTCCCGGCCCTCAATTTGAGTGTATGTCCCCTAGTTCTTGTATTTTGTGAGAGGGAGAAGAGCTTCCCTCTATCCACTTGAATCATGTCCTTCATTATTTTGTACGTCTCAATCATATCCCCCCTCAGGCGCCTTTTTCCACACTAAATAGCCCTAAATGCTGTAGCCTTTCCTCATAAGGGAGGTCCCCCAGCCCAGTAATCATTTTAGTCACTCTCCTTTGCACCTTTTCCAGTTCCACTATGTCTTTTTTGAGATGCGGTGACCAGAATTGTACACAATACTCCGAGTGCGGCCTTACTAACGTTTTGTACAATGGCATTATAATGTTTGCTGTTTTATTTTCAATCCCCTTTTTGATCATCCCTAGCATGGAATTGGCCTTCTTCACAGCTGCCACACACTGGGTAGACACCTTCATTAAGCTGTCCACCAGCACACCAAGATCTCTTTCCTGATCTGTCACGGATAGCTCAGAACCCATGAGTTTTTTGGTTTGTTGTCCTCCTGCTTCAGCTTCAACAGTACAAAAAAACCGCAAGAAGATCCCAAGGCAATCCCAGGCTTTAAGGGCAGCCCCAGGAGACTGATGACATCATAATACAGCTTCCTGAAAGTGGCCTAGCTCAGCTGCAGTACTGGAATAACTTAGAAAACAGCTCCTTAGACCTTCAACAGACCCACCATGAAGAGCTACGGTCCACAAGTCGTGGGGAGCTTAGTGACCGATCGCAGGCGGAGCCGGGCTGGTGAGCAGAGAGCGTTGATTTAAGTGTCCGGAGAGGAGAGCCAAAATGTGGAGCGGGAAGCAGGGATTTGAGGTTAAGAACATAAGAACATGAGAACATAAGAAGAGCCATGCTGGATCAGGCCAAAGGCCCATCTAGTCCAGCTTCCTGGATCTCACAGTGGCCCCACCAGATGCGTCTGGGAGCGGACGAGACTAGATCTCTGTCTCCTGATACCACTCCCCTGCATCTGGCCCTTGAAGTACCCCGGATTTAAGCCTGGAGATGACACATCTCCATCATGGTTTGTAACCTGTGATGGACTTCTCCTCCAGGAATCTGTCCAATCCCCTTTTGGAGGCATCCAGGCCAGATGCCATCACCACCTCCTGTGGCAGGGAGGTTGCTCTGAGTATCTCTGCTGTTTAGGGTTAGTGGCGATTTTGAGGAGCCTACATCTTGCAATCAAAAGAACATAAGGTCAGGACTCTCTTGTCTTCTGCACGTCAAAAAATATATCAAAGTTCTGCACCAAGACACTGTATTCTGCAGTCCCTAAATTACATGTAATTCCTGTCATATCGCAGCAGCTGCAGCGCTCGTAAGATTTACTCTTGTTAAATGGTGTTGCAAGAGTTTCTTTCTCATTGCAGAGCTACTTTAGGTACAGCTGTGTAGCTGAGGTGAGGGAGCATGGCTTGGAAATACTCCCCCCCCCCCCCACCCCCAGAATTGTAATGCCAGCGTAACAATTCTGTAGTCCGAAAAAGAAGTATTCCTAATTTGTGTTCAGGAGTCATCCTGACATTCTCTATGTAAGCAACTCTGGTATATATTCTTCATAGTCCCATTATGTAGTGGTTATAGTAAGAGAAACATGTTTGTCCTGAGAGAGAGGACTTTGAAATTTCCTTTACTTTAGGCAGTATATTTGAATCTGTTTTGTTTCCCATCTCCGGAGGGAAGTTTTTAACTATGATTTCAGAATTATTAGAAAACAGACTGTTATCTTGTAAGTTTGGCTAACAAGATCCATTGTATAATTATATCTTTAAGATGTGTAGGAGAGGCAATTACATCTCACTTTGTGGGGGATAACGGGATATTTTTGAAGATGTGTGTTCACTGGTTCAGTTCAGGCAGTCTTCCAGATCATGACTAACAAGCTGTGGGTTTGTTTGTTTGTTTCCTGGCTTGTCGGGATTTGGATTCAGTGACTTTCGGAATCTCCTTTAGCTTGGCAGTTCTATGGCAGCAGTTCTGTGGTGTTCCAGGCATTAGCTTATGGCAGAACAACTTGGGAAAATGAACCAGCGATCTTTTGAATTTGAGACGCAGGGGGGACTCTGCCAATGACTAGTTGCTTCAGGTGTCAGTGATGCTTCACTTTTGTGTAGTACTTCAAAGGCTCGAAAATACTGTACTTGATATGCATGAATTAAACGTAAGAGTATGCCACTCTTATTGTTTCCTGTACTACATCTGCCAGGCTGACGTTGAAAACAATTCAGTGAATTCATGGCAAAGGTGAGGTTCAGATTCTGTTTCTTGATTTCATAGCTTAGTCCTTAAGCATGGCCCTACATCTTTTCTTGTGTGCAAGTCCTTTGTATTTCTTTTTTTAAAAATGTGAACTATAGTGTGCAGTGGCAAATACAACAACAACAGCCAAGGCACAAAAACTTTGTTGGTGTCTTAAAGACAAACTGCTGCATTCTAATGTGAGTGTTCACAGATCAAGCCCATTTCCTCAGATCCGAGCTTGAATGACTGTCCTCTTTGTACATGGTCCCTTGACCAGGTAGATGGTGGTATAGACAAGAGACAAAGCTCAGGATTGTAAAAGGCGCACCACAAAAAAAAAAAAGATGTGAGTCGTGATGGCTGAGAGCCCACCTTGCCAGGAGGGCAGTAAATACTCACCTCTGCCTAATCACAGGGGAATCATAGAATCATAAAATCATACAGTTGGAAGAGACCTCCAGGGCCATCTAGTCCAACCCCCTGCCATGCAGGAACCCCATTACAATATTTCCGACAGATGGCCATCCAGCCTCTGCTTAAAAACCTCCAAAGAAGGAGACTCCACCACCCTTTGTGACAGCATATTCCACTGCCAAACAGCTCGACTGTTCTTCCTAATGTTCAAATGGAATCTCTTTTCCTGTAGTTTGAGACCATTGCCCCGAGTCCTAGTCTCTGAACCCATGGAAAACAAACCAGTTCCCAAAGAGTCCACATCAGGTAGATGGGACAGACTATAGCCCAAAGTGTTTGGCCAAGGCAGGGCTGTGCTGCTGCAGTTAAGTAAGGTTGATCCCAATTGCATTTGTGAGCTAGGTAGAGACCTTGAGAATATAGACGCCTGCCTGGAGGATTTAGTTGCTTGTTGACGCCAAAACAAGGTTGAGATTTCATCCGAAGCCTGTGCCCAAGCAGGAGGCTTCGCCTAGGATGTATCGTCAATTGGAGAATTCCAGCTTTATGCCTTGTTAACAAGAACTATTGATTTTTCTGCACTAGAGCAAAGCCAGACAATAGGCTTTAAGGGCTTTGTGTGTTTTAAACTCTGGGGGCTTTTTTTTTTTTGCTTATTTTTATTTGTGCTTTTGCTATTGCGAGAGGGAGAAGCTCTGATCTGAGATGCTATGGTGTATCAATCAAGTTGCATGGGATGCAAAGGGATATGAACTCACCCTGCTTATCCTGAAGTACATTTTGTTTCCATCGAAACCCCACGGGGGGCTTGGTAATTTCTTACATCTTCCCAGGAACTGAGCACAAAGTGCGCATAGGCCCAGATAGGCATGAGAACTGGGATAATCCAACAAGTCTGAAATTATACCCTTCATTCTTCCCTCTTGTTAGCTGGAAATTGTTGCCTCCCTCCCCACCACCACCACCACTAAAAAGAGCAAGAGCTGTGGTGTCAGTCTTGAACAATAAATTCCTTGCAGTTGCTTGTGCTGTTTGTATTGTCTAGTAGTTGCTTTTTTTGTACTTCTCAGTGGTCTGTTTGTACAAGAGGTTGAACAAGCCGGTGCTTGTGGCACAAAATAAATGTGGTTCTCACCCCAACCCATTTCATTTTTTTCTCGAATGGTCCCCAAATGCAGTGGTACCTCAAGTTACAAATCCCCCAAGTTACGAAAAAAAATGGGGGAAAATTCTTATCTCGAAACGCAACTGGAATGCATTGGAAATGGATCGATTCATTCCGGAGGCTATAAAAGAGACAAAAACACCCGGGTTTTTGTGCAAAACTCTTTATAAAGTGCACTTTAAAGACATGCACACTGTACAGGGACATGATTGATCCAGAATAAACATTTGAAAGAGCACACATCAAATCTTTTGAACATGCTGCAGAACAGTTTAGTGCACTTTAAAGACATGCACACGGTCCATGTCTTTAAAGTGTACTTTATAAAGAGTTTTGCACAAAAAACTGGGTTTTTTTATCTCTTTCCTAGCCTCCGTTTCCAATGCATTCCTATGGGAAACCGCGTTTCGAGTTAAGAAAATGCATTCGGAACTGATTGGTTTCTTAACTCGAGGTTCCACTTTACAAGCTGTCGTGCATCCATTTGTGAGCCAGAAGGGTTGTTTTTGGATTATACCCATTGATTCACAGCCTTGGTTTTTCATGAAGAAAACGAATCAACTTGTATCTTTTTCTTTTTGCGTGTTCTAAATTTTCAGCTATTTATGTACGTACACACAAGGCTAGAGATTTCCATTCCCAGGTTATTTCTGCATCTCCACAGACAAGAGCAGCTGGAGCAGCAAAGAGAATTTCCTGAGGATTGTACTTTATTTGCTTGTGGGTGACAAGGGTGATCCATGGGCATTATGTTCTCCGAGTCTGACATTTGTAATTATTTTGTCAGCATAATTTTGTTTATTCATTCCATTTAATAAAATATGCCGAAGCTGGGGAAAGGGGGTAATGAATGCCTGTGTTCACATAAATTGGCTACTTGCCCAGAAACACCACATCAGCTGTAAGTTGCTGCATTCTATGTATAGGTACACACTTTTGCACCTGCGTGCCTGTGTACACACACGGTGTTATATCCCAATCCTTCTTTAGAACAGTCTGTCCCAAACTGGAGTGCTTCACGTACAGTGATACCTTGTATAAAGGAATGAATTCGTTCCAAATGAAATTCTGTTCAGCAAATTTTCCTTTATACAAATTTCCCATAGTAACTCATTGAAAACAGAGTAATCCCTAATCGCGACCATTTTTATGTTGTACAGATTCGCCCCATAAACAATTCTGTTAAGCAGATTTCCCCTATCTCCGGAATTTTTTTATGTTGTACAAATTTTATGTTATACAAACCGTTTGTTATACGAGGGTCCATTGTATTTCAGATTACATCCCCAGACATCCTGGCTGCCAAACAGGCTAGTAGTTATAGTACAAAACACCTCTGAATGATTGCTTGTAATGATTTTGTCTGCATTTCCGCTTTCATGTACTGGTAATTGCCACCACCACCACCCCCATATTTTTTGTTTGCAATTCCATGCTACATCCAATTATGTGTATCTACCTGTCATGTGCATCATGCTGCTTGCTTTGCAGCTCCTTACGTCCAGTCCACCCTGAGCCTGCTTGGCCACTGCTGATCCAGGAACTATAATGCAATGTTCCATAGCCAGCCAGAACAGACCTCCCGGTCTTCAGAAAGGCTACAGAATGGTTCTGCCATTGTTACACGGAGTATCCATAATTACAGGCCGGCTGTCCATATTCTACAGAAATGTATTTCTTCTTTTTCTGTAATTCTTATCGGTTCAACCAATAAGTCGCTTCAACTCTTAGGGAATTTACAAATTTGGCTTTTTGCGGAAGCAATAAGGGTTTCTTTCACATGATTCTGGGGAGGTTTGGGCTTGGTGGCAGGCAGACACTTCACATCTGATAACTCAGTCCTTAAGTCTGTTTGTTTGTTTGTTTGTTTGTTTGTTTGTTTGTTTGTTTCACTTTAGATTCTCTTACAAGCCTGCCACTGTCTCCTTTCTTGCATGCTGCATTTCCCCCCTTTTCTAGACTACTACATTCTCTTGCAGTGTTCAGATTTTTGTCCATAGAATGTTAGATTTTTGTTGTGGCCTTTATGTGGCCACTTCTTCCAAGCAGCTTGTTAGTAGTCATGGCTTTCGCTCCATGTCACATGATCTCGGTTGATGGTTTCGATTGAACTGCCTTGTGTTTAAAATGGCCAGAATCAGAAAGACTCAAAGGAGCAGTTGCAAACCTCTTCCCCAGAGACTTTTAATTTTGGGACAGCAGTTGCTTCCATATAGATTCTTCCTATCTTGGCAACTCTTATGTATTACATTCCCTCCTGCTCCTGTAAACCAGGCAGTCATTCATTTATTCTTCTCATATGATGGACTTGGGACTGCAGTTTTTTAACTTGTTAAACTTACCTGCTTGAAGAGAAACAAGCCAAAACTGGGATTTTGGCTTGTTCATAGGCAACCTTTCTCAACCTGCTTCCCTTTAGATTTTCCAGTCTACAATTTCCATAAAGACTTGACATATTAGGAATTTTGGGATCTATTCAGGAATGGCCAATTAGCAGTCCTGCAGGCATTGTTAGTGCGCAGTTCTAACCCACTGGCAATGCTAACGAGAATTAAAGCCCAGCAAAAGCTGCCTTTCTCTGACTTAGACAGAAAAACAGGCTAAAGGGTATTTGGGAGATAAATAAATCCTGTCCATAATTTAAATAGCCTGGGATGGGTAGCTGTCAGTATGTGTTCTCCTGTTTAGAATTTCCTCGTTTCGGTTTCACACTTGGATTAAAGGACAAATCTCCAGCTCTCATGCTTTGGGGGATAAGTTTTAGAATGTAATTCAAAACAAGGAGCAAATGCACATAAGCCCAAATTCATAGCATCTCTTCACAGTTTATCAAGGACTGACTCATAATTTTCACATTAGCAGTAGACGAGCATCTTTGAATATAAATGTTACGGAATAAATGCAACACATTTACCCATTGTTGGTGGATGTCATTTCCATGCCAATAGAAATTCTGTTCAAATCATGTTTGTCACTTGCATCTGAAATATACAAATCAGATGTGCTTACTGGCTGGTGGTGTGTTTTCTCAGGTAGTCTCTAGTCTTAAATTAACTCTAACATGGCAAATATCTATAGCAATAAACCAGAAAGCAGCCTGCTGTGTCCATGCAGCATCTGTTTACCTTGCTTATTGGGAAGGAATTGTGTGCTGATGCATGCAGCACATTGGGTTCCACTTTCCTGCTCTGTGCTGTGGCAACCAGTAAATAAAGAATGGGAAACACTTGTCTTTTCTCCTACAATTTTCAAAATCCCATAGTTAGCATGATTTGTATCACATACCCTGTCCTAGATGTCTTGAGATATAACCAGTTTGGCAGGGACTGATGGAAATCCTGTCTAAAACATCTGGACAACACTTGATGGATGGAAACTGTCCAGTTCACTCTTTTATATATATGAAGGGCAAGCCTAAAATGGCAGGTATAGAAATGAATGGTAAATGGTTCATAATTATGATTGCGTTCTACTGCTGCTGATAAGAATTATAGAAGGCAGTGCCTGATGGCCCTTGCATACTACATGCTCGGTGCACACCCTGCGTGCTCTGTGCATACTGTGGTGTGCCATTGTGCAAACTCCTCCCATTTAGAGCAGTAACTCTTAAGCAAGTGAACAATCCCACTCAGTGGGTCATTGACCAAGTGGTAGAAGCAATGTGAGCTTTGCATCATGTATAGAAACTGCTGGATGGCTCTGTGGTTTAGATCTCTGCCTATGGAGCAAGAAATTGGGAGTTTGATTCCCCACTTTGCCTCCTTGATGCAATGATCTGTAGCAGTGGTGGTGAACCTTTGGCCCTCCAGATGTTTTGGACCACAGTTCCCTCAGTCCTTTGTCATTGGCAATACTGGCTTGGAATTCTGGGAGTTGTGCTCCAAAACATCTGGAGTGCTGAAGGTTCGCCATCACTGATTTATAGGGTCCCTTCCAGCTTTGCAGTTCTGAGGTGGTGGTGGTGTGGTGGTGGTGATGGTGATGGTGACAATAGATTATGACAGTAAGACGTAAATGTATACATTATCATTACAATGACCATTCACCTTGAAGTATTGACAACTACCCAAACACCTTGGCAATGGAATGCTATCAAATAGCCATAGTAGGACAACAACTGTTGTGTTGTTTATCCCCAGCCCCTGATTTGCATGGGAGCAGTGCCAGTGAATGTGATGGTTTTGTTGAGCTGTTACGGTTCACAGCTGTTACGGTTCAGTCAAATTTTAAGCAAAAGCAGAGCTGTAGTAAGAAGGAGGGGAGGTTTGTGTGCCTCAGATCTCAGCAAAAATGTCTTTCATCTCTATTTCTGTAATATGAAATTGGTGCCCTTTGGTACTGAGTTATTCTAGTCCATGTGTGGTCTTGTGTTTTTATTCCCCTTCTGCGCCTTTCTCCCATTCTGACACTTCCCTTGCTGTGGTTCAACAGGGAGGTGCCGGAATGAAAGGAAGTCACATCGACAGCTTTGGTAGCATAGAGGAAAATTTGGAAAGTCACAGATTCCAGGAACTAACCTTCTGGATGCCTGTGGGTCCAGTATTTTTAGACACTGGTTTTTCTGAATTCCTGTGCCAGGAAGTATAACAGGGTGGTCACAGGAAGTCAGGCTTTGATTTCTAAAATGAGGGTGTCAGAAGGACTCACATTTCATCTGAAAAAGTGTGCCTTTCACCTTGGATGTATATGGACCAGTTTTAAGGTCTGCGGGAAAAACTTTAGTCACTTGCTCAAATGGGGTGAGTTATTTATTCCTGGTGATAAAGAAAACATATAGCAGCACAAGGTAGCACTGATCTGGCTTTCTAGGATATCAATGTGAGCTCCAGGCGGGCCCTTTGAAATTGTGTGATCTGTGGAGGCTTCAGAGGCTGTTGACTACACCTTCCTTAATGCCATCTGTTTTGACAGCTGCTTCATCTGTTGTATCTGAGAGTCAGTTCTGAGAAAAGTTGGCAGACCACTGGCTGAAAATAAACGGCTTTTGTTGGTGATCTACTTTTGCAAACAATATAAGACGGGAGTCAGGATCCTTCCATAACTCCTTGGTGAACCGAGAAACTGCAAGTTTGCTGAATTTTGCCACAATCTTGTTAGAGTCTGGATGGATGGAGAGTAGGCTATTGTCTCTTTTCCCATTGTTGGTCTGCTGATCAAGTTGTTGTCATGTAACACTTCTGTGGCTTATCTTCTGTGTATGTTGGAAATATCATGCATGCTTGTGATTTACAGTCTGGGTTAGGAATCCCCATAAATTACTCTTAGGGCTCTAGGCCCCAGAATACTCCCATCAGCAGCTAGGAAATTCTTGGAATTGTAGTCCCTAAAAATAACTCAAGTCTTTTTCTTGTATGCAATTTCAGAGGATGCAATAGTCATCAGATGTGCCAGAAGAAAAATGTGTCATCAAGTTTCTTCCAGTGTATGGCACCCCTGTGCGTGAACGACTGCCCAAAAAGTTCTGTAATCAATAGTCCTGCTCAGCTTTTGCAAACTCAAGGCTGTGGGGTCCTTTACTGAGTCAATCAATCTCATTTTTGGTCTTCCTCTATGTCTGCTACCTTCCACTTCTCCCACGATATGCCCAAAGTACAATAGCCACTTTTGTTTTTACAGAGAGTTCAGCTTTAATTTTATCTAGGACCCACTAGTTTGTCCATCTGGCAACCCAGGGTATCTGCAGAGTTCTCCTCCAGTGGCATATTTTAGACAAATAATTCTATTCCTGTCAGCTTTCTTCACTAAAAAGGTAAAGGTAAAGGTTTCTCCTGCAAATGTGTGCTAGTCATGTCCAATTCCAGGGGCAGTGCTCATCTCCGTATTCAAGTCGAAGAGCTAGTGTTCTGCAAGTCCGTGGCTATGCGGCCGGCATGGCTGCAAGGAGACACTGTTTCACCTTCTTGTTTTTCACGGTGGTACCTATTTATCTACTTGCATTTACATGCTTCCGAACTGCTAGGTTGGCAGGAGCTGGGGTTAACACCCGGAGGTCGCTCCGCTGTGTGGCACCTGGGATTCGAACCGCTGAACTGCCGAGTTTGCAGCCGACAGTTTTCAGTGCTCTAGCCCGCTGAGCCACCACATCCCGTTGCTTTCTTCACTGGCCAGCTTTTAATCTGGAGGACGTACTTCGGAATACTGTACCATAGCCTGGAGGACTTTGAACTTGTTCCGTAATGATACATCCTTGCACTTGATGATATTTTCTGTTTCCTTCATTACTAGCTTTCCTAGTGTTGGTCTTCAGATTTCTTTACTTTAATCCCCATTTGGATTGATGACTGAACCCTGGCATTAAACTCTCCAAGAACTTCAAGCATCTTCGTTTTCAGCATCCCTGTTGGTGGTGTTCTTCTGCAGTCATTATATTTGTCATCTAATCCTTGACTGTAGTCCTGCTTTTGCACCTACTCCTTTCCGATCAGCTTATAATCATAGTTTTTATGGGCTGTTTATCTCACCAAAGCAGGAGTAATCCTGATTTACTGATTTCATTAGTTTACTCATTTACCAGATGGCAGTTTCATTTGCCAAATGACAGTTTGGCCCTAAAACGTATCATCAGCATGACAGTAAAAGCCAAACCTGAATGAAAGTGGAATATGAGTAGCATGGCCCTTGCCAGTGCTTGAAAAAGTCCATTTTCCGAGCTCTGCTTATCAACATATAATGTTCTAAATAATGCTGAATAAACGGAATAAGGCACAGTCTAGAATTGGAAAGATATGTGATAATAATTGGGAGTTTTGCAAGGGTCATCTTGAAGGTGGCCCGTCTGCTTGTATGAGAATTTCCCTTGTGCTTGAAAAATATCCCTTGTGCTTTCGGTCTAAGCAGTTGTACCACACCGGGCTTGCCTCGGAGAAATAATTTGAAGTCCTTGGCTTGTTTCCAATTAGAATTGACAGGGTACATTTTCCTGACATAACTCTTGACAGGAGAAGAGCTCTGTTGTTGCTGTGAGTTTGAACGGAAGTGCAGGAGCACAGGAGAAGCAGTCGCAAGGGTTTGGTTTAAATTTTTCAGATGGCCCCTGAAGAAGGAAATCTTTGGGATTTTGTATGTATCACATTCTCCCCACCCTGCATTTTGTATCATCATCACCACTTTTCCATTCTTCTGCCACTGGTCATTTGAGAGATGCCAGAGCAGCAGCAGGCAGAGATAGGGAGAGGCTCTTTCACTGACAATCCTTGCGCTGAGGGACCTTCTGTGGCTTCATTGATCAACCAGCCCTGCTGGCCGCACGTTAGCGAGCCCCAGATGGAAGGAAACAAGCTGCCTGCAGTGTTTGTCCTTTTTCAACACAGGCGACGGGAGAATGTCCCTTGCCGGGGGAGTCCCCTTCCCTTCCCTTCCCTGCTGTTAACCAGCCATCCGGCAGGGTGCTCGTGGCAGGCAGTGCAGCAATGTCATCAGAACTAGGGCAGCCGCATCCCAGGGCTGGGAAATAATTGGGCAGCTGGAGAAGAGAAGGGAGGGAGGGAGAGAGAGAGAGAGAGAGGAGAAATCCCGAGGAAACAGCTGAGAGAGGAGAAGAGGAGGACAGTGGCAATGAGAAGGATGAAACAAATTGAAGGATTGGTAAACACACACACACACACACACACACACACAGCCACACACACACACACACACACACACACACACCCTGCCACAGGAAGAGTCTTTGTAAGCTCTGATACAACCAGAATTCCCATTTCTTCTCTACCCGCTGCATTCAACAAAGCCAACCAGAACCTTCATTTGGCTGTTCTGGAACACAGAGCCTGAGGCTCTTGGTTTGCTGCATCTCTGAATTCTCTAGTTCATGGCTGCAATGGCTTGTGTGGGAGACACACAGAGAGACACACCCCTATCCCCACTACATCTTGCAGTCGCACATTTGTTGTTCCCGTTACTTTGAGGGACTTCTCTGAAGTCAATTGGTTGCTTCACTTTGTGTGTGTGTGTGTGTGTGTGTGTGTGTGTGAGAGAGAGAGAGAGAGCTGCAGAAGGAACCATGGTAAGAAAACTGGAATGATGTAGGATTAATGTTGTCTCCTCCTTGTGTATTAACATGCCGACAATTGTAGCTCAGTGGTAAATTCCATCCTATGGACTGTATATAGAAAGACTTGCATTCAGTTGCAATCATCAGACACTCAGGGTAGATGAAATGCTTACGTGAAAACCTGAAGAACCACAGCCAGGCAGTGCAGTCAGTTCCAAGCTTGGTATATCCCGTAATCTGTTTCTGCATCAGCACCTCCCATTGCTTCCATGTTCCGCTAAGGAAATCTGCATTTAATTTTGGCAGGTGTTCTTGCATGTCTTTGGGCGGTCTACCTGCAGAGATCTGTGGCCATCCCTGGAACACTGCTCCTGAAATCCATAAACATTCTTACTCTTACTTACTTAGAAGCAGATGGAGGCGTGAGCTTAAGACGAGAAGCTAGAAGGAGAAGCTTCTCTTGGTTGTGCATTTTTCTATCTCGATCTCTCTTTCCCCTGCCACTCGAAGCCAGAACAAGCCCCAAGAGACTAACGTTGTATAGGTTATAGACTCTGGTCCTTCCATTTGACTGCGGTTAGGGTTTAAATATATATTTAATGATCAAAGTTTAATTAGGTGGATGTAATTGGACCAGCTGCCATTGCTGTGTTCCTTGGTTGAGTGCATCAAAGAACATGGAGTGAACCCAGGAAAGGGCATGGAATCCCAGGTTCTCAAACAACCAAGAGATAATCGCATTCTTGTAACCTTTCGTTGTTTCTCCTCCAGTGCACTTCATAACACAGGGGCACCGAGAAGAACCCAAGCTTAGGAAAATAAAGAGAAAAACTTGGCTTAGATAATTGGTGATCTTACTGTTTGCGTCTAAGAACTGCCAACAGCTCTATGAAAAAGCTTTTGTGGTATAATCTAATAAGTCAGGAAGGGCAAAGAGAATTAAAATGGGGATGAGGTGAGTGGATAGGACTTACCCACTTCTCTTTTAATGCAGCAGTCTCAGATTACCTGGTGAGCTTTGAACTGGCTGTCAGTAAGATGCAATTCTGTATGCCCTTGGATTATTTAAAACTACTTTTAGAAATTATTTTAAGAGGCCAAAATCCTCTAGTAAAATATCACTTGTGTAAGGTCAATGGCACGAGTGCTTTTGGCACTTTGCTGGCCATCTTTTACGTGCCTTGGTGTCTAGACCAAGTGCACAACTAATTGTACAACCTAGGCATGTCGGCACAGGCAAAAGGACAGCTGGGAAGCCTTTGTGTGCCACTTCTGCAGTTTCTGGTTTTCGCTTTCCAACACCAACAGAATTTCTGTCCCATCTGTTTTCAGCAGTGTTTCCAAACTATTACATATACATCATTTTGGGAACATTGGCATGCAGAAAAGCAACGAACAGACGCTTTTAATACATTTTTAAAAACCTGAATAAATTACTGGAACCGTTCCTAACTAAAATTTACCGACACTTCTCCTGCAGTCGCTTGGTGTTAAAATTGCTCCTGGAAGAACCCGCAGTGCTCTTAAAGTTATTAAAACTTAGTAAATGGATAAATCTTACGGTGGAATTTAGCCAGGTATTGTACGGGTTACACAATCACCGAATCAATGCATCACTTAAGGATGGCTCTTTTGGATTCCCATCATCCCCAGTCTACAGTACATGGCCACAGCATGGCTAATGCTCCTGGGTGCATGGTGGGATTTGTAATCCAATACCCTTGAACAAGGCCCAGTCCGAGGTATGGAATTTATGGCTCTCCAGATCGGATTGGTTTATGGCTCCTACCTTTTCAGCTCGCTGGCACTGCTGGCGTGGGAGAACCACACGTTCCCTTTTTCTTTGTGGAAGCACTGCTGGCCTTGAATCTTTGACAAGAGGGGAGGACCCCTTTTCTTGTCCAGAGTCCCACAGGCAGCATTGCCGCTTGGAATTTATGTTGAAATAAAAAGGGGGAGCCGTGTTGCCATGACAAAATACAAATGCAAGACTAGGCTATAGATCAGCGTTGGCGAACCTAGGGCACGGGTGCCAATGGTGGCACTCAGAGCCCTTTCTGTGGGCACCTGACATCGTCCTTTCCCCGCCACCTGGATCCAAGTTAAGTGGCTGTATTGCCCCGTGGCGGGGGGGGGGGAGTGGGTTTTGAATCGCAGTTGGGGCACTCGGTCTCTAAAAGGTTCTCCACCACTGCTATAGATGGTACCTTTACAGGCTGCTAATGGAAAATAAGATGAAATCATGGTAAGCTTTCGTGGACAACGATCCACTTCTTCCAAGCAAGGACCAAAAGTCCAAATGTGGCAAAAGATGTGGTTTTCTAGGAGATGATTCTTAGATGTCATTCTTAGATGCTGTCGTTGGAAAAACGGAAGGTTGGCCGCCCGGTGGTCTGCCTCTTGTGTCACCTCTATGGCAATGCCTTCCTGTCTTGTCTCTTCCAGCCACACCCACTCTTCTGGTTCTATGGCCGCCGTGCGGGAATGGTCCTGCACCCGATGCACGTTCCTGAACCCGGTGGGACAGCGCCAATGCTCCATCTGCGAAGCTCCCCGCCAGAAGCCCGACCTCAACCACATCCTGCGCCTCAGCGTCGAAGAGCAGAAATGGGCCTGCGCCCGGTGCACCTTCCGGAACTTCTTAGGCAAGGAGGCCTGCGAGGTGTGCGGCTTCACCCCTGAGCCGGGCCCAGGGGGCTCCCCGATGCCCATCATCAATGGGGTATTGCCCAAGCCCACCGTCTTGGTCGAGCCCAAAGGGACCTGCATGGAGGAGTCGGCGCCCAAGGCCGAGAGCTCGGGCGAGGAGTCGGTGGGGAAAAGCCCCGAAGAGGCCGGGCCGGAAGAAGGCTGGGCCTGCCAACGCTGCACCCTCCATAACACCCCTGTGGCCAACTCCTGTTCTGCCTGCGGGGGGCCCCGTAAGCTCTCCCTGCCCAAGATCCCCCCAGAGGCGCTGGTCGTCCCTGAAGTGATTGCTCCCGTGGGCTTCCATGTAGCCCCGCCCACCCCTCAGCCCGCAGTGGCCCCAGAGACCCCGGAGAGCCACACGGCGGCGAACCCGGGGACCGCTGCGGCCGTCGAGCAGGATGGCCCGAAGATGCCAATCTTTAGCCTTTTCTCCCCGGGGCTCCAGAACAACCCTGTTCCCCGCAGCCGCCGGGAGGTGCCCCCGCAGCTCCAGCCGCCCGCCCCCGAGGCCTCCCAGCAGCCCGCCTCTCCGTCCACCCCTGTGCAGAAGGCCGTTCGCTTCCAAGAGCTGATGGCCACCAAGCGGCTGAGCATGCTGGAGGAAGAGATGGAGGTGAGCCCGTCGTTCCCTTGGAAATGCAGCACCTGCTCCCTCCTCAATATCTCAGGCTCGGGACCGTGCGAGGCCTGCAACAGCCAGAGAGGCAGCGACACCATCGACCTGGCGGGGGACTCGGTGCGGTTCACCCCCTGCGGCCCCTCCAGCCCGGACTTCACCACCTGGTCCTGCTCCAAGTGCACGCTGAAGAACCCCACGGCCGCTCAGAAATGCAAAGCCTGCGGCTCCTCCAAGCTGCACGGCTTCCAGGAGCACAGCTCGCCGGGCGAGCCGCCGTCCAAGTGCCCCGAGTGCGGCGCCGAGAGAGGCGTCGCCTGCGGCTGCAAAGCCCCCTCCGCCCGCAAAGTGGCCCGCCTTTTCCCCTCGCCGCCGCCGGCCACGCCGGAACGGCCCAGCCAGTGGCCCTGCCCGGCTTGCACGCTCCTCAATGAGCTCAAGGCCAAGCACTGTGTGGCCTGCCACACCCCCCAGGGGTACATGTCGCAGCGCAAGGGCGCCAAACCTCTCCGCCGCCGGGAGAGCATGCATGCGGAGAAGCGCCGCCAGACCGACGAGGGAGAGGCCAAAGCCCTCTGGGAGAACATTGTCTCCTTCTGTCAAGAGGTGAGTTCTTCCTTTGCCTGCCTGCCGCTGCATTTTGCAAACGTTTTGAGTGCCCCGGGTGGCCTTGTGGCTCGATTGTACAGTGGTACCTTGTACAAAGGAATTAATTCGTTCCAAATGAAATTATGAGCGTTTATACACGACCCCTAAGCTCCGCAGCAAATGGCTGCAAGCTCCGGAGCTTTAAAATGTTTCCCCACCAGCTCCGGAGCTAACAGAAAATTAAGTGCAACCCCGCCCACCTAAGCGCGACCCAGCGCACCTTTCAAGTACCTGCTCTGGGAGTTTGATGAGTGTCTGCAAAGATTCTCAGCCATCTAGCTTTGAGTCATGGCTATTGGACTTATTTTTCTTGGGAGATAGAAACGTTTCGCTGTTCATCCAAACAGTTTCATCAGTCTGAATACAGCTAGT
>JAHTLZ010000054.1:3959366-3973089 GCA_023846285.1 Phrynocephalus versicolor
GTAGCTATTTGTTATTATTACCCTATAAATATATTACCCTATATATCTAGGGTGCAACTTTCTCTCCTAGAACTGAACCTGGGAACTAGTTCAGCATAGTGAGCAATGAATTGCAGAAACTTTTATTAGGGGTTCTTGGTTTTCTGTGTTCATTATCTCAGCGTATGTTGTATAGTTACACTATTTTCTTGGAAGCTACCAAGAATAGTGGTTTGTCTTTTAAATCCGCAGGATATAATCAATCCTCAGTCAGTCTGTCAGTCAGTCAGTCAGTACATCCAAGCCTCACCTTTGCTACAAAGTGGCTATGTGATCTTAAGGAAGATCACCTAGTGGTTTGTTTCTTGTTTGTTTGTTTTGTTTTGGTGCTGTGGGGATAGCTTAGCGGGCATCTTTGGAGGAGAAGCTTGCCTCTTTCTCTTAGAAACATGGGAGGACACAACTTCTGAGATCTCCCTGTGCTGTTCGGATGAGTGCTGAATATTATAAATTTATTTTTAAAAATGCTAAACTGATTGTTTGGGAGTACTTTCAATTGATCAAAAAGCATTTAATTGCTTAAGCTGACTGACAAATCAATTAAAACTTGCAACGATTGTTATTCTTAATATTTTTGAGTGAGCATTGCCTCAAGGATAGTCCAGGATTCCCGTTTTTTGCTTTCTAAGGACTTGGCGCTGGGAGTATCTCTGTCACTAGACCAGCGGGACAGATCAGTCCAAGGACTGCTGCAGCTAATCTTTGGCTTTTAGGGGAAAGCAAACAGCAACACAGAGGTCTTGAATTTCTTACAAATTTTTATCTCTGCAGAATAAGGTTAACTTTGTAGACGACAGTTTCCCACCTGGGGCCAAGTCAGTCGGCTTTCCCGAAGGAGACAGCGTCCAGCAGCGAGTGAAGCAGTGGCTGAGGCCCCATGAAATTAACTGTAGCATCTTCAAGGACCGTTCGGTGAAATGGTCTGTTTTCCGGACCCCCAGGCCTTCGGATATCCTACAGGGACTCCTAGGGAACTGCTGGTAAGATACAATGGCCGTCAGATTTCCCCTTGGTGGCTTTCACCACAGCTAGTCCCTGTTCACAGCGAAGGGCAGAGAGATTGTATCATCATTTATTTATCAGAAATAATAAAAAAAATTGCAGCTCATGAGAGTCCAAGTGACGCATAACAAAAAATGTAAATACATTATTTTTGAAACAGATAAAAGACAACGTTAAAACCTGCCTTTTTAAAAATGCCGGCATTTTAAACATCAAGAACATTTAAAAACCCAGCTTTAGAAACCGGATTTGGACCCCCGAAGGCCATACAAAACAATACAGGCTGTTCTGCCCATTCTAATATAATCTGGGACGGAGCCAGCTTAGTATCTCTTAGGAGAAAGTTCTGCCACCCGAGTGGTGCTGCTACCAAGGAAGGGGGTGTCTCACAGACTTACCCAATTAGCTCCTTTTAGGCAACGACGAGACTTTCCGAATAAGGCTTCAGTCAAAGATCTGAAATTCCCGCCAGCTTCCAGATAAATTTCGACATGCTACACGGTCTGTGTCTCTCCTGGATCTGTGTGGCCAATACTGTACTGAGGATTAAAGTTCAGCCCAGGTTATCTCACCTTGTTTTCCAGCTCCTGGTTCACAGTCAACCAGTTATATTTTTCCCCATGATATTTCCCACATACCCCCCCCCGCGGGTATTCTCTGGGTTCCGGTTCGGTAATTCCACCCCCCACACACACACCCAGATGCTTTCTGTTATTTTCTGCAGATCCCTCCTTCCCAGCCACTCTCCCGACACCTCCTGGCTTTGCCTGGCCCCCTATCTCAAGCTTTGCTAAGCTCAGCTCTTGTTCTTCCTGCTGACAAGTGGATGTCGGCTGCCTCCTGGTGGCCTCAGTGGGATATGGTGCCAGCCAGGCATGAAAAACCCATCCATGATTTCTGCCAACAGAAAAAAAAGGAAGGATAGAGTTTTGTTCTGTTGGGACCCTGGGATAGCTGCAAAGACAAGACCCAGCAGAAAAGCTTTCAAAGGCTGCACTTATGCAGGGACCCACACTACATGGGGGGGGTGTCTCTGTAGCCCTGGGTGGGACTATTGTAGGCCGTGAATGTGGTCTTGATGTCCCATCCCGTTCCCAAGCCATGTTTATGCCCTACTGAGTTCCTATTTCTCCCCTAAACCTGAAAAGAATCAGGCCCCTAGAAAGAACAGCTGCCTAAAATGCTGCTCAAAATATTTCCTTAAAATAAATTGCCAATGCCAAAACAAGATATTTGAGTATGGGGTTCTCTTTCTAATATTCTCCTCCTGACAATTCCTCTTTCTCTACATGCGTTGCGTCCAGTTCTCTTTCTTTTTCATTATCTACCACTCTTTGCTCTCTTTTTCACTCACTCTTGCTCCTGGCCTCCCCCACCTAGAGGGATGTTAAAGAATGATAGATCCGTCTTCCAGAAACAGTGTTGAGGAAGAGGTTGGGTCAAGCACAAGCTGCCCACCCAAGATGGTGGGTTTCCGCACCATCATCCTAAACCAGTGAGGACTCTGCTGCTGTTTGCCAAGATGACCCACCTTCCGACCTCTTGAGTGTCTTAACAGTTTGAGGCTTCTCCAGAGCCCGGTCAGGATTAACTGGTTTCATGCGGTGCCTTTTTAGGTTCTTGAGCGCTCTAGCTGTGCTGGCAGAAAGGCCAGAGTTGGTGGAACGAGTCATGATCACGCGGAGCATTTGCTCGGAGGGAGCCTACCAAGTCCGGCTTTGCAAAGATGGCACATGGACCACCGTGCTGGTGGATGACATGCTTCCCTGTGATGAATGTGGCTACCTCCTCTTCTCTCAGGTTAGCACGGAGTTTGATTAGGCCATTAATCGCAATAGAACAGGGCAAATTACGGAAGGAGGGATATGCAGGAAACATGAGGATGTCTATCAGAGAGTGCAATTACACACTCAAATACTGAGGAATATCTTCCACTTATAAAATTTATTTTCTATTACTGCATGACACAAAGCCTAATTCAAATTGGTCTAGCCCGTTTTGCTGCCAAATGAGGGACCCACCCCCTCTGCTGCTTGGAAGCGTCTACTTTTTCAAGCCATAACAACTTAAGCAGACTTTTTCTTGTTGGGTTGGTTATTTGTGATACATTCCTGTATGTGCTTATAGGTAGTGTTTCAGTGATGTAAGCAGTTGGGACATAATGTTCCCATGTCTGCCAATCCTTATAGTGTTTGCATTGAAGACAATTTCTTGTTTAAAGCTTCAGACCAGTACGTATTTCAAGGACTTTTCCATTGAAAAATAACATGGAAAGGTATTTAGTAGTCTTAAGAACACAGACCATCAATTTTTCGATACACATCAGAATTCACACATCAGAATGATTTGCAGCTGGGATCACCACCACTTTTCACCTTCCCATCTGTTACTCTTTTCCCCTTCAAGTAATTCCTACAGGAGTTGGCTCATCACTTGTCATATACACTTTTAAACTAGTTAATTACTAGTTATTCATTCCCCTTGAAAGTGAGGGAAAAGAGTAGCAGATGGAAAGAGGAAAATAGTGGTGATCCCTATTAAGAAATCATTCTGACAATGTGAAGTATGATGAGTGAAGTATGCAGAGTTACTGTTCAAACCTTTGATGGTCTAGACTAGTGTTGGCAAGCCTATGGCACGGGTGCCAAAGGCGGCCCTCGGAGCCCTTTCCGTGGGCACCCAACCTCGCCCCTTCACAGCCACCTGTATTCAGGTTAAATTGCTGCATTGGCACTTGGCGAAAAATCAGTGGGTTCTGAATTGCAGTTTGGGCATTCGGTCTCTAAAAGGTTCGCCATCACTGGTCTATACAGTTAGACTGTTAAAAACCTTCCATCTTATTTTGCTGTAGATGCAAGTGCATTTAAATGTAATTTCTCTGTTAAGAGACAAGCAGGAAATCCAATTGAAATGATGACATCTCTTGAGGAGGCTTATTGTGCAACCTGTCTCTCTTCCCCCCCCCCCAACCCTTTCCCTTTATTTCTTCCAGGCCCAAAGGAAACAGCTGTGGGTGGCTCTCATTGAGAAGGCCTTGGCCAAACTCCATGGGTCATACTTTGCCCTCCAGGCCGGGCGCGCTATAGAGGGCCTTGCCACACTCACCGGCGCCCCCTGCGAGAGCCTGATGCTGCAGGTCAGCTCCACTAACCCTCGCGAGGAGCCCATTGACACTGACCTCATCTGGGCCAAAATGCTGAGTTCTAAGGAGGCTGGGTAAGAGGAGGCAGGAGGGAGGAGGGAGGCTTTTCCCCCCTTCAGCCGCCAGGAGCATAAAGTTGTAGCATAAGCGTCGAAGGGCTGGCTCTCCCCTTCCACCAGAGACAGTCTGGAAGGGCCGGTCCGCCTAATGGCATGTTCAGTTGGCCAACCCCGTTGCATTCCTGCCGAACTTAGAAATGTTGCCTTTTGGGGCCTGTCCCCCCCAGGATCAACTAGCCTGTCTGGCTGGAAGATTTAAGAGTCATAGGCACCCCCCAAATAACTCCCCACTCCCCCCCCCCCCCAGGTTTCAGCATGCAACTGATAAATGGACTTTCTCCTTGAGTAGCTACAAAAGGATACCAATTAACATTCATGTCCTCATCCTTGGAATCTTTCCTAACCCAGGAAATGCAAGGATGATGTTTGGAATCTGCAGTGCCTGTGGTGGGTTGCATCCAGTACAGAGCAGAGAAAGGGGATTTGCGCCCGAGGGTAAGCCAGGGCATGGTCCATGGAGCCCTCCGCTATGGAGTGGCATCCTTGGCTGGGCTCACTCCACGCAGTTTCTTATAGAAATGACAAGAAAAGAAAACTGAAGGGAGATATGGCAGCACTTTTTAAATACTGGAAAGGTATCCCTACAGAAGAGGGGCAAGATCTGGGCTTGATCATCCCAGAGTACAGGGCATGTTAAAAATGGACTCATGCTTTAAGAAGCCAGATTCTGGCTGAATATCAGGGGGGAAACTTCTCAACTGTTAGAGCAGTATGAGAGTGGAACCAGGTACCTCGAAAGGTGGTAATTGTTCCAACATTGGAAACTTTCAAAAGAAATTTGGGCAACCACCTGGCAGATATACTTTGACTCCTATCCCTGCCTTGAGCAGGCGGTTGGACTCGTTGGCCGTACGGGCCCCTTCCGACATTGTGATTCTGTGGTTCTGTTATTACAAACTCCGATGTCCACTACACCACTGGCATGTCATGGGAAAAGCCAGCATCAGCAGCTGCTTTCTGAATGTTCCAGATCACAGCTTAGAGAAGCCGTTTTATTTTTTTTTAAAAAAACGGCAACTCTTTGGGTCCTTTGACCTTGTCGGTTCTGGGATTCAAGGAGGTGTGTGTCAAAAGGTCTGGTCCTGGTGACCCGTGAGCACTCGGAGTTCAGTTCAGCCTTTGCTCTCAGTCTCAAGGGGGAAAAGGATGCTGCCACCACTGCTCTGTTTTATGCCAGTGTGTGTTTCTGGGGTAGAGACATATGGATTCTCAGCCAGTGTGTTTACGTCTTGCCTGATCTGTTGACCCAGGGAGAGGGGGAAAGAGAGATAAGTGAAGCATAAAATGTGGGGTGAGATGCAGGGATGTATCCCTGTGTTGCTAGTGAATTTTTTTTTATTTCCAGTCTGTGAAAAGGTTTTTGCGCTGATTTCGCACTTAAGCCTGCTACTAAGGTCTTAGGAAGATGCCACATCCCCCCCTCCCCTGTTCAAGGAAAGGGTGGAAACCAGAGACCGTTTCTGTCAAAATCCTGAAGCAAATAGATGGGAAGGGCAGTTTCCAGAGAGGGCCTGGATTCCAGTCCCCCTGATCATCCTTATTGCCTTCCTCCAATCTTGCTGCAGTTTGTTAACAACCTTCTTAAAAGCGTGGCTTCCTGAACTGGATACAGGTGTCAGGGTGAGCCCTAGCCATGGCTGAATAAAAAGGAACTAGCACCTCAATGGTGTGGTAGACCCTTGATGCACATTTGTCCTCCCTTCTTGCATTGAGGTCTTCCTCCACTTGTGATTTAGTGCCGTTTTGACAAACTTAGGATAACCTCTTCCGTAGATCACCTAGGAGCATGTACAAAAATAGGCATTTGTAGAGGTGTTCACTCTATTTTTGTTTCAAGAACTGTGCATTTAACGTGGTGTACGAGGAAGCCATGCACAGACATCAGCTCTGTCCTGTAAAATTATTGTAATTGACTTTCGCTGTGGGAGTTGTTCACATTAAAAGCAGGAATTTGCGTCTTGCTGACACATGTAGCAGAACAAGAAGTTAAAACGAACTCGCCCATTTCAGATTGGTTTTTGCTATAAAAATAACTTCTTTGTGGTCTCTGTGAATCACACATGTGGGTGTTTCTGTACTTGTGCAAAAAAAAAAATCATTGGAACATTCTAGAGCTGAAAAAGAGAACCATTAGATGAGTTTCCCAAAGTGTCCCTATTCCTGTGCCTACCAATTGCCCCTCAGCTGCTGCGGAAACTCCTAGGGAAGTTCGCTAGAGCTAATTAATCTCATGTTCTTCAAAAACCTTGCCTGTCATCATCCGGTTATTTTTGTTGTGTTCAATCCCTTATGCTAAGCTCTTCCTGACTTCGTTGTGATGACATCTTCCTGGCTTTTGTGATCAAAAAGTTTGTTTTCTGTCACAATAAAATCTCCCTCTCCAATGGACTTTTGAAGCACTTATACTGTCTAGGTTGAGAAGCACCTGAAATACAGTTTTTCCCCCCAGCAGTTCCACAAGTTCATGAAGGTTGTGATAAAGAGCTGGCAATCTTGTTTTACAATTTCATTTTTGGGAGAAATCCTGTCTGGATTTCTCAGATCTCTTGTTTCAGCCATTCTCCTCAATCCCAGCAATATCTCCTCTCAATATACCACCTAAGGAGTCCGTCATAGAACCAGCCGCCCCAGAATCCACCACAGCCACTCAAACTGATTGTGCACTATCAGGACCCAAGACGCCACAGTTACTTCTTGGTGGCAAACCACACAGAGATTGCTTTAAGCACGGAGGTGTGGTGTGTAAGCAGAATGCTTTTAGACTACAACTCCCAGAAGTCCTGGCCAGCACAGCTCGTGGTGAATGCTTCTGCGAATTTTAGTCCAAGAACATCTGGAGACCCCAGGTTGGAGCCACTGGTCTAGAATGTTCTGATGAGTTTTGCGGAAGCACGTGTGTGAATTCACAGGCGATCACTGGAAGAACTACATGTTCCAGGCACAGTACAAAAAGTAGAATGGTCTAGTACACTTCTTCCAGAGATGCTCATTTGTGTCCATGTATCTGTTACTTGGGGGGGGGGGAGTTTATTTTCCAAATAAGAGATCATTTGGAAACAGCATTACTTCTTCCCTACAGTGGATTGAAGCGGGATGCTCCACTCATTCACTTCAGGATTCTTCTCTCTTCTTTTGTTGCAACAGCCGGTTGGTCCTAAGAAGCACAAAGCTGCCCATACTTTTGCAATGCCTGCATTTCAGGGAGAGACCTATCTTAATTAGCCCGGTTCCTGGACTCCCTTTATATTTCCTTTGTCATCATCCACCAGGGGAAATGGTATAATATGGTTCCCAAAAAATTATTTCCCTCCAGTTGATTCCAGATGCTAAGCCATATACTGTATTACGTATGTTTGTCTTCTCTCTCTCTCTCTCTCTCTCTCTCCCTCCTCCTCCTCCTCCTCCTCCTCCTCCTACCTTGCTGTTCCTTCCTATCCTTCATTCTGCAGATTTCTAATGGGGGCATCCTGTGGAGGGGGCAACATGAAGGTAGACGACACCGCCTATGAAAGCATGGGGCTTCGCCCACGGCACGCCTACTCCATATTGGATGTACGCGATGTTCAAGGATGCAGGTAATGATGCCCAGCAATTAGCACCTACCTCCTCCGCCACGCACAGCCCAAAGAAGCTCTTAAGCCCCTTCTGAGCACAGCTCTGACTTGTCTTCATTCTTCTCCTCTCTCCAGGTTGCTGAGGCTTCGTAACCCTTGGGGTCGCTTCTCTTGGAACGGCAGCTGGTCTGACGAATGGCCCCACTGGCCGACACACTTGCGGCACGAACTGATGCCCCATGGGAGCAGCGAGGGAGTCTTTTGGATGGAATACAGTGACTTCATCAGGTACCTTCCTATGGCAGGGAGCCAGGGGCACCCTATGCCCCCCTCCTTCCTTCCTTCCTTCCTTCCTTTGCTCCTCTCAATTGAGAGGACCCTCGTCCTCTCAATTTATTATTATGATTATTTTTTTTACAAATGGTGGTTAAAAACAGTTGTGTTCCCAATCCCCTGACCTTGAGGCCTGTTAATTTTAACTTCCATCTAATGCTTTGCAGGCGGTGCAATTCCTTTCTGATCTGCCAGACTGCATAGAGAGGCAGAATAAATTTTTAAAGCACCAGGTGCAGATATGGAGGGGAGGCTGGGAAGCAGCCCTGCTTATCTTGGTCCTGAGAAAGCCGTTCACTCTCCTCAAGAACTTGCACAGTTGCTCTGGGAAGGGCCTTCTGCGGGCGTCCATTAAAAGCGCGGAAGGGAGCGGCCGGGCCCACTCAGTTCACCCCCTGCCGCTGTGTCAATCTTCCGGCTCTGGCGGCTGCAGCTGCTCCTGGAACTTTTAGGGCCCTCTGTTCCTTTGCCAGGTATTTCGACTCGGTGGACATCTGCAAGCTCCATTCCGACTGGCACGAAGTCCGTGTCCAGGGCACCTTTCCAAACAAGGCCAGCGGCCCCATCACCGTCACTTCGCTGACCGTGCTGGAGCGTGCGACGCTGGAGTTCGCCCTTTTCCAAGAAGGGAGCAGGTGAGGCCTGGGATCAGGTCCCGCATGCTGGCGGCACAGCATTGTCGTGGGAGTTCTTTTTTTAGTAACCCACTGTTGTGTTCTTAGTGTAACCCGTGAACTGCCTGAGTCGGAGCATATGAATAAATAGAAAGGAAGGCTCCAAACTTACCTGAGCTCCAGCCAAGCTCTAGCCGGCGGGCCCCAGCCGGGTGGGGCCTGATCCAGCTCCCAAGCCCAGGCAATGGGAGACAGGTGTAGGATGTGGGAGCTGGAGGCTGGAGAGTAATTGAAGGGCAGCATTCTGGCCTATCCAATTGGGGGCAGGCAAGCTGTTTAATAGAAGCATTGACAATAGGACAGAGGAAGAGACAGATGAAGGATGGTCTTTGGTCACGTACGCATTGCATTGGGGGGGGGGAGTATACACCCTTATCTAAGAAATGCTGGCTAGTGAGGAATCCTTGATAAGAGAGAGGAAGTAGCTCTGGGCTGGTCACAGACCAGATGTGCCCGATATCCTGATATCTGGAATTGTCCTCTGTTTCCCTGGCCTCTTGACCTAGGCCAGCTCCAGGTCATCTTAATCCAGGCATGGTCAAACTTCAGCCCTCCTGATGTTTTGGACCACAACTCCCAGAATTCTAAGCTTAGATGGCCAATGGCAAAGGACTGTGGGAGTTGCAGTCCAAAACATCTGGAGGGCCAAAGTTTGGACATGCCTGTGTTAATCACACACCGGGTTCCCTGCTTGCTCTCTGGAAATGCCTGTCCAGGGCCTAAGGCTGCCTCAGTGCTGCCAAGTTATTTTGGGGTTCAGAGCCTATTGGGGTATGGAATCCCCACCTTGAACCTGGGCCCTTCTGCACACAGAGAGCCGATGCGGTGGTAGCACCACACCCATCCCACACCCCCTTCTCTCCCTTGCCAGGCGCTCCGATGCCGTGGACAGCCACTTGCTGGACCTGTGCATCATGGTCTTCCGAGCCACCTTCATCAACGGCAGCAAGCTGAGCCTGGGGCGCCTGATGGCCCACAGCAGGCGAGCCGTCAAGAAGTTTGTCAACTGTGATGTGATGCTGGAGCCGGGCGAGTACGCCGTGGTGTGCTGTGCCTTCAACCACTGGACCGCCACGGCGACAGCCGCCTCCGCCACCAACACCAACACCACCGCTTCCTCCTCCTCCTCCTCCTCCTCCTCTTCGGGCCAAGGTAGCAGCAGTTCAGTAGGAGATGTTTTTTCTGTTATTTGCGTACACCTTCTATTTTGAAAGTGGAGAAATAAAAAAGGTAGACAGGAAGCCATCTCCAGTGTTGTCAGAATGCCTGAGGACTCTTGGCCTTTTATTTTTCGATTAAGCCCTTTCTGGTTAGGTACAAAAGGCTCCCAAATTGTTAGCTAAATAATAAACTGGATTCGTTTTACGGAAGCTTCTAGGTTGAGCTTTTTCATACCCTTGTGGGTTTTATTTGTATTTTTATTTTATTTTATTTTTGCCTAAAGGGAAGTTGGGAGTTTGTTTGTTTTTTAAGATGGGCTCTTAAATATTTTCCCCAAGTTGGTTCTTGCATGGTTCTGAGCTTTTCCCCTCCTGCACAAGCTGGTTTGGGGTCAGAAATGGAACCTGAGGTCCGGATTGTAATCAGGGAAGCTGCTCCTGCTGTTTGTTTGTTTGTTCAACTTATATGCCGCCCACTACCCAAAGGTCTCTGGGTGGCTTACAATCAAAAGAATTAAAACATTTTAAAATAGTTAGAAATAGAATATCAATAAATCATCAAGCAATTAGAGATGGGCACGAATTTAAAAAAATGGCATTTTGTTTGTCGTTTGTCATTTAGGGGCTCCGTTTCGGTTTGTTTCCGTTTTTCGTGGATTTTTGCAAAAAAATCGTTTTCGTTTTCGTTCGTTTCGTTACCATTTATTTCATTTTTTGTGTTTTTTTTTAGGATTTTAAGCAATTCACTCATATTGCAGTAACGGAAGCGAAACGCACGACAAAATTTCCGGTGTTTCTGTTCGTTTCGTTTCATTTTAGAGACAAAAGTTGTCGTTTCGTTACGTAACGAAACGAAAAAACGGAAACGGAAACGAAAAATTGTTCGTTTCGTGCCCATCTCTACAAGCCTTACACTAAAATCATTATCATGTTTGCATACTGGGCTGTGTCTCCCCCCCCCCGCGCGCGCGCTGTGCTCGCCAAAGGAGGAGAACGGCCAAAGGGCCAGAGGGGTGAAGGGAGGGTGGAGGCGGGCTCCCTTCCTGGCCAGTCGAGCCTTGCGGTCTGACATGGCCTCCCTTTGCCTCTTTCCCCACTCCCAGTCTCTGGCCCTACGACGGGCAGTGGGTGCCCAGCGGCCGACCTCTCCAGCTACATCTTGGCCATCTACAGCTCCCGCCTGGTGATGGTGGAACAGGTTGAGGCACAGTCGACCACGCTCGCCGACGCCATCATTCTCCTCACCGAGAACAAGGGGGAGCGGCACGAGGTGAGCGCCAAGCCCCGGAGCCCAGGGGAGCCGCCATGACTCAGCCATCTTCTGCTCCTCACTAGGAGCTGCATGCAGCTGTTAACAGCGCTCTCGCGGCCGGCCGGGTCGGTAGAAACGATGGGATCCATTGTCCTGGCGACCTGCGAGCCTTTGGCCCCAAGCGTGATCCTTTGTTATGATAGAATCTACCTCTTTACCTCTAACTCTTTAATTGGTGATCCTTCGTTACGAGAGCCATCCGTTTCTTCCACCTCTTTACCGCTAACTCTTTACCTTTAACCACCTCTTTACCTCTAACCCCCCTAGTTTGTGGAGGGGTAGGAGGAGTTAGAGCCTTTTTTTTCGTGGTGTTTTGGAGCCAGTTTGAACCTTTTTTGATGAGGGGCTTGGACCTTTTGAACTTGGAAAGATAAGGAGCTAAGGTTTCCTTACTTTTTCCTCTCCATTTCCATTGCTTTCCATTTTAAAACGGAGTTGTGAGGAGAGTTTGGGTTTGCAGAGAAGAGCCCTGGCTTTTTCCCCGTGCGTTTGGTGGGAACGACTGGGTGGTGTTTTTTGTTTTTTTGAGCTTGGTTTTATTGATCTTTGAACTGCTTTCCATTGCATTTTTGGTGGGGAAAGGGCTGGGGTAGTCTTCCTAATTTCTTTTGTCCATGTTTGCATTGCACTGCAGGGGGTGGAATCCATCCCTGCATCCCTGCATGTCTTTAAAGTGCACTTTATAAAGAGGTCTAGGGGAAAAACACCACCCAGCTTTTTTGCCTTTTTTCGGACCTCCGGAACGAATTAATTGGTTTCCCATTCATTTCATTGGGAAACCATGTTTCGGATAACAATCCCCCCTAATAACAAATAGCCTCTGAGAACGAATTAAATTTGTTATCAGAGGTACATAAGAACATAAGAAGAGCCCTGCTGGATCAGGCCAAAGGCCCATCTAGTCCAGCTTCCTGGATCTCACAGGGGCCCCACCAGATGCATCCGGGAGCGCACGAGACTAGATCTCTGTCTCCTGATACCACTCCCTTGCATCTGGCCCTTGAAGCACCCCGGTTTTAAGACTGGAGATGACACATCTCCATCATGGTTTGGAACCTGTGATGGATTTTTCCTTCAGGAATCTGTCCACTCTTCTTTTGAAGGCATCCAGGCCAGATGCCATCACCACCTCCTGTGGCAGGGAGTTCCACAGACTAACAACACGCTGGGTGAAAAAAAAATATTTTCTTTTGTCTGTTCGTACTCTCCCAGCCCTCAGCTTGAGTGGATGTCCCCTAGTTCTGGTATTTTGTGAGAGGAAGTACCCCTGTACTTCCAAAACAAAGAATATTTCCAAAGCCACAGATTTCCAGCTCAATGTTGACACTAGCCTGGTTTGTTCCCGCAGGGGCGCGAAGGGATGACCTGCTACTACCTGACTCACGGCTGGGCGGGTCTCATTGTGGTGGTGGAGAACCGGCACCCTAAGTCCTACCTGCATGTCCAGTGTGATTGCACAGACAGCTTCAACGTGGTGTCCACCCGGGGCAGCCTGAAGACACAGGATAGTGTGCCGCCACTGCACAGGTGAGGGGGGGGCAGGGACCTGCCTCGTCCTGCAGGGTCACTGACTGGGGGCTGAGGTTTAATTTCACGGTTTATGCTCCAGCGGTGGAAATGCTGCACCTTCTGGAAATGGCTGGAGCCGAGTCTCTCGTTTTATCAGCAGTCCTGTAATAGGCAGGCTTGAAGGCGTTCGCTTGGCAAGTTGAAACGCCCTCCCTCTTCCACCTCAAAAGAATCAAGGGAAGGAGACAGAGGCATAAGGATTAGAGATGGGCACGAAATGAGCGATTTTTCGTTTTCGTTTTTTCATTTCGTTACGTAACGAAACGAAAAACGAATTTTGACTCCAAAATGAAACGAAACGACCCAAAACACCAAAAATTTTGTCGACCGCTTCGTTTTCGTTACGGCAAATACATTGAATTGTGCTAAATGGTAACGAAACAGCAATTTTTCGTTTTCGGTTTGGACTGGAGGCCACTGCGCAGTAAGTCCAAGAGCGACCTTTCTTGGGCCACTTTCTGGAGATGAACAGCAGCACGGCATTTATTGAAGACTGATCGATTGATCGATTGAATAAAACTCCATGCATAACCAACACCATGCTCCTTAGACCCGTGCAATTCAAGGGAGAAGTGTATATAAAACAAACCATTCATATCATTACTTAGAAAGATCTGAAAACATGGGGATCTAAAAGCAGAACCAGGCGGCAGCAGAAGCAACATCAAAGACTTCCTTATTGTCCCAAGCCTTGTACCAACTGGCAGCTAACTATTGGTAGCCGCCCAGAGTTCCTCCGGGAAGATGGGCGGGATACAAGTCTAATAAATAAATAGATAGATAGATAGATAGATAGATAGATAGATAGATAGATAGATA
>JAHTLZ010000054.1:3973099-4013153 GCA_023846285.1 Phrynocephalus versicolor
GTGGGGGATACTCACAGAGGGAGTTTTACAGCTCGGGTGCCACCACCAAGAAAGGCCCGCCGTGCTTCTCCTCCGGGTCTCTCCCCTGTTCTCTTTCTAACACCTTGAATTTCTCCCTTCTTTCTCCAGGCAGGTCCTGGTGATTTTGTCCCAGTTGGAAGGCAATGCTGGGTTCTCCATCACACACCGCCTGGCGCACCGCAAAGCCACGCAGGCCTTCCTCAATGACTGGATGTCGACCAAGGGGACACATAACCCGCTGCTGACTCCGGAGGTGGCGGGGCTGCACGGCCCACGGCCCCTATGACAAATGGCCTGGCCTGTGTTGGCTCTCCTCTGCTTCTGCCTTCTCCCTGGCCCCCTCCTCCGTCTTGGGCACTGCTCGAGCCGCTGTTTCTGAGCCATCGGGATGGAGGAGGAGGAAGAGGAAGAGGGACAGACTGTGCGTCTCAAGCCAAGCGCCTTTCCTCCTGTCCCCTGGGCTCAAGCAGGGAGCTGCTCAGGTTCCCCTCCCCCTCCCATCCCTTGCCGTCTTCTCCCCATATCCCCCCCTCCCTCCACAGAAGATGCACTTTATCCAGAGCTGCTGTCAGGACAGCAAGGGAATTCCACGGCCTGGAGAAAGGCGCCCATCTCAGGCTCTGGCTCCAGAGAGGTTTCGCGGCTCCTCCGAGGCTAGATCCCGGGGCGTGGCCCTCCCTGCCGCTGCCCGACATCCCGAGGCTGCAACAATATACCTCTGGCCGACGTGTCTGTCTGTGTGTCTCTGACCCGCCCCGCCGTTGTTGTTTGCGTTGGTTGGGCGCTGCAGTAGGGCGACAATGAGGGGTAGGTAGATGCCCCTCCCCCCCTCCCTTTCCCTCTGGCAGATGGAGGGGTGCGGACTTCATCTCTCGTCTGGCACCGGGCAGGCTGGGCAGTGGGGGTTTGGGGGGGGTAGGGCGGCTGGGGAAAAGTCGAACGGAGGGAGTGGTTTGCCATGAACCCACTCGTCTAAGACGATTGGGAGTCCTTGCCGAGTGGGCCGGCTGGCAGGGCTTGGTGTTCAAGCCAGCTTGCAAACGCGATGGCCGGCATCCCGACTGGGGAAAGGGTGGACGTGGGTTGGTAATTTATTGTTACGGATGTCGTTTTTGTACTCTTTGGCGAGGCAGGTCTGAGCATGGGCAGCGGGAGCTGCTTCGTTGGCTGCGTGTTGCATTAGACCACAAGAGCCTTCTGTGCTTTGGTTCCTTCTGAGGGGCAGAAGAGAAAGGAAACAGCCACCCCCAGCTCACAGGGAGGGATCAGCCAAGCAGCAAAGATCAGGAAACCCCCTCCATCCCGAGCTGTCTTTCAAGGTCTTCTCCCCATCCTTCTGATGCTTTAAACCAGTCAACTATCATGTCTTTTGCTTTGTACAGGGGGCTGCGAGTATGGATTTTGTTGAGATTCAGTAGGGGCGCTGCAAGCGGGAAGGGGTGTAGGCCTGCAAGGGTGGGATTGGCCACATGGAAGGAAGCAGGGCTGCCTGGATTTTCTGGAAGTGCTGGGACATTCCATTCCCAGGTGTGCCTCTTGCACCCTTGCAGCACTGGAGATGCTGGCACACTTCCACTGCTTCTTCTTCTTCTTCTTCCCAGAAGTCCACTGCCTGGGAGGTAAAATAGCCAGGTCATCGGGGAAACTCAAGGAGAAAGGCACAGCTTTTCCCAGTCGGCCTTCCCTTGGCGCCTTCTGTTCTTTCAGCATAGCGCAGCCCGGAATCCTACCAGCTGGGCAGGCCTGCAGGCTTTCAATGGTCACGGCATTTTTATTCTCTGCCAAAAATGCTTCGCAGCACAAAGCTCAGCTTCCGGAAAGGGAGCTGCGCTTGGAAAAGGATCTTACTTGAAATAGAGCTCCCAGAATTCCCTAGGAAAGATAAAAGGGCTGGCAGGGAGCATTCTGGGAACTGAAGCAAAAGAAAGATTCCCCTCTTGAAGGCTTCCTGGCTAGATTCTGCTAGGAAAGGAGCTTTAATCCGGAGGAGGGGGGGTGAGTTATAGTGAGACCTTGAGGGACCCTATAAGGAAGGAGGGTATTTTTTGTCTCGCTGTTACTCTCAGGGAAATGACCCCATCGTGTAGGCTAGATCCAGAAAGGGATAAGCCAAAATTTGGGGAAGACACGCCATAGAGAGCAGAGTTGATTACAGTGGTACCTTGTATAAAGGAATTAATTCGTTCCAAATGAAATTAGGTCAAGCAAATTTTCCTTTATACAAACTTCCCATAGGAATGCATTGAAAACAGAGTAATCCCATCTTTATGTTGTATGGATTCTCCCCATAGGCAATTATGTTAAGCAAGTTTCCCCTATCTCCGGAATTTTTTATGTTGTACAGATTTTATGTTATACAAGCTGTTTGTTTATGCAAGGGTCCACTGTACTTGCTCACCCCCACCTCCCCAACCCCACCAGGCTGAATGTGATGTCTTGCCTGCGGAGCTAGGACTCCATTTTCACAGGGTATCAAGGACAGGGTTTCTGGTCCACGTTGTGGGCTCAGGCACAGGGTAATCGCGGGGGGGCCTCTCCCTCCTGACCGCTCTTGCGTTCGTGCCCAGGGTCCGAGGAGCGTGTCCTAGGAAAACACGGGGAAGCCCTTCCACCGGCAGGGCCTTTCCGCTCCCCTCCGTTCCTTGGTCGTGTCTTTCCCAAGGCTGCCGGAGGCCCAGCGTGACGAAAACGAGGCAGTGCAAGCAGTCAAGCTCGTACAAGAGGCTGGATCCCTGGGACTGACTCCTATCCATGCGTGGGTGACCCATGGACGATGTTGCGTGCCCACGGGCAAGTGGAAGAGCGGCCACCGCATGCGGTGGTGCAGAGCATCCTCCGGGGAGGCTTTGTAAGGGCTGTTCTGTTAACTTGACCTTTGGATTGCGGCCATGCGGACGGGAGATAGATTCAGAGAGTTATATCCCAAAACTGTGATTTCCCACACTCACTCTTTCACTTCATATCGTTCAGGGACGCACAGCGTTGTAACAGGAGCCCGCCTTGACTGCTGGCAGGTCCCAGGATAGAAGACGTTTTGTGCTCTGGGCGGCGTCGAACGTCAGAGCAGAGAAAACAAGTCCCATTTCACGAAGCTTTCATTGTCACAAGCTGCTCACAAAAAGGAAGTTTGCCATATATAGGATAGAGCCAGTGAAAGAGGGTCATACCTGGATTCCCATAAAAATATCCCGCAAGTGTCAGTCGGGAACTAGAAACAGCACTAGGCTAGGTTTCTCCTTGGACTTCAGAGTAGATCTCAGTCCTTTCGTAATCACGAGGAAATCTCCCCACAACTCCTGGGCCGGCTCCTACAGGAAGCTGGGCCATAAAGCTATGCCTTGAAGGATCTATAGAGGGTAGGTCTGCCAGGTGGAATTCCCAGAATGGAAAAGTGGGGGAGATGTAGTGGGGGGGGGCACTCCGCAGAATTACAAACGACACCTCCCAACTGATAACTGTGCCCTGGCTTCTTCCTTTACTTGAAAGATAGAATGGGTGGTAAGAAGAAGCTACATGGGTGAGTGGTGAAACGTTTCGATCCCGCAAGAAAAGAAGTCCAGTTGCCATGATTCACCCTCCAAGAAAAGAGCGACAAGGTTTGCTCTCTTGGCATTGGCAAAAGGAGCTCTCTTTCCTCCCTTCCTTAAGCCAAGTTTTGATGTGCCCTTTCAAACAACAATAAAGAGAGAGGCTTAGCCCTGCTCACTTGCCTCTCTACTCTACGGAGGGGGAATCCCTGTCCTTGCATATTCCCGCAGCAAGCAAACTTGAGCCAAGCACGGCAGGGAGAGAGGAATTTCCCTCCGGGTCCGCAAACTGCAGGGCCCAGGAAGACACAACGGACTGTCTAGAAGGAAGGGGACAGCCCAACTCTCAAACCATTTGCACTAATTCCCTACCGCGTTGTACTGACACTCCCTGGTAGGTGTCAAACCTGTTATGTTGACATGGGGGGAAATGGAGTCAGGTGTCTGGGAATCTTTATATTACATGGGTGGGCTTTCCTGATGACGGAGGATCAAGCGCTGTCGGCAGCTTGGGTTCTTCTCACAGCTTTAGGAGAATCCATCAAATGTGCCACGGCCAATCCGTTTCACATGACTCTTTTGCAGGCGGTGTCCTCCCTCACAGCTGAACCGGTTTTAAGATTCCTTTCTCTCCCATCAGGGAATTGAGGACAAATCTGCATTAACAGGCTTTGTCACCCAGACGCGCTTGGGTTAGGGCATTCTGAGACTTGTAACAAACACAAAAGAGGAACCTTTCTAAAATTCAGCAAAGTCTGGTTGAATATCCAGCTTCCTTGAGAAAATGGAGCTTCTCCCTCAACATGTGAGGGAGAACGCTAGCCATGGCAGTCGACCTGGGTGGGAGCCCCGATACAGCCATAGTGCAGGTGCGCCCTTGCTCGCGAGACGCAGGCGCTGGTGGGGCTCGGGTACTTGCCGTCAGGACCAAGCTGGCATTGGGACCCTGGAGAAAGGCACCGTCTCCTGAGCCTCGAGGGCTGACATGGCATTGCCAAGACCTTTTCAGGGATGGGACTGCAGTGCCAACATTGTGTCATGCGAGTATAAATACGTCGCATCTCCCCTACGCACTTCGTGTAGATTCCATTTCCTCCCACCCATTCCCAAGCAACGAGCAGTGCGTTGAGTTGCTCTCCCGTTTCTGGTGTGTCTCATCAGCCCTCTGCCTCCACCACTACCCCCAAAATCAGTGTTTGCGCCGTGTCTGCATCCTTCAGTGCTGCCAACTATGGACAAGGCTGTAGCTGAAGTTCTTCCTTGCTCTGTGGTCATTGTTTTTTTTTTAACTTGTCCAATATGTCTCCTGTCATTTTTCTCCTTGGCAATTTTTTTTGGTGGGGTTGGGGGAGGGGGAGGGAGATGTCACTGTAAATACTGTCCAGCTCTAAAAAAAAAGTTATTTTATCAAGTGTAAATCAAATCTGTAATCAAACCCATGTATAAATAAGAATTATCCCTTGGGTGGTTTTCAAACTCAGGTTCCAAAGGACCAAATAATAAAAAAAAGTTTTGTTTTTTAAGTTTTTGCTTGGCTCGATATTTTCATGCCACACGCAGCTGGAAAGAACAATGGGTGACCAATTGCACTTTCCCTGTGCTGGACTACAGATATGGCTACCATTGCATCCTCATCCATGCTCATGTGAGTGAAGGATAATGGCCATTGTAGTCCAACCTGATCCCAAAGATGCTGAGCACAGGGATAATGGGAAACCTTTCCTGTCCTTCTTTCCTTCTGGAAGACAGGACACATTAAAACATCTCACCGTGTCCGATGTCAAACCTTGTGCCCATTTTCTTCTTTGAAGTAGAGTCGTGGGGAGGCAGAGAGCTTTTTTCTTGCACCAAAGAAATCCCAGCCAGCATGATCAGCACAAGGGGACTGTGGACAGTTCCCCAAATATCAAAGATTCAACACTCCAATGGAAAAGCTGACCTGCTCAGGCTTCAAAGAAGGAGGAAGGGAATTTACAATTTTGCAGCCTAACTTAACCTGTGGTGGTTAAATTCCTCTCAAATAAGGAACACTCAACAGCTGTGCAAATTTGTACCGATGTGGATTTTGGGTGGCGGGGGCCCTTCCGTTTTGACTTTTAATTCCTAGAATCACAGAGTTGGAAGAGACCTCAAGGGCCATCTAGTCCAACCCCCTGCCATGCAGGAACCCCCATCACAGTATTTCCAACAGATGGTCATCCAGCCTCTGCTTAAAAACCTCCAAAGAAGGAGCCTCCACCACCCTCCATGGCAGCATATTCCACTGCCAAACAGCTCTAACGGTCATGAAGTTCTTCCTAATGTTTAAACTGAATCTCTTTTCCTGTAGTTTAAGACCACTGCCCCGCATTCAGTGGGGGGCCTTGGTAGAGACAAGATCTAAGGAAAAACAGGTCTGCCTGCAAACTCTTAATCCGCCTTTTGATGACGAGAAAATGTGAATCGGTTTGGTTGCACTGGCTACCAGCAGGTGGCAGCACCATTCAAAGAAAGCACAGAGAAATGAATGTCAAAATAACTTCCTAAATCACCAAAGCATGCCTCGGAAATATTCCTATTGGATGGTGTTGTCCTTCCAAAAAAAAAGAGGACACTTCCTGAGCTCTGCGGGTCAGGTATATACTTTGGTATATTCCCAGGTCATGCATAGCCATATGTCAGGACTCAGAAACACGTGCCTTTTTGGACTACTGCAGAATTATCGAGTCAATGTAGGTGGGTAATTTTTTTTGTTTTGTTTTAGAAAAAGTAACATTCCCAAGCTCTGAGAGTCTAATGCAGTGGTTCTCAACTGGTGGGTCCCTAGATGTTCCTGGACTGCAATTCCCAGAAGTCTTCATCACTAGGCCAGGATTTCTGGGAGTTGCAGTCCAGGAACATCTGGGGACCCACCAGTTGAGAACCACTGGTCTAATGAAACTGAATTCAGAACAGGCCAAAAGAGGCACAATATTATCACCAAGCTGTGGAACTTTCTGGCACAAGATTTGGCGATGGCTGCATAGATTTTAAACACAAATCAGGCCAATTCAGAGAGGGTGGAAGTGATCCATCATTTTTCTCAGGTTTTGGGTTTCAGATGCAGTGGATGTATCAATATAAGGGTTCCGAGTGCCACCTTTGGCCCCCGTGCCATGGGTTCACCAACACGGATCCCTTTCTGCTCTACTGTGCAAAGGGGGTGGGGGGGTGAGGATGATTACAGCTCCTACTCACTGCCAGACAAAAAGCCTTTCTCAGAGGCAGGCAGGCATCAGCTGGCCTCTCTTGGTTTCTCGAGAGGGACCGAGATGCTGGTAGCAAACAGGAGCACGTCACCGCCTCCTGCCCGGCACCTCCAGCCTGCTGGCCCCGAGTGTACCCCAAGAAAGCCCAGGGTGTGTTTGGGGGTGGAGGCGACAGCCGGCCTGGCCAAGCGGCCCTGCTCCTCGCTCAGCCTTGGACCCCGTTTGGCCGCCTGTCGATCAAAGCCCGATGGCACCTTTGCAGGCCATCTGGTGCTAAGGACAAGGAGGGGGGGGGAGAGAGAGAATGAGATGCCTCCACTGCTCCAACGAGAAGACAGCAACGCTCCCAAGCAACACTCAGAAAAGTTCCTTTTTTTGAGGGGGGGCACAACCTCGGAGCTGCTATGGACACACTCACTCGCCCAGCTGACTGGGTAATTATTGGATCTGTCATCTCAAAAAGTACATATCTTTTACCCCTTCCACTTCGGAGACATACTCTCTAGGGCTGCCCGAGACATTTTGCTTCCAGAGCAAGGGCCATGAACAGAAATCCTTCTCCTAGCCTTCATATATATTGAATAACAAAATCATAGAATAATTGAGTGGAAAGGAGCCTGTAAGGTCATCAAGTCCACAACCCTTGCTCCATGCAGGATCATAGAATCCTAGAGTGGGAAGAGACCTCAAGGGCCATCTAGTCCAACCCCCTGCCATGCAGGAAACCCCATCACAGGACCTCTGACAGATGGCCATCCAGCCTCAGCTTAAAAACCTCCAAAGCAGGAGACTCCACCACCCTCCTTGGTGGCAGCCTATTCCACTGCCAAAGAGCTCTAACCATCATGAGATTCTTCCTAATGTTCAAATGGAATCTCTTCTCCTGCAGTTTGAGACCATTGCCCTGCGTCCTACTCTCTGAAGCCATGGAAAATAAACCACTCCCTTCTTCAATGGGACATCCTTTCAAATATTTAAACATAGCTATCACATCCCCTCTCAGTCTTCTTTTTGTAAGGCTAAACATTCCAAGCTCCCTAAGCCACTCCTCGTAAGACACTTCTTCCAAACCCTCAACCGTGACATCGCCCCTTCCCAGCCACTTGGATTCAGGTCAAATGGCTGTATGGGAACTTTGCGAATAATTAGTGGGTTTTGGATCACAGTTTGGGCACTCGGTCTCTAAAAGGTTTGCCATCCCTGACCTAGACCCTCAGGTGGCTGCAAGGTTGCACCCAGGCCTGCCCTTGCTCAGGATCCCTGGGCAGCTCCTGCAATGCCCGGCATGAACGACAGGCATGGGATCGGGCTGGCAAATGCAACCGACAGCTCAAAGCTTTAAGAAGTTGTGACCAAAGACCGCTGATCTTCTAGCCAGCTGCTCCTTGTACATTCATCACCACCACCTCCTCCACCACCACCACCACCGCAGGCCATAAAGACAATTCTGATTTATGGCAACTTTTCAGGCTGATCCCCGTATCTGCGTGATCAGCAGCCACTCATTCACTCGTTTCTGGTCAGAGAATCCAGGGAATCCACAGAGCCGAACTGCTTCAAACTCACCAGATCAATGCACCCCTTATTCTCATCCGCTGGCACTTACAGTCTCAGCAACTGGCTCTGAAACACTGGTAAGACCAAGAATTTTTAAAAGTTTAATTTTTACTTACAGCAAAGAGATAGCAGCAAGCTAAAAACACGACTGGCTGGCTGGCTGGCTGGCTGGCTTTCGGCAAAAGCCTCAACAGACTTACTGGTCCTAACAGACAAAAGAGAGGGAAAGAGACTCGGAGCAGAGAGGCGGGGCTGTCTTTCAACTCAGAGGCAGGGAAGGAAGGATTGGTTAGTGGTGGATAGATTGACAGTCACTCCAGCCTATAAAAATCCATCCCAGCCTAAACCTACTAAAAGCTGCAGAACAGGTTGCAAAAACTGTATCACCGCCAAAAAAGGAAGTTTTCAAAGCTCACCCGAACCCCTTCCAGAAAAATCCAGTTAATATCAGCTTTATTGCGCTATTGGGAGGAGCGGCATGTCTGCTAAGTTCACCCCGAGTGGTTTGAAGAATGCTGAATTATGGGCGCTTTGCACCCTTCGTAGAGTGAAGCCCTGAAACCCTTGGGGGGCTGGGGGAGGGGGGGCGTTGGATGATGCTCTAATTGCAAGGGAGTCAGCCAAGCCGAGGCTCCCTCCCAGCCCGTGTTTTTTTCCAGCTGAACAGAGGCAGCGACGCATGCTCGCCCATGCTGGGCCTTCTCTCCCTGACTTGCCCCGGGTGGACACCTAGAGAGACCAGCTCGGCGAGACAGAAGGAGACGAATTCTGTCTGTCTTAGAGCAACTTGTAATAGATTTTCTGGGCAAAACAGCTTTGCGTTCAGGAGGCCTTGTCAGAAGGCATCAGCCTCAGCCGCAGAGGAACAGATGGAGAGTTAATTTGGGGCAGTGAGGGGGGGGTGGCGGTGGTGAAGGGAAGAAGGCTTGGGGAATCTGAACAGGAGCTGGGCCTCTGCAGAAGGAGCCCTTCTTACAACAGTGCTTCTCCTATGATTGAGACGTACAAAATAATGCAGGGCATGAGTCAGGTGGATAGAGGGACGCTCTTCTCCCTCTCACAGAATACCAGAACTAGAGGACATTCCACTCAGGGTGGGAGAGTGAGAACAGACAAAAGAAAATATTTTTTTACCCAGCGTGTTGTTAGTCTGTGGAACTCCCTGCCACAGGAGGTGGGGATGGCATCTGGCCTGGATGCCTTCCAAAGGGGATTGGACAGAGTCCTGGAGGAAAAGTCCATCTCAGGTTGTAAACCATGATGGAGATGTGTCATCTCCAGGCTTAAAACCAGGGTACTTCAAGAGCCAGATGCAGGGGAGTGGTATCTGGAGACAGAGATCTAGTCTCGTGCGCTCCCGGATGCATTTGATGGGGCCACTGTGAGATCCAGGAAGCCGGACTAGATGGGCCTTTGGCCTGATCCAGCATGGCTCTTCTTATGTTCTCATGTTCCTTCTTGTATGGTGCCGGTTCCTGCTATGGAGGTAAAATCCCAAAGCACATGGGGAGGGTTTTCCCACAGGGGTGTCCACCAGACACAGAGATGTATGTCCCTGGATCCTGGATCCCTCTTGCTACGGTTTATGCAAATCGTCATAATAAAAAAGAACAAATAAGCAAGTAAGCGCAAATAAAACGTCATCTTCAAACGTCATATTGTCTTGTCTTTGTGGGCGTTCCTCGTGCATCCCAATAATTCATGATTCAAATTGGTGTGCTCTTATTTACAAGCTCACCTGCCTGTGTCTCCACACACACACACACACACACACACACACACACACACACACACACACACACACACACACACACACAAATGCCTGCCTGCACAAAAGCGCCTTCTGATGGTCTTTCTGTGTTTGCCTCGGGGGGCGACGTCTTTGCCCATGAAGGCTGGCGAAGAAGGGCTTTCCACCCGTCCTATTCCTGTGCGCGGCTCCCTTCCGACCTCCTTTCCCACTTCTGGGCCGAGGCCACAGGTAGGAGGACGCTGGTAATGTTTGCCCCGATGTGGAAAAAAAATGGGCAAGAGTTGGAGCCGGGAGAGGGTGGGGTGTAGCGGAGCTGTTGGCTCGTTCAATCGCTCACTCGCTCGCTCGCTCGGCCTGCCTGATTCGCTTTGACTAAAATGGGAGCTGCTGGTGAATATTTGATGCCTCCCAACGGGCAGATAGAACATATTGTGCATTTTACAGCACAAATATCCGCCTAGAGACACAACGCCGAGGCTGGGGAAGAACCAGGCAGACACTTTCTTCAAGGCAGAGAGTGGAGAAGGAGCCAGCAGGTTTTTTTTTAAGGGGTGGGGGAAGAAAGAGAGAGAGACTGCCTTCAAGAGGAAATAAATTATCCCTTTGCCCACAGAACTGGCTCCGCTAAGTTTACCTTCACCCACCCCTCTCTGCCTCCGACACGTAATTGCTTAACTTATGGGAAGAAACTGGCAGAAAACACAGGGAGCCACCAGGAGCTCCGAGATGGCCTTTTAATGGGATTATGTAAGGGAAATGGGCATGCTGGAGAACCACGGGGGGCAAAAATAGAGCCTCCAGATCCAGCAGCAGTGTACCTTCAGAAAGGTCGCCAAGGCCAACTCGCCAGAGCTTCAAAGCAACTAGTCATTGCGTGTACTTGATTCCTTTTTGGCAACAATTGACATATAATCTCAGGGTGGTTTTAACTGAGTAAATAACTCTGTTCCTTTGCATAAATTACTTGCACGTTTGGCCTCATTAGATGGTCTTGTTTCCTAAACGTCTTCCCAGCTCGGTCGCCCTTCTCTGGAGGCATGCCAACTTGTTGACATCTTTCTTAACCTACGGTGGCCAGAAATGGACCCAATATTCCAAGTAAGGAATATTCCAAGAAAGCAGGACAGAGGGGTCCCGTAATGATCCTTGATCTAAAACACTGCACATCTGTTGAGGCAGAGCTGGGTGCCACATTTACTTCCCCTCCCCCCACTCCATCCCTGGTGTCACATTGCTGGCTCAGTCGTTCAGCTAGCATTGCCCACTAACCTCTCCCTTCCCTGATGGAATAGTGCTGTTGCCCTAAACCAGAGGCTCTCCACCTGGGGGTCCCCCAGATGTTCCTGGACTGCAACTCCCAGAAATCTCTTCCATCACAGCGAGTGGTGGAGGTTTCTGGGAGTTGCAGTCCAGGAACATCTGGGAGACCCACAGGTGGAGAACCACTTCCCTAAATGATACCAGATTCTTCTACCTTACACTTCATAGAATACATCTGAAATCTCTCAGAAGTCATCGAATCACAGAATCGTCGAATAACTTAGTCGGATGGAGCCTATAAGACCACCAAATCCAACCTCCTGCTCCTGGGTTTGTAGACTAACAAATCCTAATGTTGACTTTTAGATCCCGACTTGTGCTTTTAGACCAGGGAGAACTTAATACTTCTGAAAAACAAACACTGGTGTACTGGTCTGTCGCTGCTGCTTAGGAAACAAGGCTGTGTTTTGGGCAGGCAGGGGGCACCAGCGAAACAGCATGGAACAGCCGAATTGGAAAAGGGCTTTTTCCTAGAATGGTCGCTGAGTCCAGCCCCTGTCAAGGCAGCAGAGTGGAGAATCAAACTCCTGACCTCCGACTCCGCAGCCTGAGACTTGAACCACTGAGCAGTTACAGGGGAAGAGATTTCCTTTCCCAAACAGGGCCCCAGCAGGCCACTTGGCACCCGGCTCCAAGGCTCTACCAAGCTCGGGAGACCTCCGCGGTCTGCGTTGGCCAAGATGCTGTTGTCCTACGGCTTTGCGGAGTCAGCCAAGTGCTTTGCCCGAGGCCTGCCTGGCGCTGGTGGTTGCCGCTTTGCCGCTCTCGTCAATAATGCAGGCAGTGGCTAATGGGCCTTCAGGGTATGCGCTTCCGAGATAACCCCGCTGAGCTGCTCTCGAGAAGTTCTGGAGCTCCTTCCAAACATTTTCACCTACAGCCTGTCCTCCTGGGAGCGCCCATCACCTCCTTGCTGGGGCTTATCCCTTCCCACCCCCACCAAATGAGAGAAGAGGCAGCACTGGGGGGGATTTGCATGCCCTGATTTATTTCAAAAGAACTTCCAGAGAGACAACCATTTTTGTGAGTCATCTCCAGCCGAGATGTTGACACGTCCTTAGAGTCCAAGACTCAACTCCAAGTCTCTATTAAAAGGGGAGGGCTCAGTGAATCATAGAATCCTAGAGTTGGAAGAAACCTCAAGGGCCATCTAGTCCAACCCTATGCCATGCAGGAACCCCCATCACAGGACTCCAGACAGATGGCCATCCAGCCTCTGCTTAAAAACCTGGACCACAACTCCCAGAATTCCAAGCCTGTATTGCCAGTGACAAAGAACTGTGGGAGTTGTGGTCCAAAACTTCTGGAGGGCCGAAGTCTGGCCACTACTGCTGTACAGTATTTATGCCTTCAAAGTGCAATTTATAAAAAGTTTTAAACAAAAAATGTTTGTTTTTGCCTCTTTTTTTCCCCTGACCTCTGGAATGGATTAATCCATTTCCTATTCATTCCTATGGGAAACCACGTCTCAGTTTATGGTTTATTCACAATATGAAACAGCCCGCAGAATGAATGAATTTCATAAACCAAGATATTACTGTATTCCACATTTCATGATACCATCGGGATTTGTGCAGGTGGGGAGTACCGGGGAAACCCATAGGAAGGAGGACCCCACTCCACCCAAGAAGAAATGTCATTCCCATTTGTAGGAACAAATGCTGGAATGAGCTATTTATTTATTTATTTATTTATTTATTTATTTATTTATTTATTTATGCATTTCTAGATCAACTGATTTCCCATACCCCCAACCAAAAACACAAGAATGATCCAGTAAAACCCCTGAACAAAACAGGGCAACACCGCCGTGTGGATGAACCTATGAAGAGACAACTGCAACGTGGCCATTTTTGTCTGTAAAGTAAGACATGGACTGAACTGCCCCCCCCACCTTCTTTCATTTATGACATCTTGCTGATTGGTTGAATGGTCCCGAGGGCGCTGAATCAATGCTGCGTTTTAGACAAACCTTGACAAGACCTGTCCGAGAGGGTGAGCCTGGTTTTCTGCTGACGTTTCAGCACCTTGGATAGCTCCTGAAGTTTGCAAGCCTCCTATTTGGATGTGCACCAGCTCCCTGGCCTGACTGGCAATACCCTAAGAGTGCCGACGTGGTCTCCCTCGCTCTCTAATGGAGTTGCTAGCCTGCAAGGGCTGCTGCCGGCTGGGTGTTTAATGGATCCCAGGCTGCTAAAATTCAGGGAAGATGCTCCAGGGCCAATCTATCTGTCCCTCCCAGCTGGGGACTGGATAGCAGGGTTCAACCAGATACCAAGCAAAACTGCTGCTTGCCACAGTGGAGAGATCTCTCCATAACATCAGACGCAGGGGCTGAGGCCTCCAGGAGCCAGGTTGCAGGGGAAAGAGACAGGACACCCACCCAATACCAAAGACAGGGCCCGTATGGGGTAAATTGTAACCGCTGAGCTATAGGAAAGGGTCAGTTCTTGTTACTGCATAGAAGAGCAACGCAAGACTTGTTGGCATTCTCTCTTGGACTCCCTCTGACTCCCTTGTTCTAAATGCCAAAACTGACTGTCCCAAAACCAGTGCGGCTGTACTTATCGGCCTGCTTGATCTGCAGGACTACAACTCCCAGGAAGTTTGAACCTTCTAAAACAGTGGTGGCGAACCTTTGGCACACCAGATGTTTTGGACTGCAACTCCCAGGATTCCAAGACTAGATTGCCAGTGACAAAGGACTGTGGGAGTCGCGGTCCAAAACATCTGGAGTGCCGAAGGTTCGCCACCACTGTAAACCATCTCCAAATACCAAGACAGAATTATTTATTTATAACTTATTTATGTGTTTTATTATATATATATACCACCCATCTTCTGAAGGAACTCTGGGCGCTTCACAGCAACAACAATAACAAACAAAATAATAAAAGAAAAAACCCAATAATAATAAAAATGAAAAGAAAAAAAAATAAGAGGATTACGAAGATACCAAGAAGTAGCACACACACACACACACACACACACACACACACAAGCTGACAGCCCTGAAGAGCTGACCGACTCTGGAGAGGGTGGCCCTTCCCACTGGGACCATTTGCAGCGTGATGGAGGGACCAATCATGGCAGGAACTGCCGATAGCTCAGTGCTTTAGGTCTCTGTGGGTCAAGGCGGCCAGGAGTTCAATTCCCCAGGGACCTCCTTGAAATAAGGGCTGGACTCCATGATCCAGAGGGTCCCTGCCAGCACTTCAGCTCTAAGATTATGATTTAGGAACTGCTGGATAGCTCAGCGGTGGAGGGAGATCTCTGGCTCCAGATCCAAAGGTTGAGAGTTCGATTCCCCACTGGGCCTCCTTGATAAGGGATGGAGGGGACGATCCGGAGAGGGTCCATTCCAGCCATGTCCTTCAAGGATGAGGATGGAGGGAGAGGAGGAGGAAGGCAAGGGAAGCAGCCACGCCTCCTTCTTGGGCCCCATCGGGCCATGGTGCTGCAGCTGCGCGGCCGGGGCTGTCAAGCGCCGGGCGATCGAATCTGAAAGCAATTAAAGGCAACGGCGGTGCTCGCTCCGGGCAGGCTCCGGGCGGCAGGGGAGCTGCCACAACGGATCACGCGCCGGCGGATGCTGCGCTCAGGACCTCGAGGCAGAGGCAGAGGCAGCCGGGCGCGCGCGCGCGCGATCCCAGGCGCGCTCCCGCCCGCCCGCACCCACCCACCCCTGCCTGCCTGCCTGCCTGCCTCCCACTCCGGCTGCCGGGCAGGGACGCGGCCGGCTGGTTGGCTGGCGGGATGGGCGCGCCGGTTCGTTCTGGCGGCCCGGTGCGCCCGCTTCGACGCCCTGCCGAGCGGTCCGTCCTGGCGACGGTTCTCTCGGCCACGTGGCGAGGCCTTTGGGGGGGGGGGACAGATCCACCGGGCAAGAGAGGGATCTAGGACCAGCCTGGCAAAGCGACCCAGCACTCCGATTTTCGTGTGTGTGTGTGTGTGTGTGTGTGTGTGTGTGTGTGTGTGTGTGTGTGTGTGTGTGTGTAAGGATCGCCTTGGATTCCACCGGCTGCACACAACTCCAGAAAAGCAATGCTAGTATCCTTGGACTTGCACCCAGCCTGGAGCACTGACTGGCACAAGGGAATTGGCATCGAGCCCTGGCCAAAGGCAGTCTCCCTCTTGGGCCTTTTGGTTTGCTTTTTATTATTATTATTATTATTATTAAACTACAATGCACAGAATCCACAGGCAGCCTGGCCCCATCAGGGAGAAGAGAGAGCTCTTCTCTCCTCTTGCACAAGAGGCAGGGCCTGTGTTCCACTGGTGGGCAACACCCTGCATCCTGTTGACCACGACCACAACCCCTAAAATCCGAGGCAAAGGGCTCCCAGATGCGGAGCTTAAAATTGTTTTCCCAACCAGCTGCACACTTTAAAAAAAATTAAGTAGGACCAGGCCCACCTAAGCGCGCCCCAGTGCATTTTAAAAGTACCTGGTCTCCGGAGGTAAAAAAAATTCTGATGCGGATTGTAAAGCAGTGGGTGCCAGGCTGTCCTTGCCTTAGGTTTGGTTTTTTTGCCCCCCACAGCCGAGCGGAGGTGAGCCTGCATTCTTTTCTCCCTCCCCCCCGCCCCACTCAGGCAGACAGGAGCAATGGGTGCAGAGGGGTAGGAACACAGCAAGAGGAGCAAACCCCCAAGATCTCTGCGGCAGGGGCATTAGCTGATGCTTCTGGATAAGAGTCTTCCTTCTGACACTTGGTCTCTCTTTGGCACTACATAAACTCTTGAATCAACACCTGCCCTAAGCCTCCCCTGGGGCCTCCTTGGCAAGCCCAGTGTTCCTCAGCAGAGGCTGCTCACCTGGGGTCCTTGGACAGACATCTTCTGGGCATTATCCTTCTCCCTTGCCCTGCAGAACGATTCCAAGCTTGCAAGCTTTGCTTTCCATCTCAAGAAAGGCGTAGTGGAACTGGAAAAGGTGCAGAAGAGAGCGCCTAAAATGATGACTGGGCTGGGGGACCTCCCTTATGAGGAAAGGCTAAAACATTTGGGGCTCTTTAGTCTGGAAAAAAAGGTGCCTGGGGGGGATATGATTGAGACGTACAAAATAATGCAGGGCATGAGTCAAGTGGATAGAGGGACGCTCTTCTCTCTCTCACAAAATACCAGAACTAGGGGACACCCACTCAAACTGAGGGTTGGGAGAGCTTGCTTTGGGTGGGGTGGGACTAATGTGTAGCCTGTGTAATTAAATTGTAAGCTGCCCAGAGAGTGCTTTAAGTGCTATGGGGTGGTATAGAATCAGCACACTTTTGGTTTTCTTAATATACCCAATGTTAGGTAAAGGAAAAGGTTCCCCTCGCACATGCATGCTAGTCATGTCCAACTCCACAGCTCATCTCCGTATTCAAGCCGAAGAGCCAGTGTTGTGTAAGCCCATGGCCACGTGGCCGGCATGGCTGCAAGGAAACACTGTTTTATCTTCCCGTTGTTTTTTTTACAGCGGTACCTATTTATCTACTTGCATTTACATGCTTTCAAACTGCTAGGTTGGCAGGGACTGGGGTGATCAGCGGGAGCTCACTCCGCTGTGTAGCACCTGGGATTCGAACTGCCGAGCTGCCGACTTTGCAGGCGACTGTTTTCGGAAGCCTTAACCCACTGAGCCACCACGCCACCCAACCCAATGGTAGGGTCGGTCCCAATTCCAAAAGAGGAGTGGGGCATAGTTTTAACCGAGTCCTTCAACCACGAATGGCATGAAGTCTGCTCATGGGAGGTTGAGCCAAGGAGCAGCTGGGAGGGCAAAGGAGCGACTCTTCCTTTCACACCCTTTACGACAGTCTCCTCTCTCGCACCCTGGAGCATCTCCTGTTGCCGCTTCCTAATGACTGCACCTGCACAGTGACAAACACTAGTTTTCCCCCGACCCACCTTCCAGCCCCTCCACAAGTTCTGACCCGAGGGGCCCTCCCCGGCAAACCTTCAACTGCCTGACCTACAATTTGCCCATCGCTGAGGGTTTTCCCCCCTTGGTGTGTGCGTGTGTGTCTGTGTCTTGTGTTGTTGTTGTTTTCCCTCAGTGGACGGACCGAGCCGCCGCCGCCGCTGCCCCCCTTCCTCCTGCTGCCCCTGTCAAATTAGTGAGTCAGAAGACGTAAGAGAGACCACCGCTGCTAATTTGTACATTAACTGGTTCTGACAGAAATATTTCACAAGTGAAAAAACAGAGAATGCGCCTCAAGTAAATGTGTGGCATCCATACCACTGACTTCTGCTTCACTGTTTCATGCAGGCCGGGCACAGGGAAGCTGGCCTTCTCCACAGCCTTGTTCGCGCCCCGTTGGCCGATACCCACCTTCCCTCTACCACCTCCATTTGTGACACAAGAGGGGCAAATTAGACATTACAACGAGGGGGCCCAGCCCCTAAACCTTGACGCCTTGGGAAGAGCAGTTTTCAATATAAAAATATCGAGGATGGGGGTGTTTCATCTTCCTGTACCACACATTGCTCAATACTAATGTTTCGGCCTAAAATCAAAATACAGAGGTCAAAAAAATGTTGTGGCACCTTAAAAACTGCTCTATTTTAGCGTGAAGTTTTGTGGAGATGTCCTCAGACTCACCTGCCAAAAAACAAACAAACAACCCCCCCCCCAACACACACACATTAAAATATAGCAGTGAGACTTTTAGGTGCCACTACATTTTTGCCTGCTGTACATTTCATTTTTCTTTTGTTTTGGGACTCATAGGTTAACACCCGTTAAAATTTTTGGACCACAACACACAGACTACCCACCCCCCCCCCCCCCCCCCCCCAGAATGGCTACAAGGGACTGGCTAGAACGTTCCAGGAGCTGTAGTTTAAAATAAGTAACTTTTTCATGCTATTTGTCCTCTCCTCCCAATACTTGTGTGTGTGTGTTTGTGTGTGTGTGTGTGTTTATTTATTTATTTATTTATTTATTCATTATTCATTCATTCATTCATTCATTCATTCATTTGCATTTATAGACTGCCCGACTTTCCCATAGGGAACTCTGGGCGGGGAACAACAAAAGGTAAAAACTATAAAAAACATACATACTACTCATAAGAATTGAACACATAAACCCGAATAAAAGATACAAAATGGCAGCAAACAAACAAATGGGCCACAAACAAGCAGCAAGCAAACATTCGAGCTCAGCAAGGCTCAATACTGCTGTAATGTGGGAAGAAACCCCGCATGGAAATCATGTTCCGGACCACTTCCCCCATCCAGCTCTTGTCGGCAGCCTGGCCCGGTCCTATCATTAGACAAAGGCAGTTACTTCACGTCCTTCCTCATTCTGAGATTACGTTCGTTTCGTGATAACATCGTTCACGGTCACGTGGTCTTGTCCTGGTTCTGTCCCTGTTTCCATTTACCCATGGGCATGATTGATGGTATCGTGACAACTGTTACTTCACATCTTGTTTCGTGACAATATCTGTACTTCCACGCCTTGGTTTTCCCTTTTTTTTTTTTTTGGTCTGACCTTCCATTTTTTGATATTTCAATTCTCCGTAACTTTGCCTTTCATGCGTTAAGCAGCAAAGCTCGAGGTTTTATGCCTTCTTATCTCTCTGCGATGCATTGTTTACGCCATTGGGATTGTACTGGCGAATGCAACTTTGCACTCCTGCCACTAGATGGAGAATGTGTACATTGCGTGATGAGCCTTACTTCACGGGCACTTGTCTCGAAACAGGAACCGAGACAAGAGAATTCCTGAGGTCAGGGAGAGGTATGGCTCATTATGCTTAAATCCCAGTTCAGGGGGCATGGTCAGGACGAGATTCTGCCATCACACAATGGATGTGGAGTAACATTTTCTCATACCGGTCCCAAGCGTGACCACAAACCGTGATGAGAGGGATGTAAAGTAACCATTAAAGTGAGCCAGCTGCCTTAGGTTGCAGGGTTGGAGTGCTATGGGAAGGCAACCAGGAGGTTGTTTGCAACATTATTTACTGGCCTAGGTACCACTTCATTGATTCCTCTGCCTCAAAGGATCTTGTCGCAGCCCTGATGATGATAGAGAATGAACCTTGTTGGTTTATCAAACAGCCTAGAAAATTCCCCAATCTCTCCAGGTCATTTATGAACAGATTGAAAAGCACCAGTCCCAGGACATATATCTGGGGCACACTGCTTTTCACCTCTCTCCATTGTGAGCATTGCCCATTGACACCTATTTCATAAAGAAGAAGGTGTTGCCATGAAGTTTTAACTGGTTTAAGGCTCCCTGTTGCAGTTAGGTAAGATAGATCCGTCTGGGTAGCATCGGCCCAGTGCCATCTTTGGTCTGATTTGTTTTTGCATAATGAATCCGTCATTTAGTTGAATGCACCCATCACAACCATTTCCAGCCACATGCTCATGATATTTGAAAACTGACAATCCGATGACCAGTGTCCAACCAAGTAAACTCAGCCCCGGAGAGAAAACTCCGATCGGAACCCTCCTAACCCACAACACTGACTCCAGGCAGAAAGCCTGGTTGGGCAGATGGTGGGCGCATCCTGCCCCAGAGGCTGACAGATTTTGGCTATTAGACCAGGGGAAGTGCGGGGCGGGGGAGGGAGGAGGAGGCAAATTTAGAGCTCGGGGCCCTTTACTGAAAATGGCAGGATCCAGACTTTTGCAACCACCACTGCCCTCGTTGGTTTTTGCAAAGGCTCGTGGGAGTCAACCAGCTCCCAAACGGATGCCACTCGGCGCTAGTTAAATATAAATATTGGAGTACATGCAGATATGTGTAAACACTGTGCACTAGATTTACACAGGAGATGCTTGGCTCCAGCCGTAAGGTTAGACGGGATGCCGAGGCAGGAGGGTTGAAAAAGTTGCCAGGTTTGATCTAGAACAGGCATGTCCAAAGTCAGGACTGGGGGCCCAATGCGGCCCGTTTTCAAATTTCAAGTGGCCCACAGCCTCTTCTCCCTGCAGGCTTAGCCCGTCAGGCTTCCCTGCCAGCTGGCCCCTCCCCATACCGAATGGAGATGTCAGCTTGCAATTTTATGATTTACCTGCCCTCCCTACCTCCGTCCATTCCCCCAGCCACCTGCCCAGCCTATCTGCCCCCATTTCCCTTGCTGCAGCATCCTCCTTGCCTGTCCTAATGCAGCTGAATGGTCCGCCCCCATACAGTTTGCCGATCTGTTGGAGGAAGCTGCTTGGGTAACCACAGGGAAAGTGGAGTTCAGGTTTCTACTTCCGTGACGTTGTGCTGTCAAGGGACAACAGACTTAGAATGACCTTGGGACCACCACCACCACCCCGCAAAAGGCCCCGACGCCAGACTTGCTTAGGGCCCCCAAACTCAAGACTGTGGTTTCCTTTACAGAGTAAATCCATCTCATTTACTTCCGCCTCCTCCTCTTCTGCTGGCGTTCTTGTCTTTTGCATCGAGTTTCGGCGGCTCGTTGATGTGCTCAAAGAACGAGGGCTTCAGTGGAGTCATTCTTGCTTCTAGAAAAGAGTCCGGGCTTGATTTGATCTAACACTCACTTAGTGCTCTTTCTGGTGGGATACATGTGCACACACCTCACTAAGGCACAGGGCACACTGATACTGCCTGGGCTGGAGTCGGAAGCACAGTATGATTCACGGAGCAGTTATTTTTTTTGCAGAGAATACATCCGTACCAGTCAGGCAGTGCAAATCAACTGTGACAAGCCCCATAGAGGCTGAGCCCGGAGGGGCCAGAAAAGAATACAAGTTCTTTTTCCTTCCTCTCACCATATGTTCCCTTTCATCTCTGTGCTGTGATCATTATTACTAACCACTCGGCCACTGTGGATTGGCAGGAAGGCAAGCTGACTCGTAGCTGGAGACCCTGTTCAGTAGGGGGAGAAAGAAGAAAAGAAGGAGGAGGGAGGGAGAAAGGAGGGAGGGAGGGAGGGAGAGAAGGAAGGAAGTATGGAGAAAGAGGGGAGAAGGAAGGAAGGAAAAAGATAGAGAAAGAGACGGAGAGGGAGAAGGGAGGGAAGGGAGGGAGGGAGGAAGAGAGAGGGGGGAACATGAAAGGAGAGAGGGGAAGAAGGAAGGAAGGAAGGATGGAGAAAGAGGGAGAAAGGAAGGAGAGAGAGAAAGCAAGAAGGAAGGAAAGATGAAGGGATGAAGAGAAGGAGAAGGAAGGAAGGAAAGAGAGGGAACAAGGGAGAGAGGGAAGGAGGAAGGGAGGGAAGAAGAGAAAGAGAGGAAGTAAAGGAAGGAAGGAGGGGAGGGAGGAGAGAGAGAAAGAAAAACAAGGAGATGAGGAAGGGAGGAAGGAGGGAGGGATGAGACAGACAGACAGGCAGGCAGGCAGGCAGGAGGCTCCATCTGATCCTCTGAGCTCTTTCAGTGTTTTTCAGGGGAGTTGCACTGCTGGGTCACAGACACAGTCTTTATGTCAGCCCCACAGATGTGGGCACCTGTGATGATGACCCATGTCAACAAACCCGTTTGAGCCATTTTCGAACTCTGGAGTGGATCAGTTACTGCTCTCTGTCCCTCTCCTTTCTTTCCACCTAGTAGTTTCTGTCACTCCTGATCCTTGGAAACATGGATGATGATGATGATGATGATGATGATGATGATGATGATGGTGGTGGTGGTGGTGGTGGTGGCAGTGGCGGCGACAACAACAACAATTATAAATGGTTCAGGAAGATGCAGAACAAAAAAGGAACAGTTGCAATCAGTGTTCTTAGGCACTTTCTTAATCTGACATACTGTACTTCCCTTCCTTCCTGCCCAGAGGGAGATGCAAGCCCGTCATTTATTTGCTGTCAAAATATTTTGCAATTTGTTCTGCCAGCGGAAGCACATACTTGTTGAGCAATTACATAGACAGAAGCAGAATCAAAGTCAGAGCTTACTTAAAACAAAAAGGTATATTACATATATACACAGATAAGTTACATAGAGACAAACCAACAGCATAACATCATTTCATCATACGTGGCATATAAAATTAGCGCGTAGCATAGAGAGACAAGAATGGGTGCCTTACTCACAAAAAGGCCCATTGAATACTGATTAACAGAGTGCTTATATACTTTTCATGATAGTTAGAGCTGTTTGGCAGTGGAAAATGCTGCCACTAAGGAGGGTGGTGGCGTCTCCTCCTTTGGAGGCTGATAAGCAAAGGCTGGATGGCCATCTGTCAGAAGTACAGTCATGGGGGTTCCTGCCTGGCAGGGGGTTTTACTGGATGGCCCTTGAGGTCTCATCCAACTCAAACCCCCTCTTGGCTTGAGAAACCCAAAGGCTGAGGGTCACCTACTCCCTAAAGCATCTCCCATAAATTGAAATGTTTACTAGGGTTGCCATAAATGAGAAGACACTTGGCCGCATGGAACAATAACCAACAATATGCTACCATTTCTCTTAATGCGTTGTTTGGTCCTCAGAAGTCCATGCACACCCGCCTTCAACGCAGTCCTTTTGGATATCAGGGCAGCTTCATGCCCCATAAGATGTGCATGCTGAGGCAGAAAGGGGAACCGGTTGGGCCAGGATTCCTGTCCCATGCTCACTCTTCCCACATGATAGCATCCGTCAAAGACGTGGCCGTCGGGGGGGGGGGGGGTCTTGTCAGTGGCCTGCACTCCGATTGGCCCTGCCTAGCCACCGAGTGAATCATTGACTCCTTAAACTGGTTCTCCGGCGAAGGACTTAATCGAGTCATTGCAGCAGGGCCAGAGATGCTGATGCGTTGTGACAGCCGCTCCGCACACCTCCCTGAATGCAGCCACTCGGGGCAACAGAACGGGTGTGCTTTCTCTGCGTCCACATTGAAGGAGGTGGGTTAGGAGCTCAGCTGAGGCATGCCGTTCCAGTCAGCTTTGAACCATTACCCACCACCCTAAACAGAAAAGAGGGACCCGGGTGGCACCCGCTTTCTCCCACCTGCACAAGATGGTGGGAAGGGAGGCACGGCTGGTGACAGGAGAGGGCGGGAGCCATGAGCGGGTGCTGAGGTGACCTTTTGACGTCAGCGGGGAGGCCATTTAATGCCTGCTGCCTAAATTGTCATCCCCCCCATCTTCCCTCACCCACCCGCCTCTCTTGTCCTTTCTGAAGGCCTCACTTAAATGGCATTAATGAAAATGACAAGCTGTCAGGGAATGGTATTTAGGATTATTAGTGCCAATCTTAATGGCGGGGGGGGGGCTCACTCTTAACTCTGCAGGCCTGGGTGCTCACTGTTGCCGGTGGATGGTTGTCTTGCCAACCACATCCTGGTCCTCTGATCTTTCTGGGCCAGAGCCTGAAACCAGGAGAGTGGGCTCTTGGGATACCTCTGAGAGGACAGGACCTTGTGGCCACCATTGCATGGCAGGGCATGAGTCACGTGGATAGAGGGACACTCTTCTCCCTCTCACAAAATACCAGAACTAAGGGAGATCAACTCAAACTGAGGGCTGGGAGAGTAAGAACAGACAAAAGAAAATATGTTTTCACCCAGTGTGTTGTTCGTCTGTGGAACTCCCTGCCACAGGAGGTGGTGATGGCATCTGGCCTGGATACCTTCAAAGGTATTGGACAGATTCCTGGAGGAAAAGTCCATCACTGGTGACAAAGCATGATGGAGATGTGTCATCTCCAGGCTTAAAACCAGGGTACTTCAAGGACCAGATGCAGGGGAGTGGTATGAGGAGACAGATATCTTAATCTTGTCCGCTCCCAGGTGCATCTGGTGGGGCCACTGTGAGATACAGGAAGCCGGACTAGATGGGCCTTTGACCTGATCCAGCATGGCTCTTCTTATGTTCTTATGACTGTGTCGAGATTCTGACTAATTTAAATGAATGAATCCATGCAACAGCAACAGTAGAGTGTGGGAAGCAATAATATATATATAAAAGACCACAGGCCTTCAGAGCACATCTAAACAGCACCTTCCAAAGACAGGTGGCGTCTAGACTTGTCAGGTTGACAGCATCTAAGTCCATGAGATTTTCAGTTCAAACCAGGTTCTGGCACTTTAAGAAGGATGTAGACAAAGTGGAACGGGTTCAGAGGAGGGTCAGGAGACTAGAAGCTGCTTTTGAACTTCTCCTCTGCCCATATGATGTGACACACACAAACACCACCCCATAATAGGATGCTTCTAAGGGCGCTTCCTGACGCAAATCGCGATCATTTCTGTGCAGCCAAGGGGACCATCCGTGTGTCCCCCCCTACAAGACGTGCCACACGCTCTAATTAAGGTGGTGGAACCCCAAGGACGCCTGATTGTTATTTAAGAGCCGGAGGCAACTCTGCAGCCGAGAGGACCTAGCCAAGCAGCCAGGGAAAACCTTCTAATGAGGTGTCCACCAAGCCAGTCATGGAGAAAAATGGTCTGTCCGTGTGCGTGTGTGGTGGGGAAAGAGAATAGGTATTTTAGTGATGGAGGGGAAGACATGCAGAGAAAAACAGCAGTAATGAGGACCAGTCTGCCAGGACCCCAGATGGCCTGCGCGGTGCCAGGAGGGACAAAATGGAGATTCATCTCCAGGCGACTCCCTACGCCCTGGCGCAGGAGAGATAATGAGTTCAAAAGGACCAAGATGCCCAAGTCCCGGAGATCTTGTTTGTTTGCCTTGCCAGTTTGATTAGGAAATGGCATCTGGAGGACCAAAATCCAGCCTCTTTCCTAGCAAAGGAGCAGGTGGGGTGGGGGGATGGGGTGGGGTGGGGGAACTCCAGGTGGAAGCAGTAGGCACTGAGAGTGTGTTGGGTGATGGGAGAGACCACAACAACACAGCCGTCCACCGAGAGATATGAACTGGTCTCCTCCTTTCTCACAACGTCCTGAGATGGGTAAAATTTCCAAGCTAGACCAGAGCTTAGAAACTAAAATGGATTGAGAGAAGGGTTTTCAATACTCACACGAATGGCTTCCCTGACCCCTCTTTCAAACCACCTGTCTTCTCTGTCTAATATGTGTACATCCTCATCTTTGAAAGAGTGCCCTTTGTCCTTCAAGTGGAGCTGTACTCTTGATTCTGTTCCTGAGCTGTTGCCCCTCCTATGTTGGGCCATCCTCCATCCTGTTTCATGGGTGTTTAGTTTCTCCAGTGTAGGGGTCTGCACACTCCTCATCAGACCTTTGGGTAGTGGGCGGCATATACGTTGTAAAAATAAAAATAAAAAAATAAATAGAGATGGGCATGAAACGCCAAAATGATGTTTTGTTTTGTTTTTCATTTCTTTTTTTTCTCATTTCATTTTTTTTGTTTCTTTTCATTTTGTTGTGTTGTCAAACCCTGCACAATCACCCCCCCCCAACATGCCCAATTTGTGGGGGGGGAAGCGTGGGGTTTTAAAACATTTTTTTTAGCCACCGAAGCAAGTGGCAATGTCCACAGCTGCTGCTTGCTTCGGTGGCTAAAAAAAAGTTTAAAAACTCCACACTTCCCCCACCATTGGGTGTGTTGGGGGGAACGGTGCAGGATTTTTAACCTATTTTTTTAGCCACCAATGCAAGCGGTGGCCACCACTTGTCCCGATAGCTAAAGACATTTTAAAGGATCCACTGCTTTCAAACCACCCACAATTGCTTCTCCCCCAACATGCCCCATTTGGGGGGGGGGGGGGAGAGAGATGCAAGGTTACAAAAAATGTCTTTGAGCCACTGAGGCAGCCTCGGTGGCTCAAAGACATTTTAAACGACCCATACCTCCCCCCCCATGTTCCAATGGGAGGTGGTGCGGGGTGTTTAAAGCGGTTTCCCATAGGAACACATTGCTTTTCAATGCATTCCTATGGGAAACCTTGCCATTAAAAAAAAATGAAACGGAACAAATGGAAAATTTCCAGTTGGTTTTGTTTTGTTTTTCTTTGAAAATTACTTTGTTTTTTTTGTTTCATTGTGAAACAAAACAAAAAATGAAAAATGAAACAAAACATTCATTTCGTGCCCATCTCTACTCCTCGCTGCATTGGGTCATGTATACTATGTTACTCCTTTTGTGTTTTGGTGTTGGGTCCCTTGGAACACTTCTGAGTACTCATCGTTAGAAAACCTATCACTTTGATAGCATTTAATTAATGAGAGGGCAATGAATTAGCCTCTCAAAAAGTAACTGAACAAGTGGCTACCAATTCATTTTATTTGTGCAATGTCTAAACAGGCATGTCCAAACTTCAGCCCTCCAGATGTTTTGGACCACAACTCCCACAGTCCTTTGTCAGTGGCGATCTAAGCTTAGAATTCTGGGAGTTGTGATCCAAAACATCAGGAAGGCTGAAGTTTGGACATGCCTGGTCTAACATTTCCTGTTCACTTGTAAAACAAAACAAAACTTTTTTTAAAGGCTTCCCCTAAGTTTTAGAAAAATCAGCACCCTGGATAGCTCCCCACAAGGCCCAAGTAGTATGTGTAATTCACAAGCAGTTCAGATTCAGGGCCCTGCAAATCAATACATCATTGGTAACTAGAAGCATTTTAAAACCATAATTTTCTGGCATAAACTTTCAAGGAGCAGCATTGACCCGCTCATGCCAGTGCTGTAGCTTCACAAACATACAAGTACACTCACTTTCTGGCCTGGATGAAATCTTTCACCTTCAACTTGCAGTTTGAACTGTGGCTGTCATAGACCGCTGGCCAGGGATAGTCCCTCTGTTGGCCTGGGCAAAAGCTTGGTATTTACAACCAGTGACAGTGCAAAACGCCTGCAGCAAGGTTTTAGGGAAACTTACAAATAACCAATTGTTTCCTTCACGCCACCCCCAAGGTGCCGGAGCTGGAAAATGGCTGCAGGGTTTGAAAATGGACACACAGTTATTTCTTTCCCTTCCATATCTCCTCCATCCATCTCCATCGTTCATCATGAAAATTGTCATCCAGTAGGTGAGTATTCTACCTGCTCCTTATAACAACTAAAGGCTAAAGGGCACAACTTAACGACTACAATATGAGATGTACTCGGGGCTTCTATGGTACCAAGTGGGTGGCACAATCTCTCCGAAGGATGCAGAGCTTCAGAAAGGACCTTCCAAGGAATCTTTTTCAAAATCATTTGGCACTCCAGATGTTTTGGACCAAAGTTCCCACAATCCTTTGTCATTGGCAATACAGGCTTAGAATTCTGGGGGTTGTGGTCCAAAATATCCAGAGTGCCGAAGGTTCACCACCACTGTCTTAGACACTGAGCAGCACAAATGTACACCATCTCATCTCAGATGTATTATATTTCTTCTACTCCTTCCCAGTTTGGAAAGAGTTGAACTTTCAGATTAAAACACCCCATAAATAATATTTCCAAGTTCTGGCTATTTTTAAATTTCCATTTCTGAATGTACTGCACAAGACCGTTTCATGTTCATCTGGGATGTGTTCACAAGCCACAATGGATTCCACCTTCCCTATATATTTGCCGAGTCGGGTGTCTTTGAATCGACTTGCCCGGAGAAAGACAATGGATGAGCACAAGCGAAGCGAGGATAGGAGGGAGAAGTGGGGTCTTTATGAGCCTGATGGGACGCCAGGGGTGCGTTTGCAATCTGCCCCTAAAGCAGTCATTTTTGAGAACGCGATTGCTTAATTGCGGAAAGTTCACTGCTCTCACTTCGGGAGGGTCTTGTCACTCAGGAAACAGAGCGTGAGTGACAGGCAGGGAGCAGATACAACCCACCCACCACCCACCATACAAGCAGGAACGTGGTGATCCAGCAAAATGGCTGTGATCCCCTCCCAGCCATGGCTGAGACCAGCATCACTTTATTTTTGATTTTTCAAAAAGGCTTCCGACATGGAACTGGGGAGTGTGATGAGTTTTGACTTCCCTGGTTCCTGTTAAGTCTCTAGGTTCCTCCACCACCTGCCAAGTATATGCACTGCATTCCAAAAGGATCTTGGGGCAAATAAATGAATGGTGGTAGCTGCAGTAGGGTGTTTGATAGGCAGAAATGCCTCCAGCATCTCGGTGGAGGAGCTGATCTCCATAGCAGTTCTGCTTAGACCTCTCAGTAGCTTTTGATGCCATCCATTCTTCTGGGATTTCTCTCTTGGATGGGACGGAGAGGCATCGTTTTGCCATCAATGGCTTGTCACCCAAAGAGACACGTTGAGAGATGTCTCTTGGCTGTCATGGTTACTGACCAGTAGCTCCTTGGTGCTTGCAACAATTGCCTTAACTGTACCCTAATTTAATGCTCCCAACTCTGATCTGGAAATTAACAACTCGGGGTTTCAGCCAAAAGAACGTCATGAAATCTTTTTAAAATGGCTTGTTCAGTTTTGGACGTCAACAAATCGAATTGACTTTTTGACTCTTTAATTATTGACACCCTTGGAATGGAAAGTTTTGGCCTTGGGAAGAAACTGCCAGGAACACCCTTTTTATGCAATGCTCTTCCCTCTTCCACGGCACACTTTTTTCCTTCGATTTATTTAAAGTATTTGTACCCCACCTTTCTCCGTGGAAAGGGTCCAAGGTGGCTAACAACTCTGAAAGATACTATCTGACAGCTGTGCTCTTTTTCTCACGACCTGCAGGTTTAACAGTGAGCGGGGGCTTGAGCCGTTGCAGATACAGTGCAATTATCCACTGAACGGTTCAAGCTCCCCTCAGCCACCTCCCACCCGCAGGAGATTCCTTTTCAGTCAACAGCTGTTCCATGTCATGTCAAGTCACTTGAACTATTGGGTGTCGGGGGGGGGGGCAGAGCCAGTGTCTCTCGATCCAGCCAGCGATGACGACGTTCAGCGCCCGAGCCTCGCAGGAGCCCAACTCCAGCTGAAGGGCTGAACCACCTATGGAGATGTGTGTTTGTGTTTTTGTGCTTCTGGTCCTGGCTGGACCTCTTCTCCGAAGGCATGTTCACACGTAAGATTCTCCCACTTCTGTACAAACCTCTCCAAATGGCCCAACGTAAGAGGAGAACTCTCATATATGCTGCATTTATACGGAGTGATTAGATGACTTTGTCGCCCTGTGGTCTGTGTCGCGTTTCCCATGCTCCCTTATAATATTTAATCCCTGTAGTTCTCAACCTGTGGGGTCCCAGATGTTCCTGGACTGCAACTCCCAGAAGCCTCCACCACTCGCTCTGCTGGAACAGATTTCTGGGAGTTGCAGTCCAGGAACATCTGGGGATGCACAGGTTGAGGACCACTGATTTGTCCTATCAACCACACCAGTGGTTCTCAGTCTTGGGTCCCTGAATGGCATTGGACTACAACTCCCAAACATCCTGGCTGGCATTATCAGTGGTGAAGACTTCTGGGAGTTTTAGTCCAAGAACATCTGGGGAACAAGGCTGGGGACCACTGGGTTACAGGATGTTAGTACCAATGGTGAATAGATCCATGCTTTCTGCTTGTGTTTTCTTCTGTAGTGACTCTACTTGAATCGGCGCATCTTGCTTTTTGACTTGTGTGCTGGCCCCTCTCAGTCACTTAGGGTCATCACAGGCCAAGTCCAGGATGGCATCACTGACGATGCAGAGTGGGGCATGGTGTCAGAGTGAATCCTCCCCCTTTCATCTGCTCCCCACTTCCACTGGTAAGGACTACAACTGCAATACAATTTGTAAAGAGTGCATCTAAAATATTTTTTCCTCCCAGTTTAACTTTCCAGATCCTATCGGTTTAGCGCTACTGCACTTGCTAAAAGGAAAGGGTGGCAATGATGGCTGAGAAGTGAGAGGGAGAAATGGGCGGTTTGTGCTGCTCATGGGTACTTGAAACTCACTTTTCAGGGATAATCAGACATTTCTGTGGTTGACTGAATTTGTGGTTTAAATGCCACAGCGTGGAACAGAGATTAAACGGCAGCAAACTTTTCAGTAGTCACAACTGGAGTGTAGCCGAAACAGGATTACCCGCACACCAGGAGAAGGGAAATCTTGGCAGGCTTGGGAGATCTTCCCAAGACTTGAAGATGTATAAAAAGTATTTTCTGTTGGAGTTATTTCAACCTTGCATGCTGCCTTTATTAGGCTTGAGTAGAAGGGAACTTTCCAGTGCAGGGTGACTGTCAATCAATCCAGCAGTAACTAATTGCTCCTTCACTGCCTCTGATTACAAAGAGAGCCAGACCTCTTTCTTTAAGAGTCTCTCTCTCTCTCTCTCTCTCTCTCTCTCTCTTTTGTCTGCTAACCATTAGTACGCAGTTAGAATATAATCTGCATAGGCCGCATAGCTAATATTTGTTTCATTGATTTACTGTAACTACTGCCCTAATTATATCAATGCATTTGTTAGTTATCAAATTGTTTGCTTAGTGTCCAAAACAAGAGACAACAATGCCCGTGTGTTGTTTGAATTTTCATCAAGCATCCTCAGATCTCAGGGTTAGGAAGTGTATGGGAATTGCAGTCGTCAGGTTGAAACGTTGTGAGAATTTACACTTTTATGGAACGTGAGTAACCACTGTGTTAGCCATTCCTATGGCACAGATGGGGGAACAAGATACGTGTGAATTAATTCGCCATTTTTTAATTGAAAGGAACCCACGTTTAATAATTTAATTACATCCAAGTTAAGCTTGTGAGGTGATGGAATTCCGCCCCACCCCCAGAAATATTCTAGATTTTAGAGGGAGGATACAGATCATTTTGATACCTCTGTACTCCCAGCCCTATATTTAGTGGGTTGAAAAAAATAAACAAGTCACCAGTACATTTCAATAAAGCTTAAATTCAGTCACGTACTGCATGCAGCTCAACGGAGCAGAATTCGTAAAAGGAGGATGAGGCCCACGGACTGCAATTTCACCGTCTGTTCAAGAAACAGCAGCTGATGGTGTTTCTGAAGAGCTTTGTCATCTATAAATCACGAAAGCTTCCTTTTCGACGGATTAGCAAATATTTAGCGCAACATCCACCACCACCGTTCCCAGAAACAATCTGAATGGGTGAAAAAGCCTTGGACAAGCATAGCTTTTAGTCAGCATCTTCATGCCTTTTGTAGCTCCGCATTCTTAAAAGTGAGAATGCCCGTCGGTATTGAGACACAATGCGGGGAAATTTTCTCAGCCACAGAAATATCAGGGAAGATTTCGGAGTTGTTGGAAAATTCTCACACATCCCTTAAACCCATGTAGAAAATCAAGAAAGCCTGGTTAAAAATAAAAGGCCCATGCATTTTAAAGCAAAGCAAAGTGTTCTGCTTATATACCGCCTCTACCACCACAAGTAGTCTCTGGGCGGTTTACAATTTTTTAATTACAGTGTGCAGGCTACACATTGACCCCCCCCCCCAGCAAGCTGGGTACTAATTTTACTGACCTCGGAAGGATGGAAGGCTGAGTGAACCTTGAGCCTGCTACCTGGGATTGAACCCCAGGTCCTGAGCCCAGTTTTACCTGCAGTACAGGCATTTAACCACTGCACCAAGAGGCTCGTATAGTTGATGGAACTGCAGAATGAATCAGTTAACGGGTTGTTGTTGATCAATGAATCCCTAGTGCATGATGCTGGCTGTCGTGGTGGCTTTGGTGTCTAGCATGGGAGCCAGAAGTTGGGAGTTCAAGCCCTCCACAGTGCTTCCTTGACAACGGCTGAACTTGATGATCTAGAGCAGTGGTGGTGAACCTTTGCTACTCCAGATGTTTTGGACCACAACTCCCACAGTCCTTTGCCATTGGCAGTACAGGCTCGGCATTCTGGGAGTTATGGTCCAAAACATCTGGAATGCCAAATGTTAGGATTATAATTTGGATAAATCCCCCAACCCAGGCCAAATTAGGAGTCTGTGAGCCTTCAAACCACAAACTGTATTTATGGGCAGGACTTGAATATTTCTTTTGTTTCAAAGTTTTTCAGGGGGCTCCTCTTGTTGGTTTCAGGTATTTTTAGTTGCAGGCTGAGCAAATCAAATTGTTTCTAGATTTCCTATTCTTGTGTTAGATCCAGTTTAGCCCTACAGAATCCTCAAAACTAGTTTTAAAAAGGGTATGGGCAAGACAACAGACAACCATCCTATCCAACCGAACAAGAGAACTGGAGGGAATAACATCTAACATCCACAGGCATTAAAGTTTATATTTTATCTCTCTCACTCTCTTTTTTCCCCCTCCCTTTTCCCCCCGTACGTCCTTGCCTCATCTTGCCGAGGGTATTTTTCCCTCCTTTTGATTGTACTGTTTTTTTTCTGTGTTGTTTTTATTTTGTAAACCGCCTAGAGTTCCAGTAGGAAGATCGAGCGGTATATAAATGAATGAATGAATCAATCAATCAAACAAACAAACAAATAAATAAATATAACCATTTTCAGAAATACATCAGCAGGAAGCAATGCAAATGAGAAAGTGAAATTGTCATTATGACCATAATCAAAACGAAACACACATACCCTAAGAAAAATATTATCAAACTCTCCCAATCCAAAACTCCAAAATATATGAGATTAGGGCTCTCCTTTCTACCAGCCATGCAGGCAGGAATCCACCAAGTGGAGATAAGCATTTGAGACCCAAATCGAGGACATGGAGGAACCCCCCTCTTCAAACATAAATAAAAGGCAAAAAAAAAGAAACAACCCCCAAGTAATCCAAAAGGAAAAAAAGCAATTCATGATATTCATTTAACTCTCTTTTGGAATTCCGAATCTTTCCATTTTGCAGAAGCTGTCTTTCATAAACCAACTAAACATTCCAAAGGTAGAAGAAAGAGTCTTTTGTTCACCCCCCAACATGCACACACACACACACACCACACATTCTGGTTAATCTGGAAGTCTTGTCCCTGCTTGTTACTTCTCAAGAGGATATTGAATACACATCAGAGAACACCCTTTGGAGGGTTCCTCAAACAGCCACAAATCCACTTAACAACCACATTGGCCAAGCTACATTTTATCAGAGAGCCCACAAGATGGGGAATGTGTCCAAAGTAGAAGCGGGCAGGAGCCACTGGTTTGGCTATTGGTGCCAGTTCTGTTTGTCAGCCAAACAGGTGTTTGGCACTTCCCGGCCCCGCCTCCTCCTGCAGGTGCCCAATCAGAGGCAGCCCCCGGAGGAGGCGGGGCAGGGAAGCCAGGACTTGGCCTCTGAGTGGATGCTTTCTGGAGGAGGCGGGGCTGGGAAGCACCGAACACCTGTTCAGCTGACAAACCAGCACGACCCGCCGAAGTAGTGGTGGTTTGTGCCCATCCCTAAAAGCCTTGTTGAAATCAAGATATATTTTATATCACATCCATGGCACTCCGTCTATCTATCAAAGTTTTTGAGAAATCCATTCTCGCTGGATTCCTTTCTTTCGCCCCTTTCTTTAGAACAACTCAATCATAGGGAATTGCATATGAGGAATTTGGAGGTGAGGAAAGGGGGAAAATAAACAAACAACACCGGAAACAACATCCTTTAAACTCACATTTCTTTGGTCCCGTGTGACAACACATTAAACAGTCAAGTCAAATTAACTAGCCAACAAATAAAATGAAATTAAGAGCCAAAATGTTAAAAATTGATGATAAATACGAAAACAAAAAGAAACAAGAATAAAGTGGAAACAAATAAAAGTAAATAAAGGTAGAAAGAAAGAGGCTAATTAAAGCTAAAATAAATGTGGGAGAAAGATAAAGTGAAAAATGCAAGGAAATGAAAATTTGTTCAAAAGAATTTGCTGAGAAAACTTTTTCCAGAGATTCATGGAGATATTGGGTAGACTACTAATGTAAATAACCCAAATAAATCGGCATTAGCTTCTCTGTTCCACAATATTATTTTAACTTAACCAGAATCTGATAGTCCACATATATTTCAATTTCACATTTACTTATTAACATAGGCGTTAATAAAGAAAGCAGAGTTCTGGTATAGAGGATAACACAAGTTTTTCTTTTGTTTATCTCTTTGTCAAAAAAATGATCCAGGCCATTGCTTCCTTGTTATACAATTCTGCATAAACAGCCAGAAGTTTAGATAAACTCCCAACAGTTTTGTTGATTTGAGTCTCCGTTTCCTTACCTTTATCCAGAGGATAAAGTGTTCCTTCCCATAAGAAGACATGTTGCTTTTAATGATTACTGTATTACAACTTTGAAGCTAACACATGGGAAGCTTTATCTCAACGTGGATAAATATTGCTTTATACCAGGTTCTTATGCATTGATGTTTGTAGAAGTAAAGTGAAATAAACACTCACCCACACTTTCAGAGCTGTTCTTCGATGTACTTCATGCTGTTTTAAAGTTCCAAGGAAACTGAGCCTCTGTTCAGTTTCTTTCTTTAACCAGGGGCTTGTGATTACTCCCAGGTGCAAAGCCCTAAAGGGACTGGTGTGTTCTGGGATTTCCCATCCTTAAACAGACACAGCCAGATGTGTCTACAGGTTTACAGAAACAAAGCTGTGTCAGTGCTAGAATTCGGAGACCGGGTCGTTTTTAATGAATGCAGTTCTCTGTACGTCATTTCTTTACATTTACATCACATTGTTTTCTACTGATTTGTCATTTTGTGCAGTTGATATCATTGTTTCTTGTTTGTCTTTTGTAAACTGCCCAGAATATCCTTGGTAGTAAGTAAGTAAGTAAGTAAGTAAGTAAGTAAGTAAGCAAGCAAGCAAGCAAGCAAGCAAGCAAGCAAGCAAGCAAGTAAATGTCATGGTTTTAAGCCTGTAGATCAGTTGCATTTCTTTAGTAAGAGTGTCTATTCATTTCTTTCCAGTAGCATGACAGATGGCTAGACACTGGAGAAAGTAACTAGTTACATATGGTAACAGTAATTACAGCTAGTTACTTTCAGACAGCCGAAAATTATGACAGAAGCTTTCCGGCGTGCATAAATAAATGGATTTCAATGGGTTTAACATTTTGGAGATGTCATCAGCAACTGTGGTGTGAATAATCCTTTGGTGTCTAAAACATCCTTTGTCCCTAAAAAGAAACCCTTGATCAGCCACTTTGTTTTGGAGACAGCCTTGAAAGGAAAACAAGGAAGATTTTGATGTGAAATTTGTCTCTCAGATCACCTAGCGAAGAACCTCATGGCGCAGTGGTTAAAACTGCTGTAAGTGCAGCCACCACTGTGCTCAAGATCTGGGGTTCAATCCCAGGTAGCCGGATCAAGGTTCACTCAGCCTTCCATCTTTGGTAAAATGAGCACCCAGCTTACTGTGTCAATGTGTCCCCTGCATCATTACTTATAAACTACCCAGAGAGTGCTTTAAGTGCTATGGGGTGGTATATAAGCAGCATGCTTTGCCTTTTTGCTTTGGTTTACATTGAGGCCCTTGGAAGGAACCAGAATGTGGCATTGGCTGAACAGGTGCTTGGTTTTGTATATCTCAAAAGCTCCAACTGTCCCCACCATACAGGGCGAGCTGGCAGAGCGTATGCAAATCCATTCCTACAGGACTTTCTTACGGTCTACTTGGAGTGGCCTTAATTCCCAGGTAAGGGCAGCTTCCCAGACGGAGGAACTTCCTACATCCAATGCTAATGAAAACAAACAAATACAAAAAAAAAGTGCCAAAGGTTTCTTCCCCCGGGTTTGTCGATAATGATTCTTGAAGGCAGCCTGGCTCTATAAAGGCAGAATGGAGGTGGGGTCCCTTAGACTGAACCGACAAGCCGCCCTCTGGCTGGTATGGAGGGACAGGCCAAGGACACCAGAAGGACATCTGAAGCTCTCTGTTTTAACTGCTTGCGTGCCACGAGAAACCAGAGACCAGCTGGCCTGGGCCAGAGCAGAAGACAGCTCCTTAGGTGTGGTGAATCGGTCCGCAAAACTCACATAAGGAGACTTCTGGGTGGAGAAAATTTACCCAGAATCCTCCCACTCAGCAAGGAAGCCATGTTTGCTGGAGAATCTAGGAGATCCATGCACCACAAAAGCAACATTTCTGAACTTTCGACTGCTACTTGGCCTCTCCTGAACCCTGAAACCTGGCCCATTGCTCTCCTTGGTGGCATGGGGGCAGTCTTCCATCCCTGGTGCCAGGCAAGGAGACCATTTACAAGTCAACAAAATGGAGGGTGCTGCCTTGCATAAAGTTACATACACATGCACACACAGAGAGAGAAAGGGGGGGGGATAAGAAGCAGTGTTAATAATTTAAATAGACATCTAATGCATCTCAGTCAAGTGGGGTGGCCAGGGGACTTTTATGCCTCTTGAGTTTGCTGTGCTATCCAGGTGATGGTTGATATGAATGCTGGGCTAACTCCTTGATTTCTGTCCTTATACCTTTGTCTTCAAAGCTCCAACTGTCATGAAATTATGAATGCCACAGGTGGGCTCATTGGTAAAGGGCTTAAATGCCACATCAGTAGATATTATTGCTTGCGAAAGCTGTAGAGTGAGTGGACCACCCAAAGTGGGAAATCGGGAGGAGATGAAGGTGGACCACAGAATCGAGAATCCTCATTTAAGCACCAGTTTTCTTTTCCAGGTTCTGGGGTGGGCTTCTCCTCATGGGACGTTCCATAGCCTTGCGCCCAAGAGCTGAGGACTACACAAACCTCCAGATGTTCTTGGGTTGCACTAGCCATCCTCTCTTAAAGGCGGCTGCGCTGGATAAAGCTGGCAAGGGTTGCTGGTCCAACATCTGGAGGAACCACCTGTTCTCCTGCTTTGCAGGAGACAGAACGGTGGCAGTGTGAGTTTGAGATTATTGGACGGACTCTCGTTAGATGTGTGTTGTCGTAGGGCCACCCATTCTTGCTGCGGCAATGGAACGTTGGAGGGTCAGTTGGCCCAAGGGGAGGTCCACTGGAGATCCATCCCTCATGGAGCCTCACCCGTGTGGTTGCTTCTGGTTGTCAATCTTCTTTCTCTCCTTCCCGGGCTGCGCAAGAGTTTCCTCGGGAGCGTTCAGCTAGCTGACACATTTGCCACAGATGGTTGGTGCGTGCGGAGACAGCTGTCACTCCTGATTTGTAGTGGCCGGCATGACAGGGACGCTGATGGCTTCTGAAAGGCCATCTTGCACAGCGCGCCGTGCACTCTGACATTCTGCGAGACAAGCCCTACAGATACCTCTCCGTGGACCTGAGGAGAAACTGGCAAGCTCACCGTTTTGCCTTTGCCCCCCGCCATCCACCCCCAACCCAACCCCCAACCCAGAAGCAGCCTCCAGGCTGGAAGAAACCGCGAGCACTTCGGTATGTGTCGTTCACGTACAACCCGGCGCGAGGTAGACACGAGCCAGGCCCTTCATGCCACTCCCGCTGGCGACGTATGGCAGGTGCCGGGACAGTGGAATGAGATGGAGGTGGGTTTGGGTTTTTTTGTTTCTGTTTTCGACAGCTGGCAAAGCTAAATTAGGGGATTGAACCAGCCCATTATCTTCAGAAAAGAAGAGCCTCCAGATCTCAGGAGACCATCGTGCTGTTCTCCATGTGGTCCTGCTAAACCCATACACTCTGTAGGAAGACGACAGCGTAAGAAACACTTATTATTAAGAGTGCTGTTCAGGGGACACAGTTTCTCCAACAACTATCTCTTTCATGGTTGTTTCTTGTCCACAATCTTAACCCCAGTCCCCATGAGCAATGCTAGGCAGAAACGCGTTGTCCTGGCCTTTGCATTCACAGAATCATTAAAATCCTTGAGACAGTAGTAGAGACCTCTAAGGGCTCTATCATACATCCTTTAAAATGCTGATTAAATTTCAAGATCGTTTCCAAAAATCTTGTCCCAGGCTTTTAAGAAAAAAACCACCCAGTTATGCCCTCTTTAGTGAGTTTTCCAAGACCTACTGGAGAACTTGGGATTTTTTTGCTCCGGTAAAAAATGTGACCCAGAAGTCTATGGGAGCTTGCATATGATCTGGTTTTCTGCTTTTTTATTCTTCCTAGACCCGACCAGCTTGTCCTGGGGCTCATCGGCCCTTTTTTTAAAAAATAAAATAAAATTCATTTCCCCTCCCCCAAGCGCTGATCAGCTGGCCTTCAGGCTGTCAGTGCTGTTTATTTTATTTTATTTTATTTTATTTTATTATTTTATTCTAGTGCCACCTGCTGGTCCTGGGGCTGGTCTGTGCTTTTTTAAACAAAAATAAAAAAATAAAAAAAAATCCTTGTACTGTATATGGGAACGGAGATCCCACATCTTCAGTCACGTGATCCCCAGGTGAGATAGCGGCTTAAGGATACTGAGCCCCCCCCACCCCCAGCTTAAGGCAGGAATCCAAAACAATCTGACAGTGGGTTGTTGATTTCTCTCTTGAACGCCTTGGAGCACTCACCCCCTTCCCAAGGTCATTGGTTCCATTATTGGTAAGAAGTTTTCCTTAATATTCAGCCTGCTCCAACGTGCTGTGAATTTTGTTTCAGGAAATAATTCATTATTACTATTTATATATTTTGAAAAATTTTTGTACCCCACCTTTCTCCTCGGAAAAGGACCCAAGGCGGCTTACAATACCGAAGGACAATATACAACCCAGAACATTTAAGACATGTTCAAGTCTAAGACTGACAAAGCTGCTTGGGTGAGCAGCAAAACGTTTCAATCTCTCAAGAAAAAAAGAAGTCCATTTGCCATGACTCAACATCCAGATAAACTCACCCTGGATGACTGAGAATCTTCACAGACAAGTTTAAGGACAGTGGATTTGAAGATGCTTGTTGAATTCATGTAAGATCTAAAGATTTAGTGAGCTGGGAATGTTTAGCCTTTCAAAAAGAAGGCTGACGGGGGATATGATAGCTGTTTAAATATTTGAAAGGATGTCACATTGAAGAGGGAACAGGTTTGTTTTCCATGGCTTCAGAGACTTGGACTCGGGGCAATGGTCTCAAACTGCAGGAACAGAGATTCCCTTCACTAGAGTCACCAAACCTAGAGATATATAAACCTGAACAGTTTGGTGTCTCTTATCCACACATCCATGTGCATTTTCCTAAAGCAGGGATGTCCAAACTTGGGCACTCCGGATGTTTTGGACCACAGCTCCCAGAATTCCAAGCCTGTATTGCCATGACAACAGACTGTGGAAGTTGTGGTCCAAAAACATCTGACAGGCCAAAGTTTGGACACTACAGTCCTAAAGCATTTCTCTGGACATACCTATTTTCTGAATGCTGGTGCATAAGGCGAGAGATGGTATAGCCATGTGATCTGGACCACCAAGGGCTGGACTCCCCTCCCCCCCAAATTCCCACTCTTCCTGCTAGGAGGTGGCCAGTTAAGACCACGTGGGGGCAAGTGGCTGATGGGGTTATGTGTCCTGCCACCTGCAGTGGCCTTGAGCAAGCTGTAAGGTCTCAGAACACTACCAGAAAGAGGCTGCCGCAAAACCACATCTGAGCACTTTGTAGTTATAAAAAAAAAACCTGGGAAGATTGTCGTAAGTGGGAATCAAGTTGACAGCATGTAATAAAATAATTATCATACATGCATTTTTACAAGTACTTTTGTCTTGGGCATTGTCCCTGCCTCCCTTCCCTTTTCAACTTTCCTTTCCTTCACTGATATAAGCATTCGTGGGTGTATTCTGCCCCCCTCCCTCTCTCTCACACACACCCCACCAACTGCGCTGCAAAACCTACAGGAGATTTGTTGTTTCAGGCTGTATGGCGATGCAAGCTAAGAAGGATGGATGGAGCACGATACTGTAGTTTCAAATGGAGAGAGTGAACAAGAACTCTCCTCCTGTCATGGCCACCAATCGTCCGCTGAAGCTTACTAGGGCCTGGTCTAGGGAGGTGGGCAAGTCTCAGGTCTGAGTCCCAAGTCTGAGTCTCAGTTTTTGGTACCATGTTCTGAGTCCCAAATTCACATCCAAGTC
>JAHTLZ010000054.1:4031835-4046693 GCA_023846285.1 Phrynocephalus versicolor
ATCTATCTATCTATCTATCTATCTATCTATCTATCTATCTATCTATCGCCCATCTAAAAAATCACTGTTCTGGGAAATAGGAAGGAAGGAAGGAAGGAAGGAAGGAATCCAATGCCTCCTACTCAAGGTAGAGTTCCAAATCATAGCCGTGGTTGTCCAGTTTTCTCTTGAACGCCTCCAGCACTGGAGCAATCACAACCGCCAGAGGGTTCCATTGCCATACCGCTCCAACAGTTAAGAAGTCCCCCCACCCACCCCCAGATATACAGTCTAGATCTGGCTTGCTTTAGCTCAAGCCCATTTTGCAAAGAAGCTAAGCGTGCTGCCCGATCCACCAGGAACCAGCCTGGAGCACAGCTCTGGTCCTGCCCGACATGGTTGGTTTGCACTGATCCTGCTTCTTTGGAGGCACTTGCTGTCCCTGATCTGCTTTAGGCCAGTGGGAGTTGTGTTTGCGGAGACCTGCCGCCCAAGTTCAACTCCACAACCTCTCTCTGCCCAGCCCGCCTCTCGCTTTAAATCTTACCAGAGTGGCTGCAGATGGATGCAAAAATGAAAAACCCGGAGGGCGATTTGGTACAAATTGGTGCCGAGGGAGGAAGAGGGCAGACCAGTCGGTTGCCTCTTTAACGCAATGGGGAGCTCTCGGTGTCATTCTGCCGACAGCTGTACCAAGGCCACGAAGGGATCGCTCTCCCAGGTGCTTCGGGCTGCTCACCTTGCCAGGTGAGTGCAGTGCAAAGGCGCTGATCTACCTGCTTCTTCATCAGCAACATTTGTTGGCGACGGGACAGAGAAGACAGCAGTGGGAGGGAGCTCCCTGCATACAATCCAGAAGACGTTGGGGGCAATTTGGATTCAGAGTGAGTCTTTCCAGTGTAAGACTTTGGAACTTTATTGTTCTCCAGCTGGCCTTACTTTCTGGCATTCTTACTAGCCGGCTTTCTTCTCCCAGGGAACCGGCAGCGAACGGATCAGGAGACCACATGTGCCCATGTCTGCCTGGAGGGCCAGAGATCTTCGTGCCCATTCCTGCAGAGGTGAGGAAGGCAGAACTTTGCAGAGATCCTGGTTAATCGCGAAGGATTCTCCTGTTGCCTGAATAGCTCTGCTTCACTCTTAGTAAAGATCTTGGGTCTTTGAAAGATCCATTGCTTTTAGGAAGGCAACATCTTTTCCGAAGTACTTTCTAGAGGAAGATGGCAGAAGGAGGCTTGGTGGTTTTGACTGGAGGAAGGGAGGGAGGGAGGGAAAATGAACAGAAACAGGAAGGAAGGAAGGAATAATGAACAGAAAAAAGGAAGGAAGGAAGGAAGGAAGGAAGGAATAATGAACAGAAAATGGAAGGAAGGGAGGGAGGAAGCAAAGGAAGGAAGAAGAGAAAGAACAGAAAAAATAAGGAAGGAAGGCAAGGAAGGAAGAAGAGAAAGAACAGAAAAAATAAGGAAGGAAGGAAGGAAGGAAGGAAGGAAGGAAGGAAGGAAGGAATAATGAACAGAAAACAGAAGGAAGGAATAATAAACAGAAAAGGAAGGAAGGAAGAATAATGAACAGAAAAAGTGAGGAAGGAAGGAAAAAAACAGAAAAAGGAAGGGAGGGAGGGAGGGAGGGATGGAAGGACAGATAGATACAGCTGTCCTTAAAGCAATGTACACTTCAGTTCGGAGTGATAGCAATTTATGTTACCTCTGGTCTTTTCACATGTGCTCAAAGGAGCAGAGACTTTTAGTCTCTATGAATTTGGTTTTCTCCAGACCAGTTGGACTACAGGTCCCATCACCCCTAGCCACTATGACCCTTGTGGAATTGAGGAAAGAGAGAGAGAGAGAGAGAGAGAGAGAGAGAGATCTGGTGGTTACCAGCAAGGAAAGGTTGTGGTGATGAAAGTAGCTCCACGTTTCCTTTGGGGTGCGTGAGTGTATAAAAAAGCTTGTGAGATTTCCTCAAATAAAGAATCTGAGACAATGCAGGAAAAAGTTACTTTTTTGGACGTGACCTTCCAATATATCCCATTACTCGTTGTAGTCCCCCAAATGTGTAACTTTGTCCATTTTTGGACAAAATATGGATGGAAAAAAAGTTTTCTTTGGACGAGACCTTGGCGAATTCTGGTGAATCTGTAGCTTTCTTCACATGAGGAATGGAAACCTTTTGACATTTTCAGATACCGACAACAGCATCAAATTCTGGGAGTTGGAAGTACTGTAGTTTAAAAACAGACAGCTTCTGAGATCTGTAATCTAAAAATAGCCGTTACGAACTCTGACCATAAGCTACCTGTCATAAGAGAGCAAACTCTGTGTTGGGGGAGATCTAGGGCACAGTGTCTGCTGATCTTGGCATGATGGGTCCCCCCCACCCAACATCTTATGGGCTATTTTGATGCCAACAACTATAAACCCAAGGCAACTGGGAGCTTCCGATTCTAATGCCCCATCCTACTTTAAGAGTATTTTACTTATTTATTTTATTTATTTTAGAGTATTTTTACCTCACCTTTTTCCTTGGACTCAAGGTGGCTTACAGTACTAGTGAGGGATAATATACAGTCCAGTACAAGTAAGACATGTCCAAGTATTGAGAACAGGGAACTGAGGAACATCTTAACAGCATTAAAAGACAACATAACATTAAAGCTACAAGAGAATGTGAACAGTTCAAAAGAGAGTAAGGTAAAAGGTAAAGGTTCCCCCCGCACTTGCGTGCTAGTCGTGTCCGACTCTAGGGGCGGTGCTCATCTCCGTATTCATGCTGAAGAGCCAGCGTTGTGCAAGTCCGTGGCCACGTGGCCGGCATGGCTGCAAGGAAACACAGTTTTACCTTCCCGCTTTTTACGGCGGTACCTATTTATCTACTTGCATTTTACATGCTTTCGAACTGCTAGGCCGGCAGGAGCTGAGGTTAACAGCGGGAGCTCACTCCACTATGTGGCACCTGGGATTCAAACCGCTGAGTTGCCGACTTTGCAGCTGACTGTTTTGGCACTTTAGTCTGCTGAGCCACCACGCCCCCTCTAAAAGAGAGTAACATTCCATGTAAACATTAGGAGGGATGGAAGCTAACGTTGAAAACACAGCGTCAATGCAACCACACAGGGTTATAAGTGGTTATAAACACAAAGTCGATGCGATCATCTAGATTCATATAAAAGACACATAATGGGTATTTGTGGGAAGTAAAAATGGCGGCACAGAGAGCCACCTGCTTGAAGAGATGGGCACGAAACGAGCAATTTTTCGTTTTCGTTTTTTCGTTTCGTTACGTAACGAAACAAAAAACGATTTTTTTGCAAAAAATCACGAAAAACGAAAACGAACCGAAATGGATCCCCTAAACGACAAACGAAACACCATTTTTTGAAGTCGTGCCCATCTCTACCTGCTTGGTAGGGAGGGCCTTGGGCGATGCCAGGTGCTGGTCCCGGCCTGCCTTGCATTGCCTCTGTTTTTGGAGGGTCATGTCCTTGGCTTGGGCCATCCCGAAGAGAGACCCGGTCCGACCCGACGGATGCCAAAGATTTTAACTCCTTGCCGCTTTAGAGGTTTCCGTCACGCAGGGAGGTCAGCTGTGATCCTTCTGGTTGAACGCACCCCCTAACGATCTGTCCAATTGTTTTAACTGATTGTTTGCTCCCAGGCGAGCTTTCGACAGGAAGTGTCTTCCGAGATGTGTGTGCCCACCCCACCCCGCACCTCCCCTAGCTATTTCCACGAGACGGGGAAAAGAGCAACCTTTTCACTCATCTGGAAGCGCCTGGGTTTATATAATCACCTTCACTTTTCGCGTGCGACCCAGACCGGCCAGAATAGATGGGCCCTTGGCCGTTGATTCCAGCTAGAAATGGGTAGAAGGCTTTGAAAACGAGCCATTTACTTAAGAGTACAGGCTCTGGTTTGCGTGAAGTAACCGTCTAAGAAGGATTCTGGCAATGACCGTGAAAGCATCTCTGCTTTGCTTCTCTGTCTGAAGCGAGGGTGACACCTGGTGTCCAAAAGGGAGTGAGATGGAGGTTGCCCCAGTTGATTTGGAAACAGTTACCTCTGTCCCATTCACACCTGGGCCAGCGGTTCCCAACCGGCAGATTCTGTCCAACAGCGATTGAACCTTCAGTCTTCGCCTTTCCACCCACCAAAAGTGTACACTTAGTAATAACACCATTATTATGCTCGTATAATCTGCAGTCACGATGGTGTTGGTCGAGGTAACGATGATGACAATATTTAGATTGGCACAGTGGGCTTTTGTAAACTTAAAAATGGATTTTAAAACTCCTGTAAACATAAAAATGGTTTTAATTTTTGTTCTTAACGCACAAAACCCCCTTTTACTACCTAGAGGGATTTTTTAAATATAAAGTTGGGTATGTTCTAGGATCGCTAGACTCCCTGATCACTGCAAATGGCGACTGCAGCAACGAAATTAAAAGACGCCTGCTTTTTGGGAGGAAAGCAATGGCAAACCTAGGCAGCATCTTAAAGAGCAGAGACATCACTTTGCCGACTAAGGTCTGGATCGTCAAAGCTAGGGGTCTTCCAGTAGTGATGTATGGAAGCGAGAGCTGGACCATAAAGAAGGCTGATCGCTGCAGAATCGATGCTTTTGAGCTGTGGTGCTGGAGGAGAGTCTTGAGAGTCCCCTGGACTGCAAGGAGATCAAACCTATCCATCCTGAAAGAAATCAACCCCGAATGTTCACTGGAAGGGCAGATTTTGAAGCTGAGGCTCCAGTACTTTGGCCACCTCATGAGGAGAGAGGAGTCCTTGGAAAAGTCCCTGATGTTGGGAAAGATGGAAGGTAAAAGGAAAAGGGGATGGCAGAGAATGAGATGGTTGGACGCTGTCATCGATGCAACCAATATGGATTTGACCAAACTCTGGGAGGCAGTGGAAGACAGGAGGGCCTCGTGTGCTCTGGTCCATGGGGTCACAAAGAGTCAGACATGACTGAATGACTGAACAACAACAACAAACATCCTAGGAATAACATATAAGTTGGTCAGGGGCTCAATGTAGTGCAGGAATTCTCCAGATGCTCCCAAAAGCGTAACAGGGGACTTTGGGTGGGTGGGTTCAATGTTGTGGTGCTGTGAATCCACTCCAGGTTTTAACCTCCAAGTTCTCCGCTTAATTGCAGGGTGGGGTCCAGGACCTTGGAGAGTTCCTGTACATTGCAGACTAACATTCGGAAATGGATTCCTAAGTACTCCTGAAATTGGAGTCATTAGCATGTTCGATGAGTGTGGTTCACATACACACAGAAAGAGACTCATGCTTCTGCATGGGAATAGAAGTCTTGTGGCATTGGGAACAGCATGTTGCTCTGTGGATCATGGCTCATGGAATTGCTAAGGAAACTGACATAAGGCTTGATTTATGCCAGCTAGGGCATTCTAGGTGGGAAAAAAAAGTAATTTCCACCAGGTACCCAAATGGTAGTTGAGATCGGCTTCAGAATTTTGGAGAAATACAGAATGGGCCATCTTTAAGAGGATAGCTAGATCAGTAGCAGGGAGGGGGCTAGTGTGAGTTGCTTGGGAATAGTCAGGCTTGATTAGGACAATCTAATCAAGCCTGATCATTCACATGGAAATCGGGCCCACCAACATCATGAAGTGGCTTAGTAAGTTGGATATTTACAAATTAATCACTCCCTCTGCTCAGTACAGAACAGAGGAAGTGAAAACAACGGATTCAACCATGGGTTCAACTCTTGGTTGCTTCCCCATTGGCCTTTTAAAAGAAGGCAAAGAAAACATAAGTATATACATAACTGATATAGCACATCAGCAATAATCTACATACAGTGAAAGATATTTTTCCCTTCCCCTGGCCTCCACCCAGTAGGGGAAGCAATTAATTTCCTAGTGTCCTGAAGTGGCCTGCTTATTAAGCCACTAGACAATAACATTGGCAAATTGAAAGAGGAAGGTTTGCGTTGGATCACTTCTGGCGATCACATGAACCGGAATCGATCCAAGCCAGAGAGATCCTATCCACACCAGAAGCCCCTCAACAGAGGCCAGAAAAAGGTGCAGGCAGGAACGACATGGCAGGCTATTGGTGCAGTCTAGCAAACACACTGCCTGACCGCCATCTTTGCGAGGACACCAGCCCATCTTTGCAGGGATCCAGACAGCAGGCTAAACACCCCATGTTACCAGCCTCTTAGGTTGCATGCATTTAAACGGTGAATGGCTAGCTAGCTAGCATGCGAGCCGTGGCTTCCCCTTGATGATTGGAGATGCGAGAGATGGTGGGATTTTTAGGGTGCAACAGCAGGAAAATGGCACCCCTTAGAGGGCCCCCCGTTTCCTCCTTGTGTCCTTGCAGGCTTCTCTCCTCCTCCTTCAGATTGGCTCCCCTGCCTCTACGTCCTTCTTCCTCCCACTAAGTTCCTTTCTTCTCTCCTTCTTGAGGCTGCTCCTGGCAAAGGGATCCGGCAATTCCCTTGCACAGGTGCAAAGGCTCTGACGTCCTGCAGGCCCCCGGGGCATGTTCCCATCATGCCGTGTCTCCGCAGCCCGGCGGAAGTAATGCATCGTGGCAGGTAGAGGGATTCAACAGACCAAGAAGATCTGCTAGTGTGGGAAGGAGTCGCCCAGCCTGCCTCACAACACCTGTCTCTGCGTGTGTGTGTGTGTGTGGAGCCCTGGAGGCTCACACCCAAAGCTACCAGGTAGGCAAGGACCACCTCCCCCAAGAGAGAGCAGGGCTGATCCAACCTCATGGTTTTCTCTTCTCGTCCTCTTTCTACAAAGTGGGATTCCGCAGGCGTCCAAGTAAACAGGACACCATCAGAGATTTTGCCTCTGAAAAATGAGAACAGGATGAAACCAGGAACGGGTGCCCAGGTTTGCTTCTTCGGTTGTCCAGTTGCACCCAGGAAAGAGTTTTACCTTCAGGGAAGGGCAGTTTTTTTTAGGACAGATAACCCAACGAGATCTTCATCTGTCTTCCTCTCCCTTTCAGTGGCTCCCCCATTCTAAAGGAATCATTTGGTCAGAACGATCACATCACTCCACTTTGCAGCCGACAGTTTTCGGAAGCCTTAGTCCACTGAGCCACCAGGCCTTCTTATACAGTTGTTGTGCGTTGTGTCGTTACAGTCGTGACCAACTCTTCGTGACTCCATATCCATAGGGTTTTCTTAGCAGGAATACTGGAGTGCTTTGCCAGTTTCTCCTCCACATATAAATATAAATAACCATGGAGATTCAGGCAAAAATCAGAGAAAAACAAAATGAAACAAAACAAAAGAAAAGACACACACATGTGGCACCTTAAAGACTAACTTTCATATTTTAACGTGACGTTTCGTGCACATGTGCACTTCTTCAAGACATAGCAGCAGAATGAGGTGTGAGATACTTATAGTATGAGATATACATATCATACCCAATATTGATTGGCTGTATATAGAGTTGGCGGGGGTGGATAGGGGAGGGGAGGGAGGAGGAGGGGAAAAGAAGAGGAGGGAGAGTTAATTAGTAGAAATGGTGAGAACATTAAATGGTGAGAAGATGACTTAGAGCTGTATAGTTTTATGGTTTTATGGCTCAAGCCATAACCATGAAGTGGGTAAACTTGGACTCTAGAGAAATGGGTTCATGGAAACCAAATGAGTGAGTGGAACTGGTTAAAAAAAACACTCCTTAAATAGCTCACTTACCTTAGAAGACCTATTAGGGTTGTTATAAGTTGGTGCTGAACTTTATAGTGATATTAGTAAATCCTAGAGGGACCTCTTTTTATTTTTAAGTTTCCGGCAATGCACTGTTGACTACCCTAACACCCACTCAGGTTGGACTTCTTTCCAGTAACTTCTACCACGGAAAGTATGCCGTAGATATATTTATTTTTTGGTTTAGCAGAGAAGGGGGAGGCAGGTGAGCGCGTGCCGAAGTAGAACAGCCAGTCCTCTAGTCTTCCAGTAAATACATCTGAGGCTGCCCCAGGCAGATAAACAGCAAAGATTTCTGTGCATCTCACTGGCAAATGGGTTGCAGAGATGAGTCGTGTTGAGTTGAGTCGCTCGGCTATTATTTCAGGCACTCCTTGGGGCTGTGGTGGACAAGGAAGAGGCCTATATCAACCATCCTTATACCAAAGCATTCTACTTGTCCCAAAACATGCTGATCTTATTAAAGAAACATAGAGATCACGCAGTACGATTCAGAAAAACATGTTTGATCTGAAATTTATTTATTATTTATTATTTACAAAATTGTCCACCTATCCCCTTTCCTCTGGCATCAGAATGCTTTCCCTTCGTTAGGAAGTCCAATAATTCCAGTAACGATCTAACCAGTCCGTTTTTGCAGTGTTTTAACCCATGCAGTTTATTTGCCTCTGTTTTGAATCAGAACTTACTAAATGTTGTACTTCCAAAATAATGCAAGGTCAAGCAACACAACTCTCTTTCTAAGTAATTTTTTGGCCTTATTTTATCACGGAAAACATATCCTAAATAGGTATATTAAGGAAACCGGTAAGCAAAAGCATGGATGTTCGTGAAAATAAGAAGCATGGGAAGTGCATTTGACACATGTATGTTGGGCAGAATTGCATTCCAAAATATAGATGCATTTGGAGAAATATGAAGCAATGATATGTGACAGATTTACATGGGAACTTAGCTCGGTGGTGTAGATATATGGCTGAAGAGCCAGAAGTCGGGAGTTCGATTCCCCAGTGTACCTTCTTGACTTGATGATCTAGAGCAGTGATGGCAAACCCTTGGTGCTCCAGATGTTTCGGACCACAACTCCCAGAATTCCAAGTCTGCATTGCCAATGACAAAGTTGTGGTCCAAAACATCTGGAGGGCCAAAGGTTTGGCACCACTGATCTCGAGGGTCCCTTCCAGCAATGTAGTTCTAAGATGATTATTAAGAACTGCTGGATAGCTCAGTGGTTGAAGGTCTTTCCCTGGGGAGCCAGTGTTTGGGAGTTCATTTCCAACACTGGGCCTCCTTGACACGGGCTGGACTGGATGATCCAGCTCTGCGGTTCTATGGTGGTGGTGGTGGTGGTGGTGGTGGTGATGATGATGATGATGATGATGGTGATGGTGATTTTTTTTAAACAAAAGTTTTATTCAGGGGATTGAACCTGGGAACTTGTGTCTGCCAAGCACGAGACCTTCAGCGTTTCCTAAAGGGCCATCGTGTGGGTGCCCAACTAGCAACTGGAAATGCTTGCTAGACAAAATGAAGGGAACATTTTCGCAGCATGCATTTGATAAATGCACTGTTTGCCTTGTCTCTCGTTCCAGATTGCGCTTGTGTTACTGGTGGCTCCAGGCTGGCAGGCAGGTAAAGGTGAATGCATCGGGCCCTGCGGCCGGTAACCTGAGATCCAGCTCGTCAGCAGCAGCAGCCGCAGCAGCCGCCATGTCCAAAGACGAAACCGGCTGTAAGCTGGCACCGGTTTATAAGCACAAGGAGCGTAAGCCCAAGAAGCCCCATTACATCCCCAGGCCATGGGGGAAACCCTATAACTACAAATGTTTCCAGTGTCCTTTCACCTGCATGGAGAAGTCCCACCTTTACAATCACATGAAGTACAGCCTGTGCAAGAACTCTTTGTCTCTGCTGATCGAGTCAGACTGGCCCTATAAGAAAGGGAATCTCCTGCACCCGGAACTCCGGCTCTTGCAGGGTTCCGCGGAGGCTTCCAGAGCTCGTGGGAGGCAGGACGATTCGGAGGCCAGTGACTCCGGGGCCGGTGCACCCGGAGCCACGAACTTTAAACCTGACGTGGATGGAGAGAGTGGAACTGACAGACCGTCAGGGGCAGAAGGGTTGGAAAAAATGAGCGACGAAGCCAACCTGTTTCCAGATGAGGAAGAGGACGAAGAGGAGGAAGATGCATCCTCCGGGCTGTTACCAGAGGCTGGTGTTGGCGAGAAGCAAGAGAAGGCCAAAGGAGCCGATTCTGGCGGCGACTTGAGAGAGGCCAACGCGAACACCCTGCTCTTCCGCTTCAAGAACAAAAAGGAGAAGCTGTGCAAAGAGCCCGCACCGGATTTCATCATTACCGATGTCTTCTCGTTGAAGAAGCATGTAATGAAGGGGAAGGAGCCCACCTCTCCAGAGTTCGAGGCCAAGCCGAAGCATTGCAAAGGCCCCAAGAAATGCCCGGGGAGTGGCCCGGTCCTGATGGAGCAATGGAAGTTGGTTGCCAATGGGCAACGGAGAGGGACCGGTGAGATCCCGGCACCGTGCCCCAATGGGAACATCATCCCTTGTTATCCCCCTCCGGCCTACGGGGAATTCCATGAACCGCAGAGCCTCAATCTCTCTTTGCTGGGGATTAACTATCCGCTGAGCCCCAACCTCTTCTCTTACCTTGGGCCTTCGGTGGCCAACGGGGCCGCTCCCCAGCCGCATCTGGCCCAGCTTCCTTTCCTGGCTTCCACCACCCAGCTGATGCACCCTCATGCGGCTCATTTCCAGCCCTTACAGAGCCCCGACAGGTCAACCTTTCTCCCACGCTTCTACTACCCATTGCTCTTCGAGCACTCCTTTGGTTCAGCAGAAAACAAAATGGCGGCCGCCAAGCCCGAAGCTCCGCAGCCACCTGCGGCGGCCGTGCCGCTTCCCTCCCAGGCCAAAACGCCCCCGGAGGCAGCCAAAGCAGGGCTGTTGAAGGTGCCCGTGCTGAAGGGCGGCCTCCCTTGGGCAAAAGGTTTCCACCCGCCTCCTGAGCAAGGCCACAAGACCTCGATCCTCCACGAGGGAGACAGAAAATGGCTGCCCCATGAAAAGGAGACCAACTCTTTGCTCAACGACCTGTGTAAGAAGCCAATGGCCGACGCCTGCCAGAACATGGTGGGCATGAAAGATGGTGGCCCACTTTCCCCCAACAGCCTCAGGAAGGCAGAAATGCCCGTGGTGACCTGCTTGGATCGCGGCGGAACCACCGTCAGCAACCTGAAGAGGAAATTCCCAGGCGGCAGTCTGGATGTATTAGGCTCCAGTATGCTGGCGCCTCGAAAAGTGAGATACCAAGCCAGGTATGAGATGCCGCTTGAACTCCATGTCTAGTCCATTTTTCACACAATAAGCCCAGTGGCGGTGGGGGAGGGGGGTCCTCTTTTCTTCCAGATACTGTGGCCTACAATTCCAATTTGCCCCAACCAGCATGACCAACAATAAGGAAAGGAGGGAGTTGTAGTCCAAAACAGGTAAAAGGCAGTGGTGGTGGTGGTGGTGGTTGGTTTGTTTGGTTTTTGCTGTTGTTATTTTGTTATTCTGACAAACACAGCTGCCAGGTGTTAAGCTGGAGTTGGCCTTCTCCAATGATCAAGCTCTTTCAAAGAGCTTAAGACAGTGATGGTAAACCTTAGAGAGACTGAGTGCCCAACCTGGGATTCAAAACCCACTAATTTTTCACAAAGTGCCAATACAGCAATTTAACCTGAATACAGGTGGCTGTGAAGGGGAGATGTTGGGTGCCCACAGAAATTGCTCAGAGGGCCACCTTTGACACCCGTGCCATAGGTTCGCCAACACTGACATAGGATGACTAAAGATATCTTCATAGAATATATGCTGTTCCTAATAATGTTCCTAATATATAAAACCTCCACAGTCCTACTTAATCAGGAAAGGAAAACAATCAGTTTAAACTTTAAATCAACTTGCAGATACAGGGACAGCCAGCCTAGGGAAGGGAAGGGAAGAGATCCGCTCCTGGCTAGCTGCAGGCAGGTAGATCAAGATCGGAGATAAGTAATGGCTGAGGTGCAGGAGAGGAGGAAGGAAATCAAATCAATCAGTTTAAAAATAAACCTCCTGTTCTCAAGATGGCTGGATCAAAAGCTCCTCACCACTAGGATGAATCATTTCATTTCCGAAACAAAAAGTGCTGTATCGTTTCATTTCTTGACGACACGCTGGTTGTTGTTTTGTTTCATTTTTGTAATGTTTCATAAGCTTATGAAACGATGCAATAGTGTTTCATTTTTTGTAAGGTGCCCATCCCTACTCCCAACCTCTGGCTCCAAGGCCATATGCCTCAACTACGGAGCTATCCAGACTGCTAGCCCTACAGATTAGGCAATTCCCAAAAAAGGAACTTTTCCAGACTCTTCATCTGACTCATTAGGAACTAGTTCAAGGATGGGAAACCTGTGTCTGACAATGACTGTCATGGCCAATGGTTGGCGAAGCCAGGAGCTGAAGTCCAACAACATATAAAAAGCCACACATCCTCCACAGCTTTTCTGTCCTGGCTGATAAGATCCATCTATATGCGTCTGTGCCACACAGTTTTTAATCCAAGTTTTTTTTAAAAAAACTAACACCCAGGTGAACTAAAACAAAATGGTGCCCTTTAACTTTGCACGTTGCTCAGTGAAGCTATTTGCTCTTCTTTGTACTCACAGTTCTTTCCCCCTTTGTCTTCTTTCTGTCGTCCCTCCCTGAAATAGCAATTTGAGAGCTGCCCCCACTCAACCCTCAAGACCCCTGGACCACTGGCATATGGAGCTTCATGCCTGCACCTCCGAAGATGAACAGAAAAGCAGTGGCTCTGAGATTTTACCTCCTGCGGTCCCAGATCCAGATCATCCTTTTTTAAAGCCGAGCAAAGAGCAAACGATAACTCTCCAACCTCGTGACCCAGAAGCGACAACTGTACTCATTGAGGACTTGTCCAAAACCCTGGAAGAGTATCAGGAGGTGGAGAAAAAGCTCTCAGATCTGTCCAAAGAGGACAGCCCAGCCCAGAAGCAGCTCTGGGGCCAGATGGTCAAAATCCGCCAGGAACTTTACCATATTCACGAGGCCCTAGAGAAAGCCACCAGATCTACTGAAGGCCCTCTAGACCTCTCTGTGAAGAAGGCCTCCAAAGATCTGGAGAAAGGCTACGAGGACCCCAAAGAGTCCAAGACGGGTCCCAAGTGTGGGAAAATCCAAGGCCGAGATTCGGAGCCGATCAATCGATGTTTGGCCAGGCGCGAAGAGAGCCACGGGGACGACGCGTCCGATTGTCTCCACGAAAACAAGAACGAGACCATTGACTTGCTGATCAAGATGAGCCGCTCAGAGAACCTCCGGGCCTCCTGCTCGGAGGCCCACCTGGGGGCCGTGATCAAAGCTGAGGTGCTTCCGCTCAACGTACCTCTTGAATTCAGGCACGTCATGGAGCCCTACTACAGCCGCACCACCAAATGCGAGGCTGATTCCAGTGTCCTGCTCTGCACGGATGGCAGATCCAACCCTGGCCAAGGCACTCCGCTCACTGTTCCTGAAGATGTCCCGCTGGGATGCAGAGCCATCCCATGTTCCTTGTCGTGCAGCCTGCCCTGTGAGACCGAGGGGGCTTGTCTTCACAGCCCCTTAAGTACAGACCCCTGACACACTGAGTTTCCACCGGTCAAGAGTGCTTTGTTCTTTTCATTTGGAAAATGTGATTTCCCACATTTTGACTCCAAGCCAAAAAAAAAACCAAACACAAAACCCCAAAATATTTTGGTTTCATGACTTTCAGAGATGGAAGCTACCCACCCTACCCCATCCCATCACTATGTGTCTCTTGAACTTGACACCATGGCAGAATCCAGATAGTTTATAACACCTTCCTCTTCCAGATGTTGTGAAAAGCACCACATTTGGGGAGCACAGCTAGATATCCTTATTCTATTATATTCACCCATGGCAGATGTGGATCCTGGGGTGGAAGATAATGGGAACAGAGTATAAGTCTTTGTAAAAGAGTGGCAGATTCACCCATCAGAGATGTCCCCTATCCTTTTCATGACTGGCTAAAATAAGATACATTTTTATTTATTTATTTTATTTTTGAATATTTTTACCCCACCTTTCTCCTTGGAAAAGGACCCAAGGTAGCTTACAATAATGAGGGACAATATAACACATTTAAGATTAAGAACAGGGAATTAGAAGAGGCACCTTACAGCATGAAAAGGCAGCATTAAAGCATTAGAGCATATGAACAGTTAAACAGTTAACCATTATGAGGGATGGAAAACACAGGCTTTCTTTTGAAATGAGTCAATGCAATCATGCATGGTAAATCCATCTAAAAGTCATATAACAAGTAGTCCATCATTCAGGGAAAGCTTGCTGGAACAGGAAGGTCTTTGCCTGCTTCCGGAAAGAAAGCAGAGATGGGGCAGTCCTGGCCTCCAGTGGGAGGGAGTTCCAAAGTCTGGGAGCAGCAACACAGAAGGCCCTTTCATGTGTTCTTCTGAGGCGCAGCTGAGAAGGTGATGGAAAGGAGAGAAAGGTCTCTCCTGATGACCTTAGCACCTGAACCGGTTCATACTCTGAAATTCAATCTTTGATCTAACTTGGACCCAGGACATTTTGTGCTTTGTAGGTTAAAACCTACAGAACCTTCTCGAGAAGTTTGGTTAAAGAGTGTGCTGGTTGCCATTGCTTCTCTAGACCTTCCAGGGCTGTCAGGAACAATTATGGATTATCCACACCCTATCAGGGCTTTTTAGTAGAGAAATTAGTGGGAGCCAGATTTGCATGAATCTGCCCTTCAGCCACGAAAGAATTTTTCCTGATACAGATTAAACCAAAGTCATATCCAAGTCACCAAAATGTTTCTGTTGCTGTAAGCTCTACGATGGATCCTGAACGACACAGCTTAAATTCTGCTTCCTCTTTCTTTTCTTTTTTTAAAAACATTACTATTATTATAAAGTCTACACGTTCAGAAGAGGTCCCTTCCAGCTATGCAGTTCAAAGGTGAGGGTGATGATGATTCAAACATACCAGGCACAATCAAAACTAGTAAAACATTGACTATTGTTATTGGGTATTTTAGCTGAAATACTCTGTTGCATAGCAAGACAGACATAAAAGGAACTTTGGTGCAAGGT
>JAHTLZ010000054.1:4046703-4065755 GCA_023846285.1 Phrynocephalus versicolor
ATTATTATTATTATTATTATTATTATTATTATTATTATTATTATTAAGCTGCCAAAGGAAGACTGCTGATAGTGCTGATCTGCAGCAAAATTGCTGTCCGAGATCTACCAGGCTTTCCTGATCTGTCTTTTGCATACTCTTGCCCTACAACATAGGATGGTTATTTTACTCTGTGATCGGCAAAGGCTGGGGTAGGGGGTGGACAGTAAATTTGGCTTGAATTCTTTTTCCCACAGAGAGAGATATGCATTTTGTTAGCTCAGGCAGACCCACAAATGGTGCTTCCACTCACCTAACCACCCCCACCATTGCCTTTGAACTTCAGAGCCCGGAGGGAACCTCTGGAGCAGTGGTTCTCAACCTGTGTGTCCCCAGATGTTCTGGGACTGCAACTCCCAGAAGCCTCCACGGTTCAGTGCTGGAAGGGGTTTCTGGGAGTTGCAGTCTAAGGGCCTTTTCACACGACCCCTAAAATCCGTAGCAAATGGCTCCCAGATCCGGAGCTTAAAATTGTTTCCCCACCAGCTCCGGAGTTTACAAAAAATTAAGTGCGACCACACCCACCTAAGCACGTCCCAGTGCACCTTTCAAGTACCTGCTCTCCTAGGGTGAAAAATTCCTGATGCGGATGTAACTTAGTGAGTGCCGGGCTCTTCTCGCTTCTGTTTGTTGTTGTTTTTTTGCCCCCCGTCCCTTTAAGAGATACTAAGAGACTGGAATGAGACGGCAGAACGGAGGTGAGCCGAGATGGCAGAACGGAGGTGAGCCGGCATTCTTTACTCCTTTTTTCTCTCTCCTTCCCCTCACGCAGACCGGAGCCAGGGAGTGCGGAGGGGGTGGGAACACAGGAACAGCGACAAACCCCCAAGATCTCTGGTCCGAATTTAAGTGGCCAGTGGATCTTAGGGGTCATGGGAAAAGGCTATAGGAACATCTGGGGACCCACAGGTTGAGAACCACTGCTTCTGGAGGGTCAATGGGGGAATTGCCTCAGCCACGGAGCTGTCCAACGGTTCTGGTTAGCTGCATTTTCATGAGGTCCTCAGCTGTGCTTCCCAGTGATTACGGTTAGACCTCCTTGAAAAATGTCCGTGCCTGCTCAGTTTTATCACGCCGACTGTACAGAAGCAAAGGGGTTTCGTGATACTGTCGATGCAGGGGGTAAACAGATAAAAGTTCTGCCCTTTGGAAAAGGTCAGTTTAGACACATAGAAAGGGGGATCAAAACAGGTTAGATCCTGGCTTGGCCACCTTATTGTCTGTCCATTCACATTTCCTTTCAGAGCAGTTCCTCTTGACTTGATCACCCCCCCCCAAAAAAACCCTCTGCTTTGGGGGGGGGAATGTCTCCCTTCACCACAACCACCCTTGAAATGCAACCGTCACTTAAGCAAAACACAAACACTGGGGTAACGTCACCTCGGCACTTGTTCTGTCAACAGATGACAATCACTGGTGAGCGACCGGTACATCCTAAATTTATTTATTTAAAAAAATGGAAAGGTGCCTCCGGGGTGGGGGGTGGGGATGTCACTGGGATGAGATGAAGGAAAGAGTATTCACATGTTATTTATTGTCCACAGTTCTAAGAATGTAAACATTAAATTAAAAATAAACTAAGTTAAATTAAATTAAATTAAAATGACAAAAATGAATGCCTGGGTGCCTTTTTGATGGTTCTATCACAGAAGAAAAGCCTAAAATCATGAAATATTCTATTTTATCCGTTAGTACAGCTATCAAGCTGCCTAGATGCCCTAAGCACATCCGATCTCGCCTGATTTCAGAAGCTAAGCAGGGTCAGCCCTGGTTAGTAATTGGATGGGTGACCACCAGGGAATACCAGGTGCTGTAGGTATAACCACTCCAGTATTCCTGCCAAGAAAACTCTATGTCTATGGACATGGAGTCACAGAGAGTCGATCATGACTGCAACGACACAACACACACACAAAGCTATCAAAAGTATTGTGTTATGTTTCTCAGTCCCTTGTACAGGGAAAGGAGCTACGGAATATATAGGGCACACTCTACGCATCTGTTTTACTGACCCACTGACCAAGCTGTCTGGGGTGATAAAGTTTGGAATCGAGTACATTTAGAGCAGTGGCTCTCAACTTTGGGGTCCCCAGATGTTCTTGGACTAAAACTCCCAGAAGCCTGCACCACTAGCTGTGCTGACCAGGTTTTCTGGAAGCTGTAGTCCAAGAATATATGGGGACCCCAAGGTTGAGGGCCACTGGTTTAAAGGGTCTTGGGTCGCAGGAACCAGGCCTGTCTCCCTGTCTTTTCTTGTTAATATCCAGCCCAACTAGGAGCTAGGCTATTACTCCAGGCAGCTAACAAAGGCATGGGCCCCTAAACAATAATGATAACAACAATACAATGACAGTGAAAATGAATAGCAGGCTGGCAAAATCAGGGACATATAAAAGTACTTAATTGGGGGCAAACGATTGAGAGGCTTGGGAGAATGGTCAGGTCTTCCGTTGTCTCTTAAAAGCCAGGAAGGATGGGGCCATCTGCACCTCTGGAGGCAGCGAGTTCCAACGTGACGTGGCCACCACAGAGAAGGCCCCATTTCGAAGTGGCTGATTTCTGGGCCTCCCTCTATGTGGCCACTTGGAGCCTCCCAATATGAGAGATATAGGTGCAATGGATGCATACTAAGCTGTCAAGAACACTTGTCCTGCCCAAGATCCTTCATTGACCCTCTCTATGTTTTGGACCACAACTCCCACAGCCCTTTGTCATTGCCAGTCTAGGCTCGGAATTCTGGGCGTTGCGGTCCACCCCATGTGGATTCCTTTGCTTTCCTTTCCACATTCGTCTGTCTTGCTTTCTTCATCTGTCCATCTCCAGCTTCACAACTATCCCATAGTGGTCCTTCTCTGGTCTTTGCCCCATCTTCCACTTCATCCACCTCCCTTTTGCCTACAGACCTTCTCATTTCTTTGGACCAAGTCTTGACGGAACCAAACACCCGACACTTCCCTTTCTCTCTGACATCTTCTCCCTTCTTCCCTATGAGACCTTCTGCTTTTCTCAAGGACTCGTTCAGTCAGTTGGTATTTTCAGTGGAAGCATCTCCTTCTTCCTGAGACTCTACCATAGCAGAATTGTTGAGTGTATCTTCATGAAGGTAGCCATTTTTTTCCAGTCAATCTTCAACCAACTTCCTGCTCAAGCATTTGGCTAGGCTCCAGTGCTGAGGGCAAAACCACCTCTTTATCTTGCATGACTAGCCTTGGTGAGCTTTGGCTAGTAATAACGTCATCATCCACTTTACGAGGACAATGGGGACTGCCTCTTTTCTCTGAATCATTACCTTGCCCGTGTGCTGCCAAGTGCCTCGATTCAATCCGAATCCAACTAACTACAGCACCTGACTGGCTGCTGGTGATTTTCTCCAGATCACATGTGACTGATATCAAAACAGCTCACTATCAGCTGGAAGATCTAATCTGTTCTAGTCTGTCCTGGCCACATGCTAAAATGTAAGATCCAGTACAGTGTATATATTATGCTTGTCTCTAACTCTTTATCGGTGGGGATGTCGAAAGCTCAGATAAGAGTGTCTTATGTCCGTTATGTGGGTTAAGATGGGTTGCATCAGGTTTATGTTGAGTCCCTTCCAGCTCTGCAGTTCTAAGATTATTATTAAGAATTACTGGATAGCTCAGTGGTTCACGTATCTGGCTGTGGAGCCAGAGATCAGGAGTTCAATTCCCCCATGGTGCCTGCTTGGCAGGGCTTGGACACAATGATCCAGGCGGTGCATTTCAGCTCAGTGGTTTTAAGAAGTGGGACGCCTGATGCCAAGAGTTGAAAAAAACCAGGGAAGCTGAAATTCACACATGGATTTGAAGAGGAGAGCAGTGGCGTTTTCTCAGCTCAGTGTCTAGAAAGGTTACCGTTTGGGGTTTAAGAATGTGTCTGGGAGTTTTTTGAGAATCGTAATCCCCAAAAAGTAATTTTTTCAAAGCTCTGTCTGAGCTGCCATGTCCCATTGTTCTGTGATAGACCACGGCCAAGGTCACCAGGCGTGTCTGTAAGTCGAGTTGGAAGAGCGCGGCACAACCAGCGACACAAAGAGAAGGGGAACGGTTCAGCTAGAAGAGCAATAACGTCGCTGGCAGGCAAACAAAACAGGAGAAAAGGGCAAGCCCTTCCTGAAGTTCTCAGAACAAGGCAGGCAGAGTCCAAGTTCAGAAGGCAAAAGCGTTTACCTTTGTATTTAAATAATTGGATGGAAGTAAACCGACGTGGAGGCCTTATCCCCCTCTCAAATCAGACCCCGAGGGGCCCCAACGTGCTCCAGTGCCAGCCAGATTACACGGTTATTTGGTCAAGCTAAAGGCATCTGATAGCTGGCCGTTACTCTTTGGTTAGGGTACAGCTTACCTGATAGGCATCTGGGTTGGTTTCAGGTGAACAAAGAACAAAACCTGCCTTTTCTTTTCCAAAACTCACACACCAAGGAGGCCACCTGCCTTCGATTTGTGCTGCTGCCTCTGCGGCAAACAACAACGGTCACACGTCTCGTCTGCTAAACTGTTGGATATGGATGTTTTCTATCTGGCCCATAAACTCTTACACAGGCTTGATTTGCAGCCATCAACATACAAACACACATGGCTGCAGCACTGGCCTATCCAATGCGAACAGGTGAGGACGCTACTGAAATTTGCAGGGGCTACTGTGCCTTTCGTTAAATGTTTCCTGCTCTCCATATCTTCCCCTTCAACTTCTTTCATTTGATCAAAACTATTGATGACTGGCCCATCAATTGCCCCTTCAAAAGCAACTTTTGATTGTCCTTTTGTGTCATTTCGTAGAATCAAAGAAAAATGGAGCCAGATGGGGCCTAAAAGGCCATCATGTCTTACTCCCCTGCTCAAGGGAAGAATCCAAATCAAAGCCGATCTGTTAGATGGTTGCCTGGCTTTCTTTTATATACCTCCGATGTTGCAGCTCTCACAACCACCCAAGGTAGAGTAATTGGATCCATTTTTTGGTACGGCTCTCACAGGATGTTTTTCCCCCCTGATACTCAGCTGAAATCTGATTTCCTGTCACTTGAGTCCATTATTATGTGTTGTTATAAAATAAATAAATGATAAAGGAAGAGAGGTCCATCCTACTTAAGTGCAGAAGAACGGAAGTCCCAAATTAAAATTCGCCCTGGAAAAGCAACTCCTAAAACTATTCTGCTGTTCAGGTTAATCGGTTTCTTTGCTCCACTGGTTGTCCTCAGAGGGCTGTTTCACCGAACATTCCTCAGATAGTGAAAAATGTTCCCTCTTATCTCCAAATTAAATGTATGAATGTGCAGCTTGGTTAATGTCCACCCTCTCCTTGCATCCCCTTTTTTTCCTTTGTGCCACGTTTCTAATTTTAAAATATGTGTTATTTCGGTAAGGCTATGCTCATGTCCTGATATATCTGATTTTGAGGAATCGGTTTCCCCCTTCAACCATCGATTTTTTTGGAAGGAGGGAGCCTCCTAGTGATGGTTCTACAAAACTGCAGTAAGATTTCAGTCGGGAGTCTCAGAAACATAGGGAAAATCTCGACAGGTTGAACCAACCAGTGTGTTTAGAGTTTAGCTGTAGTAGGTGAGGAACAGATGAGGTTAGATCAGGTATGTCCAAACTTCAGCCCTCCTGATGTTTTGGACCACTGCTCCCATAATTCCAAGCTTAGATTACCAATGACAAAGGACTGTGGGAGTTGTGGTCCAAAACATCTGGAGGACTGAAGTTTGGACATGCCAGGGTTAGATGATCCCCTTCCCCTGAGTCCTAAGCTGTCTGGACTTTGAAATAGCACTACCACTCAGTTCTGTTGTCTCCAAGAGAACATGGCTTCCCTCCCCTCCTTCATAGACACCAGGGGTTGTGTAGGTCAGGCATGCCCAAACTTCGTCCCTCCTGATGTTTTGGACCACAACTACCAGAATTCTAAGCTTAGATTACCAGTGACAAAGGACTGTGGAAGTTGCAGTCCAAAACATCTGGAGGGCCAAAGTTCAGACATGCCTGGTGTAGGACACAACACACACACACACACACACTTCCTGGATACAGCAGTTTATTTTGGGTTTTCACTGGCGCCCTGAAATCCAGCAAATTTCACTAGTCTTTATTTTTCCGTTGAAGCTTCCCTCCCAGTAGAAGGACAGAATAACCACCTGATAAAGGAGAGGAATTCAAATTGACATCTCCTGAATTGCAGGCTGCAGTTTGCGAAGACACCGAAGGGAAGTGATCCCTTTGTGCTGCCTGCTTGTGTGGGGGGGCAGAGGGAGACATGGGTGCGATGCCCACCTCCATGCCCGCCCCTGGCTGAGGTGCCACTCGAGGCTTGGGGGTGGCTTTCAAACAAGGCTGGACAGTTTTTCTGTCCCGGAAAGGTGAACGGATGCCAGGGGCCGAGTTTGTATGTTTGTTTGTTCTCGGTGATTAAAGCAACAACAGCGCAACGAAAGGTCAGAGACCGTTGCCGTGGGAGATGCTTTTATTTTTCAAAAAAAAAAAAAAACATGGGGAGGGAGGCAAGGTAAAATGTCCTACAGACCTGCCAGGGTCCAGCTGAGGCGGCCCTGTTTACTTGTCAGGTTAGTTTATTTAATTGATTTCCATCGCTGCTGGAGGCATCGGCCCAAAACTAAAGTCTCAGGCCCAACAACAACTCAGGGGTGCTGAGATGAAGAAAAAGAACATTCAGTTCCAAATTCTAAGATATCAAGGTCCAGTGAACCATGTTTGTACAGAAGCACTACTAGAGATGGGCACGAATCATCGGGTTTGGCGGTTCGTGCAGGGTTGTTTTCTGGCCAAACAGGTATTTGGCTCTTCCCAGCCCTGCCTCCTTTGGTGAGCGCCCGCTCAGAGGCAGCGTCTTGGCTTCTCTGCCTCCCAGGCGTTGCCTCTGAGCGGGCGTCCAACAAAGGAAGAGGGGCTGGAAAGCACTGAACACCAATGAACAAACCAGCACGAACCACCACACCAGTGGGTTCGTGCCCATCTCTTAACCCTTCAATTTTTTTTGTACTCATCTTAAGCATAGTTTAAATCAGTGATGTCCAAACTTCAGCCCTCCAAATGTTTTGGACATGTCTGGATTAATCCCTAATCACAATTGTTTTTCTGTTGTACGGATTCACCCCATAGGCAATTCTGTTAAGCGATTTCCTCCTATCTCCATATTTTTTTTCCTTTAAGCAGATTTTCTGTTAAACAAACCACTTGTTATACGAGGGTCCTATGTATAAACAAACAGCACAATGCCCTTGTATACTACTAACAAGAAAAAAACGCCCCCACACCTTACATTTAACTGTTTTCTGTCCTACTCGTCTGGTGTAAAACCAAAACAACGCCATCCTAGCCGGAACAGTCATTATATAGTTGCAATCACATATCTACATTGTTTGGAAATGTCCGCTTTTTTTGAACCACAACTCCGAGAAACTGGCACCAAAGCTGGTCGCACTTTCCTGACATCTATGCATCTGCGGGGTGCACAGAGAGATCACCCATGATGAGCCAAAAAATGTCTTTCATAAAACCACTGCTGAAGCCAAAGTCATTCCTGAATGTTCCACCGTTTTCAATCTGCTTACTTATTAAAAATTTCTTATCCATGGGCATGTGATCATGGTTTCAACGGTATCAAATGTGGCAAGTTGCCAGTGCCACCATTATTCCGTTCAGTAAGTGGGCAAAATTCAATATATACTTATATTCTCAAGGCCTCCCCTCTGTCAACACACATCCAGCTTTCCTATATCAATGGAGAATTTCTGCTTTGACCTACAAGGGTGTGGCAAAGACTTTTCTCTCATGTACCAGTATCTGAGTTTCCTCATGTTTGCTCTGGCAAAACAAGGTAAGAGGATTCCTGTCACTAACAACAGAACCCTGGGGGACTTATTGCAACCATAGATGGAAACTAGACAGTCTAGTTTAAGTTCGAGGAGTCAAAGCCGGTCCCAAGTGTAGCGGTGTTCAAGTAGAAAGCAGCCGTGCTTTGATCAGAGGTAAATGGTTTTAAACTTTTCTTCCCTACAGACTTAGCTATGTGTTTGCTTCTTAAGGCTGTAGTTTGATTGTTTGGGTTAATGGTCTAATCAGGGGTCCAGGTAATTGGGTGGGTACACCCAACCACCTGGACAGCTCAGATTTGTTTGTTTTTTTAAGTACAGTCTCCAATTGTGATCTAAAAGTTTCTATGCTCTCCCAGAGAAATTACTGAATACCCTTCTTCAGGTGTGTGTGTGTGTGTGTGTGTGTGTGTGTGTGTGTTGTGTTGTGTTGTTACAGTCGTGACCGACTCTTCGTGACCCCATGTCCATGGAGTTTTCTTGGCAGGAATGCTGGAGTGGCTTGCCAGTTTCTACTCCTACAGCCCCTGGCATTCCCTGGGGGTCTCCCATCCAAATACTAACCAGGGGTGACCCTGCTTAGCTTCCAAAATCAGGCGAGATCGGATGTGCTTAGGGCATCTAGGTAGATAGTAAGCAATGAAAATCATGCACTCTCATCTCAATCATGGCTTATGCAGACCCCCTATCAGGGTTTTCCAGGTGTAGAAAACTAAGAAGTGGTTTCCCGTTCCTTTCTTCTGGGAGGAACCTGGGACTGTGCAGCTTGTCTAAGAGTACACAGGCTGGCTAGTCTCCCAGGAGCCTCAGTGGAGTATCAGACGCCCAACGATTCCTAAACCACAGAGCTACCCTGCCAGGCAGATAGTAAGTTGACAGTAAGTAGATTATATTAAAATTGCCTTACAGCGGTTTTATTAAAACTAGGATTAGCTTTACGCTTTGACATCGCTATGTGCTGCAAAGGGGCTCTCAATTTATGGCAATGCAATTAAGTTTTTAAAGGCATGTAAGCAGCTCAAGGAGTCGTTTGACACTTCGAAACCCACACCCGGGAGTTTCTTTGGCCAAGCAGGCGTTTGAACATGGGTTTCTTGCGTCCTCACCCAGGACTATTCCCACTATACCGTGTTGGTTCCTGTGGCAGAATCTTCTCTGCATTCATCTTTAACCTTACCATCTCTATACAGAATTATTGGTACCCAGGAGTGCACTAATATTTGGTGCTGGCAGGAGGATTCAGCATTCCATAAATTAAACAACTAAAAAATTGCATGCATATATGTGCATGGATACACACATGCACCAAATTATAGTTTACCAGCTGGAACTATGGAGGGAAGGGAGAAATTGCCATTCGGAGATGCACTCCCCTGTTCCTTCTCGGCTTCTGAAATGTGAAAAAAAAAAGCAAAGCAAAGTGTTCTGCTTATATACCACCCCACACCACTTCAAGTAGTCTCTGGGCGGTTTACAGTTTTAATTACATTATGCAGGCTGCACATTGCGCGCCCCAGTAAACTGGGTACTCATTTTACCGACCTCGGAAGAATGGAAGGTGCCTTGAGCCTGCTACCTGGGATTGAACGCCCCAGGTCGTGAGCACAGTTTTATCTGCAGTATAGGCATTTAACCACTGCGCCACAAGGTTAAATTGAAGGCCCCATCTTTTCTACTATCGCACATCCAGTGCTTCTACCCTTCCCCCTCCTCCTTCTAGAGGACTAGAATAATGCCTCCCTTAAGCACAATGTGTTGTGGGGGATTTATGTGTTGTTTAAAGTTTTAATAAATTAAAAAAATGAAAATAAAAAATAAAAAATAAAAAATAGAGGACTAGAATAATGCCTATGACACCCAAGATATTAACTCAGAATCTTTGTTGGGGTAGCCAGTTAAAAACCTGCCTAACATGCTATGGCTTTATACCCACCATGTGGTTCTTTTTTAAGAACATAAGAACATAAGAAGAGCCCTGCTGGATCAGGCCAAAGGCCCATCTAGTCCAAATTCCTGTATCTCACAGTGGCCCCACCAGATGCCTCTGGGAGCACACGAGACTAGATCTCTGTCTCTTGATACCACTCCCCTGCATCTGGCCCTTGAAGTACCCCGGTTTTAAGCCTGGAGATGATATATCTCCATCATGGTTTGTCACTTGTGATGGACTTTTCCTCCAGGAATCGGTCCAATCCCCTTTTGAAGGCATCCAGGCCAGATGCCATCACCACCTCCTGTGGCAGGGAGTTCCACAGACTAACAACCCCCCGGGTGAAGAAAATATTTTCTTTCTTTCACAGAGGGAAAGCATGGATTATACCTTGGAGGATGCCCAGCGCAAGGAGAAGCTTCTGAAAGCTGTCTACAGCCTCCAAGTTAAATCTGACGCCACCTTTCAGAAAGCGAGCCCTCTTCTAAGCAGCCACCCTGGTCTCGGCATGGTTACGGAGCAGCAGGTTCACCATCTGGCAGAGAAAGCCAAGACTATCTGCCATGACCTGGACAATATCAAGAACCTCCTTTACTATCGGCAGAACGACTTGGTTCACAGAATCCCCAACCCCAGTGGCAGGCGTTATGGCAGCGTGTCCGGCATCCACTGCTCCCTGGACGGATCTCTTTATGTGACTAGTGAAAACGCACCCAGCGTCCATACGCGCAGTCCGTCAGGCCAAACATTTCAGTCCCTGCCTTGTGTGGAATGGAAGAAGAAAGAGCCCTTTCTCCCAGAGGATGTCACGGTCACCAGGGCAGGGATGGTAGCTGTGACCGACCTCCTGAATGGAACTATCCACCTCTTCGATCATCATTCCAAGTTCTCCAAAGGGGAATGGCTAAGAATCGGGAAGTTTCGTTCCCCTAGGGGCATCGCCGTAGATTCATCCGGAAGGGTACTAGTGGCAGACTACACAGAAGGGAAAGTTCACAGTTTTGCCCTGGACCGTGCCCTCAAGACGCAAGGAGCTCACTCGGTCTCCAACCTGCAAGGGCCACGTTACGTGTGCTCAGGCCCAGAAGGGGGATTCGTGGTGAGTGAAGAATGTGGCGATGTCAAACTGTTCAACAGCGGTCACAAACTGCTCTCCTCCGTCGGCAGTAAATACGGCCACCATTTTGGAAATCCTGCAGGTCTCTGCGCGGATAGGGAAGGCAACATCATTGTGGCAGATGAACAGTACCAGAGAGTAGATCTCTTTCCTAGGAGTGGATCCCCCGTCTGCTTGGTCTCTAAAGGTCTTCGGAGGCCGACAGGAATTGCTTGTTCCACCCAGGGCTTGCTTTTCGTGACTGACAGTGGGGACAACGATATCAAAGTCTTCAAATACCGCGTGAGGCCCTCCTACAGTTCTGACAATCATTTTGTACATGATGAGAGCCCCACTCTAACTCCTAGGCTCTAGGACCTTAAGGCAGGGCAGACTAGATTCACTATCATCACACCTTACAACAGGCATGTCCAAACTTCAGCCCTCCAGATGTTTTGGACCACAACTCCCACAGTACTTTGGCAGTGGGAATCTAAGCTTAGAATTCTGGGAGTTGCGGCCCAAAACATCAGGAGGGCCAAAGTTTGGACATGACTGCCTTACATTTATAAATCTACTACAGTGGTACCCCGACTTAAGAGCAGCTGGACTTAAGAGCAGAAGACTGTTGGCATTTTAACTGCCACCTTACAAATTTTAGATATGGCCTGTTCAACTTACAATTTATTTTCATTTTTTCAATTTTTAAACTTTTTTTTTTCAATTTTTAGATAGGTACCCTGACTTAAGAGTAGTTCAACTTAAGAGCATGCATTCGGAACGGATTAAATTTGTAAGTCGAGGTACCACTGTATGTCCATTTTGTTGTCATGCTACCTTACATTCAAATGACTATCAACGTATTAAATTACTCTCGTGAGGAAATGGGCTTATTACATCAAGTGATACCTTTGTTGAGTCCCAGAAACATCGGATATAAATAAAATGCAACAATAAAGAAACAAATATAACATTAAATAAAACAATTCTTGATACATTTTGCCAACGGAGCTCCCAGTGAACAATTCTAAGCACTACCTCTAAGAACACCAGCTATGCCATCTTTCACTTTTTCAGGTGATTTCTTGTAGTAGGAAAAAGAAACAGTTGAAAATCATAAATTGAATACAGTGCTATCTGGACTCTCTGTAAAACTTTGGATGTGAGGTGGAATAATTGTACAATAAAGCAACCAAAATGTCTTGGTGATGTGTAAGAAAAAAGAAGTCCAGTTGCCATGACTCAGCTTCCAGATAAACTCACCTTGATGACTCAGAATCTTCACAGGGGTATAAACCATGTTGTTTCCCGTCTTCCTCTGTCTACTACTTATAACACATCTATATTTCTTTTGTACTAAAGACTAATAGTGTAAAGCAAAGCAGTCTGCTTATATACCGCCCCATACCACTTCAAGTAGTCTCTGGGGGTTTACAGTTTTTAATTACAGTATGCAGGCTACACATTGCACACACACACACACACACACACACAAGCTGGGTACTCATTTTACCGACCTCAGAAGGATGGAAGGCTGAGTCAACCATGAGCCTGCTACCTGCGATTGAACCCCGGGTCGTGAGCACAGTTTTACCTGAAGTACATGCACTTAACCACTGCACCACAATAAATAAATAAATACATAAAAAGAGAACTTATTTCAGTTGTTCAGATATAACCAGAAGAACTGCATATAAAAATGATCCACTATACACCACTATCACTGAATCACTATCAGCTTCTAACAAAAGGGTATGAAGGCATAAGTGCACATTTCTGAGAATTAAGAAAACAGTTTTGAAGCTTATCAGAAAAAAAGCAGATGGCACTGGGAGGGGTGTGTGCAGGGCTTCTGCATGGGGTGTGACAGCAACGGCTCAAGGTTACTCACATTCCATGGTTTTTGTAGAGAAAATATCCTTCCTACTGCAAACAGCAGAGGGTAATTTGCTGTCCATCAGGGTCTTTTCTCTCCCATTCCACCCAGGAGGCTCCACCAGGTTGGTATGAAACCAAAGGCCAAATTTAGGCTGAATATAAAATAATCTGCCCCCCCCCAAGGTAATTTGAATGGATTATCATTGTAAAGGTTAAGAGGTTAGTGCATGAAATCATTTAAATTATGACCTAACATTATATTTGCAGGCAGCAATGTGTGTTGTTCTTTTGTTAACAGAATTTAGAAGAGGAATTTTAAAAAAGGCAAATACAGTGAAATGGAAAAACTTTAATAAAAAAGAAATATACAGTATTAACATTCATTAGTTTAGGCTGTAGTTGTGAGTTTTTTGGGCAGTTTGGCCATGTTCTGGAAGCTTTTCTTCCTGACGTTTTGCCAAATTGGCTGGCATATTCAGAGAACAAGGAGCTCAGGGGATCAGGTGATAGTAGTTTAGGTTGTCTTTGTGATGCATGGATATTGGAAAACCAAAGGGAAAAGAGCAGACTGCCCACTGCAAAGATCTAGGGATGGCACCAATGTTCTTCTGGACAAGTCAAAAGAACCTGTTTTCAGCTTATCAGGAGAGCTCCCTACACGAAGACTTTCATTCATATTTATTTATTTATTTATTTATTTTGAAGTCTCTGTGAGCAGACTGCTCACTGCAAAGAACTAGGAATGACAGAAACAGTCTTCTGGACCAGTGGAAAGAACACATTTTTAGCTTATCAGGAAAGCTCCCTACAGGAAGATTTTTATTCTTTCTTACTTACTTACTTACTTACTTACTTACTTACTTACTTACTTACTTACTTACTTACTTACTTACTTACTTACTTACTTATATTAAATGGGATATATCTTTAATATGCACTCCTTACATCTGTCTTGGTAAGTATGAAATGGTTATTGTTTAATTACCAGATATGCAATGTAGTAGACTCCCTCTTCAATAAAGCACATTTTTAACAACACATGGATTTATAGGTATTCAACACTATGTTCTGCCAGATGGTTAATATTAGTAAAGGGGTTGGTGTACATATTGTTTAAATTACGTGGTATCGCATCTTATACTTTTGCATACTTATTTGAAGTCCCTATGAGCAGACTGCCCACTGCAAAGAACTAGGAATGACCAAAACAGTCTTCTGGACGAGTCGGAAAAAAAAACTGTTTTCAGCTTATCAGGAAGACTTTTATGCATACAGTGGTACCTTGTATAAAGGAATTAGTTCGTTCCAAATGAAATTATGTTAAGCAAAGTTTTCCTTTATACAAATTTCCCATAGGAATGCATTGGAAACAGAGTAATCCCTAATCACGACCGTTTTTATGTTGTACGGATGCGCCCCATAGGCAATTGTTAAGCAAATTTCCCCTTATCTCCGGACTTTTTTAGGTTGTAAGATTTTATGTTATACAAACTATTTGTTACACAAGGGTCCGCTGTATTTCTTTCTTTATCATTGGCAGTCTCTAACACCTTCCGCCTCCCATTGGGCGCGGAACTCAATTCCCTAGGAACGCCAGGTCAAGGGGCTAGGGATCCGGACGGAGCTTATTGAGGAGGGGACCGCGTCTCCTAGCAACCGGCGCGCAGCAGCCGGAAGTGGCTTGAAGTCCAGCGGGGAGGGCTGTTTTTTGTCGTCCCCCCGGGTTCGAAAGAGAAGCGCCTGCGGAACAGAAGAGGCGAATTGCAGTAAGTATGGAAAGAGAAGCATGGAAAGGTGTTTATCATTTGACGCAGCGCCGCCAAGGGTGATAAGCTGGTCGGCGGGGACCGTCGTGTTCCTTCCCGTGTCCTCCAAGCCTGTGGAACTCCCTGCCACGGGAGGCCAACCTACCCTCCACCTATGGCTGCTCTCCTTCCTTCCACAAGCAAGAGATTACCTTTTTTCCTTTCAGGCAAGCTTTCGTTTAGAGTAGACTGGCTAGGAGGGGTTTTAAAACAAGATCGTTTGCATTTAGTTTATTATAGTTTGTCTCTAAATCTATGTGTGGCTTTTAATGATTTATCTAACATTCTTAACGTGATGTTGTTCATTCGCCTAATAGTTTATTTATTTATTTACTTATTTATTTATATAGCTTGTATGCCGCCCACTGCCCCAAGGTCTCTGGGCGACTCACAATCAAAATAGACCATTAAAACATCAAAATTACAATAAAACATGTAAATACAATAAATACAATACATTAAAAAAACACAACACTAAAATTGCCATCAGGACCCACAATGCATTCCTATGGGAAATCTGTATAAAGGAAAATTTGCTGAACAGAATTTCATTTGGAACAAATTAATTCCTTTATACAAGGTACCACTGTACTTCATACCCACCCCACACCCGTCCTCTTTGGGGGCAAGTGCTCTAGCAAAAGTGTGAACGTCTGGGGAGGTGGAAGCTGACGGTTTCTCCGTACATGTGGCTCTCCAATCGACTGCGGAGAATTTATCGCACTCCGATTGAAGCTGCTCACTTTGCACCCAACGGTGCTGCTAAGTTCTTCCTCGCCGTCTCCATCTTCTTTTCCACAAAAGTGGACCCTTCAACACCGATTAAAAGCAAAAGCCTTTGAGGCCTTAGCCCCAGTTACGGTAGTCCTCGCCTTGCTACACGTAACAGGACATGTACCAAGCAGACACTGCTTCTCTGCCCTCAAGGGACTGGCAATTCATCCATGAACAAGCATGGGCCTCCTGCAGCAGCTTTTGACAGGCTGGCGTTTCCTCCGAGTAAATCAGCCAGGCTGCAAAGATGTCCCAAATTCCAATGACCTGCATCTTTTCTGGAGAGAGAAGTCAGGATCACAAGATATTCGATAGATCGATTGTATTTTTATTAAAGAAACAGGGTGAAGCAGGGATATCTCTCTTCTGGATATACGCCATAGTGAGGCAATAAGTGTTCATTGTTTTTCTAATCACTTGGCACCCCCCCACACACAAGTGTATACCCCCTCAGGGATGGTTTGGGATTTTCACATGGCATCCCTGGTGCTGTGGTGAAGGACGCAAACGGGCAATGATGTTGTTAACTCACCGCCACCCCACCCCAATCAGGAGAATGATGTCCCTGTGTGATACTGCCAAGTTATTTAAAGAGACAGTTTTGCTTAGTTCCTGGTCAACATTTCAATTCTGGTTATACCAATGGCCTCGCTTTGGGATTCGCAGTGGCATGCGTGCATATCTGCAATGTTTGCCCTGCTATCTTTGATAATGGCTCCACTCTTGTCCCTTTAACAAAAGAACCAGAAAGGGAAGTTACTCTTTGCTTTTCGGAATAGGTTACAGAAAGCATTTCAGATGTCGCCTGCAAAAGAAGACCATGTCAGAAGGCAGTGTCTTTCACTGTGATGCAGTTCTTACGGCTAGGACATTTCTTCCTAAGTTCAGATGAAATCTACATCTCCATCCATTGTTTTTAGTCCTCCACTGGGGCTTAGCAAAGCCAAGCATCTCAAACGGGGAGCTGCTGCACCTCTCAGTTGGAGACACAGCTATGTATGCTTCAGATTGTTTAAGTCAAAGTTAAATTCTCAACATTTAAGTTCTCTTTTAAGAACATAAGAAGAGCCATGCTGGATCAGGCCAAAGGCCCATCTAATCCAAATTCCTGTATCTCACAGTGGCCCCACCAGATGCCTCTTGGAGTGCACGAAACTAGATCTCTGTCTCCTGATACCACTCCCCTGCATCTGGCCCTTAAAGTACCCCGGTTTTAAGGCTGGAGATGACGCATCTCCATCATGGTTTGTCACCTGTGATGGACTTTTCCTCCAGGAATTGGTCCAATCCCGTTTTGAAGGCATTCAGGCCAGATGCCATCACCATATCCTGTGGCAGGGAGTTCCACAGACTAATAACACACTGGGTAAAAAAATATATTGTCTGTTCTCACTCTCACCTACTTCTGGTATTTTGTGAGAGGGAGTAGAGTGTCCCTCTATCCACTTGACTCATGGCCTGCATAATTTTGTACGTCTCAATCACATCCCCCCTCTGGAGCCTTTTTTCCAGACTAAAGAGCCCCCAATGTTTTAGCCTTTCCTCGTAAGGGAGGTCCCCCAGCCCAGTAATACCGCCATGTTTTGACTCGTGAGTATCCGAGTATAATTGTGCATGTGCTTTTCGTTCCCAGGTTGGGTAGCTTCCCCGTTTCTCTGCCATGGTGCTTAAGATCTTCTTCCCTTCCTGCTGCTCCTCGGCTGAAAGTGGCCTCCTGGTTGGACGATGGATTCCGGAACAGAACTCCGCCGTTATCTTGGCTGTGGTCCACTTCCCGTTCATTCCCGGGCAGGTGAAGCAGTATCTCTCTGAAATGCAACATGCGACGGGAGTCCAGCTCTCCGTGCTGGGCTCGTGGTCTAACAGCCCGCAAGCCAAGGAAGAGAACTTGGAAAGATTCCTTGGAGACCTTGGTGCCATCTTTTCACAAGACCCCTGGATCCAACTGAGCCGGGAGAAAAACTGCAAGTTTTGGAGCTGCCTGGCCACCAGGAGCCAGTCCAGTGGCGATAAGGAAGACGAAATGGTCCTGATTTACTATGACCAGCGCAAAGTGATGCTCTCACAGCTTCACTCGCTGCAGGACCCGCTTCCTTCTTCTGGTCAGAACGGAGTGGGCACCTCTAGACTTGCCGCTGTTTTTGACACGGTCACAAAGAGCAAGTTGCTTTTCATGAAAGACAGGTACGACGACGGGCCGATTAAGCTCACCCACTGGCAATCCGACGGCGTAGAAGCCAGTATTATTGTGGAGCTGCTGAAACAGGCCTCTGTCCCTGTGTGTATGCTGATAACATTCCTCCTTTCACTCATCTCGGGAGCCTGTAAAAGCAGGTACGTCATGTGAGGTGGGGTCACTTCCATCAAGCAAACAGGAGCGAGATCCAACACAGAACAGAATCAGTAAGGCATGCCATTCCTGCGTAGAATGTACAAGGAGATGGCGGAATTTATTTCCTAGCCTAGTTTATGTCCTTGTTGGCATCTATCAAGAAATACCTACATGTTGGAGGGGATTCTGTTACATGATTTAAAATAAAACCAAAAGCATGGCTTTTAAAGTGATAATTGAAAAACTAAAGCTAAATTTGGATTCTGTCCTGAAATAGCACTTCTGTTGATAGTTAAGAGTGGACAATCGAATTGGGCAATGAAGGAATTGATTGCGAATTTAATGACAGCAGCTAGATTAATAATAGCAAAGAATTGCTTTTATTGTTATTGTTATTGTTCTTGTTATTGATTTTTTTTATCTGTTTTATTCGTATGTTGTGAACCGCCCAGAGTCCCCTTGTGGGAATGGGGCGGTATACAAGCGTAATAAATAAATAAATAAATAAATAATAAATTGGAACGTTAGCTTGACCTCCAATTCAATGCATAGTATCAAGAAGTGTTCAATATAGCTATCAACAGCAAACTGACGTGTAGTCTCAAAGTCAGAAAAGGGCTGTCAAATAAGAAAATGTTTAGAGATATATGGGGAGAATGTATTGATTTTGAATTAACAAAGACGAAAGGTTGTGTACTTCTGGAAGAGGGGAGTGATGCTCCATAAAAGGAAGGAAATGGAGCATCTCCATGGGTCCCTGTGATGGGGAGCACACTGAGTGTATGTATGTTACTTTACGTAAAGGTAAAGGTTCCCCCCGCATATGCATGCTAGTCGTGTCTGATTCTAGGGGCGGTGCTCATCTCCATATTCAAGCCGGAAGAGCCAGTGCTGTGCAAGTCCATGGCCAAGTGGCCGGCATGGCTGCCAAGGAAACACGGTTTTTACCTTCCCGCTTTTTACGGCGGTACCTATTTATCTACTTGCATTTACGTGCTTTCGAACTGCTAGGTTGGCAGGAGCTGGGGTGATCAGCGGGAGCTCGCTCCACTGTGTGGCACCCGGGATTCGAACCCCCGAGCTGCCGACTTTGCAGTCTACAGTTTCGGTGCCTTAGTCCACTGAGCCACCACACTTTACTTTAGTTCTGTTTTAAAAACAATGCCTTTATTAGACTACCAAAACCTCACACGCAAAGGGGAGTTTTCAGCTCGACAGGAGTCTAAGCTGGGGGTAGGGCAGAAAATGGTCCTAAATCCATACCATCTCTGACAGTGTGGCCGCAGCCAGGGAACCTCTCTGTGTTGTTGTTGTTGTTGTTGTTGTTGTTGTTGTTGTTGTTGTTGTTG
>JAHTLZ010000054.1:4065765-4076531 GCA_023846285.1 Phrynocephalus versicolor
TGTTGTTGTTGTTGTTGTTGTTGTTGTTGTTGTTGTTGTTGTTGTTGTTGTTGTTGTTGTTGTTGTTGTTGTTGTTGTTGTTGTTGTTGTTGTTTTTCCACTGCTTTCAGCAGAAAGCCCCAAGAGAATGGCAAAGTGTTGACTCACAAGTATAATTCCAAATAATGTAAGTGCGAAGCTGAAATGCTCTTGCCCTATGAATCTCCACTCTCAAACCGTGCAGGCCCGTCAAGTGAGATCATGTTGCGTCGCCAAAAATCTGCTGATCGGAAGTTCTGCGTCTAAACTGGCGCGGGACAGTTTGATTCGTTCCGTTCGCATATTCGTTATGAAAGCATTCCCCGAGTGAACCTCAGCAAGGGTAGCCTTGGGCGACGAGAAACAAGGGTCCTTCCACAGGTTCCCAACGGAGCAGTGCTGTCACCGACGATTACCGTTGGCTTTTTCATGCCTCCTCTAGGATGTGTTAAACCTTTTGGCTTCCTTGACGCTTTTATAGGCCTTTGAGGGGAGGGAGATTTTTGTGCCGGGCTTCAGATGAACACAGATGGAGTGAAGGCATTTCCAGCAATGACGAGTTTTGTAACACTTTGGTAAAGCATTCGTTGGAGGTTCGATCCCTGAGCCATTCTTAAGTCACTGCTGGCTTTCTGCAAACCTTAAATTAAGTTGTTGTAGTGATGGAGGAAAACTATGGAGCACTTCAGCCAAACAGCAAAGATAATACTTGTTGCGATGGACAAATAATCTGACCCTCTCTATAAGGCAACTTTCCCTGTTCCCTGGCTGCCATACAGTTTTTCAGAGGTAGTGCAAATTTAACTTCTGCTCATGAATACAATGGCTGTACCTTGGAGATGTGTCATCTTATAGGAAAGTGAGAGTTTATTGCTGTTTTGTGTAGTGTAGTGTCATTACAGTCGTGACCGACTCTTTGTGACCCCATGTCCATGGAGTTTTCTTGGCAGGAATACTGGAGTGGCTTGCCAGTTCCTACTCCAGGCACCGACAATTCCCTGGTGGTCTCCCATCCAAGTACTAACCAGGGCCAACCCTGCTTAGCTTCCAAAATCAGGCGAGATTGGAGGTGCTTAGGGCATCCCATATCCTTAATACTTCAGCTATAAGCAGCTCTATGGCACCATCTTGTGTCTAGACTAGGCTAAAAGATACCGTTATAGGTTACAAGTAAAATAACAACAAAAATTGCAAGCTTTCGAGGGCAAGACCTTCTTTATCAAAGCATGTACCAAGCATGTACCAAACATGGCAAAAGATGTCATTTGCCTGGAGATAAGCCTTAAATGTAAAGTTCTTGGAAAGATGATTTGCCAGGCAGTCTTCTTAGATAAGGCAGCACAGGAAGCATCTGAAGTACAGGATTGGGTTTCACACCCCAGCTCTTCAGACATAAAATTCCTGCTTGGCTGGAGGGCGTGGGGTTTGACGCAGAAAACCCATGTGCTACATCTGGGGATCAGGGTTAAATTTATTGAACCCACAAGGTCGGTGGTTGCGAACCTTTGGCCCTCCAGATGTTTTGGACCACAACTCCCACAGTCCTTTGCCATTGGCAGTTTAGGCTTGGAATTCTGGGAGTTGTGGTCCAAATCATCTGGAATGCCGAAGGTTCGCCACCACTGCCCTCGGTAAAGCCAAATGGGACCAGATTAAAGAAAAGTATTATTACCTAGTGGTTGCAGTCTTGTCCTGCTGGTGTTGATGGTCCATGTGCCTTCTTCTTGGTATGTGGAGAAGGGGCTTCTCTTTCTTGCTATCTTAGTTCAATTGAAGTAAAAAAAGGGGGTTGGAAATATGTAGCCATTACAAAATAGAAAAGGCTACTAGTAAAATAACAACAACAAAAAACATTGCAAGCTTTCAAGGGCAAAATCCTCTTTATCGAATCATGTCTCCAAAGTCCAATTTTTTTATCTTGTGTCTAGCAACTTGAAATGTATTTTAGGTGTTCTATTTCTATAATCCCACCTACACTATGCTAAGCAAGTGATTTCCACCAGATGCAATGGCACGAGCCTTTAGACGAACATACCAGAGCTATTTGTCAAAAATCAAATTAACATGGCGTAACTTTTCATTGTTAGATTATTCAGTGCAGCTCAATTCCAGTGAAGCAGACATTGCGAACGATATAAAAACTGCTAATAAATTTTATTTTTAAGTACGTCACAAAGACGCAATTGGAAAAGCTGGGTAGCAAAGCCTTTATTATGTGATAACCTTATAAAAGGACTAATGAAAGTAGATAAGGGAATTACCAAAGTCTGATCTTTCCTGGACTTGATTCAAAGAGTACTGATTCCTCCCCCACGCAGGGCTAAGAAAGAAAAGGGCCATTTCAAATATGGAAAATACTCTTGGTAAACTAAAGTGTGCCCTGTGAATCAGAAATGTTTATAGTCCATGAGAAAGTATTGAATAGATGAACGAACCGATGAAAGTTTGCAATGCTAATTGTATGATTCGTAAACAGGAAAATGCTTCCATAATTTTCCTTCCATTGACCACATGAAACCGAGGTGTACTTCTTAGGTGCTTTGGAGTTCTACTGTCGTAAAACAAGGGCTTGTAGGTTATAACTCAGAAATGGAGTAAAGAGGAGAACCAGTGATGTTTCCAAATATGGTTCTGTGAGTCTCCTGGTTGAGTAAGCTGGGACGAGCAGTTAGCTCGAGGTGCCCCCCTTCTATTGAAGACTTTTAGCGCATCAGCGAGCAAAACACTATTTCCTCTGTCACTTCGGATGTCACTCCCTGCCGGGCCACTTGCTCTGGGGCAGCAGGTGGCAGCAAAGTGTGTAATCACTCGGGGAACAAGGGCTGAGAATAATGATTTACGCTACGCTGCATTTGATATTCCGAGGTAGGGGAACAGCAGTGACTTTGGAATATTTGCATTTTAATCTGACATATATTTTGGGAAGTGTAGCTCAAGGATTGTTCCCCACCCCCACCCCCCCGAGTCATTCTCTTTGGTATTCGTCAGCTGCACGGTGATCACTCATGCCATTTGAGTGGCAGACTTGTGTGATTGGGTATCTACAAGGATGTATATGCAGCCATGTGACACTAAACTGGTGACGTCCCATGTAGACTGTTGATGACCCCTTGTTTATAAGCCGCAGGCCAAATATTTGTAAAAAGAAACAGACTGAAATTCTAAGTCAGTGGTGGCGAACCATCGGCACGCCAGATGTTTTGGACCACAAGTCTCAGAATTCTGAGCCAGGATTGCCAATGACAAAGGACTATGGGAGTTGTGGTCCAAAACATCTGGAGGGCTAAAGGTTCGCCACCACTGTCCTAAGGGAATGTCCGGAAACTGAAGTCCATAAGGACTGTGGAGGGTGTAAATGCTAAGTGAGGAATGGGAAGAGTGGATCAAGAGAGGAAAATGAAGCCATCTCTGGAAATAAAGGCTTATATATATAACACTGCTCCTACTTTCAGCGTTACACCATTGCTGTCCCTACATTAAATCAAGTCGTGAGCATCATTCTCATGGGTTGCATGGGTAACAAATGTGTGGCCTGTGCTAATACAAGATGACAATAAATGTAGTAAGTGTGATATTTTATCACACCCATCCATATGCTTTCAGGTCAACAAAGTGCCTCTGCAGCCTCTCAGCTGTCTCCTGATACCAATCCCCTGCATCTGGGCCTTGAAGTTCCCTGGTTTTAAGCCTGGAGATGATACATCTCCCTCATGGTTTGTAACCTGTAATGGACTTTTCCTCCAGGAATCTGTCCATCCAGGCCAGATGCCATCACCACCTCCTGTGGCAGGGAGTTCCACAGACTAACAACACGCTGGGTGAAAAAATATTTTCTTTTGCCTGTTCTTACTCTCCCAGCCCTCAATTTTGAGTGGATGTCCCCTAGTTCTGGTATTTTGTGAGAGGGAGAAGAGCTTCCCTCTATCCACTTTACTCATGCCCTGCATTATTTTGTACGTCTCAATCGTATCCCCCCTCAGGCGCTTTTTTCCCAGACTAAAGAGCCCCAAATGTTTTAGCCTTTCCTCATAAGGGAGGTCCCCCCCCCCAACCCAGGAATCATTTTAATTGCTCTCTTCTGCACCTTTTCCAGTTCCACTAGGTCTTTCTTGACATCCGGTGACCAGAATCTCGTGCTCCTATTCTCGCTCAAGTCCTCTTTTCCTCTTTCATCCTTAGAGTTTTGACTTTCTGGCCCCTGTCTTTCATCTGGAGCAAGTTGTCGACTTGTGAGCAGTTGGGACACCGCCTGCAGCACCTCCAAGTCATCAGCAGCAAGAAGAAGGCTCCCGATCAGACCCAAGTGATGAAGTAAGCCACGCCAGGGGCAGTTCCCAGTTCTGTGGTTTCTTAGGGTGTTTGTACACGACCCCTAAACTCCGCCGCAAATGGCTGCCAGCTCCGGAGCTTACAATTGTTTCCCCACCAGCTCCGGAGTTTGCAGGAAATTAAATGCGACCACGCCCACCTAAGCGCGTCCCAGCGCACTTTTCTTGTACCTGCTCTAGGAGGGTGAAAATCCCCAGGTCCGGATTTAATCTGGTGAGTGCGGGGCTCTCCTCGCTTCTGTTTTTTTTTTCTTTTTTGCCTCCCACCCCTTTAAGAGAAGGGGCGGGAGGCAAAAAAATCAAACAGGAGAGAAGGAATCAGGACAACCATGGGGCTCCGGGCGGCTTCGGAGTTGAGCCTGCATTTTTCCTCTCTTTTTTCCTCCCTCCCCTCACACAGACAGGAGCAAGGAAGTGCGGAGGGGTGGGGACGCAGGAAGAGCAACGAACCCCCAAGATCTCTGGTCCGAGTTTAAGTGGCCAGCGGATCTTAGGGGTCGTGCGAAAAGGGCCTTAGAATATCTCGTATTCTAAAACAACACTTAGCTGTGGTTTGTTCGAACAAGCTGCGATTCCCTGGTTTATGGGCTTGCACAAGGCAGCGACGATTCACGTAACAATGCAAATGAGCCGTTTCATCATTCCTCCCCCCCCCCTTTTATTTTGGCCATGCAAAGGTTGGAGTAAAGGTTGAACCCAAACTTTGAACAGGCTTTTTTTTTAACTTAAGGTGAACTGCAGTTTCCCAATTAAGACTTGAACTCGAAGTGCAAAGAGTTCTGTGAAGCTAGAAATGTTTGCAAGATACCGGCAGTGTTAAGGGCACACAGCATGAAGTGCTGTTGAGTTTGTGTTACCTTGTTGGGGTTATAGAGGAGCAAAAAATCAAAAATCAAAGTGTGATGCTTCCAGTAGTGGCCAAAATTGTGGAAACCTTTTGGGAAAAGTCTATTTTTGAAGTTTGATGGCTAATAACACCACTTTTTTTTAGTAGTACCATAAAATTGGAGTAGTAGTACTATAAAAATACAGTGGTGTCTTGTATTAATTCGTTCCAAATGAAATTACGTTAAGCAAATTTTCCTTGATACAAATTTCCCATAGGAATGCATTGAAAATGGAGTAATCTCATTTTTATGTCGTACAAATTAGCCCCATAGGCGATTCTGTTAAGCAAATTTCCCCTGTAGGCGCCTGGAGTAGGAACTGGCAAGCCACTCCAGTACTCCTGCCAAGAAAACTCCATGGACATGGGGTCACGAAGAGTCGGTCACGGCTGTAACGACACAACACACACACACACACTTTAGGATATATTTTTGTTCTCTTTGAACTGAGCTGCTTCTTGAACCCTTTTTCCTCTCTCACGATCTATCCTGCTTTCAGAAAAGCCAACATCTTCCTTTCTATCCTGGTCGATGTGGCTCTGGGCCTACTGCTGATGTCCTGGCTGTACCAGAAGAATCGGATCGGCTTCCTCGCCAACGCCCTCGTCCCGATGGCAGATGTAAGTTTCTTTTTAATGATGGTTTTTCTCAGCCGAGGCTCAGCCTTTCGGGCTGTAACTCGTCCTTCCCAAACCAGATGCCCCCCAAATGGGCTGGATTCCGAAACCCATCATCCTCAGCCAACTGGGGTTGGTTGTAGTCAGTCACATTTGGAGGGAGGTGGCTCAAGGATGACTGCTACAACTGGGGAAAATGGCCTGTATAGACGTACTGGTATAGAAGTATGTAGTAGGTGTCTTTTTAAAAATACATATCTTGGCAGGGAGTTCCATGGACTAACAACACACTGGGTAAAAAAAACATGTTTGATGTTAACCGTGCAACCGTGAGCAAAGTTGTTCAGTTTACATGTTAGGGTTTTGCAGGTAGCGCTTTGCCCACGCAGTGGAATCATGTTCAGCTCACTGCTGTTGTTTGTCTTTTCCTTTACGGCAGCACGTGGCTGAGCAGCTCCAGAACCTGTTGCAATGGCTGATGGGGGCTCCAGCTGGTTTGAAAATGAACAGGGCTTTGGACCAAGTTTTGGGCCGGTTCTTCCTTTACCACATCCACCTCTGGACAAGTATGTGCAGTTTCAAGCCTTCTGAAAAACACGGGCAGAGCAGAGTAAAAAAATTGCATTCTCCGTTCTGTATGTGTTCGGGTGCCATCAGTTGAAAGTCAATAAAACAGATCACTCGGCATTGGTTCAAGACTTTAAAGAACGTTTACTGTTTAAGACACATGCAGAATGGAATGAACTCACAGTTTTTGGACATTTGTGCTCTTTACTGTACATGAATTTGTATTTGAGTCAGTTATGTTAGTATATCATCCTTTAACTTGGCAGATGTAGTTACTCTTCCCGGCAGTTAAACCCATTTAACAGCTATAACTATCGGCCATGTCTGATAACACATCCTCTGTGAAGATTTTCAGCCATCCAGCTGAGGTGATCCAGAGGTTGAGCCATGTCAACTGGACTTCTTTTGAGATTGAAACATTTTGCTACTCATCCAAGTAGCTTCATCCGTCTGACTAACGAAGTTGCTTGGATGAGTAGCGAAACATTGTAGGAGCCCGGTGGCGCAGTGGTTAAATGCCTGTGCTGCAGCTAAAACTGTGCTCACGACCAGGGGTTCAATCCCAGGTAGCCAGCTCAAGGTTCATTCAGCCTTCCATCCTTCCGAGGTGGGTAAAATGAGTACCCAGCTTGCGGGGGCGGGGGGGGGGGGCAATGTGTAGACTGCATAATTAAAGTGTAAACCACCCAGAGAGTGGTTGAAGTGCCATGGGGGTGGTATATAAGCAGAACACTTTGCTTTGCTTTGCTTTCATCTCACAAGAAAAGAAGTCCACTTGCCATATATTTGCTTTTTATTATATGTTTCTATTTGTGTTTTGTAATCAGTTTCTTTTGTGTTGTAAACCGCCCAGAGTAACTTTCTGCCAGATGGGAGGTATATAAAATCAAATAAATAAATGGCTCAACTTCCCGATAGCACGTCCAAACTCTGTCTGCCCAAACGATTGTCCTATCACGTCATTGTCCCTACCTGCCCAAACTACTGATTGCCACTTGCTTTATATATCTGTCTGGTCAAAATACCATGTTCTAATCCTTCCCATATAAGCACAAAGGCGATGGTGCGATTTAGGGTGTTACTCATGTCTCTCTTCCATTGACCAGGCTATATCCACCTGATGTCTCCCTTCATCGAGATGATCCTGTGGTACGTGGGTTTATCAGCCTGCCTTGGCCTGACGGTGGCCCTCGCCATCCTCTCTGACATCATAGCACTCCTGACCTTCCACATCTATTGCTTTTATGTTTATGGAGCCAGGTGGGTGTGACTCATTTATTCACCTGTGTGGCTTAGTATTGTTTACAATGATTTGAGCAAAGGTGCTGTATACCTTTCCTCTTTTTGTTGCTAACAATATCAATATCATCATCATCATGTTTGTTTATTTGTTTGTATTTATATACTGCCCAACTTTCCGAAGGAACTCTGGACAGTTCACATCATCATCAGAACATAAGAACCTAAGAAGAGCCATGCTGGATCAGGCCAAAGGCCCATCTAGTCCAAATTCCTGTATCTCACAGTGGCCCCACCAAATGCCTCTGGGAGCACACAAGACTAGATAATCTGTCTCCTGATACCACTCCCCTGCATCTGGCCCTTGAAGTATCCTGGTTTTAAGCCTGGAGATGACACATCTCCATCATGGTTTGTCATCTGTGATGGAGTTTTCCTTCAGGAATCTGTCCAATCCCCTTTGGAAGGCATCCAAGCCAGATGCCATCGCCACATCCTGTGGCAGGGAGTTCCACAGACTAACAACACACTGGGTGAAAAAAACATTTTCTTTTGTTGTCAAGTTGAATCGTATGCCGTGAAGTTGATTCTGACGTATAGCGACCCTTTTCAGGGTTTTCCAGGTCAATAATCCTTGAGGGTGGTTTACCCTTCTCTTGTTTTTGGGCTGGGCCCTTTGGCCAAGCCTGCACAATAGGGACATTGAACTTCCAATAGCTGGATACCTAAGCGATCCAGCCTGCAAATGCTATTAAAAGCCCTGCGTAAATGGCATTGACTAAATATTCTATCTTGGACACATTCGGAGCAAGACACAAGAATGTTCTTCCACTGGTGTTAGGAAAGAGCCTATGAATTTGGGAGCTACTGAACTGAGCTGTCAGCCTGTGTGGTCAAATCCTGTCTTCTCTAACAGTTCTCAGATAAATGTCATTCTTGCCCAGCTTCTGCTAACCAACTTATCAACATTTGGTGCTTTTTTGACCCACTAGAGGGCATCCACAATCAGTCTATATTTTACAGGCTACTTTGTGTGGACAGTAGAGATGGGCACGACTCAGAAAAAATTTTTCGTTTTCGGTTTCGTTTTCGGCTAGGGTCCGTTTCGTTTCGTTTCCGTTTTCGTGAGCTAATTTCAAAATTTGTCGTTTTCGTTTCGTTACGTAACGAAAAACGAAAAACGAGTTTTTCCAGTAGCGAAAAACGAAAATGGGCTCAAAATTAGTCGTTTCGTTTCCGTTTTCGGTCCATTTTTGAACCGTTTTTCGTTTTCGTTTCGTTACGTAACGAAAACGAAAAAACAAAAACGAAAACGAAAATACCGCTAAGTCATGCCCATCTCTAGTGGACGGTGAAAAGGCTGCAGTGGCCAGAGAGGTCCGTGCTTCTACCTTTTCCTTGGGGGGGGGGTGTTTCTTTCTTTCTCTCCAGAATGATTGTCGAAATATTTGGAATGCTGTAAAAACCTCAACGTTGCAATTAAAAAAATGCAGCTGTGTTTATGCTAATGAACTCAAATCCCCAAAGTTTTGTTAACGAGCCTGTCCTCTGTATGCCTCACCATGAGAACGTTCTCATCACTGATTCTAATCAGTGGGGGGGGGGGAGTCCTCTCTGGGAAAAAAGGGGAAAGTCATGGGAAAAACAGACATTTAGACCGATTCGTACATGACACAGATTCCATGTGGGAATTCCCTTAAGATGTGAACGAGTTCTTTAGTCCCCACTCTGCCCCCTCATCTATCCAGTTGGCTTTGGCATTGGCATTCTTTGCTGCGATGCTAGCCTCAGAATCAGGACCTGCAGGATGTTGGGGGGGGGGGTCTTTAGTTTTGCATACTTGCCACTGGCCAGTAGGCACTTGAGCAGCGCATGAAGCTGGCATCCTGGACCAAACCTCTAGGCCAGGGGTGTCCAAACTTTTTGCAAGGAGGGACAGATTTGGTGAGGGGAAAATGTGTGGGGCCGATTATTCAGCCTGAAGGGGGTGAGAAAGGGTGTGGCCTGTGCACATCTGGAACCGCCGCAATTGCTCCGATTTCATAGTGTCCGAGGGTCCTGCAGCTGTTGCATGGCCCAGGAATGGGCCCATGCACACCCAAGACGCACTACTGCTCGCATAAGCTGCCCTCCCTCGCAAGGAGGTGGGGAAGACACTGCAGCAGGAGCCAGGGGTGGGTAGGCAGGGTGGGTCATTGAGGAGATGGATGGGGCCAGGGAGGGCAGGCAAACCATAAAACTGCAAGCTGACATATCCAGCCGACAAGCTGGTGGGAATGAGTGACAGACTGAGCCAGCAGGGAGAAGAGGCTGAGGGCCATTCAAATTTTTTTAAAGGGCCGCATTTGGCCCCCGGGCCGGACTTTGGACATGCCTGATCTAAGTCATCAAAACTAGTGATGTGGAGTGACCGGAGTTCAAGCAGAACCAGTCATTCCCACCCCAAGAACAGAAGGGTTAGGGCAGGCATGTCCAAACTTTGGCATGTCCAAACTTTGGTCCTCCAGATGTATTAGACCACAACTCCCACAGTCCTTTGCCATTGGAAATACGGGCTTGGAATTCTGGGAGTTGTGGTCCAAACCATCAGGAGGGCTGAAGTTTGGACATGCCTGGTTTATGGCTAGAAAACTGGCCCTTTTTCAGGAGCCCTGATTTTGTCATTTCTCCTTTTGGGTACAGGCTCTACTGCCTCAAGATCTATGGCTTGTCCTCACTGTGGCGTTTGTTCCGTGGGAAGAAGTGGAATGTCTTGAGGCAACGGGTGGATTCCTGTTCCTATGACTTGGACCAGGTGAGAGTTTGGGGGGTGGGGGGAGGGCAGGGAAGGATAGGAAGTCTGGATCAGAGCAAAAACTTGCATTTATGTATTTATTTAAAATGTTGCTACCCCTGCCTATCTCCTTAAAAAGGACCCCAGGCAGCTTACAACTGTTGAAAGACATTTAAAAGATTAAAAACAGTAAGTATACAAATGCCAAAGAGAACAAACAAATGCCCCCACTACAAAATGGCCAACAGAAGCACCTCCAGAAACAGGTTCAAAGCAACACACTACAAGGAATAGATAGATAGATAGATAGATAGATAGATAGATAGATAGATAGATA
>JAHTLZ010000054.1:4094164-4117384 GCA_023846285.1 Phrynocephalus versicolor
CCCCCACGCCCCACCCCATGTGGCGCTCTCATCAGTATGCAGCTTGGGGAAGTTTTCAACTCCACGCTTTGGCTCCTGGACTCCAGGCGAGGAAGGCCCATCAGTTTGAGTCTGCACCGCGACGAGGAGCATGCCTGTCAATGTGAAATGCTTACGGGCACAGCCCCACTAATGGGAGTCTGCATAGAGGACGGTGCCGAAAGCAGTTCCTCCGGCAGCGAACGGGTGGATGCATTTCAAACGGCCACCGCGTCAGCACGCTGCTGATTCTGCGACCCATTTCCTACCCTAGACTTATACTCGAGTCAATAAGTTTCCCCAGTTTTGGGGGGTTAAATAAGGGGCCTCGACTTATACTCTGGTCGAGTTATACTCGAGTATATACGGGTAATCTGTGGGTGCAGGTGCTGAAAAATCAGAATGGTTCGCAGAACGCACGTGCCTCTTTGGAAAGGAGTCCCTCCCTAGCCTCTGGAATCTCATCTCACTTCTCGTTCCTTTTTTTAAAAAAAATTTCTTAATTTTATTAAAAATTTAAACAACACATAAATCCCCCACAACACATTGTGCTTAATTATCCACCACCCTCAGGATTATATAAGAATATACTTTATAACATTATATAACATTACATTCATTACAATCACATTTTTTATCTTAAACACCTGTCTCCTTCCAAAACTGAATTGATTCTTTAGATGGAAAATAACCTTTTTGCTTTAGAAATACGTGATCCAAAAATTTATACCAAATTCGATTGAACACGTTCTCTTTTACCATCCCCTTTTTAATTTTCAATTCGCAGGTCAGTTTATCATTAATAGCCAAACTCCACATTTCTTCATACCATTCCTCGCTTCTTGTTCCGAGACGAGTGCCCGTGAGGTAAGGCTCGTCACGCAACATGCCATTCTCCATCTAGTGGTAGGAGCGCAAAGTGCCATTCGCCAGTACATTCCCTATGGAGTCAGCAAGGCAGTGCAGAGAGATTAAAAGACAAATGCCTCAAACTTAGCTCCGTAACGCATTAGAGGCAAGGCTTTGGAGAATCGAAACATCGAAAAACAGACGGTTGGGGCCGGAAAAAAACGGAGAATAAAGGCATGGAATTTCACATCTCATCACGGAACGAGGACATGCAGTAACAGTCATGCCGGTATTATCCATTACGCCCATGCATACATGGGAACAGGGACAGAACCAGAAGAAGACCACGTGATTATGACCAACATCAACACACAACGAACTTCCTCCCGGAACAAGAATGGGCGTGAACTCACCGTCAATGTATGATTACACTGAAATAAAGGCATCTGCTTTAAACGGTGGCCCAGCCCTTTTGAGACTGTTGTTTTTTTTTATGTTGTTGCTGAAACAGATTCCCTTGGGGGGGGGGAGTCCACATTGCTTTCTTCCCTCCCTAAGTGACACGCTCTGTTATTCCATTTAAATGATAAAAATCATGTCTGATTTTTGCCTCTCTCCATGCAAAACAGCACATGCCATTTTATGGAGATAGGTACTCTCTTTTATCCTCTTTTTGTTGGGGTATATAACTTGCCCCCTCTAATCCCCTCCCATTACATTAGCTGTGGCTGGAATGATGCCTACATAATAAAGGACAATCCTTTTACTTGAAGCCTGGTTTTTTAAAACAAGGGACATCTGGCAAGCCTACAAGGCAATCTCCCCTGTTGTAATAATCATATTTTGTCCAGGCGGGATTGTTGTCGATCATGTGTGCAAGGAGATTTGCAGCCGCAAACGAGACTTTCGAGACTTTCGTTTATATTACAAATCTGGCCTTCCTTTTAACGTCGCTGTTTTTCTTTTCTCTCCCCCCCCTTTTGAGATTTCTTTAAAAAATCAAGTAAAATTCAAGATTTCGAAGTCTCACGGATGCATTGTGAGCAAAGAAAAGCAGCTATATACATACAAGTAGAGTGGCACCTCTACTTATGAGCGGCTCGATTTAGGAGCAATTTGATTTAAGAGCAAAAAACCAATGGCGTTTTAACTGCTGCCTTACACATTTTAGATGTGGTCTCCTCTACTTACTGTTTTTTGTTTTTTAATGTTTTTTTATTTATTTATTAGATAGGGCTGCTCTACTTAAGACTTGTTCAACTTAAGAGCATGCATTTGGAGCGGATTAAACTGGTAAGTAGAAGTACGACTGTATATAAAACAGCCAATCAATGTGACCCGTTCCAGAAAACAATTCACCTAATGCTGTGACATATAATTAACAAGCTGTCCAAGGCCTTGCTTCAAATGCATTCCAGAGACGTACAGTAGCTGTGATTGTTAGGCTGATGCAATCAAAACAAGGACTAGAGATAAAAATACACTCAGGACAGTCTTATAGCCATGTCCTTGACAAAAAGTCTTCCTTGGGTCAACTGGTCTTACTGAGAAGGGACAGGAAAATCTGGTTTTACTTCCTCTCGCATTGAAGTTGTTTTAGCTTCCAGTCATTTCTGCACCATATGTGATGATGAAATGTTTGTTCTTTGTTTACTCAAACTATTTTAGCCTGCCTTTCTCCCTAAAAAGGACCCAAAGAATACTTAAAGCTAAAAACATTGAATATACAAAGCCGGTTTCCATCTCTAAAATACAAGATTTAAGGTAAAAAAAAGAATAAGTATATATGTAGTATAAAAGGATTAAATGGATAGCACTTTAAGTACAGTGGACTCTGGTATAACAAATGGTTTGTATAAGATAAAATATGTACAACAGATCCCGGAGATAAGCAATTTTTTTTTACTGCAGTATCTCTTTATCTACTTGCATTGACATGCTTTCGAACTGCTAGGTTGGCGGGAGCTCACTCCGTTGCGCGGCACCCGGGATTCGAACGACCGAGCTGCTTGCTTTGCAGCCGACAGTTTCAGTACTCCAGCCGGCTGAGCCAGCAGGCCCCCCTGCGGAGCACGCCATTCTTTCCCCCTCTTCACGGCGGACACTACCATTCCCAGCGTGCTTTGCACCAACCCCCTGGAGCGGAGTCAGCGCGCGGCATGCCGGGATGAAGAGTCCCTTTCTTTCCCCACCCCTCCCCTTTCCTCGCGCAGAGGCTTTCGAAGGCGGGCGCTGGGGGCCTATACCTTTGCGGCCCACCCACCGTCCCCTTTTCCCCGCCCCATTTCGCCTTTTCCTCCTCCCTGATAGGTCGCCTCCCCTTGCAGGGGGAGGGAACGAACGGGAGGAGAGAGGCAAGGGGGAAAGCAAGGTGGGCGGATGGACGTGAGCGCGGGCCAATGGCCTGTCGGCGGCGCTGTCGCTGGGCGGGAGGCCTGCTGAGGCGGCGGAGGGAGGCCACTCGCCGCGGCCCTGAGGAGGAGGAGGCGGTGGTGGCAGCTGGGCAGCCTCGGTCCTGGTCCTCTCCGGAGCCTCCTCCGAAAAGAAGGTGAGCCTGCTTCCTTCGGGGGCGGCGTCGGGCCCTGCTCGGCGTCGTCCCTTCCCCCCCCCTCCTAACCAACCCTGGTAACGCCGCCCCGTTCCTTTCCCCCCGGTTTCTGAGAAGGAACGGGCGAGGAACGACGTTCCTCTTCGCTCCGTCCGTTCCTCTCCGCCCAGCCACACCTCGGGGGGAGTCGTCGTCGGCCCGTCCCCGTCCCCCCCGGTCTCCCTTTCCGCCTCCACTTCCCGGCCTTCAACCTCTCCATGAAGGAAGAGGAGGAGGAGGAGGAGGAGGGCCGCTTCCCTTCTCCAAAACTGGGCGGCTCCGTCTCTGGCTTTTCCTCCCCGCCCCCCCGCCCCTTGGAGCCCCCTTTGACTCGCGTCAGGAGGGGGCATTCGCACGTGCATGCGTGTCACGGGGCGGGAAGGGAGCCCCCCCCCTTCCCACTCACTTCTTTTTCAAGGGAGAAAAGACGTTTCATGGGGAGGGGGTCGGGGAAGGGGGTCGCGCCTGGATCTGGCCCTCTGGACTCCGGTTTCCCATCGTGTGAACGCCCTTCTCTCTCGCCAGGCAAAATCCGGGGTGTCTCTCTCAATCTCTCTCTTTTCTCCCCAAACCTGGGGCTCGAGGCCGCCTGCTAACTCCAGAAAAGCTATCCTGTTTCTCCAAAAATAAGACATCCCCTGAAAATAAGACCTACTTACAGTTTTGCCCCACACTGAAAATATAAGGCATCCTCCCGAAAATAAGGCCTCCCCAATAATAAGATAACAATAAACGTGTACCATATTTTTCTTCATGGAAAAATAAGACATCCCCTGAAAATAAGACCTAGCACATCTTTGGGAGCAAAAATTAATATAAGACAGTGTCTTATTTTTGGGAAAACACGGGTATAATAATTTTCCTCTTTTAATTCATCATAGAATTCATAATAGCATTAAAAGAGAGAAAAAATGTAATATTGATGGCACTCTTGAATGAACAACACAACAGAGGACGACGACAACGGTGGTGGTGGTGACAGTGCCCACCTAATGGAAAGCACAACAACAACAACAACAGTGCCCACCTCCTGAAAGGCCGGGGCAGTAGGAATGATGATGGTCCCGTCGCTGAAGGAGGCTCGTAGATCTTTGACAAGCAATCAGGCATTCTCAGTAGTAGCCCCTCTGGAATCAGCTTCCCCCTGAGATTTGTTTGGCATCTTCCCTCCTGGGGGGCTATTTAAAAAGGCTTTCCCTGGGTATTAATATATGCTATGAAGGATTCGCTGTTTATGCATTTTATTTTATTTTATTTTTTGTTTGTTTTTAGGCTATCTTGCTCCTGTTTGATGCTCTGGGTACCTATCTAAAAACTTTAAAAAATGAAAAAAATATTTGTAAGTTGAGCAGACCATATCTAAAATTTGTAAGGCGGCAGTTAAAATGGCAACAGTTTCCCGCTCTTAAGTCGAATTGCTCTTAAGTCGAGCTGCTCTTATGTCGGGGTACCACTGTATATATAATTTTATTTCTTATTATGTTTTTCTTATTGGATTGTTTATTTATTGTGTGTCTAGATTGATATTTGTTCAACCTTGTAAACTGCCCAGAGTAGCCGTGCAGCTAGATGGAACGGGATATAAAATAAATAAATGAGGATGAAGAGAGAGCCCACCTATTGGAAGCCCACCCTTCAGGAGCCAGTTAATTGTCGAGCCTTGGGGAATGAGAAGGTGGGATGGATCACACTGCAAGCATTTAAAAGGGAGTTTATTGCCTGGGTGTGTAGCCTGCATAAATAAATGGTAAACCGCCCAGAGAGTGCTTTAAGCCCTGTGGGTTGGTATAGAAGCAGAACTCTTTGCTTTTTGCCTTGATGTGGATTCACTAAGAACCCTTCTCCGCTCCAGATATTTTTCCCCTCGGAGGTCCTGTCATGGGCTAGGTGGGAAGAGAAACCTTGTTTGCAGTCCGTTTATCTCTCTGTATTTAAAATATATCATTATTATAATGTTTAAGCTTGCTGTAATCCATCCAGAATTCTGCATTGCACAGATGGTGCAATATAAACAAATAAAGGGTCTCTCTCTTGTTGCTAGTTTTGGGTTCATAACTCTATGGAAGGCACCCTTGTGTTGCTTGATGCTACTGTTCCTGAGGGGCTGTGCATGTGTTGGGGAAGGTGGTGGGGTGAACTACCAGGAGAGCTACAGAGGGTTAGTGGCCAAGATTTGGAAGGTCCTGGTGCAGATTTTGCCTCTGCTGAGAATCCAGTAGGCGGCCTTAGGTCTCTCTCTTCCATTTGCCCGTGGGAAATAATAATTCCAACTTGGCAGCGACTAGATAATAAGGTGCCTGAGCCCCTCTGTGATTCCATCTGTCTGGTCAGGTCCTGTTAACTTAATTCCTTTATAGATCCTTAAGTACTGTATCTTACCTTCCCTTGCCCTTCATACCTTATTCTGTGCATCAGGACTGTCACTAACTTGTACCAAATGTATGCTAGCGGTAGCTGGCAGGCTGGAACCTTCTCTCACCCTTCTGCTCATCTTCAGTCTAGCTTCTCCTTCTGTAGTTGTCGTTGTCATAAAGTCTGTGGAGATTCTTGGTCATCCGGGTGAGGATATGCAGGAGTAGAGTCATGGCAACTCGACTTCTGTTCTTGTGGGAATGAAATGTTTCTTCAGACTGAGCAAGCTACTTGGATGAGTAACAAAATGTTTGGATCGCACAAGAAAAGAAGTCCAGTTGCCATGACTCTACTCCCGGAGACTGTCATAAAGGATAATTGACAGTTTTCAGTAATCCTATGTCAAAAGGACAGAATCTCTTGTCATTTTTGTCACTGTTAATTATTTAATAATCCTGAAGAGTCTTGATAAAAGTATTTTAATGTAATTTGCACCAAGCAGACTGGTTGCCCATATTGAGAGTATTGTGCTCTAAGTGAAGTGAGGGCATAGCTGCATTCTCTGAAAGAGGGCTGTAGAATGATAAAATCTACAGTGAAGTGGAAATACAAATATTGAAGTTGTGTCTTATGAATGTTAACTACCGATCATTGATCTGAGATGTTAAATGTATGCACTTCATTAAGATTCTCAAGAGATAAAAAGGGCTGAGAGACAGCGCAAGGTGTCTTTCTTATTTCTGTGTGTATAAATTCTAATTAGACTTTTCATGAAGAGACAAACACAATGGTTCAAGATTAATGCCTTATTTTATTTTGGGGGGGAGGGGTACAGATGTTTGTACCTGGTTATAGAGGTGTGTAACCTGATGCCCTCCAGGTGGCCAGACCCATAATCCAAATTTAGGAATTAAGATATTGGTAGCCCAAAAGATCCGTCATGCATTAGGTTGCCTGTCATGTACCAGAAGCATCCCTTGCATGCTAGATGAACCCATTATCTGTAAAAGTATTTGTATAATCATCAGCTTCCCCACTTCCCCACAATGTGTGTCTGTCTATTGCTACAGTAGTTGGCCTTTTGCAGCTCTGAGAATTTAAAACTGCATTCCGCGCCATTGAAACAATCAGGTTGAAAGCACACGCAGTAAGTGGGCCATCTTTTATTTCTCCTCCCCTTCAGGATCCTGGCGTATTTTGACAGAGGATTATTCACAAAGGATGGAAAGCTTTCTGTGAGAAGAATCACTCTTCCTTGCTTTGTGCCTGCCTTTCAAAGGACATAACCGGACCGATTCTCCCAAGATTTGCCTCCGAAGGTCTGGTATCCGATGCATCTCTCCATCTGGCTGTGCTTTTAGTCTGCGGATTGTACCTCTTCACTGATGAGAGGGAGAATGGGAACCCAGGGCAGCCCTGTGAAGAGCTATGATTATCTGCTCAAATTCTTGTTGGTGGGAGACAGTGATGTAGGCAAGGGAGAAATTCTGGAGAGCCTTCAGGATGGAGCGTCAGAATCCCCTTATGCCTACAGCAACGGTAAGCATTTTGGATTTTTTTTAAAAAAAAACCCACTTTGTTCAATACCTTGCATTCATTATGGATGTTGATTCCCTCGTTTACAGAGTTGACTTCTGCAGTGTGTCTTAAATGCCTTGGAATATAACACTTGGCAGGAAATGGTTAGCATTAAAAACCATTTCACGTGTGCCGTATCTTCTATGCTACCTTTTCTGCGATATATTCTGTTGATGTGTGTGTGTGTGTGTGTGTGTGTGTTTGTGTGTGGAATAGTTCAGCTCTGCAGCGTCAGGTGTGTGTGAAGGTTGTGGTTCTTAGTTGTCAAAATTCTTGTGAAAATGTGGCTCCCAGTATTTTATTATGTTTGCGAAATAATTGGGTAGGCACAATAATGCATTGTTCCTTTCAAATGTTCAGTCGCAATAGTGGATTCTGTGGTGATAAGAAGGCAAGTCAACAGCACCACTCCTCTGTATTTACTGGATTCCAGGTGGCGAGGAAAGAGGAATGAGAGCCTGTGCTTTGTAGGGTCTCAGTTGGAATGCAATAAGAAATCTGTCAGTGTTTTGAAGGTGAAATCCAGACTTTTAAATGCAAGAATCAGCCAGATTAATTTAAATTTCTAACTTGAATGCAATGATTACAGAGGTGATTCTGGCTCGTTGCTGTACAAATAAACCTTTTTTTAAACAAAAAAAATTAATGAGAGGCTTGTCAGAGTCTTAACAATAGTGCCAGAAGACTATAATTAAGAGCCAAGCTGAAACGCTACACTTTCCCCTGTTTCTCTCCTGGTAGTTAAATGGTAATGCTGCCTGGCAGGGTCTGTGTCCTGGGGTGATCTGCAATCTGTCATCATTCTGGCTGTCTTAAACTCCCGAGTTAGGACCCCTAGGCTTGACAGCAGAAAGCGGGTTTTAAACCAGCTTTGGACTTGGGGCTTTGAACGCTTGGCACCTGATGCCTATTTTGAAAGGAAATGTCAGTGAGGCTCAAAATCGACATGATTAGAAGAAAACCTGCTTGTTTGAACCGATGGCTATCCCAATCACGTACCGTACTGTATAAAGTGAGGGTGTGGTGTTCACATTTGGCATAAAGCAAATGCATGGAGACTGACTCACTGCCCTTTGTAACCTTTTATTTCTTCGCGAAGTTTGTCTCCCTCTCTTGCGTGTTTCCATGCAAGTTCATTTCCAGTATTATGGACGGTGAGAGAAACCATCTGCAGAGACAAATGAAAAGGGTGAGTGAGTGGCAGAAGTGATCAGCACCCTAAGTAAATCCATCATCTTTGCTTTAGAAACCAAACTGTTCCATGTCTTAGATGCCACTGCAACAGACTTGCTTGAACCAGCTGTCTTACTGCCATCGGATTAAGTTTAAGCCTCTGAATCTGATAGCGATTTCACCTACAGATGCTCAGAGTACTTTCTGACCTTTAGGACCAAAATTCACCGTTCCGTTTGCTACCTGAGTACCATGGGTGCAAATAGTAGTGCAAGTGAAGAAGGCAGGGGTGTGTTGAACTGTATTCACTGATTGGATAATGCTAATTTAGTTAAACCCATCTGGACAGCATGCTTGAGATATTATTTCTGAAAAGTCCAGCCCCAGTAAAAAAGCTCCCTTGACTGTTGATGATAGCATTAATGCAATCTCTGTAAAGTATAAACAAATGCAATTTTAAGAAACTAATAGCTAATCAAACTAGCCAAGCCAGAATCACTAAATGCATCAGTAGCTATCAAGTACTCTGGAAGGTATCCAGAACAGAAACATGTTTTAAAAGTTCCAAAGAAATGGCTTTAAAATTCATTCTCTGACAGCAACTGCTGTGAGACTCTGTGAAAGATTTTAATTTCATTTTTCTCATTCCTAGGCTACGTTTCTCAGTGGCTCACCAATTATTTAAAAACAAGCCAACTGAAAACTGAATGATTGAAATCCTGTCCGTGTTACTATTTCCACGGGAGACTGTTGTCATCATTAGCAGAAGGTGCTTTTTGGAAACAACTTCCTACTTCTGTCATGTGGCGCCTACGTTATCCTTTCATTATGGGCGCCAGGAGATGGGAGGAAGACTTCTGTAATTACAAAAAATAGTCACCGCTGGAATGATATTACCACCAGGGGTAATTTGGGAGTAATCCCAGCATCAACATTCTCCATTTTCCATTTAGGTGTTGAAATCCTGTCTAAAAAGAAAGATATTTATCTTGTCTCCTGAAGTTCAGATGGGAGGAAGCAAACCTAGCCTCCTTAGGAAGTTCATTCTATATCTGGGGAGCAGCCACTAAGAATGCCCTCTTTTGCCTACTGACCAGATGAGCTTGTGAGAGAAGGGCCTCCCTTGAAGAGTTTAAACTCCAGAGCAGTTCATACAGGGAGACAGGATCCTTTAGATCTGACATGTCCAAACTCCATCCCTCCAGATGTTTTGGACAACAACTCCCAAAATTCCAAGCCTGTGTTTCCAGTGGCAAAGGACTGTGGGAGCTGTGGTCCAAAACATCTGGAGGGCTGAAGTTTGGACATGCCTGCTTTAGATAGTCTTAACCAACACTGTATAGGTACTAACCAGCACTTGTTATTGGCCTGGAAACAGACTAAGAGCCAGTGAGGTTGATTTGCCTGGGGAATTACCTGTTCTGTATAATTAGCCACGGTTGAAAGTCTGGATGCCTAATTTTGGACCAGATGAAGTTTCTGGACACTTTTCAAAGGCATTCCCTGTCGAGTGCCTCACACTAATCTAAGTGGGATGAAATTAAGGCATGTGTCATGGCAGCCAAACCAGACATCTCCAGGAGCAGGTGCTAGCTTTAACTGTGCAAATACCCTCTTGACTGGCACCAAAACCTGGATGTCCAAATTCAATTTCGAATCCATAAGTACACTCGAGCCATGAACTGGAGATTTCTGGGAGAGTGGAACACCATCGGGCACAGTTGCATCCTTCTTCTCTTAGCTGACTTTTGATCATTTTGGATCACCTTTGTCATTTCTAGATCAAGCTTCAATCTATTTGCTTTCATCCAGCTCATTTTCAACACCAAAACAGTTTCCTCCTAGAAGTAGAGTTTGGTTTCATCAGCATACTGGTGGCACCTAACTGCATAATTGCAGACAACCTCATGCATATATTGAATAGCATGGGTGGGATGTATTGAATAGGAGATTGGACTTGATGACCTTATAGGCCTCTTCTGATTCCATTATTCTATGATTCTGTGACCCCCCCCCCACAAGCCAGTGACTAAGGTGCCAACATTTTATTTATTTATTTATTTATTTTGAATATTTATACCCCACCTTTCTCCTTGGAAAAGGACCCAAGGTGGCTTACAGTAACGAGGGACAATATACAGTCCCGACGTTTCAGACATTCAAGTCAAGAACAGGGAATTAGAAGAGGCATATTAGAACATTAAAAGGTAACATTAGACCTATAAAGATCACGCAAGAAGAAAAAAATCCATTATGACGAGTGGAAAGTAACATGGAAAACACTGGTGTTCTTATGAAATCAGTCAATGCACTATCTGGCAAGTCTTTGACTTTTTCTATACATGAAATCCTGCACCTCTAACACAAACAACTATAAACCTCCTTATCTCCTCCTCCTCCTCCTCCTGACTTGCTTATCAATGTTGTTGCTATTTTATATTGTAACTATATGAGCAGAGCTTGATTCTGTTTAGATTTTTTTTTCACAGTGCTTGTGGGAAAGTACTGCATATCAGGAGTAAACATTAATATTGCTTAAAATGGCCAAGTGCTTTTATTTTGCATTATTTTGTGTGCTGGATTTTGCCATGGAGTTTAGATTCTGTAGAAAAGTGTTGTGTTGTACTGTTTTCTGCTGACTATGAGCCACTGCCCTTTTGCAAGCATTGCTGAGGACTCCGGGAAGAAAAATTGTGATACTTGACTTGCAACAGCTAGGTGTGGAGCGCGCATGCTAATGACGACTTTTCACGAAAGTCGGGCAAGTAGCAGTAGAGCTCTGGTCACAGTAAAAATCTGATTACTCTTGACTGACTTATTCTGAGCATTTGTTTTTATATATGCCGTTTGGGCATATAAATATGCGGAAAATATGTGGTGGTCTTCCTGGTGGACCTCACTTTGAGAACAGTGGGCACACGTTTGATGTGAAGGTCATTCTGCTGTTACACTCCCAGTGTTTTTAGAGAGCTGTTGCAGTTGTAGATTTAGTTAGGGGCCGGTTGCTTCTAACAAACAATAGAGTGATGTGTCATGATTCAAGCTCTCCAGTTTAAACTTGTGCTACTGCAGTAAATCATATCCAGTGTGTTCCTCTTGTGGCAGCCGCTGTTAGGTTTGAGTCATGTGAAATCACCCCTCCTCTTCTTTGGCCTGTTTGGCAAGAGGCAAAAGTGACACCCTATAATGAGGGGTTGAGCATCTGCAAAAAAATTAACAGGAAGATTCATAATGTGTGCGGCCTTTCTCCCATGTTCAGGATCTGAAGTACTTTTCTTTATCTGAGTTACTTAGGAAACCTAAAGATTGCTGTCAAGGAACCTGAGAAACTCTCTGGGAAAGGACCTTTCCATTCCAGGGTTTGAATCTGGCACCTTTTGGTTACAATGGATAGACGAGGCCATTTAGCTGTAGCCATTCATAAATCACAGCCGTTTCTGTGAGATCCAAGACTCACTGTTTGAATTCTTTCTGTATTTAGGGTTATATGAGAATCTTCTACACCCAGGCAGTTTTCAGATCTTCTTGCAGGCTTAGCTAGAAACTTGTCACGGATGGAAAGAAATAGAAATCAGTAAAAACAAGGTCCATATACATGACTTTGTCCAGCACTGGTGCTGTGTTAATGTTTCCACAGGCACCTTCTTAAAAAAAAAATCCCTCGTCTATGGATGGATACCTGCAGATTTAGTGCTGAGGATTCCAAATCTATATTCAGCAGGTTAATGTGAACGAACATAGTCCCACACGTAACACAGGGCCACAACTATTTAGTTAACATGCAAGGTTGTGCAGTGTGCTACGTTTCCCCTGACCTGTCTAAAATCTAGTGGTAGAAATGGCAGTAATCTGCATTTTAACAATCTCCCAAAGTAGTTGAGGTAAACCCTCGCCCTTCCTGCCACTTTCTGTAAGCCAGCACCACTCCCAATGCTATAATATGGTAGCAGATATAATTCTGTGGTAAATGCAAAAGACAAATCAGAGATGTTAAGGTAGATTAATATTTACACTTGATGTCCCTAGAACTTTTCTAGAGGCTGTTGTCTAGTGGCAAGGATATTTCAAGGATCAGTCGGGGAATGAAACAGACCAAAAGATTGTTAATTGAGTCATGCTGTCTCAAATTCAAAATAATTGGGAAGTGAATCCAGAAGATATACTGTACTTAAGTAGTGCAATGTAAAACCAATCCCTGAGGATTCTGTTTAAGATTGCAGTGACCCAGAGGCACCCGGGATTCGAACCGCTCAACTGCCAGAGGCCGTTCCTTCTTTTTAAAAATACTGTTTTTGTAAATGAAATGATTATCTCCTGCGCAACTTGAGTGGCTTTGACAAAATAACTAAAGATTTTTATGTGCATAGGCTATTTCTGTGCTTTGATTGGTCCTCTCATCTTGCTTTTAAAAAGCACACTAAATTGATGTTCTTTGTTAAGCTGTCTTGTGAAGATGAAGCATTTCACAGTAATCATCCCTAACCCAGTTTTCCTTTTTAAAAATTCCTTCAGCATCCTCATCCTTCGCTGAATCTTCTGTATTATAACCATCAAAAAAGGAATTGGCATAACCTTGGCCTACTAAGGAAGAACAGTTTATTGGCTCAATGCACACTGTTGTCACACTAAGAGGGGCGTGGTAGCTCAGCGGGCTAGAGCACTGAAAACTGTCGGCTACAAAGTCGGTAGTTGAGCGGTTCGAATCCTGGGTGCCACACAGCAGAGTGAGCTCCCACTGTTAACCCCAGCTCCTGCCAACCTAGCAGTTCGAAAGCATGCAAATGCAAGTACCGCCATAAAAAATATGGGAAGGTAAAACAGTGTTTCCTTGCAACCATGCCAGGCACATGGTCATGGACTTGCACAACACTGATTCTCCGGCTTGAATACAGAGATGAGCACCGCCCCTAGAGTCTGACACGACTAGCACGCATGTGCGGGGGCAACCTTTACCTGTATGTAAAGTTATGCTGATCTCCGCAAGGATGTCACACTCTTTAAGTCTTTCAGGGGCTCACCTTAAATATATGGTTGTTCTAAATAATGCAGTAAACAACTGGTGTGCCATTTGTGCTCGGAATGGGTATCCATAGACTGAGTAGCAAGACACATTGGAGAGAGGATTGGTTGAGCAAACTTCAGCTCTTTCTTGAGTCTTACATTTCTGTCGGCCCCAAATCACCTTGTATTCCTCTCAAAGACCAGACTTGTTGCACACCCATCTGCCTGGTTTCTGGAAGAGTTAGGCGTCCATTAGGTTCGGTGCAGCCAGCAGATGTGCAATCAATTCCTATTGCTAGATTTAAAAAAATAAAAATAAAATAAAATATGGATGACCCTTCTCGCATGTACACCTGTAAAATCTGTCAAATGTCAGTTTATGTGTATCATGATATGCATTATGCTTTTGCATCCTCAGTTTACAATCCAGTCTAGAAAGATAATATGTGTACTCTCAGCCCGCGCTCCCTACAAAACAACAACAACAACTACTACTACTACTACTACACTTTGTGTTGGGGAGGTAGTTCCACGATGTTGATACATCTTGTCCAGACAACATGCTGTCTTTGAAGACTGATACCAAGCATCAATGAGCTTGTGAGCATGAAAGATGCTGGAACTCTAACTGATGCATATTGCCCCAAGTATCTATGGACCTCATGTGGAGTTGAAACTCCTGCTGGATTAGAACTGATGAATGTTGATTAAGGAGCCTCCAGGTAGCATTGTGTAAGGTCGCAGCCCAGATGGGGCTGTTTAACCCTTTCTTCCTCCTTACAGCAGTGTTTTATAAGATAGCTATTTGCGGGGAAATTAAAGTGACTTCTCTTGTGGTTGTAGATCTGAAGAAAACACTTCCAAACACCTGAATCATCTGTTAAGCATTCTACTAGTGTAGACGGAGTGGCCATGGAATTTTGGTTCCAGGAATTCTGCTCTTGTGAGGAAGAAGAGTAGAGAGAGATTTTTGTCACTCTTAGATGCCCTTTCAGGTCACTTCCTTTATGCTTGCATATATTGTTGAGTCATAACATGGAATGTGGACTGTTTGGTGGCCAATGGAATGGAAATGAAGTTAAGCCAAGGAACAAATGGAGTAGGCAGGTCTGTGGAAGCTGCTTTTGTGACTGAGACTGTGTTTTAGGCAGATTACATTGGAATGTTTTAGGAATGCAGTACATCAACACCCCTGTCTGATCATATCATAGTCCAAGGACATCAAAATACAGTACAGTAGTTAGACTGAGATTACCTTTTCCCTCACTTTTCCAAACCAAGAGCATAAATACATCCAACATAACTCAGATGCACAGAAGTGGCCGTATTCATTCATTCACAACTCTAAGATGGTAGAACCTGCTTACCCCACACTATACTGATTCCTTAGCCATGTTGTCAGGCTTCTGAGAAAGGCTTCTCTGCATACTTGCCATTAGTAACTTGAGTCTTCTAGGGTGTTTTGTGGCAACTGAAAGGCTTGGCAAGTTTTAATTGTCATTATTTGGCAGCTTATGGAATGTAGTTGGAGTCTTCAGATGAAGCCCATGTCTTCATAACAGACTAACATGGCTGTACAGTAGTAGTTACGTGCTCTCACGTTGCTTCTGATTTATGGCAACTCTGTGGATTAGTGACCAGAAGATCCTTATGGATAACATCACAGCATAGGTCATGGGAACTAAAGACTACTGCTTCCTTTATTGAGTTCCTTTATCAATTGATAATAAGGGAAGTTAACATAAGTCCCTGTCACTTTGGAAATTTCACTGTTCTTACTGCTGTTCTAATAGATGCCTTTTGGTATTTAATGTTTAACAATATCTGATCAGACACTGACAGATTCACTCTTAATTTATCAGCTTCCTGTCCAGCAGCAGTTCACTGTGAGATTTGCAGTCTCCAGATTTTGACCTCTAGGGTCATACATTTAGGTCATACATTTACACTCTCAACTAGCAACTAGCAGTAGAAAGTGTGAGCAAATTACTGAGGGGGGGAAGAGTTAGGTAGCTGTTCTTCATTGGGTTCCATTCATAAAAGAAATAAGTCAAAACAAATTGAGAATGACTAAAACAGGGGAGTGCTGTAATTAGAATCTTTGAAGTAGCCTTAAACCGTCTCTCTAATAAACTGGCCAATCTCTGGCATGTTGAAATCCCTGTAGAAGCAGCTTCCTGTTGTTCCAAGCAAATCCTGTTCCAAGTTCCATGGGGAAGGGGGTGGAAAAACACATCCTTTTATAGCCCATATGTTGAACATCCATTTCCGTGCAGAATATAGTCATTATGCATGAAAATGTGTCCCGGTGGATATCTGAAATAGGGTTTTAGGGTTGAAAATGTACTCAGGCCGATTAATTTAATCTGTTTTTCTATCATAGTTCCTGTTGCGCATGAGGAAGAGTGTGTATAGAAAGCGTAAGCATCTTTTCAGCACTCTTCTTTTTCTGAAATAAATAATTAAAAATGAAAATAACGGCTACCGTCCTTCCAACTTTGTCTGTATCCAAATGTGCAATCTAAATGTTTAATTCTATCGAGATACAGTATAGAGAGACATAATATAATAAGCACGTAATGGAGGTGCTTACTGATCATAGCATGGATCGGATTGCCATAAAAGAATCGTTAGTCAGCAGTCTTGTGGAACATGGGTCCTCAAACATTCTGGACGGGATGGCACACTTGGACTGCTGTGCTCCATCACAAAAGGGCTGTCGTTGAGGCATGTGTGTATGTGTTGTGTCGTTACAGTCGTGACTGACCCTTTGTGACTCCACGTCCATGGAGTTTTCTTGGCAGGAATACCGGAGTGGTTTGCCAGTTCCTGCTCCAGGTGCCTACAGCCCCTAGTATTCCTTGGTGGTCTCCCATCCAAGTACTAGCCAGGCCCAACCCTGCTTAGCTCCCGAAATCAAGCGAGATCGGATGTGCTTAGGGCATCTAGGCAGCTGCTGTTGGGGCATGACCCCCTTTTAAAAAAGAAACACCGTCACAGAAGCCATTTCTGGGGAACTAGAAATGGCCAACACTTCCATCCACCTGCCAATTTAAAAATTAAGCACAAACCATCAGAAGGGTAGCGTGGCTTTTCTAGTGCTAAGGGAAGCGTGTGATGCTTGCGTGTTTCATATTAGGGGGTCACTGTTGTAAAGCTGTGGATTAGACTAGGCCAAACTCCTACTAAATGTCCAAACTTCGGCCCTCCTGATGTTTTGGACCACAACTCCCACAGTCCTTTGCCATTGGCAATCTAAGGTTAGAATTCTGGGAGTTGTGGTCCAAAACATCAGGAGGGCCAAAGTTTGGACATGCCTGGATTAGACTCTTCCCTCCTGCTTTTATTGATTTGCTCGGGCCCTTGGAATTCAGTGTGTAAAATTAAGCAGACAGAGTCGTGTTCTCGCCTACAATTCTGTGGAGACGGGACTCACTGACATTAATTAAAACTAAATTAATTTTAGGAAAGACAAACACCCCTTTCTGTTTATCTCGTTCGCTAATGAGGTGCTTCGCCTATTGCCGTGCGAGGCAAGTCTTAGCTGCAGGACTTGGTTCCGTCCGTGAAATATAGAGCCAGTCTGGCCCCAGTGGCTGCAGCACTAGAAAAAAGATTCAAGGGAATCCTGATTCAGTCATGAAATTTATCAGAGAGTGTATCAGGCCTGTTGCACTCTTGTGGCCTAACCTACCTCGCAGGATTGTTGCCAGCATAGCTGCAGAGGGGGAAAGTCAGATGTACTGAAGGAAAGGCAGGATATAACAAAGATGAAAAAATAGTGTGTGAAGAGGGCCACTGTCTTTCACAAGACCAGTTTGCGTATGAATTTGTGCTGCAAGTACTTCTCCTTTTTTTTGGACTTAAGAATTCTACTTGATTAAGGAACAGGCTAGTCAGGAACCATTTTTCTACATAAGCCAGCCTTCTGTAGTAAAATAATTCTGATTTAGAGCAGGGACAGAGCAGCAGCTGCATGTCCAAGTGGGGCCCTTCCAATAATACTCTTGACATGTGCTTTTTTCAAACATGTTGCCTTTTTGTTGCATAAAAGACCAATGTATTGTATCAATAAAAGCCTGTGGCAGCTTGAGAGATACAATTTAAATATAATTGTTTAGATTTGTGTCTCAGTCTAGGATTCTAAAAGACCTTCAGTTTTACAATTTGGCAGGTTTCCCTCTCTAGCAGACCAGGCTTGAACATGGTGTTAACTGTGAGGCTGGAGTTTTTCTTCTGCTTCCCCAATTTGCCCTCCTCCCTCCCCCCCCCAAAAAAATCTGAAAAATATATTTAAAATGCATGTTGATTTTTGTAGTGGTTCTTGTTTTGTTCCCTTTACGTCTGTTTTTGCACCACTGTAGCCAGTACCACCTTTCCTCCTGGAAGCTCTGTTGCATAAAAAGTCATTAGTTCAAGTGCTTCTACATACCATAGCCTCTTGAAAAGAAACCCATAATCCTCATCATTTTGTCCTGAAATTATCCCATTTTAGCCGTTGTTCTTTCAATTAAACTTGGTGGTATATAAATCCAAAAATAAATAATTTTTCTTTGTCTTGTCTGAAGGGCCAGTTGAGAAACTGCCCCCAGGATTCGGGGAGTTTCTTGGTTGATCCTTTAAAACCCAGTAAAGGGGGGGGGACATGTATAAATTGTGCAGCACATCAGTGATATAATGTGTGCAACAGATCTTTTTGACTATAGATAGTCAGGAAACTGTAGGAAGCAGAACATTATAAACAGGTATGCAGAATGGTGTCACTTGGATAAATCTTGTGTGCAAAAATCTGGACTTTGCTAACTTTTCAGGCATTCATATCGAGCATGTTCTGTTGAAGAGCTTGGAGTGAGCCATAATTTTGGCTCTTGTGTGTTTGACTTCCTCTCCCTTTCTTCTCCTAATATACAAAACAAAAGCATGAGATGAGGCCAAAGCCGTTGCCGTAGCCAGTTGCGACAATGAGATAGATTGTGAAGCAAGACTTCCAATGCATTAGTCCCAGGGAGGTGCTTGGGAGGTCCTCGGTTGGTTGATTACTCTTTGCCATCTGTAAGCCCCATATCCACTCCCAGAACTGTCTCCAGGGTCCCCGAATGATGCACCTTCTGGAGCAATTATCTCTGGTATTTGAACAGCAATCTGCTGTCCTGAAGAGGTAGCTATACTAGCTTTCTTTTTTTTTTTAAATAGTTGCTGTCTTTTTTTCATACCCACCTAAAATTTTCCTTTAAAGGGGAACATTTTTATTTATTGATGATATTAGTTTATCTGCCTATCAGAGCTCCTCGAGTGATGTTTAATAGATGTCATGTATCACTCTAAGCTTGAAGCAGCTTATGGCCATAAGTGCAATTACATTTGCAATTGCCATTTTAATAGAAGATGTGTAACCTTAAATTTCCCCTAACTTGCAACAGAGAGCATTCATAGTCCATGTGATAATGGCTGCCTCAAATTCCTTCTAAAATAAAAATAAAATTACCATACTTTCCGAAAGCTGTGAGGGATATGCTTTAGCATATCTTTGTGGAAGCATTTTGACACTGGTTGTACAATGACAATAAAGGTTATTATTATTATTATTAGTATTATATTGACACCCTTGAGACTCTCACTAACCCCATGGGGAGGGTTTCTTGATCTCTCGCAATGGCAGGACATCAGACAGATCACCAGATGCTGGCCCTAATTAGCGGGAGGAAGAGACTTCTAGGGAAAACACAACCCTCTTCACATTTAGGTTCCACAACTATAAAGAAGTCTGAATGGTGAGAACCGACATCTGTGCTTACATTGACTCATGCAGTTGTTACATGACATTTTCCTTATGACTTTTTCCTTTTTTTTTTTTTTTTGTTCTGGGGGTGCTGATTTCTGTCAGCACCCCCAGAACATGATGTGACTGTCTTAACTCAAATAATATTACTGTACAGTGTTGGTAATTGTCAACAGAGACATGCAAGGACTGTCTTAACTCAAATAATATTACAGTGTTGGTAATTGTCAATAGATTGGTCAAAAGTACAGCATTAACAGGTGATACAAAACAACTGGAATGGGTTGGCTGCAGGTGATGAATTGGCTTATTGGTTATCTCTGTCTGTTTGAAAGCCTGGCAAGATTTTAGACTGTTACTTGGCAGAAGCATGGGCATGGATGACGTAGTAATTTCCAGTTCTGCTAGTTGTTTTGTATACATAGAAGCACACCATTTTTGCTTTTAGTTGAGCTGCATTTTCAGTAAATCACAATAACGGGTGAATAGCTTTGAGCCCATAGCTTTGGCTAAACAATTCCTCTTTGACTAGAGAAGCCAGGCTGGAATGCAGTAGAAGCTGAAAACAGCTCCGACGGGTTTTCCGGGCTGTTCTTGTGCAGCAGTTCCAGCAAGATACGGATTATATCCTTGGTGTTCAGCTTATTGCCTGCATTCCTTTTCCTGTTGGTATGTAGTCACCATGAGTTCTGAGTAGGGCAACAAGGACGGTCCGGGCCTGGAAACCAAGCCCTCTGAAGAAAGTTGGAAAGAACTGGGTACATTTAGCCTTGAGAAAAGAAGGTTGAGGGGACGGAGAGATAAGATCACACTTTTTTCCAAATACTTGAAAGGTATAGAGGAAAGGCAGGATCTGTTCTCTGTCATCCCTGAGTCCAGGACATGCAACGGTGGGCTCAAGTTACAGGAAGCCATATTTCCATTGAATATCAGGGAAAACCTCCTGACTGTCAGAGCAGGCCGACAACAGAACCAATGACCTCGAGAGGTCGTGAGTGCTCCAGCACTGGAGGCCTTCGAGAGAGATTGAGACCACCGCCTGGCCACGTATCCTTTGATTCATATTCCTACCTTGAGCAGGGAGTTGACCTTGTAGGCCAGTGATGGTGAACCTTGTGCACTCCAGATGTTTTGAACCACAACCTCCTCTGTCATTGGCAATATAGGCTCGGAATTCTGGGAGTTTTGGTCCAAAACATCTGGAGTGCTCAAGGTTTGCCACGACTGTTGTAGGCCTCTTCCAGCTTCATGATTCTGAGATTCTGTAACAAGGTTTCATAGCAAGGAGACATTCTAGTGGATTATTATTTGTTAATTTTACTTATAGACTCTTATAGTAAAGCTCTGCTATACAAATGATGCATTTTAAATACACGACTGCCGTAAAATGGAACACCCAAGATCAAATGCAAGAAAGACTATTGAAAGTGCAGAATAAAGCATTTGCCAGCTGCAACTTTTTGTTTCTGAAGATAATGTGCACCTATACATGCGTGGAGGTCCTTGTGTTATTCTGTGTTTGTTGCAGAATATACAAGTATTCCTTCCGTTTTTTTGTAAGCTAGGTCTGGCTGGATGAGGAAATTGATACTCCAAGACCTGAGCTGTAAGCAAAGACTACCCATGCAGCATTTGTGCAATATTGCCATCTCGTGGCTGAATTATGCCACTTATGTCCTATTTACTTCCAGCACTGACCCCCTCCATCAGTGTGGCTTCTCATCAGCTTATCTGAAATAGCCTGATGATTTCAGAAATGAACTCTCGTAGCTTTCACGGAAAGACTTAACCGCCTTTTATATGACTTAAATGTAAAGTATGCAGTCTGGCAATTGAAGATAGGAAGCAAAAGTGGAATGTTGACCGGTATACGCAGGAAGCTCTTTGTCTAGCAAGATTGGGGGAGACATTCCCGTCAGTACCACCAGAGGTGGAATCTGAAACGGCACCTCCAGCTAAAGCTTGCAGACTACATTTCGAAACAGCTTGCAACAGAGGAACGTCGTCTGAACATCTGGCCATCATTTTTGGGGTCTCTGTGTGTTTTCTGTACCACCCATAGCACTGCGGTACCCAGCCTGATGCCAATATGTAGGGCTGAAACTCTACCCTCTGTTTGTAATTTTCTAGTGATCTAATAAAGCAGTGGTTCCCAACCTTCCTAATGCCGTGACCCTTTAATACAGTTCCTCATGTTGCGGTGACTCCCTTGCCCTGCTTGGAAGAGGCCACAAGCCCCCTTTGACAGGCCACTGACGCAGGTGCCATAGAGAACTTCCCTCTACAGGCACCCTCAGCCAATTGCAGCCTCTGGTGCCATTGATTGACATCCCCTCCAACCTATCAAGCTGTAAATCACTCTTTCCCCTCATTCTTCCCCCTCCTCCTCCAGACCCAAGCCGTTTGTGCCTTTTTCTTCACTGGCTCATGGCGACCCCTGTGAAATGGTCGTTTGACCCCAAAGAGGTCTTGACCTCCTTGTTGGGAACACTCTAATTAAGTTATCATCCATGTTCACTTTTAGATCAAGGCGACGTATGTGCATTTCTTTTCCTGTGTGTGCCTCATTACCTTTGTTTTCTCTTGAATTTTCAACTGCAAGCATCTCAATATATACTTGTAAAACTGCTACATACACTGTCTAAACAAAAGCATCGCAAGAACGACTAATAATGATGGCCCTATGCTATCTTTTGTGTGACTACAATTCTTTTCTTTTCTTTTTAATTACAGGCATTGACTATAAAACCACAACAATCTTGTTAGATGGCAGAAGAGTCAAACTGGAGCTCTGGTAGGTTTACCGCGGGAGACAAATCAAGAGTGTTTGTCTGAATTGATAGAGGAGGTCTTGTTTTCATTAAGAGGTTGTGCCTCACAGATTGGAGGAGTCTGGTTTCATTTCTGGAGGGGTTCCTAATATGTTTTACTCACAAAGCAAATGTATTATCCTGTTACCACCACTTCTTCCATGGTCTTGCAACCATGGCATTCTTTCTTCCTCTTGTTGTGAATGTACACCTTCAAGAAAACAAGATTCAAAAGCATGACTAAGGGGTCAGAGAAAGAACCGAGAAATCCGTCTCGGGTTCGAAATCTGTATCGGTTGCGTCGGAAAAACACTCCAAAAACCGGGACTCCCCTCGACGTCTCTGTCAAGCCCAATCTAACCTGAGCAACACCCGAGACCGATGACTCAACGTTCAAATTATGAGCCCCTGAACCCGTCAGACTCATCGGATTCTTTCATCCTTGCTTGAGTGTTTCTTCACCTGAGGATCTGGCTCCTATTTAATAGATGCTGTTTCCTGAGCTGCTTGCTTCAGGGACAGGGTTTCTTGCATAGGCAAGATGGAGTCTATATGAAATCAGAGTCTCTATCATAATGGTTTTCAAGGTCTCCGATGTGGCAAAGAGCAGTTGCCAGCTCATGTGACTTGCGGTAGCCCTGGGTTCCTTTTCTTTGTGTTGTATACCTATACAATGCTCCAGACACTACTCAACTCAATAATGTGCTAAAATATGCCTGGGTATTGTACTGCACTGAGATCTGTGTTGTGTCTTTGAACTGTTCTTCGAGTCCGAATGCTCCCGTTGGCCGCAGTGGGCGGAAAATCCCTCTTTCTGGGAAATCTGATACAGGGAGCTGAGGGAAAGGCGACTTCCCGCTGCTTGTCATGTGCTGCTCCCTGGTCACTACGCGCAGCAGGGCCCAAGGCCTTGCCAAGTGCTCTGGAGCTGACCTGACCCTAGCCCGCACTTCAGTAGGCACTTGTTCAGGTCAGCACAGGGCTCTGCAGGACATCACAGATAGATGTTCAGATAGATTCAAAAGCATGATTTAAATCTTCACAGGCACGGAGGCAGCTGGTCTCCTTAGCCC
>JAHTLZ010000054.1:4117884-4134474 GCA_023846285.1 Phrynocephalus versicolor
GGGAAGAAGCAGGGTGGATTTAAGAGGATTAAGGGGGCTAGTGTCGATGGGATATTCCCAGGAGGGGAGTGGCGGAAAGCACTTTGCTAACTGCCTCATTGGAAATGAACAGGAATTTGGCCGCGAACCAGAGGCTCTGGATCAAAGCTTTCTTCACACGGGCGTGAATTGAGAATCTCCGTTCTGTGCCAAAATCCAGCATTTGCCCGTAGCTCCAGAGATGCTTTCTGGGTTTTTTTTTAACCCCATGGAAAAAAAAAAATTCCTTAGCCAAGAGGGGGACCCTTGGGGATAAGAGCACCGAGACGCCAAACAAACGCCACAGGATGGTATCACCTCCCGATGTAATGCCATTAGAGATGGGCACGACTAAAAAAAATGGTTTTTCGTTGAGGGGGGTCTGTTTCGGTTCGTTTTCGTTGGGTTTTTCCGCAAATTTTTCGTTTTTGTTTCATTACCTAACGAAAGCGAAAACAAAAAATTTCTGTTTCGTTCAATGTGTTTGCCGCAACGAAAACGAAAAGCACAGCAAAATTTTTCGTTTCGTTTCCGTTTCCGTTTTGTTTTTGAAAATTTTTCGTTTTTGTTTCGTTACCTAACGGAAACGAAAAAAACGGAAACGAAAATTTCGCTGAGTCGTGCCCATCTCTAAATGCCATGTATCGTCACCCAAGTTGAGTTGGTTCTTCCTTGATAAAAGGAGCAAGCAGCTCTTTGGGGAAACCTTGTATCTATAAAGGCTTTTATTTCTCTCATTAGTCTGATGGCCTACCTTTTTTTTGCCCTCATGGAACTCAAAGAGGGAGTATGCCAGAATTGCTACATTCTTTGGCATACAGATGCGGCTAAGACTCACACTTGCTGACGTTCTCCGACATCACTGCTAATTTTCAGAACCCACATTTGGCCACTTAATTAACATCGCCGTCCTTCCGCTGCTCAAGGAGATAATAGAGCATGTCCTGTCGAAGTCTCAAAACGAGAGGTGTGAAGCCTGCTGGCATCTTCAAGCCAATGATTAATTGTATTTGATTACAGTTGTGCTTTCCCCCATCATTTCAGAGAGAAAGTGGGAAGGGAGTTGGCTACGCTAAATGCGTTGGAGCATCTTTTCAGATTGGTCTGAGCCGCTTTCCAGCATTGCTTCCTGTCTTGAATCAGCGCTGGTTTGAGACATGAGCAAAGGCTGCAGGAACTGGTGGTCACGAGAAGGTGAATTCTAGAGATGGGCACGACTCAGAAAAATTGTTCGTTTTCGTTTTCGGCTAGGGGTCCGTTTCGGCTCGTTTCCGTTTTCGTGAGCTAATTTCAAAATTTTTCGTTTTCGTTTCGTTACATAACGAAAACGAAAATTTTTTCGTTTCTTCCCATTTAGCTCCATTATGTGTTTTTCCAGTAACGAAAAATGAAAATTGGCTCGAAATTAGTCGTTTCGTTTCTGTTTTCGTTCCAGTTCTGAGCCGTTTTTCGTTTCGTTACGTAACGGAAACGAAAAACGAAAACAAAAATACCGCTAAGTCGTGCCCATCTCTAGTGAATTCCACTGGTTTAAGGCGTGTAGAAAAAGGAATTGTGATACCCCTTGTTAGAATCGCCCCTGTATTCAGAACATCAACGGTGCTTAAAACAAGCTACCTCCGATTCCAGTCCATTTGTAACCTAGGCAATGTATTATGAACAAACTTTTTTTTTTTTGCACTCTCCTGTAAGTATGATACTAGACCAAGACCGGTTCTGAATAGGTATGTGTTGGCTTTGCAGCCCTTTCTGAGATTTTTGTAGTAAAAATGCCCAAGGTCTTTAAAAACTCAGTTTAAGTTCTCTACTGTTTTCTTGATTTCAGTGTTGGCTGAGTAAACCTCTTGGTTTACTCTCGTTGCTCGTTTGTGGTTTAATGTTCCATCCATGCGCAAGGCAGAGGCATATCATCTTCCTCTACTCTAGCCACAGAAAGGAGTTTGAAATGTTTTGGCTTCTGTGTTTCAGACCATTGAGTCACATGCAGGCTTGGACAAAGTTATGCTTAAACTACAGTTAAGGGAATCAGGTTGATCCTACGTTTTTAAACAACATATGCCGAGTTCCCCTAAATTTGGGCATGAAAAGAAAAAGGTGCCCTTTTTCCCTGAAAATAAGACATCCCCTGAAAATAAGACCTACTTACAATTTTGCCCCTCACTGAAATATAAGGCACCCCCTCCCCGAAAATAAGGCCTCCCCGATAATAAGATAACAATAAATGTGTACCGTGTTTTTCTTCATGGAAAAATAAGACATCCACTGAAAATAGCACATCTTTGGGAGCAAAAATTAATATAAGACACTGCCTTCTTTTTGGGGAAACATGGTATGTATATCTGAGTGTTCGGATTAAACCTCTCAGAATTTATTCGGCAAGCTGCCTGGGGTTTCAGTCTAGAAATTGCAGATTTACAGGGTGACACCTTAATTTGAAACAAAATGGCAACAAGGAGCACTAGTCTGCCTATTTGATTTGGGGGGGGAAATGCCGTACATCCAGGAGTGCCTTTTACCTTCCTGTTTGGGAAGCAGGTAGTAAAAATCCAACACCCCCTTTCCCTGATCAATGGTGTCATTGCATAAATCCACTTTTATTTTTCCATGTGAGAAGAAGGAGCGAGCTTTTGAATGACAGCCTTTCATGTCCTCCCTACAGATCCAGAAGAAATTATTCTTGCTGTTTGATCCCCTCTTAATCCTCCTAAGCCCGGAACAGAAGAGAGCTGAGGAGAGGCGTTGTAACTGTCCTAGTCATAGGTAGCAAGAGGAAAGTCTGAGGATTGGTGGTGGTCGTGGTGGAGTGCATTGGACAGATGCCCCCTCTCTTTTCTCTTTCTAAACAAAAAAGAATAAAAAAATGAGAAAGAGTAAGCAGGAAAAAAGTACATAGATGTGCTTCCCCTCAACTGTTTCAGGAAATGCCCGGTTCACCCCTCGCTCCAAGGAGCCAAATCAAAGGAGCTGGTGTGATTTCAGGTGCATTTCAGAAACAAACAGTGCGAGCTCGCTGACGATCCCTTGGGCAGTACATTCTGTTTCTAGGCTGATGTCCTTTATGGGAGGCCCCTCTTACACAAAACGGCAGAGAGTCGGAGCAAGATCGTCACCCCTGCAATCAAAACCGTTGCGCCTGTACGCATTTCTGTACCAGTGTGTGCATCTTATACTGCACCATCTTGGTCAGATGGTGCAGTATAAAAATCAAATAAATAAATGAATAGTGATTTAAACCACCAAGGTTTGGTGCTGGCAACCCGTCACACTTTAGCTGTTGGTTGGCTGTTTTCTGCTGATCTATTAACACACCGGTTTGTGTATAAACCAGTAGTACTTCAAATTTAATGGGCCTATTAAAAGCAAACAGAAATCCCTGCCAGTTCTAAGCAGAAGCTGCAAGTCAGTACCCAGAGATTTTAAAAGCTTCCCGGGAACCTAAACTAGGCTAAAACCTGTTTTGTAGAGTAAATTTTATTGAATCCGGTGTCTGTCATACTGCCCCTTGCAGTCCTTTTACAGTTTATTACTGTTTAATTTAATGCCACTTAGGCATTGAGTGCTTCCTATGCATTGTGACAGAATATCCATAAAAAGAATGTTCTCATCAATTTGATGAACTAGTTCAAATTATTTTGGTGTGTGTGACCAAGAAATCTGTCTAAAAACACCTGTTTATCTCATACTCACATCCAACAGGCTTACCTAATGTTACTGTAGACAACAGATCAGCATTTACCTAATGTCAATGTAGATGACAGGTCCATCCATCCACCCATCCACCCACCCATCCATCCATTCAGTACCTAGACCACTGCTTATTTACTTGCTTGCTTATTACTTACATACATGTTTGCTTGCTCGTTTCATTCATTCATTCATTCATTCATTCATTCATTCATTCATTCATTCATTCATTCACAATATACTGCCCTATTTGTGGGAAAGCACTATTCTGGGCAGTTTAGAAGTCTCAATAAAACAAGCACATTAAAAATATTCAGAGTGTAAGAAACCCAGTGGCACAAGAAATGATTTACAATGGAGCAGGGCAAGAGATTGGGATAACAACAATAACGACAATAATTATAGAGGGTCTGGACTTGATGATCTACAGGGTCCTTGAGATGTTCTGTAGCTGCTTCATGCACACATGGACATTGAGTGCATGACACATCTCATCGTGCTTTTGCTAATCTCTGCACCAACACCAAAAACTCAAGGGAAGGTCACGAGGGTGAGAAGAAGGGAGCCCACCCCTGGAAGCCACCGACATTCAGGCTTGAGCTGAGGAGGAACTCAACCCCATGATCAGTCCATGCCAACATCGGAGAAGACTTCCTAAACTTGACATCAGTTTAATTCTCAAAGGCGTGCCTGTGATAGTTCGAGGAAGCTTATCCAGATAAAAACAAAACAAAAACCCGGCACCTGAAAGTTACAGCAGTAGCAAGTGTGCGTTTCCATGTTTGCTCTGTTTGTGTGCTGGGGAAGCAGGAGAATAAAAGCATTGCTTGCTGTTGTACCCATCAGGCGTCCTCTTAAACTGGGTCCCAGAACAGAGTCTGCAGACTGGATGTGTCGCTGGAAATTGAGCAGGTATCAAATCACACCCAGAAAGTCATCCTGGGAGGGAGAGATGACGGTCCTCTCCCTCTGGTCCTTGGGCGTTCTTAGACTAAAACTCCCAGAGGCCAGGGTTTCTGGGAATTGTAGTCCAAGAGCATCTGGAGATCCATGGTTGGGGTCTGCTGGTCTAGACCATTTCTCAACTCACAAGGCATGGGAGAAGAAAACCAGGACTTCTTTCCCAGAGATATGTCTGATGATGCAGCTCTTTCTTTTACCGGCTGGTTCTGGTTTTTTGTTTTTGTTTTGTTGTTGTTTTACATTGTTTTGATTTCAGTGGCCTTTGAATATTATTTTATTTATAAAAAATGTTTCTACTTTTTATGGGGGGGCAAACTGGGAGAAAGGTGGGACGTGAATGAAATCAAGCAAGAAACGCATAAGATGCGTTGGGAGGACAAATCCGACATCGCTGTGGATTAGAGATGGGCATGACTCAAAAAAATTATTTTTCGTTTGTCGTTTTTCGTTTAGGGGGTCCGTTTCGGTTCGTTTTCGTTTTTTTTGGTGAATTTTTTGAACATTTTTCGTTTCGTTTTCGTAACGAAACGAAAACGAAAAATTTGTGTTTCGTTAGCATTCTTTGCAGTACAGTGTGTCTGCAGTAACGGAAACGATAAATACGGTAAAATTTTTCGTTTCATTTCCGTTTCCGTTTTGATTTTGGAAAAAAATCGTTTTCGTTTTCGTTGCGAAATGAAACGAAAAAACGAAAATGAAAATTTCGCTAAGTTGTGCCCATCTCTACTGTGGATGCTGGGTGAGGGAGGCATGGGAGGCTCCCTGGGGATACCTGGTGCTGTGGAATCTCCAGGGTAAAGAGGCTGTGTAATTCCAAAAAGATCAGAACCTTTTTTTGGACTACAACACCCAGCATCCCCACCAGCAGCAGCACCACCACTCAGCATGGCCCTGCTGTCTGGGGCTCCTAGACATTTCGAATCAGAACTGTGTTCTTTTCCAAGTTGGGAATAAATCTCTTTGACTGGGAAGCTACAAAGAAGATCCATGGCGGAGCAGGTGATGGAGGATATATTCCCCCCCCCAAAAAAAATAAGAAAAAGATAAAATAAATGTCCCAGGCTGTGCCCCCTTTTCCTCCTCAACCTCTGTCTCCCACCCCCACAGCTGAAAGACTGCATCAAGACAGAAAGTGGGTCTGTCTGGCCAGCCTGTTCCCACCCGGTGCATTTCGCAGGCAATCCTCGGAGAGTTGCATGACCCCCATGCCGCAGAGATCAAAAGCCAGCCAGATGAAGGAGGGCCGACGGCAAACCTTGTGTTTAACAGCAGCAAAGCATGTCGGAAAGGAAGGAGAGGGGCCCAGTCACACAACACAAACACACACACACACACACACACACACACACACACACACAGAGAGAGAGAGAGAGAGAGAGAGAGAGAGAGAAGATGCAGGAAGCAATTGCCACTGGTGTTTGATCGGAGAGCTGCCCCAATGACCTCTGTGGTGACCCTTTGACCTAGCGGCCAGGATGCCCTTCCCCATCCTTTTAAATAACTACAGGAAGACTCATTTTTGGAGGAGGTAGTCAGGCTGGTCTGAGCAAGCATCCCAGGAGAAATCCAAAGAAACAAAACGAGATAAAAACAGGTGGCACCTTAAAGACTTGTCTTTTAATGCACGCTTTCGTGGATTAAGTCCACCTCTTCCGACATAGGGCATCAGAAGCAAATAAACTCAACAACCAGGAATCAATGGATATCTGTGCCTCATCACAGATATTCATTGATTCCTGGTGGTAGGGTTTATTGGCATGCTGCGATTTGGCTTGTGTTGTTGTAGGGCTGGGCTGTGAGTTCCATAAAAGACACAAAACGCACACCAGACCTGGGCAACAGGGAGAAGGAAGACTGAAAGGGGATTGAAGACAGATGAATCACTGAGAGGCCAGCATTATTGTCTCTGATTAGCTATTAGAATTTGCGGGGGGGGGGGGGGAGAGACCTTGGAAGCAAAACGGTCATCTTAGTTGTGAGAATTAAAATAGTAGTCCAGAGCACACATGGGAAAAGTGAAAATAGGAAAATATAAGCACGTATAGTCTATAATAATGATTAACTATTGATCTCTGTAGGAAAGTGTGTCTGTATTTTCCTCATAATTACTACGGTCTGAGTACATTTTCCATGTGGCTCTTCTCCCCTGAACATTAGAAGGCACCTGCCCCTCTTTTGGGAGACCTGTGTGACATGCTTAAAGAGCTGTAGGACTTTTTGCCATTGGTAGAAACCAATGGCATTTGACAATAATTATCACCGGAACCCTCTACAAAAGACAAATACATATTTTTTATTTAGTAAGTTAAGTAGGTATCAGTTGGCAGCTGAAATGTTTTGGCTGCAGCCAGACATCAGAACGGTTGTTTTAAAGGGCCTCCCTGTGTTTAAGTGCCTTTGTCATGATGGCAAAAATCCACCTCTCTCCGGTGTTAGGTTATGGTGAACCAGAGGTCATACCTGGGAGTCATCTTGATACAAGGATATCCACTATCAAGAGGCTGCCAAGGTCACCGTTTCTTGACATCTTTCTGCTGATAAAGACCTTATTCAAGTCACGGCTTCCCCCCTACCTTATAACGGGCCCGTTGTGGTCCCCGTGCACCAGGTCATTTTCTAGACAAAACAAATAAGTGTCCTTCCTTCTCTCCTGGCTCCACTCACTCTGCTGCTCTGCCCTCTCTCTCTAGAAGAAGCAATAGAATGGGGAAAGAATTGCAGTGATTTCAGGATTCTTCCTGAAATTAAATATTCTTGTTAGGAAATAGAAGGGATGTTGGCTGAGAAACAGGCACTGTTAGAAGTTTTTCAAAGGCAGGAAATCATATATCGAGAGCATATTTTACCAAAACATATTCTGGGTGTGTCCAACCACACTTGGCCAATAAAAGTATTCTGATTCTGATTCTGATTCTGATTCATGGATGGCGTTTGAAGTTGCGAATAAATAACCATGTGTTACAGGTAAAAACCCACGCCTAAATATTCAAAGGGGCGGAATGTATACAAAAATGCATGTAAATGCAAGTAGATAAACAGGTACCACCATAAAAAATGGGAAGGTAAAAAACAGTGTTCCATGTGCAGAAAGGCATTCAGCCTGCCGGCCGCATGGCCACAGACTTGCACTACACTGGCTCTTTGGCTTGGAAATGGAGATGAGCACCGCCCCCTAGAGTCAGACACAACTAGCATGCATGTGTGCGGGGAATCTTTACCTTTACCTTACTTGTTGGCCTACATTTGCCTGGCGCTCCTCCTCAATTGATGGGTTCCCCCCCACACCGGGGCCACAATGCACCCCTCTGGTGACAACAATAAGATGCTGTCAGGCGTAGTCTTAAAAGTGTGAAGCTGATAAGGCTAGATCTTAGACCACAGCATCTTGTCTACCCATTCCGACAGAATGAAATGCCGGTAAACTCATGTCTGCAGCACTCAGAGCCAGTAACTATTTCAGAATCCATCCACCAACTTTCTGAGGGCGCTTTTACACAACCCCTAAGATCCGCTGGTCCCTTAAATTCGGACCAGAGATCTTAGGGGCTTGTCGCTCTTCCTGTGTTCCCACCCTGGCTGCTGGCTGGGTGAGGGGAGGGAGAAAAAAAAGGAAGAAAAGATCGTGGCTCACCTCCCGTTTTGCCTCGTTCTGCCTCTTGCTCTTGCTGGCTCTTGCCGGTTCAACATTCCAGTAGCTCTTAAGTAGCTCTTAAAGGGGCAGGAGCCAAAAAACAGCAAACAGAAGCGAGGAGAGCCCCGCACTCACTATCGTTGCACCGCATCAAAGAATTTTCACCTCCAGAGAGAAGGTACTTGAAAGGTGCGCTGGGACACGCTAAAGTGGGCGTGGTCGCACTTAATTGCCTGTAAACTCCGGAGCTGGTGGGGAAACATTTTTAAGCTCCGGAGCTTGCAGCCATTTGCTGCAGAGTTTAGGGGTCGTGTATAAACGCCCTAAGGCGACTAATGAGTTATTTATTTAGTCTCTAGAGCCACGGTTCCTAATCTTTATTGCAACATTTAATGTTTGGCCAAGATTTTGCCTCTTACAGCTTCTAGACCAGTTGTTTTATGAGGAGTGCGTATGTGCTTCCTTTACACCACAGGAGCTGGTCAAACATCTGTTCTTGATAGAAACCACAGCAATAAATAAGGCTGGTGAATGACACCAGCAATATTTTTTATAATACTATAGGTAGCCATGGCATTTTCCTTGTTAAAAGTAATGCATTTGTTGAGAATCCATCAACATTATTATTTCAAGCATTCCTCTTTGTCAAATAATTAGTAGTTTAATATCCCTGCTGACGGGGTCATTGGTTGAGCCCTACTTGGTGGTATTTAGTGATTAATTCCAAAGACCACATAGCAATGGGTGAATCCACAGAACTAAGAAAAACCATATTATGCTGTAACCACGAAACCACAATGTCACTTAGTCAGAGTGGACAACCCCGGCAAAGCACAGGGCTGAAACCAACGCAACACTTGTTGCGTCTAAATTTGCTCCCATGATTTCAGTGTCAAGGTCCCATCCCCGATGGCCTATTTAGCTGGAATCAGGAATTGAGACTACACTTGACGCTGCCTCATTAAAAATAATAAGCATAGTCATAACACTATTAACTACGTGGAAAAACTCTGAAATAGGTCCTTGTATGTCTGAATTGACTTGATGGCGCATGATTATGATTATTATAGCATGGACTGGGCACCATGCAAGCTATGCACTGCGTGAGTTCCCATCATGCTAGTAGTTTCCCTTGCTTCTGCATCCCTTGCCCCGAGATTCCGTCCCCCTGGCCTGGGAGAGACCCAGAGAAGCCCAGCCATCCCCTGCAGACCCCAGGCAGTGATATAAGACCAATGCCAGCACCTCCCTTTGCTTGCTTCACTCCTGCAAGGTGGAAAAGCAAAGCAGCCACCCACACCCTGGGGGAAACTGAGCCCAGGTAGCCAGAAAATCTGTCTCAGCCTTCTGGGTTAGCCCTGTTTGCTCCGGACAAGAAACCTTTCTCTCATCCTGAAAGAATTCACCCCACTACTTGGCTCTCTCTCTCTCTCACACACACACACACACACATACCCAGGACTTTGTGTTGTGTCATTACAGTCGCAACCAACTCTTCGTGACTCCATGTCCATAGAGTTTTCTTGGCAGGAATACTGGAGTGGCTTGCCAGTTTCTACTCCAGGCGCCTATAGCACCTGGTATTCCTTGGTGGTCTCCCATCCAAGTACTAAGCAGGGCCGACCCTGCTTAGCTTCCGAAATCAGGCGAGAGTGGATGTGCTGAGGGCATCTAGGACTTTGAAGCTGCTCTAACATCAGCCTGCTTCCTGATACCATCATGGGGGGGTTTCCATCTCTACCAAAAGATTCTCAGTGCCTGATAGACAACACCTACTACAGACATGTCCAAAGTCAGGCCCGGGGGCCAAATGCGGCCCGCTTACAAATTTCGAGTGGCCCCTGGCCTCTTCTCCCCACTGGCTCAGCCTGTCATGCATCCCCACCCGCTGGCCCTTCCCCATACCCGATGAAGGCATCAGCTTGCACTTTTATGTTTTGCCTGCCCTCCCTGCCTCCGTCCACCACCACCCCAGCCACCTGCCCAGCCTACCCCCCCCCCCGGGCTGCGTTGCTGCAGCATCCTCCCTACCTCCTTGCATGTTATAGAGACTTGTCCCCAGTCTGGCCCGGGGGCCAAATACGGCTGAATGGTCGGCCCCCACACATGTTCACCTTGACAAATCTGGCCCTCCTTGCAAAAAGTTTGGACACCCCTGACCTACTATCAAGAGGTACAATGCTTTGATAAAGATAGCAGTTGCTCTCGAAAGCTTAGCTCACCTTTTCTTTTGTTTTAGCAGTGACCAATAAAGGTATCAAAGGTATTGTCCATTATGTCAGGACTTGTTGGAGTAGCAGTGTGGTTTGGAATTGAAGGGTGTCCCCCTGCTGCTGTTCTTTGCTTCTTTTCTCTTTTTATCTTACTTATATTGATATGTTGATTTATTTGTCTAGCTGTATTGTATTGTATTCTTGTATCTGCTGATTTGTCCAGCCGTTGTTAGCTGCCCAGAGTTCCCGCTGGGAAGATGGGCGGGATATAAGTTTAATAAATAAATAAATAAATAAATAAATCACCTAACTTCCTTTTGAGTTTGTTTCTCTGGTCACACAGCTCAACGTTTTAACTTCTCTCTCTCTCTCTCTCTCTCTCTCTCTCTCTCTCTCAAGGCAGAGGGCACTTTAGCCTCCCCTCTGCCCCCCCCCCCTTGATCTGCCCCTCCATCAACCCAGACAGGGTTAGCGTCTGAGGTCAGTCGCTTTTCCATTCCAAACTCCGAGTCTCATGGGTGAAGGGAGGGGATTCAGGTTACAACCCCCTCCTCTCTGCCTCTCTGTAGCTCTCTTTTTTCTCTCTCTCTTACACACCTCCTTGAATAGCTTTATAACTCTGCTACAGCCGGCCCGGTGCGGATGCACTAGTGGATGGTCCCAAATTCCCTTAGCCCAAGTCCAGGAGAGGGTGTAATATTGATTTTCCCCCCTTTTTTATTTTCTTTACAAAGTCTGCCAGCGCCCGTGGATCCAAAGCCACCCGCTACATCCCACTGCCAGATTGTTTTTTTTTTAAAAAAAAAATAAATTATTTCATCCATTGGGGGTTTCCAGCGCCTCGGCCGTCGGAGGAGCGCCCGGAGGGAAGGCTCCGCGGGCCACGAGACGGGGGAGGCTGGTCCCAACGCCGTGACCACTAGGCTTCGACGATGCTCCGCGGTGGACGCCCGGCCGGGCCTTGGGGATTTTTGGGGAGGGCCGGGAAGAGGCGCCCGAACGGACGCTAGCCCCTCCAGGAAGGACGTCGAGACGAGATGAGGAAAGCCGTCTGGAAGCCTTAAGGGCGGAGGTCGAGGAAGGAGAGAGAGCGAGATCAAAACGGAGGCGAGGGTCACTGGGGCCAGAAAATAGGGGGGGAAATCGAGATATCACTCCTATTCCGCCCCCACGCCAAGGCTCTTCGCTCTGGGTGTGTGCGTGTCTCTCACGCTCCCTCCCTGCCGTCGGCGCCCGGGATTGTTTTGTCTCCCACCCAGGGCAAAGTGGAGGACGGATCCTGCCCAGACTGAGTTGGTGGAGAAAGGCATCCCACCGCCGTGGGTTCAAGGAGCCCGCCGCCGCCGCCGGATCCCCCCGGGACAATCCTACAAGAAGGGCACCAGCGGCCAGCCAAGGGGGTCCTGAGAAGGCGGCGGCGGCGGCGGCGGAGGGCCAAGTGGCGGCGCCCTCCTCCTCCTCTTCCTCCTCTTCCTCCTCCTCCAGCCCCGATGCTGCTGCCTGCGCGGCTCGTCGCCCTCCTCGCCCTGCTGCTGCTGCTGCTCTCGGTCCTGACGCGAGGGGCCAGCCTGCAGCCGGTCCGCAGGAGCCACCTGGGCGTCTGCCCCAACCAGCTCAACCCCAACCTCTGGGTGGACGCGCAGAGCACCTGCGAGCGAGAGTGCCGCGCCGACCAGGTGAGTGGCGCTCAGCCCGCGGGCGACCCCCCTCCCCGCAAGCCCCCCACGACCCCCCGCCGGCCCGCGACCCCCGGCGACCCCCCCCCCCCGACCCCCGCCGGCCCACGACCCCCGGCGACCCCCTCCCCCCACGACCCCCGCCGGCCCGCAACCCCCGGCGACCCCCCCAACGACCCCCGCCGGCCCGCGACCACCGGCGACCCCCCCCCCAACGACCCCCGCTGGCCCGCGCGCGCTTGGCACCGCATGCCCTTCTATGGGAAAAGGAGGGAGACTGATGAACCACGTTGGCGGGTGTTGGGGGGGGGGGGAGAGCCGCATCGCTCGGGCGCGGGGCACGCGCTCCCCGTCCGAAAGGCAGGGGGTTCAAGCCCCGACCCTCTCCAAAGCACCCAGGGCTGGATAGAGGCCACTCACGTCCCCCCAACTTGAGAAAAAGCCGGCAGAGAAGACCAAGCGCACCGCTGGGATGGAGGAATGGATTCCGAATCGCGGAATGTCTTTTTTTTTAAAGGGTGGAGCCCTAAAAAGTTTCAAAAGGGCGGGGGGAGAATGAGGTTTGTGGATCCCTGGGAGCTTCTTCAGGTGTAGGTGGCACACAATTGGTCTAACGTCCCGAAGAAGCACCCAAGAGAACTCAAAATATTGTCCTTGCTTGTAATCTTACCCAAAATTACAGCCTGATGAGTCATGGATCACAAAGGCTAGTTTTTTGGAAGGGGGGGGGCTCTATCTCTTCATTCCCCCAGGGTCTGAGTGCCACCTATCTCAAGGGCAAAATATAAATACTCTGTGCATGCTTAGAGGAATCTCTTTGCCAGCTTCTCCAAACCCTTCAAGGAAACAGTGCATCATGTCCTGGCTGATAAACTAGCCCAGTGGTGGCGAACCTTCAGCAGCATTCCAGAGGTTTTGGACCACCAACTCCCACAGTCCTTTGTCATTGGCAGTCTAGGCTTGGAATTCTGAGAGTTGTAGTCCAAAACATCTGGAGTGCCGAAGGTTTGAACTAGCCCCATCATTTTAAGGACAGATGCTTCAGCAGGTTGTTTGTGTTCTGTTTGTATTAGTTGTGCCACACGCTCGTGTGTGTGTGTGTCCTCCCTGAAACGATACCTAGATCAAATGGGGCTCTAAGGTGTAGGGCAGATTTTGGGCACCAGATTGCCGACTAGGTGGTGGGCAGAAGGGCAGCGAGACAGAAGCAGCTTGGGATAGACGAGGGGGGAAAAGGTGCCCTCTGGGGGCATGTAGAGGAGATGCCCAAGTTCCCTAGTGTCTTGGCCCAAATCTAACCAGTCTAGACAGATTTGTACATCAGATAGCATTTTTGTTGCATGCAAAATGTCTTCACCCCCAGCATCGCCGCGGAAGGTTGGGGAAAAAAATCTTCCTAGAAGCTGGGAAATCTTGCAGCCAATCAGCGTCGACTCTACTTCTTTAAAAAGCTGGAAACCCGAGATCTGTCAATTGCACTGATGAACAGGAGGCATGCAGGGAGAACTGAGGAATTCTGCGCCCAGGCGTTTGTTCTGAGCACCACGGGCCGCGGGCAGCCCATCCAGGGGGAAATTAAATCTGAGTTGCCTCCACCTTTTCTTCATTGGTGCAGCATAACTTGTAGCGGCAGGGAGGAAATTTGTGGGGAGCTTGGAAAGTTAGGTTTAAAAATGGATTTGTTCGTGTTAAACGTTACAGGCTGGGAAACTGGCATGTTGCTATTAATAGTGAAAAATGAAAGAGTTTGAATTAGCAGCACTAACTCGTAACTTAAATTGTGAGTTCTGAAATCAGCAATGCGATTTATCAACGGTTACTGTTGCCCTTTAACGTTCATCTGGCATGGGTTCCTTTAAGGATGGAAAATCTCCAGCCTTCACGTGGTTTTCCTAAGGGACTACAAATGCCATGATGCTCCTGTCAGATGGGGAGAATAAGGTGTCATATGAGATCTCGTGCCCCAGGATCTTGTCTACACATTCCAACTGAACGAAACAGCAATATATTAACAAATGCATCACTCAGAGCCAGTAACTCTTTAGATATCTGCTTCGGATCCCAGCCAACAATGTTCTAATGCAGGCATGTCCAAACTTCGGCCCTCCTGATGTTTTGGACCACAACTCCCAGAATTCTAAGCTTAGAATTCCAATGGCAAAGGACTGTGGGTGTTGCAGTCCAAAACATCTGGAGGGCCGAAGTTTGGACATGCCTGTTCTAATGCATGCAGTCCTTCCATGGGAAAGTCACAGAGCTGAAAACGACTGGATAATTTGACTTCGGCAGCAATATTATGTTTTTCAAAAAATGATGGTAGAGATTGAAAGAATTATTGGATGGGAACTTTTGAAGCCAAGCCAGTGTGGGCCTCAAGGTGGGAAAGGCATATGGGATGACTGGTGTAGAGTCACCGCAAAGCAGAGGTTTCTTGGCTGAAGAACTCAGAGCGTGAACGGCTTCAGCTGTTTGACGCGCAACAGCATTGCTAAAACTAAATTATCCATAGGAGACTAGAAGCCAATAATGTCCCTTTGTGTGACTGATGCATGGCGGGGTGCATGTGTTTGGAAACCAAACAATGTTTTGAGGGAGCTGTGCAGGAAAGGGTGTGGTACAGGGAGACATGAGTTATACAAATTCCTACTCACTGCACATTCTCTTATGGTTTCTGTGGACGTCGGCCTTAAAGATACATGCAAAACTGAATGAGTTATCAGTTTAGTCTATAGCTGGGGTTCCTAATCTGGACTGCAGCTCCTAGAACACCCAATTTTTGGAAAATATCTAGACTCTTACTGCTTCTAGTTTTTTATAACGAGTGTGCCTGTGCTTCGTTTCCACAGAAGGAGCTGTGTGGACATCTGTTCTTGATAGAAACCACAGCAATAAAATAAGACTCTTGTCTTGAGTGGCACCAGCAATATTTTTTATAATACTATAGGTTGTGCTTGTTAAAGGTAATGGATTTATTGTGACTCCATTAAAATGGATGTCTTATTTCAGACGAGGGAATCCTTTTATTACGACTATTGCTGAATAACTAGATGCTAAATATCTCTGCTGGTGCAACATTAAATGAGATCTACCCAAGTTGTATTGAGTGGGAATCCAGCCTCTGTTTAAAAACCTCCAAAGAAGGAGACTCAACCACCCTCCGCGGCAGCATATTCCACTGCCGAATAGCTCTAACCATCATGAAGTTCTTCCTAATGTTCAAATGGAATCTCTTTTCCTGTAGTATGAAACCATTGCCCCGAGTCCTAGTCTCTGAAGCCATGGAAAACAAACCTGTTCCCTCTTCAATATGACATCCTTTCAAATATTTAAACATAGCTATCATATCCCCCCTCAGCCTTCTTTTTGAAAGGCTAAACATTCCCAGTTCCCTAAGCCGTTCCTCATAAGACATTTCCTCCAGACCCTCAACAATCCTAGTCGCCCTCCTCTGCACCCACTCAAGGTTGTCAACATCCTGTTTAAATTGAGGCGCACAGAACTGGACACAGGACTTCAAATACTGTAGATCAAATTACCTCAGGGTGTCTCCTGACCAGAGGTTGTCTGTTTGTTTGTTTACTATATTTTCATACCACCCAACAGTGAGCAAGCACTCCCCAGGTGGTGTAAAAGAGCCAGGATATCCAATTACAAAACAATAACAGCAGAGGGCCATTAAAACTGTGGAAGATAAACAATGAGCAAATGTAGTAATGCAAACTGGAAACATCACAGGCTTTACTGAGAAAGATAGTTAAGTAACTTGTGCAGGTCAGATTGCAGGCTGGGGCTATTCACCAGGATGACATAACACCCCCATTCCAACAGCTCCATCGGGTGCCAATCCATCTCAAAGCGCAATTCAAAGTGCTGGTTCTAATCTATAAAGCCCTAAATCATTTGGTCCCAAGCTATCTCCTTGATTGCATTTCCCTTTATAAATCTATTGGGGTGTCAGGATCATCAGAAGAGGCCTTTCTCTTGGTCCCATCACCTTCACAGATACTTCTGATGGGAACACATGAAAAGGCCTTCTCTGTTGCTGCTCCCAGACTTTGGAACTCCCTCCCACAAGAGGCCAGGTTGGCCACATCTTTGGTGTCCTTCCACAAGCAAGCCGAGACCTTTCTCTTCAGGCGGGCTTTCCCTGAGTGACTGGCTGCCTGAGTGGGCTTTTTAAAATGGATTGTGTCTTCTTGCTTTGAAGTAGCTTTTGGTGTTGTTTCATTGTTTTTGAATGTGGTTTTTGTTTAATCCATTTATCACCATTTGCAAATTTACTGTTGTTAGCTTTAAATATTGTGTTTAATTATGTAAACCACCTGAGGTCGTTTTAATTAGAAAGGTGAGATAGGAAGGAAGGAAGGAAGGAAGGAAGGAAGGAAGGAAGGAAGGAAGGAAGGAA